>OY728138.1:1166510108-1167760108 GCA_963277665.1 Viscum album | reverse complement strand
TTTAAATATTCAAATTCTAATATTTAAAATATGAATTCTAAAAATATTTCTTCTTTTTTTGAACCACTACGCAGAAATTATATTAATTTTTTCAGTTTTTTTCATAAAAACATGATTTCTAGGTCAATAATAAAATGTTACAATTTTTATGGATATCGTAACATTTATTAAATCATGATGATATAAATATGACTCAAAAATCACTAACACCTTTTATTGACATTAAATTAATTTAATGGGTAATATTATGGATTTAAAAAATAAAATACATTATTTCAAAACCAATAAATTAATTACTAAAACAGAAGTTATATTTTATTTCAATATAAAAAATATTGATTCTTTACATTGAATAAAATATTTCAAAAATGAATTTTATTAGGAATGATAAAAATTTAAATAAACATCTATTTTTAATTAATACTCTAATAAAATTCATATGAAACAACCCTATTCGTAGTCCTCATACTAAATAATAAAATAATAAATACCTAATTCTAAAATACCAAGGGCTATATAGTAATTCCCCCACTAGCCCATTTTCCAAACTTTTAAAATTCTTTTGTTTTCCAAAAATTTAATAGATTACCTTTATAAATACACATATTGATATCCTTAAAACTTGGTGTAACTATAATTCATTCCTTTGATGTATTTAGCCGCAATCAAAGGGATACAGATAAAGGTGTGAGATAAGAGTTTCAAAAATGATTCCATTTCAATTATCATATTACCCATCATATAACATATGAAAAAAATAAATTTTAATATAGAATTATGTTTCAATAAAACACTAATATTTAGTGTTTTAACTCTTATTTTTATAAATATATTAAAAACATAGTATCAGTTAGGGTAGTTATATGCCACCTATGTGAGTGATGATGTTTTATTTTTCCCTTACACATTACCCCTTTATCTCAAAAATTTATTTCAATATAAAATATTACATAATAATAGAATAATATCACATCTATGTTTATAAAATTAAAAAATAGTCACATAAATAGGGATAATAAATGTAAATAATCATAGTTATTTATAACCATAAAAAAATATTACCATGGAATATTGTTTTAATTTATAACTATGTAAACATATATTAAACTACATAACATTCTGAATTATATGAACCATATAAAATTACATATAGATAGCTTATGTAACCATTAGATGAAGGATTTATACCATTACATCTACATTACAGAAGTTTTAAAAAATTGAAATTAAGACATTGATATCATCAACATGGACAATTGTATGTTAATAAATAAATAAAAATTGATAGTAAATGGATTAGAATATATGAAATAAATATAAAATGTTTTTAAATAAATAAAATAATAAGTTTATCATCAATATTCATGTAGTTAATAAAGTATCTGAAGTAAGTCTGGACTTGAGGTAAGGGGTTTTTAACACTACTTCTTATTCATGATGACATGTTATATTTCACTCTTTATCTCTATCAACACCACTATCTATCGTGTATATATATATATATATATATATATATATATATATTATTTTCTCATTTTTACATAATGTATATAATCACATTATCCCTATATTTTTTGTAGTTATGTATGGATCTCTAGTTACCCTCCAATATTTTCACTAATTTAAACACCATAATGTCACGAATATATTTCTTATATATTTTCATGTTCAACTCTTATAAAGAATTTTTTATTTCAATGAAATCTAAAAAATCATTGTTTTAACCGAAACTATTTTGGTTAATTTAGTTTTTGAGAAACACTATGATATTATTCCCTAAATGATTATTTTTACCCTTTTGATAATTGTTTTATAAAAGATAATTATTTTAGGACTTCTTAATTATATTTTCTTAGGATTATCCATTTGGAATATATTTACCTTACTAATGATTCTTTAATGATGAAATTATATGATTTATTAAAAACTAATTTTAATAGGAACATAGAAGAAAGCTTGTAGGTAAAATATTTATATACTTATTATGTTACCCAATTCATTTTTATGTGTATATTTCTTATTCATTCCTTATTTATGTTTATTTTTCTATGTAGAAGTCATATAAATAGTATACTATTATTAGATGTTTGAAATCACAAATATATACCCCCTAATCAATTTATAAAGTATTTATACAACATGAGATCATTATGCATTGTCCAGATAGATTTTTTGTTTTCAATAATGTAATAAATTGGGCAGATATGATTTCTATTTTTCAAAAATTTAAGCAATTTAAAAATGGGGTTAGACTTCTCCACACTCTTGTGATGTATGGCCAGTGTGTCTTGAAATATGTTTATTAACACATCAATTATTCTTGTGCTACATTTTTTCATTCACATGATATATTTTCTCCTATTACATGCTTCTATATGAAAGTTATAATTCTTTTATTTTATATTTTCATTCCCCGATGTTTGAATATTATGATATATCATCCCTTGATTACTCTATTTCGTCACTTTATAAGAAATTATGTCTCATCACTGGTTGAAACTGAATTTTTTTATTAAGAATGTCTTAATTTATTTTTGATTTTTAAGTCAATGATTTTTCAAAGGGGGTAAAATGATATATTTACTATAGTGGTTAACCTCGTATTTTTTTTGAATTTTCTATTGATCATAGAATTCTAATTTTACTATTGTGTTGAAATTTCATAATTTTTTTAGCTACATTAATTTTATGGGATTGTAAATATTTAGTGAAATATATAAATATTAAATTTAAAAGTCTAAAAATTAATATCATTACAATGAGATATTGAATGAAAGTTAGAAAAATTCAATTATGTTTTGAGTGGGGTATTTTGATTAGGTCGGGTATAAATTATGTAATCATGTTTTGGGCCATAGATTTGGAATTTTTTGGATCGTTATTTAAATCATAAAATAAACTATATAAAAATAATTTACAATTTTATAGGAATAGTGGTGTAGAATTTATATATACATGTAACAATGAAATAATTATTTATAGTATTTATGGGGTATATATTTTAATCATTGGATCAATCCAGTATCCGTTATATTTTTTAGGAAATTTCTGAGTGAAACTCTGATATTAATGATGTAATGATGACTATACATTATGGGTAAAACAATACCTCCACAAAAAATCCATTCTCATCATTGGGGAAGACAAAGTAAAATTTTAACCATCTTCTCTCCTTTGGTTTGAGACATAGAGGATCAATTTTATTGTTTACACAATAGAAGATAATTCATACCAATGTGATGATGATAAAGTGATGTGACATCAATGGTCTAATTTTTCAATTTTTATATATTTTCCCACAAGTTAGGGATACTTATTATTATGTTTACCTCATTCTCTAGTATTAAAATTTTGTTCTCTGAAAAATTATTTTCACCTAAGTTAATGTTATTAATGTTTAAATGGTGATAACAATTTTTTATTCTAAATTAAAATATTAGAATGTGATATACTATTCTTTTAAGTTAATTTTATCTCATGTCACATGATTAATTTAATTTTAGAATTCAATTAACTATGTTTTATTGAAAAAATTAATTGACATATAGTTTTATCAAAAATTTGGAGGAATTAATTATGGTATGATAGATTAAATATCTAGTTATTTTTTGATTGACTTAAATATGAGGTTTTAGGAATAATAATGAATTTAGTTATGTATATGATTTATATAATTTTCATAATAGTTTGAAATAAAATAATGATTATTTCATCCAAAATTTAATTTCATTAACTTATTATTCTATTATTTTTATAAAAATTTAAATAATACAAAATTCAATATTTTATAAATATTTGATGCTTTAGTGTGGTTGTGCATTTGGATTATTGATGAAAAATTATGTCATGAAAACTAAAAAGGGGATTAAAAATATTATATAAAGTATTTTTATAACAATCCATTAATATATAAATGTGAAATAGTTACATTTTGTTATTTATGATGATACATTCTTTATTACCCTTAGTAAATAATAATATATTTATTATTTTTGACTAACAGATTTGTTTATGGTGGTTTGAGATGAATCATTTCCCCTTACTGTACTCCCATATTCTATAATATTCATGAACACGAACAATAATTTGGATGGTCATACCAATCCACTGAACAATATTCTTCAATTATTTTTCCTCATTAATCATGTTAGGATAACACTATATTTTGAATCTTGACATCGAGTAACAAATTGTAATAGTTACCCAATTGAGGAACTTGGTGATGAAGAAAATTAGGTGTTCTATTGATGGGAGAGGTTGTAATGTATGACCTAAAGGGGAAATATTAGCGAGGGAGCAATGTGTTTCTGGGCATGATAGGTCTATCCAAGAATGACATTAGGTCAGAAAGATACAATAAATCATGAGGCTATCGAAGGAGTAAAATAAATAAAGAAGTGATATAGTTCAAAACATAGAGGATATTAATCTATAATTTTTTTTGTTTTTCCAAAATATATAGAATTTTATTCACTAAACACAAAATGTGTATTTCAATAGCCTTCAATTTTAATGTTCCCATGATTTGTAAATATCACACACTATATGACTATGTGGAACACGACATTTCATTTTAGCCATGTTGCTTGATCGTTTTCTAGCTGCACATTTTGTTTAGTAAATAGGGCCCACATCCCATGTGGGTAAGATTACATGTCATGTATGTATTGACAATTTTTGAATTATTTGTGAAATAAAAACAGATTGGATCTTCAATCTCCACACATTATTTTTATTAGACTACACAACTTGTATATTTCAATGAAATGATTTTGTATTCTTGGGATACACACCAATATATTATGTAGGAATCATACACTATGTGTATACATTTTTTATGAATCAAATAGTTGCAACTAGAGATTTGTTAGTTACTTGTCTTACATGAATTGTATAATTTTTTAACACATTGTTTATTGTAACACCCCAATAATTCATGGTATGTTATCTTCAATAACTTGTGTCTCATGAAAGACTGACTTGGCTTGCGTAACAAACAATATTGAGTCTATATAAAACAACACATTAGTGTTAAATTTATTTAAATGATATACTGATAAATTATTTATTAAATATAGTAATATAAATATTAATAAATAGTTTTGAAATTTTATTTATAAATTTTTACCAAAAAAAATTAATTATTATGAAATGTATAAGTCTCAGTAAAATAGTTATATGTTTAGAAAATTATATTTTTATAAAAGAACTACTTTTTATGTCCTTTTTTGAAAACTAATAAAATTTATTTTAGACACTCTAAAAAATTCAATTTTATAAATTCGGACTCATTTTTTAATTCGGAGTATCAAAATTAGCTTAAATTGAATTTTTGGTATTTTTTTGAGAATAATACATTTTTTATGAATTGTGAAAACCATTCATTATTGTTAAAACCCCAAAATTCTCATTTAAATAATTATTTTACATTAAATTGGTTTTAAATACACAATTGAAAAATAATTCAAATATTAACCGAGTTTAGGTCATTAGAATCAATTTTATATTAGAATTATATATAAAAATTCATTGAACCATTTTATGGCCTTTTTTCCGTATTCAAGGCACATTTACTGATTAGCATTAAACATAATTTTACCTCTTCTTGGAATAGAATTTCAAAAATCCAACTTAAATCCTTAAAAATAGTATGGAAATTTTTATATAATAGGATCCAAATAATTTTTCATGAATACTAACTTTTGAAATTTGTTTACCAAACTAAAAGGTAAATAGGGTAATTGATAGTAAAAAAAATATTATCACAATATATAATTACCCAATAACCCATCCCTATTTCATTGGATATGCATGTTTCGACCAAATAAACCTTATATATAGAATATGATCTTTTTTATTCTAATTTTTGCAGATTTGTACATTTACTATATTTAATATAAAGAAGAGTTAATAATGTCATATTCAAAATTGAATTACTATTCTATTTTTATTGTGAAGTTATATAAAGAATTTTCGACACTGTAAATTTTCTATTAAAATATAAGAAATATAATTACATAATAATATTTTATTTATAGTTGTTACAAATTATAAAATTAAATTAAATGTTTACAAAATGATGATGCATCAATTATTTAATTAATTGAGATATAAAAAATTGATATAAAAAATATAAAAATATATATAATTTAAATATTTACTAATATACACTAACTTTATAGATAACATAAACATGTTAGGGACAAATTAGAAGTATTGGTTTGAAGTTATCATGTTGGTTTGATATTTTTAAAAATGAAAATTTTGGATATTATCATAATAGACATAAATGATACTTTAAAAAGAAAGAATATTTTATTAAATGATATGAAATTAAAAAAAATATTAGGATCATCCAAATAACTATTAAAATTTTATATATTTCATAAATAATCCAATTGGGTTTCGTTTTACATTTTATAATAACTATATTAACCTTGTACTATAAAAATATTGGAAGATATGGTAAGACTTATACTGTTTAAAAAACAGTTAATTCGAAAAGATAATGTTAATGTTATGCCTTAAAGATGTCTAAAACTCATTGGTTGAGATTATTTTGACCCATAATAATCTTATACTCTAAATAAATCCCTTTACAACAATTTAAAACATAAAATCATTTTATAATAAATGAATATTTTAAGATCTTCCAAAATTTCCCCTATCCTCTCAAATAAAATGGCACCTCTCCTTCTCTTAAATTCACACCACAAAATACCTTTTCCTTGGAAAAAACCTTCACATTTCTTCTAAAACAATCACTCAATACATACTAGATTCAATAATTTGGGTATAAATTTATCCGATGGAGTTCTTTTGTTCAAATCAAAAGGATATACCTCAAAAATAGAGAATTTTTTTATAACCCCTTTCAATTTTTTTTCTTCTTATACTTCCTATTACTATTTAGTTTCAATAATGAATCAATAAATATAGAATATAATATATTTTTATTTGTTTTTATTGTTATGGTATAACCATATTCCTCCTCTTACCCATCCTATGAGAAATAATATCACCATATGTGCACACATACGGCTTATCGTATCTACCCCATGGTGTAATCTATTTTAAATGTACACATTATTTATATGGGTATAGTGATGAATATAATGTTTATAAATAATAAATATAAATCATATTGTTTATTTAAAATTTATTTTAAATCCAATTACATACCATTTTACCATTAAGGAAATGGTATCATCGCTTGTGAGTATGTACAACTTACCGTCTGAACGACACGATAAGATTCGTCTTCCACATCCACCATTCCACAATTATTATAAAAATATATATAATAAGTAATTATTAAATATATAAAATAATAATTCTATTGGAATTTTATATATACATATATACATATATGTCATTAACATACTTCCATTCAATATGATAAGAAAATGGAAACAATGTTTTTCTGTTCATACGACCTATCATCTTCATGAACTGTGTATTCCTTTTGATATATCTGTCTGTTAAATATATTTATATTCTAAATATATAAAATATGTAAATAATTGTATACATTATAGAATTTTTTAAATCATTTTTTATGTAATATGATGATGAATAACAAGTCAAAACATGTACCATAAAGAAAGCGATTATTATCCAAATTATTGCTATAACTTGGAAATTATTAATAAACAGTAAATATAAATGCCTAAAAATTATATATGATATCATAAATATTATTATCATTCTATTATCAGTTAATAATATTATATAAACCATTGTAAATCAGTTTGAGACACACATGGTGAGTATCAAACTTAAGGTAAGGGAATTCCATCTCACTTTTAATTTTCGTGAGATATAAGACATGTTCACCACCTATTTCTTGTATGTAGTGTATGTACTAAACCTATTATTTTTGATATCTTGAATAAATTTATATTTATGGTATTTAATGATTCATCTGTTGATATTGGGATTATAATTTAAAAGTTGAAAGTGTTATGGGATTCTTTTAATGATTAGAGAATTAATATATTATCCTCTTCAATATTATTGTTATTATCATATATATTTATTTACAAGTATATAAAAAATTATAAATAACCATTTATGTATATTTATATTTTCAATCAAATTTTTTTAAAAATAAATATTTTACAGTTTTTATTTAAGGGATAATTTTACAACCTCATTATTATCCGTGATTGTTTATATGTAAGTATCTACTGGAACACCTTTATCATCCATGTACATGATTATAAAAAATGTATTTTAAATTATTATTACTAATTTTAATGTCCTTTTTACCCATTTTTGACTTTTTATAAAAAGTTATTAAAATAATCATTACATCATTTTCAAAATGAGGTACTTTATTACTTTTTCAAAAAATTAATGAAGGAATGTTTTTTTAACATATATAATTCGAAAAAATAATTTCCACCTTTATTCGACTATAAAATTTTGAAGATTCACTTACAATATTACAAGGTTATATTCAATTTAATGTTTTTATAATTGTGTCACTTTTAAATTATTTAATGTACAAAATGGATCATTCATTCAAAGTGTTAAAATGATTTTATTAGATTATATTCTTCTATGTAAACATCCATTGTGGGATTTAATGAGTAATTGAGGTTGATTTGTTATGATACAATATTCCATATTGTATTTTATAGTTTATGAATTGTTTGAATATGTATGTACTATTTTGATACCATTCCACATTAATGGTTAATGTATTATTTTTTTTTATAATTGTTTTAATACTAATGTTTATGTTATATTTTACCCCTTTCATAAGTGGAATGTATTGGACATAGAATGTGATGGGTGGGGATCACTATAGCCCCTTTGATGCATCAGTTGGTATCATGAGACAAACTGGTGTCTTGGAACAATGCTATGACAGTGTATTTATGTATGGTCTTAGCATGAGGCCTTAACAGTATGGTTTTGAAGACTGACATTACACATTCCCTCATTATGATATTAGTTATTCATATTAAATGTCATTAATAAAATATTAAAATATATATGGGATTTTTAAAATAGATTTATTAAATTTATAATTTACATATTATGAAGAAGGTAATGTTTAAAAAGATAATGTTTTAATATTATAACTTGCCTTAAAAGTTTATATTGATTTTTGAAAGTTTCTTCAATATTGTTTAACCTTATTGAACATCTGATCTCACCTATTTCTTTTGTTTTATTTTCTCAGGATTCCATGATGTGTATTATGAAATACATGATGGGTTAAGCTCAGAGAATAATGGTGTTCTCCAAGTAATATCAGTGTTGTATTTATTGTATTGAATTGTAATGTAATGTTCATGTATGTATTCTATTTTCCAAGGTTTCTAAACAGATCATTTTGTTGAGATTTGGTTCCTTGAAATCATGCCATTGTATTAAAATAATACTTTGGATCTGATAATTTAGGGTCAGGATGTTATAGTAGTTATCAAAGGATGTTTAGCCACAACCTTGTAAACAAGATTTATAAAACCAATATTGGGGATCATAACCCAAAGATAGACATAGTTGATAAGTGTATAGGAATATCTTTAAATTAATGTAATGTAGAGATTATTTGGGTATTCTATGAAAATACATCCCAGTCTGGATACTACATGTTTACATGGTTCAGGAAGAGATGATCATAAGAGTAATAACAATAAAAAGGTGTTTCAGGATTGACTCTGGGTAACAGGGTACCCAACAATGGGCCTTACAGCGCACCTTGTATGAAACTCATGCAGGATATGGTTAGGATAATTCATATTTTCTTTACAAACTGTTAAGAAGGGTTTATGAGTAAATATATCCCCAAGGAAACCATTTTTTAGGATTATGAGACTCGATATGTGTAAATTTTCAATTTATGTTAGTAATTTTGGTATTTTTTTATTACGCTTTATGATGTGACCTAACCTTGTGTATGTCATCATTTAAAAACAACGCCTAGTAGAAGGAATGTGAACCTCAAAGATGAAATGTGATCCAAATAGTTAGATGGATCATATCTTTGATGTCCTTCAGCTAATATTTCAAAGGGAAATAATCTCCCAAGTATTCTCATCATATGAGGACATAATATCAAGTGATAATGGTAAATTTAATGAATAAACTATGTATTATGGCTTCAGAGGGAAGAATGACAATAAAAGGATAGATTATAAAAATTAAATAAAGAGAAGAAGGGAAAGATGTATTTTCCCACATGTGATAATTGTGGAAGGAAAGACCCTATTTTTTTCCTGAGAGAAAAAAGAGTTTTCTTCATGTGTGGAGAAAAAGAATATAGTGATCATTATTTCAATGGAAGTGAATAAAATTATAATGTTCATTGATTCAACTGTAATAATAAGGTGTACTATTCAAGAGAAATCTCCACGAATCAGAGGAATATACCCCAAAAGATACTATTGGATCATAATCAAGATTATTCTTGTACTACCGATGAATAGGAATGATTACTGTAATTATATTGATATTAAAAAATTTTGTAATTTGAGTATTGAATCAATGATATACTGGATATATCAATTGTGAAAATAAATATAGACTGTGATGTAGTATTATTTCATTTTGGATATCTGATTATAAGGTACGAAGTAAAGTGACACATTTCTAAGTTAATATTTTTGGAAAATATATGGCTGAGGGAATGATAACCCTTAATATATTTCTGATACTAAGATAATGATGTTAGAATAAAGATGTTATTGATTTGAATAATTTATATTGGTTATTATCAACTATATTGGAGCTAGCTAATAGTTTTTTTATTATATCATTTTTGGAGTTTTGAGCATTTTTGGATTTAAGAAGTATATCCAATATTATGTGTTTTACATAAGGAATATGGTAGAATGAATATATTCAATAATGATTTAATGTAATTTAGTGTAATACCATGACTTAAGGGGACACATGATGAATGTATTCATATGTTTGGTATGTGGAAAAAGATATCTACATAATGTTATGTTGATTTTAAAAAGTCTGTGAAATTCCTTATAATTTTATAGACTGTGAGTTTGGACAGATGTATTTTGGATAAGCTTAAAGGTTGGAATGGATTAAGATGGACATTTTATATTATTTTGTAAGGTTAAAAAATTTCATAGGATTATTTTTTTATTTTTATACTAATATAGTTTTATGAAATGAAAAACCTGTAGGTCAGGTGACAACCCATTGTGTCGGTGAAGGTTGTAGTAATTTTCCCCAAAACAGAAGGGTGAAAAGGATTTATCAACAACCACTAGCCTACCTGATGTCCTAGTTTTTATAAGATGGTTTTTTATTTATATTTTTTGAATGATGAAGTATAAATTAATTTTCTAAACCCTATACATTTAATATAAATAGATTTTTTTTTAATATTATCATTTGGAGAGAAAGATGAGTTTAGGGTAGAAATTTGTTAAACGATGAAACTATACTGGTTAGGTAAGTATTATTCCATTTGTTCTTATTATATAATGGAAATTAATTATTTAACTATATGTAGTGGGTCTTAAAAACAAAAATATTTTCTATGTACTTTCTATTTGGATGAATCAATGGTCCCTCATATCATCACTAAATTCAAGATTTGTGATTGTAAACTTTTTCATAACCACAATCACTATCACTCTTCGTCATAATTTTATGGTTAGATTTATCTTCTATATACATGTTTTCTTATATGGATCCCTAGTTTGTGTTATCTTCAGTGGCCTGCATACTTCCCTTTAATTTTTTTAAAATGTGGTCCCATTAATAAATTTTACGTAGTGGGATTTCACTTAAGATATTTTGAAAATTCCAAACCATATTTTTTGATTCTGTGTATTTTAGGACCCGTTCCCCGGGGTTCGTATTGTGACATAACCCAACCCCACCTCCCAAAGGCCCCGGGATGTAGACTAGAATTGAAGGAGTCAACTTGCATGTGGGAGGCATTTTTTTGAGTGTATGTAAGCAAGAAAACACTACCACATCCCAAAACTGAAAAATTAAACATGCATGCCACTAAAAACCACTGAGTAAAAGTAAAAACTGTATGTCAAATAGGCTAGAATACAAAAAAAAGATAATCTATAAACAAAAAAGAACAAGGAAAACACTAAAATACATCTACTAGAAACCCCACCGGACGGGTAAGTACCGAGTAGCTGTTGGAATCCAATTATGTACTCCCCGCTTTCCTGGTCTCACTGGGAACCACCAAGTCCAAGGCCACCTAGTCGTCCTTCAATGAAGTGGTCGTCTACACCAAACAAAACATGTGTAGGCGAAGCCCGTTCACGGGTGAATAAAATTTTAATCTATAGGGACCCAAATCAAAATGGAAATACCACAAAGAAATCCTTAGATCAAAACACAAAACATGATCATTATGAATGATCACGACAAAAGACAACTCACACTATGAATAATATAGGGTAGGATAACAAGACCGTTAGTAAAATCATCAAACACCATGGGTTGGTGGAGAACTCATCCTCAATGAGTACATTGGGTATGCTAGGACAAAAAAAATCCACTTCTCACTAAACTTGGATAGTATTGGAATTCATCCTTGATTAGTACAGTGGGTCTGCTAGGTCACACAAAAGATGCTCCCCACTATTTGAATCATGGGTCCCACAGAAGATGATTTCCACCTTGGCAAAAATGAGGTACTCTTTATACCGAGTATCGTGGGTATGTAGGGTAACATAGAATCCTCTCCCCATAATGGTCCTATCGAGTCTCACATAATCTGCTTCTCACTAGGCCATAGTAGCTAATTCACACATGGTCACTTGTTAGCAGTCTTTAGGTCTCAAGAAATCACAAGGTTTCTACAGGCAGCATGCTTGATCTCAGGAGAACCACTAACCAATCCATTCTTCATATTCAACATCAATAAAAACTTTCATAGAGTATGTCAAAATATCCACCTCATAACTAGGGTTCCAATTCCACAAATAGATCATCAAACATATACCCGGTTTGAAAGATATTGGAGTTTTTTAAAAAACGTGTCAGTTAGGTACAGGTTCGGTCTGACCCTGGTCCACTGACCCGACCTAGGCCCTAAACTTCCTAGGTGTGACCCTGCCTGACCTAGGTCCATTGTGGACCACTAGGGTAGCCCTCGCCCTATCCTAATCCCCCTCGCCCCTCCAGTCAATGTTGGGAAGCTTCCTCCAGCCCAGACGCACAGTGCATATGGGGCTCACCGCTATGCGGTCGGTCAGATCTCTTACATTTGGTCAAGGGAACGTATGCTCCCGAGAAGAGTTGAACACAGCTACGAGCTGCTCCACCGATGTGGCCAAGATGCCACATCCCGCCACCACCCGCTGGCCCAATCAGTGGCTCCTCCCGATTCGTCGTGGCCCGAACTGGCCACGACAACCACCTCAGTGCGCTATCATGGCACATTGGTCAGTCTTTCTATGGGACACCAGGTTCACACAAGTAGTCTGTTCTTCACACTCTCTATGCCTTTGACCTCCAATGGGTGTCTCCTTCAATATAAAGGCCTCAAATTTCCCTTGCAACCATCTCACATTTTTGTCAACCATGAATGCTCAAGGTGGAGGCAGTCATGCCTTGTTTGGGTTGGCCCACAACTTGTTATATGTTTAGAAAAAGTGGTGGATTAAGATCATAATTATATCAATAATAATTTAATATTATGGTAGAAAATCCAGTAAGAACACCCACCCACAAGAATAAATAACATGCGCATCAACCAATTCGTGTGGTGATCCACATTCATCATTTTAGAATAAGAATGGGGAAAATGTAAAACAATTAAACCCCTACCCCGATCGATGTTCTTCTTTAAAACACTTAGCCCTAGAGTATTCAAGATCTATTGGCATTCATCACTTCCCAGTCATGTTCTTCATAAATCTTCATCATTACTAGTGATCCACTACCATTTTTTATTTTTCGTTAGAGAGAATTCTTTCCCTAAATTCGTCAAAGAATTTTCATGGTTTAATTAACAATTCTTGAACATGTTATCATATTAAAAGAAAACATGTCATGATGTTTTTTATGCTAAGATGTCATGTCGTTATGCTGTTTCATTTATGAAACACCAAATATTTTATTCTTCAATTAATGCCTCATTATGCTGCACAAAAACAATCCATTATTGAGCATCATTTAATGTGACTTGTCACCGCACCACAGTGCTGTCGTCTGCCGCACAACAATTTTGAAAAATAAAATAAAATATCTTCATAAGTTATTTTTTAAATGTATGAAAATAAATATTTTCATCCGACCCTTTCCCATCCAAGTTAGTTCATTCTAAGAAATATCTCGGCGTTCTGAGTTTAATTGTACCCTTATTTTTTGGTTTTGAGCACTGGTTTATGTGTTAAAAATATCCATTTTCGCATTCAATTAAATGAACATAAAAAATTAAAAAAATCCGTTTCAGGGTCACCGTGCCTTGAAATCACATGTTGTAAAACCATGTGGTCTTAAAAGAATTCCATAAAAATTTTAAATAAGATTATATGGAAATTCATGTAAATTACATTCTCCCAACCATAGAGCATTATGTCCTTAAAAACAAAATAAAGTACTAATAAAACAAATAGGGGTACTGATCATTATTTTGAGCATCAAGATCCCATGTTCTCTCCTAGAGATTCCCATGCTGCAACCAAACATGAACCAGAGGAATCGACCAGTCATGAAGTACACAGTCCTGTCGATCCCATATTTCCACCAGGAACTCAAAAAATGTCGCCCCATCGTCAATGTCTAGCTCTCACCAGAAGATGATATGTGATGGATCATGCACGTAACTTTTCATCTGCGACATGTGGTAAATTCCGTGCAAGTAGTGAATATGTGGGGGAAGAGATAGGTAGTACACCACCTAGCCAACTATGCTCAAAATCAGAAAAGTTTTGATGATTCTCAAAGATGGCTTGTAACCCTGGGAAAATATCCATAATACTCATCAGGGTGAGACCCAAAGGAAAATATGGTCTCCCTCCCCAAAGTCCAGGGGTCAATGTCTTTGATTGAAATATTATTTATTTCTTGTCTGTGTAGTCTATATCTTCTCCTAGAATATATTCACATTCTCAGTGGTATCCCATACCAACTATTGACCCATCCCACCAATGGATCGAAGGCCTTCATTTTTATGGATTTTGATATTCCACCATTTAAGGGGTGAGGTGGAACACTTACAAGGCCCATGGTCATAAGTATTATGTGGACCATAGGCCTTAGATAAATTAATTCTTCATAGGGTTCAAACATTACAAACAACTCAGACTAACTACATGGAACTGCTCCTCCCAAGCATCTTCATCATGAAATCAGCTCTCTACCTTTCCATGACTATTTTCCTAGGCTTCCCCATGTATGCACAGGCTTGTCCCGGTAGAAGGTTCCATACCCTCTAATTCTTGTAATCCATTTAGCTTATACTATGGTGAAATCTCATTGATCCTCTTTCTGAATCTTGTTCCTTGTAGTTTTTCTAGTTTTCATCTGCACATAAGGTGGCCTGAAGGACTTGAGCTGTCCTGAAGGCCTTACTAACTCGAAGTCCTGGGTGGCCCAAAGGCCTTAAAGGACTTGGGGACCAAACTGGTGGCTCGAAGGCCCAAACGGAGGAAAATTCCCTACTACTACAGTGCCAAAGAGTTCCTTTTACAGTTCCCGCTAATGTAACTACTATAGTTCTGCACAGTTCCTACTACAGTACCCAGTACAGTACCTGCAACAGTGCTTCTACAATGCTGCTACAGTACCAGAAATTAGCCTCCTCCGGGATTTGATCTCGGGTCTCCTGGATTCACATAAGGAGTTCTCACCAACTGGGCTGAGGCTCATGTGCACCAACTCTAGACCCATGAGTGCTGATTCCCCTAGGTCTATCCACTGTATAGGTGATCTTTATGGCCTCCTGTACAAGGCCTCAAATGGTACCATGCCAATGGTGGAGTGATAGTTGTGGTTGTATGAAAACATCACTATTGGTAGGTGGTCCTCCCAAAATCAACCGAAATCAAAGAAACAATCACAAAGCATATCTTCTAAAGACATTATGGTATGCTCTTTCTAACCAATTGTATGGGGGTGAAAAGTTGTTCTCAAGCACAGTTGCGTCCTGAACACCTCCTATAATCTCTACCATAACTAGGATGTAATGTATTATTCAAGGTCTAGAATAATCATTGATGTAACACCATGTAACCACACTATCTCCTAGATGTAGAGGAATCCTGGGCCCTCTACCGATCCCTACTCATTGATGGGTAATAAGTGACCCTACATGGTGAGTCAGTCAATGATCACCTAGATAAAATCATGGCCCCTAGACATGTGTGGTAACAACGTTATGAAATCCATCGAGATACCATCCTACTTAAACAATTGTACCTCATGTGGTTGTGGAATGCAAGTTGGAAACTGATGGTCACCCTTCACTTACTGACAAGTGAGGATTCCTGAAATGAACTCTTCTAATAATTTCCTCATCCCTGTACACCAGTACTGACGTCGGAGGTCATGGTACATCTTCACTACTCTAGGATGTACCACCAAGGGGGGTAGGGGTATGGGACTCCCTCAACACCTCCTCCCATAACATCACTGGTACTATGGTGCATCATCTTAAAAGGATGACGTGCTCCCCACCTAACAATAATCCAATAAGAGTCTGTCCTATGGATAAATGAGAATTTCGGGCCTCAAAGTCATCATCCACCAGTTGTGCCTCTCTAAATCATTATAAGATTGGGGGAATGACAGTCATCAAATGATGGAATGCTGATCAATCTCTATCCATGAAGGATATCTAAATCATAGCTAGGTGCTCTATCTCCTCACATAGGAGCTACAAACTAGACCTACAGCTGAGCATGTCTTCCATGAAATTCCCTTTCCTAAGAGTACCGACTATCTGAAAGTTACATTTCTAGAGGAAATCCATCCCTTGTTGATGTCTAATGTTTAAGTCATTCAATGGGAAGATATATCTAAGAATATTGTTATTAAATTAGATGGTAAACCATTAACCTGTCAAGTAGTACTGGCACATATTCAAGGAAAATAACACTGCTGCTAACTCTAGGTCATGGGTCCTGTAGTTATGCTCATGTTACCTTGACTTCTATGAGCTATAGTTGATCATCACTTGCACATTAATAAGGATCCAACCAAGTTCGTTCCTTAATGTGTTGAAGAAAACAACAAACCCAACACCCCTCTTATCATTGTCTCAAGAAGGGGGAACATGTTTGTATCCACCTTAGCTATTGGAAAATCTTCTGGCACTACTATATCAACACAAAGGGTTTTCCCTTCCATGCCAATGTTGATAAAGGTGTTTCCACTCTGGAAAAGTCAAGCATGAACCTCCAGTATTATCTGACCAACCCCAAGTAACTATGTTCCTTATCTATTCTCTTAGGTGGATACCGAGCAAGCACTACCTCTATTTTCACTAGATCCATTGCAACTCCAGACTCCAAGATGACGTGTTCCAAAAAATGGACTTCCCATATCCATAAATTTCACTTCTCTAGCTTACCATAATGTTAGTGATCTGGAAGTTTATTCGTGACTATCCATATGTTTGCAGCGTTCTCATACTCTGATACTGAGTAAACCAAGATGTCATCAATGAACACCACTTAAAAATTATCAAGGTAAGGATGGAAGATCTTGTTCATCATTCCCATGAACACTATTGGTGCATTGTTCATGCCTAAGGGAATCCCCAAGAACTCCTAGTGTCCATACCGTCATCTAATGGCTGTCTTTGGTACGTCCACATCTTGTACTTAAAGCTGATGATAGCTTGATCTGAGGTCGATCTTCGGGAAACACCTCACTAACATCATTTGGTTTTAGAGATAGTCAGTCCTCAGCAGTGGATATGGTTTCTTCATTTTCATCTGGTTTAGGTGTCATAAGTCACCGCATAGCCCCAGGATCTCTTCTTCCTTCTTCGAAAACAAAACTGGGGGGACCCATGATGAAATGTTGGGTCCAAATATTCCCTTCTCTTGTATGTCATCAAGTTGTATCATCATTTCATGAAGCTCTGTGCAAGCCATCAGATATTCCATTATGGTTATCGAGGTCATCCCCATGTACATATCGATGTAGAAGTCTACCTCCCCATGAAGAGGTAGTCCCAGAACATCCTTAGGTAAGACATCCTCATACTCATCCACCATTGTATGAATACATGGAATCCTCACTTCCACTTCACTGAGGGTGAGGATAGCCAATTGGCGAGTGATGGGATACACCCCCTCTAATAAAGTCTTTCTTGTACTTAAAATGTACCCTTCTCTCTAGTGAAGAAAAATAGGGTCCCATCCTCACGGACACACCTCACTTTTCACCTTATACAGTCGATATGAGCATGGAATGTAGATTACTAGTCCATACCCATGATGATTTCATATGGCCTCGATGCCTCTACTAGGAGATCCCAACCAAAGTGCTCACCTCATTTAGTGTTCTCACAATGTTGGAAACAATATGTAATCATCGAATCCACTCTCATAAGATTTTCTAATCGTAAGGATTGAGCCAATGGCTCCATCAGAATCTCTGAGCATTGAAAAAGGTTTATGTAAAAGAAAGAGTGATTGGAACCTATGACTATATGAACTACAGCTAAGGTGGAGAAGTAATTGATATTACCTCTAATACTATTTTGAGTTCAATCATCATAGTCATGCATTTCCTAACTCTAGTCTCGCCCATTTCTGTTGGATCCCTAAGACTGTGGTGGACCACCTGGGGGTGGTGGTGATTGCACCTTGACCCTTTATCCACCGCCTACAACTCAGCAAGATCCCCATCCATGTCTACCACCCTATGGAACTCCTTGATCAAACCAATGCCTCTACCTTTGTGATCCCTAAACCATCTGATGATCATCTGTGTAGCAGTTTGGGTAGTCACGATCCATGTGTAACTGCTCACCGTAGGAGAAGCATATCCTACTTCCTTCCTAACACCCTATTCTCTAGGATCCCTGTACAACCGACCCCAAGTCTGTGGGTTGTCCCTTGAAGGACCTAGCCTACTTGGAGCCCCATATCTATTGTTTGTTTCTTACCTCTAAATACACTACTCACTAAGGTCTGCTGGTGGCTCTGGATATCGGTTCCTACTATGCTAGGATGATCTCCACAAGAAGGGATCACTCTATCACTCCATCCTAATTAGGGATGCTGAGAGACACCATGGATTCCCCGATCCCATATCTGAGTCCCATCACAAAGGTCTAGGCCTTGAAGAAAGGGTCTCACACCATATCTATGTAGTAGTGATAGAGGTTTTTTATCATTGAAGAGTACTCAACCACTGACATGCCAACCTTCTGTAGGTCATGCAGGTCCTATATATGCATAGAGTGCAATGTCGTGGAAAAACACCATCCTGGAATAGATGCTCTAAGTCTGTCCAGGTGAGGGTAGCCTCAGCATGTATCCAGATGGTAAAGCTCCATCATCTCCCTATAGAGCCTTGTATAAGGCTAGCGGCCAAGATCACCATCTGGTCATGTAGGGTCCTCACTAAGTAGAAGAAACACGCTACTGTCGCTAGCCAGTCCTTCAGTGGCCTGGGGATATTTCTCTCTCCTAAAATTGGGAGGTTCTATCTCTGAAACTCATGCATTGAACTGAGTCTGTGTATCTCCTCTCCCAGTACTGGTGGTAGTTACTTTTGATCCATGGGTGGTGGAAACACCAGTGCCCCACAGGGTGGGGCCATCTCTAGCACTCGTCCCTAAACCGACACCTCATCGCTAGGTGGGCTATCCACCTCATCACGTCCTAGGTGGTTGTCTACGTGGATGTGTGATAAAATAGATCAAGATGTACCACAGTAAGAAGATTATACATCATTATCTAACACTTATTCCAGAATTTCATAATGATATGCTATTGTAACTAGAGTTTTCATGTATAGAGATGAAAAGTATAATTTAGGGTCCGGGTGTGTGGATACGTTGGTCACCACATCAATACTAGACCACCCCTAATCTGAAAGTAAAAATTGAAAAATTAAAAATAGATTCCCCACAAACAAAAAAATTGACTCTCAGTCTTTGAGGTTGAACCAACGACCTATAATACCACTTTTTCATGACCCGTACCTAGGGGACCATGCTATGAAAGATCCCAATCCCACCTCCCGAAATCCAATAATCAGAAACTATCATCGAAGGAATCAACTTATAAGTGGGAGGAATTTTCCAGAGTACTAGTATTCACACACACACAACCATGTACCAATGTTAGATAAGTAAACATGCATGCTATTAAACAACCTCTGAGTAAAAGTAAAAACTATCGGTAAAATGGGATAGAATGTAAACCCAACAAAAGATAAACTAGAAATAAGAAAGTAAAAGTAAAAAATATGAAATTTTCCTATTAGAAACCCCACATGATGGGTAAGTCCAGAGTCTCTACTGGAAGTCGTAGAAGTAAGCCCTGCCTTCCTGGTATCACTAAGAACCACCGAGTCCTGGGCCACCAAGTACTCTATCCAGGAGGCAGTCATCTGCACCAGACACAACATGTGTTCGGCGAAGCCTATGTAAGGGTGAGTAACAATATACCCTGTAGGACCGCAAAACACAGATAAAAGACCACAAAAAAATCCATAGAAAAATCCATGAAACATGGTCATGAAGCATTATCATGACACAAGATAACTCAAACTAATTATAATTTATAGAAGGAAAATATGATCATTAGTCACATCATCAAAAAACATGGGAAACTGGATAACTCCTCCTCAATGAGTATAGTGGGTCTGCTGAGTCCCTCAGAAGCTAATTCCCATTATCCTTGGACTACTGTGATACTCATCCCTGATGAGTATTCTGGGTATTATGGGTCACATAGAAGACACTCCCCAATGTGGGCTTGATGGGTCATACAGAAGTTGTTTCCACCTTGGACATATTGAGGTAATCCTCTTATCGAGTGTCATGGGTTTGTTGAGTCACCCAGAAGCCTCTACTGATCGTGGGCCTGGAGAGTTTCACCAAAGGTGCTTCTCACTGGGCCATAATAGCTGATCCACATAGGGCCTCTTGTCTGTAGTCATTAGCTTACAACCAACCGTAGGGTATCTGCACGTAACATGCTTGATCATAAGAGAACCAATCCCTAATCCATTCTTCGTATTCAATTTCTATGAAAACCTCCATAGATTATGTCAAAAGATGAAACTCGTAGTGAGGGTTCCAACAACCAAAATGTCTCATGAAATTGATTCATGTTTTGAATGATATTAGTGTTTTCCCAAAAAGTGGTCAGTGAGGTTTGTGTTTGGTCTAACCCAGTCAGATCGAACCGACCTGAACCAGGTTCGCCGACCTGACTCGGACCCATGCCGACTTGGGTCCGACCAACTGGGGTAGGTTCGGTTTTCCATAGGCATCCCACACCGTGTTCGGTCCAACATAGGAAACCCACTCCTTGTTCGGTCTGCCATCAGCGGCCAACACCATGTCAGGTCTCCCATAGGTATCACGCACCCTATCTGGTCAGCCATAGGTGGCTTGAGACCTATATGGTCCCCATATGAGGACTGGTTCCACCTAGATGATATGAGGTTGGAAGCGGCGTCTGAATCCCCCCTCAACCCATGGGTCATCGTGAGGCCGCTAACTCTATCCCAGCCACACAGTGCTTCGAGGGCTCGCTGCAATGTGGCCAGCCATATATCCGGCATGCATTCAAGGGATCGCGTGCTCCTGAGAATTTAGTTTGTGGTGGAATCCTTCTCCACTAATGTGGCTGAGATGTTGTATCCTAGCCACCATCTTCCAGCCCAGTTGGTGGCTCCTCCCGATTTTTCACAGCCCGAGATGGTCGCGATAGAAATGTCTGGTGTGCCATCGTGGTGCACCGAAGGGGTTTTCCACATGCCACCAGGTCTTCATCGGTGGTCCATTCTTCACACTGACTTCTTCTTCAACCTCCATGGGTGTCTCCTTCCCCATGAAGGCCTTGTGTTTCCCATGCCGCCATATTGAATGTTTGGCCACCAAGAATGCACAAGGAGGAGGGGGTCTGGCGTTGTTCGTGTCACGCTGCGCCTTCCATGTCAGAAGATTAAAAAAAGGGGAGTCTTTGTAATAGAGTTCTTTAAACAATAATTTTATTCAAATGTAAAAAAACCCAAGTAGAACACCCTCCCACAGGGATGAACAATCTGTGGATCAACCTTTTCATGGGTTGATCTACATTCAACATTCTGAAAAAATAATGGGGAAAACCTAAAACAATTAAACCCCTATCTAGATTGACGTTCGTCATTGATGTGGTCCACCCTCAAGGATTCAAGCTCTTTTGGAATTGGTCACTTCTTAGTCCTGTAATTTGTAAAGCAACGATGTTCTTAGCGATCTGTCTGCATTCTTCATTGTAGGTAATCCTTTCTATCAGTTTATTAGATAATTTCCAAAGTTTAATTCAAATTTCTCTAAAATGTTATCCTATTGAAAGAAAACACATCTCCACATTTCTATTATACTTCGATGCCACATCGTTATGCTATTTCATTTAAGAACCAACGTATCTGTTACACTTCCATTATTTCATTATCATGACACACAAAAAAAGACCCATTGATGAGATTTATTTAATGTGTCTCACCACCTTACAACATCTCTACCATCCTCCATTCACTTATTTTAAAAAAAAACTAAAATACATGTTTATGTTTTTTTTTGTTTTTTTTCTCGAAATGTATGAAAATTTACTTTTCTTTCCAAAACATTCCGGTCGAAGTTATTTCCTTTGTACGAGAATATCGACATTTAGAGTTCAAAGATACCCTCATATTTTTGATCTGAGCACCGGTTTGAAATTAAAAAAAACTAATTTCACAATTAAATAATGAACTTAGAAAATGTTCAAAATTCTATTCTGGACTCACAGGGCCTCATAATCATATGCCTTCAAAACGTGTGGTCTCAAAATATTTCTATATAAATTTAAAAAAAATATATATGGAAATTATGGGACATTAAATGTTTAAATTTAAAGGATAAAATTTTTTGAATGAGGGGAGAATATATCACCCCAATATTTCATAGTACATTATCTTTAATAAGATTTTTTGCACGTAACACTGACAAGGCTTGCGTAACATGAAAAATTGTGTCTCTATGAAACAACACTTTAGTGTTTAAATTATTTAAATTCTATATTCATAAATTATCCATTAAATATAGTAATATAAAAGTAATAAATAATTTTTATATGTTATTGATAATATTTTTACATTAATAAAACATATTTATAATGAAATTGATATGTTTCGATAAAATATTTATATAGGTTTAGAAAATACTTTTTTTTAAAGGAACTATTTTTATGTCCATTTATGAATAATAATAAAATTTATTTTAGAAACCCATAAATTTTTTTAGTAAAATATTCTTTAGTATTTAGTTCGAAATATCAATATTAGATTATGAGTTTTTTTTGTAATTTTTTTTCATAACATTCAATTTATCTATGAATAGTGAAAAACAGTACATTATTTATAAAAAACTGACATTTTATTTAAATAATTATTTTAATTTAAATTTATTTTAAATTAATAATAATATATATATATAATGTATATATTAACCAAATTTAGTTTGTTGGAATAATTTTTATAATAGATATAGATATAACAATTCAATAAACCTTTTTAAAGACTTCTTACCTGCCTTCTAGCCACATTTATAGATTAGTATTAAATATATTTTTAACACTTCTGTGAATTGAATTTTGAAATTCCGACATACATCATTTTAATAATTATAAAAAATTTGGTCTAATATGATAGAAATAAATTTTTGTGAATAGTAACTTCTGAATTTTATTTCCCATATTTAAAGGGAAATCAGGTAAGTAATTATAAAAATAATATTATAACAATATAATGTTACCCAAAAACATGTCCTAATTTTAAATGGGTAATTATGTTTCAACAAAAACTATCTTTATTCCAAAAATTTGATCTATTTTATGAATCTTTTGTTAGATTAATTCATTTATTGTAGTTTTAATAAAGAAGAGTTAAAAATTTCATATTCAAATTTTAATAATTATTTTATTTTTAATATGAGGTTATATAAGTTATATGATTGAAAATAAATAATATTTATAAATCTAAAAAAGTTATATAAATCATGATATTTTTTTTTAAAAATTTTAGTAATGAAATTATAAAATTAAATTGTGACACGAAGATGATGCATTGAGTTTTTAATTAATTAAGATATCAAATAAATGATGTTCATGATATTAAATAAAATATAATTTGACATAACTAATGAAATAAAAGAAATTATAGATAACATTTTCATGTTAATGAAATACTATAAGTATTTTTTTGAATTTATCATGATGTTTTGATATTTTTGAAAATGAATATTTTTAATGGTATTAAAAATGAGATAAATGATACTTTAAAATAGATAATAATTTATTTAATGATTTAAAATTCAATAAAATATCAAGTTCATCCAAATAACTTATATAATGATAAATATCTCATAAATTATTCAATGTGGGTTCTTTTGAAATTTTATAGTAATTATATAAACCCTATAGTTTATAACTACAAGAAGACATGGTAAGAGATAAACTGTTCAATAAAGGGTTAAATTCCAAGGATAAGGTAAATTTTTGACAAAAACATGTCTAAAAATCAATGGCTAAGGTTATTTCAACCTATCCTCATATTATAATCTAAATAAATCACTTTTTATCAATTTTAAACTGCAAATAAATTTATATTAAATTAATATTTTAAAATATTCCAATAGTTCCGCTCACCTCTCTTATAAAAGGGCACTTCTCATTCTCTTTAATTCACACCTCCAACACACTTTGGATCGATCAAAATATACCCATTTACTCTCCCAAATTACATAAATACATTTTATAGGCTATAATTTTTGAATAAATCCATCATATGGATTACTTTTGTGAAAATTTAAACGTGATATTGGAAAAAGATGTAATTGTTTTATCTTCTCTTTTAGAGTTCTTTTCTTCTTCTACTTACGATTCCAATGTTTTTTCCATACTAAAGTAATAAATCCAGATTCTTATAAATTATTATACTCTATTATTGTCATTATAAATCCATATTTATCCTTCAAAACATCATATGAAAAGAATATCACCATGCATTCGTACATACAAATTAGCATCTCCACATCGTGGTGAAAAGAGTTTTTCATTTACAATTTATTTCTATGGGTATAAGGATGAATATAAAGAATATAAATAATAAATATACCATGATATTGTTTCTGTAAAATTAATATTCCTTCCAATTCCATAAAATTTATCCATTAATGAAATGACATCGTCGCTTGTGCGTACGTACTACTTACTGTCTCCACGACCCGAGGAGATTCATCTTATGCATTCACCATTCGAGAATGATTATAAAAATACATATTATTAATAAGTATTACATATATGACATTATAATTATACTAGAATAATATATATATATATATATATGTATGTATGTATGTATGTGCACTTATTTCATTCACTTACTTACATTCAAAATGATAAGAAGACGTAAAGAACATTCATGTGTACGTACAACCTACCATCTCCATGAATGATGTATTCCATTTAATATTTCTACCTATTATATATATTTTTATTATGAATATATATGATATATAAATCATTTTATACATTATATAAGTATATAAATCATGATCTATGTAATGTAATTAAGAACAACATGTCAAAACACCTATGATAAAGAAAGCGATTATTACCCAAAATGTGGCATTAACTTTGATGTTATTATTCTATAGGTAATATAAATCCATAAAAAATCATAAATGATATAATAAATAATATTATGATTCTTTTATAAGTTAAAAATATTTTTAAAACCATTAAACCCAAGTTTCAGACACCTTTATAGAGTATCAAACTTATGGTAATGGAATTCTGTCTCACTTTTAAATCTCTTGAGATATATTCCTTATTCACTGCCGATTTATTGTATGTGGTGCATTTATTTCCATTATTATTTTTTATATCATGAATAATTTTATTTTAATTGTATTTAAAGATTCATTTTACGATATTGGTCTTATTATTAAATTGTTAAATGTGGTATGAGACACTTTGAATGTTTAAATAATTATTAATTATCATTTCCAATATTCATGAAATTATCATTCCTATTTATTTATATGTATATAAATGATTCTAAAGAACATTTTTTTTGATATTTTTAATTTCATTCAATGTTTTCATGAATAAATATTTTATGTTTTTTATTTGAGGGTTAATTTTACAACCTCAGTATTATCTGATGTTTTTTTATATGTATGTATCGATAGGGACACCATTATCATCCATGTCCATGTTTCTAAGAAAATTTATTTTAAAAAATTATTAATATTTTTTAATGTAATTTTTACCCATTTATGAATTTTTATAAAAAAAATTGAAAGGTATAATTTCATTATTTTCCAAATGATGTACTTTATGTCATTTTCAACAAATTAAAGAATGAATATTTATTTATCTTGTAGACATGAGAGGCCATTTCTTGATATTTAGTGGCCTTAACATTTTGATAATCCCATTAAAAGATTAAAAGGTTATTTTAGATATATTTTTTTTTATAATTGGGTGGATTTTAAATGATTGAATATAAAAATAGTTATTCTATCAAATATTTTTAATGATTTTATTAGATTATTTTCATCAATGTCAACATCCTTTGTGGGATTTAATGTTTCATTGAAGTTGATTTATTATTATACAATTTTTATATTATATATAAGGGTTTATGATTTATTTGACTATGTATGTGTAAAGACCCGTAAAATTCAAGGGAAATTTTTTCTTAATTTTCTTTGTAATTTTACAAGAGCGCGGTTTCTGACGGCACCTGATTCCGAGGCCCGGAGTGCCCGGAATCAATTTCCGATGTTTGGCTCGGGTACGTTCAGTGAACGAACGAGCGAGAATTTCTAACTTTTGACCCGGTGCTCGGAATTGAATTCTGAGGACACCGATGAACTCGCAGCGCCGATATTCGATTAAGGAGACCTTTTCCGAGGTTGCGTTTATTTCGGGTTGAGAGTTAGTTTTTGGGAGTTTAGAATAAGTTAAATAAAAATTGTGGATTACAAATTTTTATTTTAACTTATTGGTTAACTTCTCCCAAAGGGAGTTAGTGGTGGAACCCACAACCACATAACCCCCCTTGGGAGGATTAAGTGTGGTGGGGCCCACCTGAATCATGAATCTTCTTCTTCTCCTTTTTAACTCCCTTAAACTCCTCTTTTAATGACATGACAACTTTGTTAATTAATGGAGTTGAATTGTTTGAATTTCAATCCTTTGAAATTCATTTTGTTAAGTGTGTGAATAAAATAAGACTCTAGCTTATTTTATTTGGTGAGATTTCTCTAGCCTTCTTGAGAGTATTTGGGAACTCCTTCTTCTTCTTCTTCAACTTTGACGAAGAATGCGAAGAACCTTCGAGCTCTGACGAAGAACGTCGCTCCTCTCTTCTTCGTAGCCGGTTGTTCCGAAGATCGACGATGCCTTCCGTGTCAACGAAAGGGAACGCCGCTTCCTCCTCAGACTTCCTTCGTCGGCTTACGAAGATTCACCAACGACGTACCTCTTCGGACGTACCTCTTCGTCAACAGAATTGACGAACGATTACCGCGACGCCCGACCTCCGCGACGCTTGCCTTCCGCGGGTCATTGACAATCATCGTACTTGAAAACGAGGTAGGGGTTGTTGTTGATTATTTATTTACTCTCGTTCTTGGTTCTAGCATGATAGTCTTGTGGATGATTATTTAAGAGTTATCATCTAACGAGAGGGGGGTCGGACCGCACAAACACGGCCGAATCCCCCCTCTGTTCGTGATTATTATTATTTTCTTGTAGATGATGACATGGCGTGGTGCCGTCGCACCACGCGGGAATTCGCACGGTTGCATTGCGAGGCGCCGTCGCGCCGCGCCGTGGATGAATCATCATGAACGCGACGCCGTCGCGCCGCGTCAAAGAAAACCGAAGGCACCGCGGCCGGAGCGGGGCCGCGGCGGAGGGGTGCGGTGCCGTCGCAACGCGCCGGACGACGAACACCGCGGCCGGTTTCGGGCCGCGGCGGGATGAGAGGACCGGCGGCTCGCCAGGCCGCCGGCGTCGGAAGCCGGAAAGGGGACCGGTTTGCCGGTCCCGTTGAAGAAAAACCGTCCAGCCAGGTGGGCCGGCCGGAAGGAGAAAGACCGGGGGAATTAAATTCCCCCGGCCAGGTTAATTGCCCCCCCCCATTATTAAGGGGGGGGGGGGGTTTATAAAGGGGGGCAGGCGGCCCCCCGTTTTTCTCAAAGGCAGGCCCCATGAGGGGGGCCGGTTTCACCAAAGGCGCGGCTTTCAGCCGCGCCTCCAGCGAAGAGGGGCGGGGGCCATGCCCCCCCCCACCCCCCGCGTGGCACCCGAGCGGCGCCCAGGCCGTGCCGCCGCCGGCCGGGCCGCGCCGCCGTGCCGGACCGCACCGCCGCGCCGCCGGCCGGGCCGGGTCGGACCCAGGTCGGGTCGACCCGGTTCGGGCCGACCCAGGGGGGGGGGGGGTCGGGCCGGGTCGGCCCGGACCCGGACCCCCCGTTTTCGAATCGATTTCGTTCAAATACTCATAACTTGAGCTTCGGGCCTCCGAACGACGCGCCGTCAGCGGCAACGCGATCCTTGGATCGAGATGGTCATTTCGGTATACTATACTCAAGGTGCACCTTCCTTTTCGGGAGCCTACGTGGTTAAAACTCCGTAGTTAAGCGTTCTTGGCCTAGAGTAGTGATCAGGATGGGTGACCTCCTGGGATGTTTCCCAGGGTGGGTGTGAGACGGAAAGGCCAATAGTTAACAGACCGGGCGTCTGATTGACGCGCCGTCTGTTTCGTTGAATTCCTCTAAGTGAGACAGATCTTTTGGCATACTTCGCCCGAGGTTTGGACGCAGGTGGAGTACGGTCGGGTTGGTTTTTCCTTAAAAACCAACCGGGCCCTCAGGACGAAAAAGCCAATAACTCTCAGACCGGGCGTCCGATCGACGCGCCGTCTGTTGCGTTGAGTCCCTGTTGACGATACGGAACTTTTGGATACATCAACTCTGGACTTTGTGACAGTTGATGTATCAGCCTCTCGGCTCGTGGAGCGGACCCTCCTGAACGAGCTTGCTGTGTGCGGGAACCCTAGTGCTGGCTGCGACTGTGACTACTACTGCTCCTACTACTGCTACTGTGACTGCGACGACGAAAGTACAGAGATCCTGTGTGGATTCGACGACGACGACTACAGCACTCAGCGATCCTACGTGGATCAGTGCTACAGGTCCTGTGTGGGCCCGATCCTGTGTGGGTCCGATCCTGTGTGGGTCTTTGCGCTCAGCGGTCCTGTGTGAACCAACGCCTACAGGTCCTGTGTGGGCCCGATCCTGTGTGGGTCTTTTGCGGGGGTTAGTTACCTATCGATCCTTCGTGGGTCCGACGACTTAGATGGATCAGAGATCATTTTTATCATCCTTTGAAGAAGTATACCTGTGTGAGCTAAATCATGTTGCTTTCCTGTGTGGATTGTGTTGTGCTATCCTGTGTGGATTACGTTTTGCTTTCCTGTGTGGAATACGTTTACTTTCCTGTGTGGACTGAGTTGTACTTGGGCTCGGAGGTTGGAGCGTATTTGAAATTGATGACTTAGGTATATGTATGGGCATATACCTAAGCAGTGTCGGTTGTTACTTCGTGATTGTACTTTTCTTTGTGGTTTATCCTTTGTGGATTTTGAGAGACCTTCTGGGGTCTCGGGGTCCCTACTGAGTATCTTATACTCACCCCTGCATGGGCTTTGCCCGCACTACGTTGTGTTGGTTGCAGACGACAGACAGCGTTGATCTTGGCTGAGGCTTGCAGAGCAGGACGGTACCTGGAGGTGGACCACTGGGCGGAACGTGCTCAGAGCGGACGGCGGGACCCGTGGAGCAGTGGAGCTATCTGTACCCACCCTTCAGGTGGGATCTCCCGTGGACAGCTCAGTGCAGCGGCTTTTACTTACAGTTTCTGTTTTTCCCTTTCGAGTTGTACTTTACATTCAGTTTGGGTTTGCATACTGGCCCATTTACTTTTCCGCACTTCCAGTTGTACTCTGCTTTTGCTTAGTGTTTACTTTCCGCTTGCTTACTCTGTGGTGTTTGTTTACTTTACAAAGGCAATGCCTTCCCTTTTTACTGGGATTTACACCTTGGTGCTAGTCTCCAGCCCCTAGCCTATGGAAGGCGGTCTTGGGGTAGTCACGGCACGGACCCCGAGGGCGGGTCGTGACAAATTGGTATCAGAGGAGTTCGGTTCTACCGCGAAATCTGATCTTCTCTATGTGAAGCAATAATGTTTAGCGTATTGAGTGTGGTTCTCAGTCCAGGGAGTCCAGTGTTGGTGCGGCGGCCGACGTATCCGTACACCAGGACCCTGACTTCTGATTTCCGACTTAATACACGAAAACATTGATTGCGTGTGTGTTTCAAAGTTTTCTTTGTGATTACTTATATCAGCTCACCAGGTATACTGTTTGACCGTGGCGCACCTGTTTCCTATTCAGGATGGCCCCACGACGACAGCCAGCTAGGGTTCTGAGAGTCGAGTGTGACGACAGCCCACCGAGCGACGAGGCCTCGGTGCAGGGCCCTTTGTCAGTAGTGGCACCGGCGGTAGATCTACCCGTCGAGCCACCGATACTTCCAGCACCATACGCTGACGATGCACGTTGCCTCAGCGCACTGCATGAGTTTCAGTGCCAGCGACCACCCAGGTTTCGTGGGGAGACGGATCCCCAGGCAGTAGAGGACTGGCTGGAGGCCGTGGTACGTGTGTTTAGGCAAGTGAGGACACCAGCAGACCTCATGGTGATCCTCGCTGCGAGCCTACTACACGCAGCAGTAGGACAATGGTGGAGCTTGATGCTCCAGGTGCACGATGAGGCATCACTACTTTGGACGGACTTTGAGAGCCTCTTCCGCTCGGAGTTCGTCCCAGCCACCCTTCGTGCGGTGCGTATCCAGGAGCTTCTTCAGCTGCGGCAGGGCAGCATGACGGTCGCTCAGTACTCCGCGAGATTTACCGATCTCTCGCGCTACTCGACTGAAATGGTACGAGACCCATTATTCCGGGCCCGGACCTTCGAGCAGGGTTTGAGAAACGAGATCAGGGCATCACTGATCTCCCTCAGCATACCGACTCAGACAGGAGTACTGGAGCGGGCCCTTCTGATCGAGAGCTTCCTTGCTGAGTCTACACCAGCGCAGCGACCCACCGTAGGGAGGCACGTGGCAGAGTCATCTGCAGCTGGCAGTCGACGGATGACTCAGGGGTCCAGACAGACCAGACCTTCAGGCAGACGACCTCAGGGCACTGGCTTAGCAGTGCAGGGCACACAGCGTGGAACCAGTCTTTCGAGTAGAAGACAGTGCTATGCATGCGGCGGGCAAGGCCACATGGCTCGTGACTGCCCGACCCGCCATGCGGAGGAGCAACAGACGGTTGAGGAACCACCTAGGCAGAGGAAGAGGTTCGACCGTGGCGGTCCGCAGGGAGGAGGCGGACGAGGCAGAGGAGCTGGCCGAGCAGCAGGTGGTGGGAGACGTTTTGAGGCTCTACCACCACCACCACCAGGAGGTCCACCCCGACCTCAGGGGAGAGCACAGCTTCAGGCAGCTGAAGCTTGCGATCATGGAGCTCTGGAAGCGGGTGGACTAGTGCGAGACTAGCTTCAGGCATAGAGGCCTTTGCCCATAATGCCTCTAGCTTCGTAGTTTGTGTTGATTTGTGTCTTTGTACTTTAAGTTGAAGTAATAAAAGACACTTACCTTGGTGACTTTTGTTTTCCTGTCTTTTGTTTGTTTTTACTAAGAGGTGCCGGTTAAAAACTGTTGACTTGACCCTCAATTGCGAGATTCTTACTGGAGGAAACCCAGTGACCACACACTGATGCCGATAGTGTGACTCAACCCTTGGAGGCGAGAGTAACAGTTGGATCTCTTGGTAGCAGCGTCGAGGCCTTACGACGTCATCCATGCCATGAATTAACTAATCATAACGAGATTGACTATATTAGGCAAGGAACGTGGTTCATCCAGGGAATGAGACCGGATTTCACTTTTCGGCAAAGGAGAAATCTTTGCAGCTTTGCCATACGTTAAGGAGGAAGGGGAAACCCTTCGTGTAGTCAGTCAGATGTCAGCAGAGCTTCCAGGAGCCGAGACAAAGGTTGACCAGCGCACCTATCTTGAGGTTTCCTGAGGAGGGAGTAGGGTACGTAGTCTACTACGATGCATCAGGGACCAGACTCGGATGTGTTCTGATGCAGGAGCGGGCAATGATCGCCTATGGATCACGTCAGTTGAGGCTGCATGAGCAGAACTACGCTACCCATGACCTGAAGTTAGCAGCAGTGATCTTCACTCTGAAGACATGGCGACATTACCTGATGGGCAAGCGTTTTACAGTCTTTTCTGATCATTAGAGTCTCAGGTATATCTTCTCGCAGAAGGACCTGAACCTGAGACAGCGGCGATAGATCGAGTTCCTCCAGGACTATGACTTTGAGATAGTCTATACTCCTGGGAAGGGGAACGTAGTAGTCGATGCCCTCAGCAGGAGGACGGGCATTCAGCTACTTGAGGAGGCGACAGAGCAGCTAGCCTCTTTGCAGATATTCTTCGTGGATAGAGATGGAGCAGCCTTCCTTCTGTCTCTCACAGTCACCCCTCCTCTACTGCAGCGGGTCAGAGAGGCACAGCGTGAGGACACTGACTGTGAGACACGGCGTGTACAGATATCCTCAGGACAGGCACCTGATGGTTTCTCCCTTGGAGCAGAGCACGACATCCTTTTCAGAGGACTTACCTTGGTACCAGTTGCTTTTTGAGAGGAGGTGCTGAGAGAGTTTCACACTTCTCCTTTGGCGTTACATCCTGGAGTGGCGAAGATGTACCGGGATCTCAGACGACAGCACTGGTGGCCAGGAATGAAGAAGGCTGTAGCAGAGCTCGTTTCTCGATGCCTCACCTGCCAACAGGTGAAGACAGAGCATTATGTACCAGCAGTCTTGGTACAGCCCTTGGAGGTTCCAGAGTGGAAGTGGGATGACATATCTATGGACTTCGTGACTGGACTTCCACGCACTTCCAGAGGTCACGACTCCATCTGGGTGATTGTTGACCGACTCACCAAGTCGGCACACTTCTTAACCATCAGAGAGAAGGGCTCAGTAGAGAGCTTGGGACGTCTCTACATTCAGGAGATTGTGTGGCTCCACGGCGTGCCATCATCTATCGTCTGCGATCGAGATGCTCGCTTTACTTCCCGGCTTAGGAAGGGGTTACAGGAGGCGTTCGGGGCGCAGCTACGTCTGAGCACAACCTTTCACCCTCAGACGGATGGTCAGACGGAGAGGACCATTCAGACTCTCGAGGACATGCTCCGCGCATGTGTCCTCGACTTTGGTCGTAGCTGGGAGGACCACTTACCCTTGGTGGAGTTTGCGTACAACAACAGCTACCACTCCACCATCGGGATGACACCGTACGAGGTGTTGTACGGCCGACCTTGTAGACCTCATTTGTGATGGATAGACCCTGGGGAGTCAGCACTTGTGGGACCGGAGATGGTCCAGGCCACGACAGAGAAGGTCCAAGTCATCCAGGAGCGGATGAGGACAGCTCAGAGCCGGCAGAAGTCATACGCTGACAGGAGGCGGAGGCCACGGGAGTTCGAGGATGGAGACCACGTCTTCTTGCGGGTTTCACCTCGACGTGGTATTTGGAGATTTGGCCGTGGCGGCAAGTTATCTCCACGCTTCATCGGACCCTTCCAGGTCCTCAGCAGGATTGGTGAGGTGGCTTATCAACTGGCTCTACCACCTCAGTTGCACCGGGTGCACGACGTCTTCCACGTATCTCAACTGAGGAGGAACGTGCACGACCCGATGCACATCATTGACCATGGGGAACTTGACGTTGACAAGGGGACGACTTTTACGGAGGTCCCGGTGGAGATATAGGATCGACAAGAGCGGGTCCTATGTGGGCGATCGATTCCTCTTGTGTGCATCAGATGGCAGCACAGGAACCTCCAGGAGAGCACATGGGAGCGGGAGGCTCAGATGCATGCTCAGTACCCTCATTTGTTTCCCTAGTTTTTGATGTATCTTTACGGGGACGTAAAGCCCTGAGGTGGGAGTAATGTAAAGACCCGTAAAATTCAAGGGAAATTTTTTCTTAATTTTCATTGAAATTTTACAAGAGCGCGGTTTCTGACGGCACATGATTCTGAGGCCCGGAGTGCCCGGAATCAATTTCCGAAGTTTGGCTCGGGTACGTTCAGTGAACGAACGAGGGGGAATTTCTAACTTTTGACCCGGTGCTCGGAATTGAATTCCGAGGAAACCGATGAACTCGCAGTGCCAATATTCTCTTAAGGAGACCTTTTCCGAGGTTGCGTTTATTTCGGGTTGAGAGTTAGTTTTTGGGAGTTTAGAATAAGTTAAATAAAAATTGTGGATTACAAATTTTTATTTTAACTTATTGGTTAACTTCTCCCAAAGGGAGTTAGTGGTGGAACCCACAACCACTTAACCTCCCTTGGGAGGATTAAGTGTGGTGGGGCCCACCCGAAGCATGAATCTTATTCTTCTCCTTTTTAACTCCCTTAAACTCCTCTTTTAATGACATGACAACTTTGTTAATTAATGGAGTGGAATTGTTTGAATTTCAGTCCTTTGAAATTCATTTTGTTAAGTGTGTGAATAAAATAAGACTCTAGCTTATTTTATTTAGTGAGATTTCTCTAGCCTTCTTGAGAGGATTTGGGAACTCCTTCTTCTTCTTCAACTTTGACGAAGAACGTGAAGAACCTTCGAGCTCCGATGAAGAACGCCGCTCCTCTCTTCTTCGTAGCCGGTTGTTCCGAAGATCGACGACGCCTTCCGTGTCAACGAAAGGGAACGCCGCTTCCTCCTCGGACTTCCTTCGTCGGCTTACGAAGATTCACCAACGACGTACCTCTTCGGACGTACCTCTTCGACAACGGAATTGACGAACGATTACCGCGACGCCCGACCTCCGCGACGCTTGCCTTCCGCGGGTCATTGACAATCATCGTACTTGAAACCGAGGTAGGGGTTGTTGTTGATTATTTATTTACTCTCGTTCTTGGTTCTAGCATGATAGTCTTGTGGATGATTATTTAAGAGTTATCATCTAACGAGAGGGGGATCGGACCGCACAAACACGGCCGAATCCCCCCTCTGTTCGTGATTATTATTATTTTCTTATGGATGATGAGATGGCGTGGTGCCGTCGCACCACGCGGGAATTCGAACGGTTGCATTGCGCGGTGCCGTCGCGCCGCGCCGTGGATGGATCATCATGAACGCGACGCCGTCGCGCCCCATCGAAGAAAACCGAAGGCGCCGCGGCCGGAGCGGGGCCGCGGCGGAGGGGTGCGGTGCCGTCGCAACGCGCCGGACGACGAACACCGCGGCCGGTTCCGGGCCGCGGCGGGACGAGAGGACCGGCGGCTCGCCGGGCTGCCGGCGTCGGAAGCCGGAAAGGGGACCGGTTTGCCGGTCCCATTGAAGAAAAACCGTCCGGCCAGGTGGGCCGACCGGAAGGAGAAAGACCGGGGGAATTAAATTCCCCCGGCCAGGTTAATTGCCCCCCCCCCATTATTAAGGGAGGGCCGGTTTCATAAAGGGGGGAAGGCGGCCCCCCGTTTTTCTCAAAGGCAGGCCCCCACGAGGGGGGCCGGTTTCACCAAAGGCGCGGCTTTCAGCCACGCCGCCAGGGAAGAGGGGCGGGGGCCATGCCCCCCGCGCGTGGCACCCGAGCGGCGCCCAGGCCGTGCTGCCGCCGGCCGGGCCGCGCCGCCGTGCCGGACCGCATTGCCACGCCGTCGGCCGGGCCGGGTCGGACCCAGGTCGGGTCGACCCGGTTCGGGCCGACCCAGGGGGGGTCGGGCCGGGTCGGGCCAGACCCGGACCCCCCGTTTTCGAATCGATTTCGTTCAAATGATCATAACTTGAGCTTCAGGCCTCCGAACGACGCACCGTCAGCAGCAACACGATCCTTGGATCGAGACAGTCGTTTCGGTATACTATACTCAAGGTGCACCTTCCTTTTCGGGAGCCAACATGGTTAAAACTCCGTAGTTAAGCGTGCTTGGCCTAGAGTAGTGATCAGGATGGGTGACCTCCTGGGAAGTTTCCCAGGGTGGGTGTGAGACGGAAAGGCCAATAGTTAACAGACCGGGCGTCCGATTGACGCGCCGTCTGTTTCGTTGAATTCCTCTAAGTGAGACGGATCTTTTGGCATACTTCGCCCGAGGTTTGGACGTAGGTGGAGTACAGTCGGGTTGGTTTTGCCTTAAAAACCAACTGGGCCCTCGGGACGAAAAAGCCAATAACTCTCAGACCGGGCGTCCGATCGACGCGCCGTCTGTTGCGTTGAGTCCCTGTTGACGATACGGAACTTTTGGATACATCAACTCTGGACTTTGTGACAGTTTATGTATCAACCTCTCGGCTCGTGGAGCGGACCCTCCTGAACGAGCTTGCTGTGTGCGGGAACCCTAGTGCTGGCTGCGACTGTGACTACTACTGCTACTACTACTGCTACTGTGACTGCGACGACGACAGTACAGAGATCCTGTGTGGATTCGACGGCGACGACTACAGCACTCAGCGATCCTACGTGGATCAGTGCTACAGGTCCTGTGTGGGCCCGATCCTGTGTGGGGCCGATCCTGTGTGGGTCTTTGCGCTCAGCGGTCCTGTGTGAACCAGCGCCTACAGGTCCTGTGTGGGCCCGATCCTGTGTGGGTCTTTTGCGGGGGTTAGTTACCTATCGATCCTTCGTGGGTCCGACGACTTAGATGGATCAGAGATCATCTTTATCGTCCTTTGAAGAAGTATACCTGTGTGAGCTAAATCCTGTTGCTTTCCTGTGTGGATTGTGTTATGATATCCTATGTGGATTACTTTTTGCTTTCCTGTGTGGAATACGTTTACTTTCCTGTGTGGACTGAGTTGTACTTGGGCTCGGAGGTTGGAGTGTATTTGAAATTGATGACTTAGGTATATGTATGGGCATATACCTAAGCATTGTTGGTTGTTACTTCGTGATTGTACTTTTCTTTGTGGTTTATCCTTTGTGGATTTTCAGAGACCTTCAGGGGTCTCGGGGTCCCTACTGAGTAGCTTATACTCACCCCTGCATGGGCTTTGCCCGCACTACGTTGTGTTGGTTGCAGACGACGGACAACGTTGATCTTGGCTGAGGCTTGCAGATCAGGACGGTACCTGGAGGTGGACCACTGGGCGGAACGTGCTCGGAGCAGACGGCGGGACCCGTGGAGCAGTGGAGCTATCTGTACCCACCCTTCAGGTGGGATCTCCAGTGGACAGCTCAGTGTTGTGGCTTTTACTTACAGTTGCTGTTTTTCCCTTTCAATTTGTATACTGGCCCATTTACTTTTCCGCACTTCCAGTTGTACTCTGCTTTTGCTTAGTGTTTACTTTCCGCTTGCTTACTCTGTGGTGTTTGTTTACTTTACAAAGGCAATGCCTTCCCTTTTTGCTGGGATTTACGCCTTGGTGCTAGTCGCCAGCCCCTGGCCTATGGAAGGCGGGCTTGGGGTAGTCACGGCACGGACCCCGAGGGCGGGTCGTGACAGTATGTACTATTTTTATACCATTGATTGTTTAGGATTAAAGTATTTACATTTCGTACGTAATTATTAATACCGATTTTTCAGTTTTTTACCTCATTAATAAGAGGAATGCATTGGACCTATTAAGTGAACGGTGGAGACCACTATTAACCCTTAATTCATTGGTAGGTATCATGAGACAAACTAGTGTCTTGACAAAATGCAATTACTGTATATTTATATACGATCTTGGCTGGAGGCCTTGACAATATGGTTATTGTGTTCGACATTATGCATTCCCTCATTAAATAATTTTTTATTTATATTCCATGTAATTATTCGACTAGTATAATATACATGTGAATGATTAAATAGAGATATTTGATTAATTATTTTCATATTATGTAGATTTTTCTGTTTAAAAGTTCTTTTATTTTATTTTTATACCATGATTTAAAAGTTTATAACTCTTTATAAAAGCTTCTATTGTATTGTTTAATCTTATTAGCATCTTAGATCACCCCTTTATTATGTTTTCTTTTCCCAACATATTGGGAAGTGTATTTTGATTTATATATAAATTTAATCTTTGATAATAATGGTGTTCCAAAAGTATTATCAATGTTTTATTTTATGTTTGGAATTGTAATGTAATGTTCATGTATGTAATCTATTTTCCAATGATTCTAAAATAATATGTCCTTTGGGATTTCATTTTATGTAATCATTCCAATGTATTAAAATAATTCACCAGCTCCCGAAATTTGTGGTTGGGGCATTATATGTATTTTTTATATTTTAGTATCCTTTATATCTTTGATCACGAATATCAACCTTGGATGTATGTGTAGTTCATTATAATTGTTATTCAAACAAGGGAATGATGATTCATTTCTCTATTATGTTGAGGGATTATATTTGATATGTTTAAGAATTTATTGTTTCTTTGTCACTCATAGAGGTAATGAAATATGCGGGTTGATGATTTGAGAAGATATACATTCGAAAAACCTCCTAAAATAATTCCATATATTGATAAGGGTCCTTTATATACATAGTAGAGAATGTAACCCTAATATTGATAAGGGGTGTGGGTTCACAAATCATGGAGTATAAAATCATCTTGATCTATCATTATTATACATGATGAGGGGAAGGACCATCATAGGGGTTGGTAAAACTCTTGACTAACATACTATCTCGGTGATGTGAAATTTCCACATTACTATTAATATTGAGGGATATAGTAGATGAATCATATGTGAGTTATTTTAGTTTTTTTATTTATGGGGTACTTTGGATACTATAGGTTCCCATATTGTGTTAGGCCTTAATTGAGTTTAGCTATACAGAATGAGAATCTTTATTTCCCAAAGTTTTCTTAACATTTGAACATATCTACATTCTCGGGTTTTTTTTCCAATAATCCCTTAGACTTGGGTTTTTTATAGACCTTTTTATAGTTGTTTATATATTTTCCGTGCATCCTACTGGTTAGTATTATACTCAAACCCACAGAATTGTTTTTACTACGCTTTCATTTTCTAGACATATATTTCAAAAACTATCGATGTTGTGGATAGATATGAATATTTAGAAGTTAATATATAATAGAACATAGTGGTTCATAGTAGGATACAGTTTCAAGTTGAATTCATTCTAGGAGACAACATAATAATGATGATTCTTCCCATTCATAGGGACAATTTAACTTGGAGGTTCTATTTAATGCAGTTGAATCCCATTCTTTGTTTTTCCTGTATCATGTTGTAATTATAATTTTATATCTCGTGCATGTATTCTACATAGTTCTGAAATATACTTGTATATATATATATGTATACATATATGGTAATGTTGAAAATTAATGTGTATTGGTAATGTATTATTGTTAACATTTGTTATAGGATTACTTATCTCTTGTATGGTTATGATTCACGGTGTTAGTCATTATCCCTTGGCCTATTGGAGGGGAATGAGGTGGGAGATTTGACTACCTACCAACCCAGGTGGGATCCTAGATGACAGTATTGTTTCACCAATTATTTCAATTAAATCCTCAGGATATCTTACATTGTGATTGGAGTTAAGTGGAATTTTAGATAAAGTTATTTATATAAAATTAAAAGACAACATAATTCATAAAAATGTGTTACAATATGTTCATAATTTCCCAAAGATGGCAAAACTCTATATCTTCATGAGTGTTTTGTGTAAATTCATGTTTAAAATGATTTAATATTATTTATAAGGAATGTATGTTTTTATATCCTATCTTTATCTATATAGGACATGAAGAAATAAATTCTATCGATGGTGACCCGAATCCACTCTATTTTCTTAGGTTTGGGATGAGGCAACAAACCTAGTTTATTTGTTTTTTTCATTTCCTTAATTCTATTAAGTGAGTGTTAAAAACATCGAGGCCTATGATAATGTACGTAAAATATAAAAAATATTCCATTTAAACAAATATAGTCTCACAAAATATCAATTTTATGAAAAATATTCTTTATAATAATCATAACATAACTTCTCTTACATCACCTAGTGAAGGACCAGATTGAAGATTACCACATATCCCATTCCTTTTAGTCAGTAAAAATAGGGAAAATTATTATACAATGATTTTTTGTAAATTATATAAATTAAGTATATATATTTTAATATTTTTAATCGTGATCTCTTTTTACAATCATATAAGATCCATCAAAATATCCAGGTTCTATAATATACAAAATTTATATAAAAAACACAATAAAAAATAATATTAGTGATGTGTTATAAGCATATGATAATTAATAATCCTAAAAAATGACTTGACCCAACCTTGTTAGTTCCCCCCATGTATTTAAACGATTCTAAGTGAGAAGTACAAGACCACCTTTTATAGGAAAACCATTGAAAACTAATAGTAAGGAAAAAATCATGAATAGAATCCATTACCCTTAAATGAAATATTGATACACCTTATGATATAAAAAATATATAACATAAGTACGAGTCAATAGAAAATATATAATCAATTCATCATGTGTTATATAACAATACATAGAGCATGTCAAAAGTGAAAGAACAATTACAACTAATAAACTCTTTCATTACATATGTGAAAATAAAAAGTAGTACACAAACAACAAGGAACTCATGTGAAAGAGCTATATTTTTAAAACAACACCACAAACATGATAATTTAAATTATAAAAAAAATAATTGTAAAAATATAAATATACTATGTTTTTTCAACACCTAAACTATAATATCACCATTTCAGTAAAGAATACTAATGAATATATAGATAAGGCAGACAATCCTAACTAATGATACACCTTATGGTCTGACCAAAATACTAATTATATCCTATATGACATGATAAAAACTCAAAATAAAAAACATATTATACATATATATGAATATATAGTAAAAATAATAAAAATATATACCCTAATAGTGCCCCCCATACCATTAGCTATATTATTTATCTCAATATGTTCCTACATCACATGTGGTATGTCTCAACCATTATCTAGCCATATCCACCACTTTCCATATTACATCATCATTATAATCAATGGTGAGGGTTTGGAAAAATAGATGATCCAAATATTTTTTTAATATATTGTTGTTATTTAATGGCTATGTATCACATAATGGAATATAAAAATATCTATATACTCAAAATAAAAAGAAGATAATAACATATTCTCGAACCATGGTATAATTATAACATGATCTATCATAAAATATATTTAGTAACATAAATAAATATTTAAATGTATTTATAACCCCTCCATCCATTATATTTGAAATATAATTGGTTTTTAATGGATCTAGATTTCCACAATCCATTTTTTTACCACTTCCTTGATTCTATGCCATGAAGAACAAATTATAGGGTGATAATAACCCACAAAAAATTTCATATACCTTCACAAACTGGTCATACTCATAGGTAGTTAAAATTATCATAAATATTCATCATATAATAAAAATAACTAATATATAATAAAAAGAATACCAACAGTATCCATATATAAATATAAATAAAACATTATTTAAAAATATGAATTCTATCCAAATAAATTCCATCCATTCGTCCGACCATATAGGTTCTTCCCATCATCAATAAAGACAGTTATAATTGGATTTTATACAGTATAATAAAACATAAATCCTAGTGGAATTTACATTAAAAACATGAACACAACCCTATGTCATTGAGAGAAGGAATGAAAAGAAGTGAAATGGTTGGAATAGTCCACACACTTCATTAACATGACCGTTGTGGGTATTATGTGACCCCAATATAAGATAATGGATGTAATTAATTCTTATCCAATTAATTTAATGACCCCCTATAACATGAAATGAGACTAAGGTCATTTGGCCAGATATTCTTCCCAAATATATAAACACAGTTTAACATCAATTTGTAGAAACTAGAAACTCTACATTTAAACATTTTCAAAATTCCCTCAATCGATTTTTCTTGTGAAAAATATCATAACAAAAAATAAATGGTTATTAACATCTCCATTATATATATATAATTATATATATATATATATATATATATTAATATTTAATTTGTAAATATAAATTAAATGATTAAATAATTAACAACTTCAAATTGTAGATATTTACATAGATATATACCAATGGTTTGGAGAATCTATGGATATAGAATTGCTGATAATGATAGTTTAAAAAAAGGATTAAAATAAATAGTATATTGTTTAGTCACCTATAGATGGTGGATGAATTAGTGTGACCTTTTTTACTGAGTTATTATCACATTTATGTTTCCATATTAATATCAAAACATTTTTCCTATATAGAATATATGTATCAGTTTATGCATTCTTAATACAAACCACCACATGAAATATATTAAATAAAGAAGATAAAGAGTAATGTTTTATTTTTATTAGTTTTGACCTCAATGTGATAATTTACTCATTGTTAAATTTAGGTTAATTTTGATATGTAGATATCCACTATACAACACAAGTGAATAAAAATAATTTATTTTCTAAAAAGGCTTCAATACCTCATTACATGTTCTTTATACATGACTCCACTAGTTTGATAATCTCTTGAATGATACGTTATACATGATATCATTTGTTTAAAAAGGGCCCCCCAAATCATTAATGAGAAATATATTCAATCTACTCCAGATGTGACTATATCAAAATGGTAATATATTCTTCCTTAATTATAGTCTTCGATAACTTGAAGATAATCAAATATACTTGGATAAACATTAGTCTCTTCATGTAACCAAGAATTTATACATTATTTATGATTTATATCACTGAACAAACTCAACTAAATCTTTATTAAGAATTCAATTATCATCAATAATATCCTCACATCAATATTTATGAGTCTTGATACAAATAATGAATAATAACCATGGATTTTCTCAGTTTCTCTCTCAAAAATTCCCTTCCTCTTTATCTTCATTGTGTTCAATAATATATTGATATTTTAGGACATGAATTTTAACCTTATTATCTTTTTTCATTATTATCTTAAACATTCTACGATAATCAGTATGTTGTGGAAACAAATTCATTAACTTCATAATCATTTTCCTACTATTCATCTTAACTACAAAAGATACTAAATAAAGCAACAGAAATACCTCAATCTTCATTTAATCATTGATTATCTGAATTCTCTAAAATATTAATGTTTATGATTATTCTCTCTCTCACCATCATCATATTAAATTCTGAAATATAGTGTGAATATAATTTCAAAAATACTAATATAGAAACCACCACCTATAATTTAAATAATTTGATCTACTCATTCATTTTATATGATATTGGGACATCATCAGGTAGGACCTTACTCCTACTTATCCTTATTCTCCTACCTTCTCCTTCGTGTAGTTTCATTTCTCAAATATTATTGTGAATATTCAATACATCATATGAATATGTGAAAACTTACTCTTATGTTTATACAGACTTATTCCCTATATAAAACTATCCAAATGATCCCCAGAATAAAATGATTTTGTTTTTGGTCTCTAAAAATGATTTAAAATATTATATTTAAAATACCAAATTGTCATTAAAAGAAACTATAATTTAATTATTCACTATTAATTAGTTAATAAAAACCTGTTATATTTAACAAAAACAATAATAAATCATCATTGCACATTGAAATACAACATACTCCCATTTTTGTCAAAATAAAAAAAAATATCAGAAATAAAAACCATATATATCATAGTGATGATATTAAAATAATAACTTCCAAGTATTGTTTTGACAAGATCATGGTGTTTTATCTTTTACCAAAACATAAGCATATCCTTTTTAACATGTATTTATCATAAAAAATTTTATTTGGGGATTTTTCTTCAAAACTTTGTTTCCATTTCATTATAAAGTAGTCTCATCATTCATTTTATTTTCATTATATTATTTTTTTTATTCATAGGTTTTATAACATTTTCAGTTGATATACACTAATAATTTTCTTCATTATGACCAATTATATTTCAATTTCCCTATAATCTATTTTATATTTCTAATATATTATTTCCCAATAGATTTTCTGCATTCTATAAAACTTTTTGTTGAAATCATTGTTATAATGGTTAATAATAATGATTATAATGATATAATGAATTTCATTTTTTCTATAAGAATATCATATTTTGAGAAAGGTGATTAAATTGACTATGGATGATACACTACTAAGATGGACACTTCCAAATTGAGACACAATTTTTTTTATCTCACACCAGCATGAAAATATCACTATGTATGAGACATTGTAAACTAACACACCATCATATGGGATAACTCTAGAAGAAAAAACATTATCCATACACCACCAGAATGAATATTTGGTGAAGTTAGAGATACATCAAGATAAGACACTCTCAATGGGGGCACTGGAAAATGGGGAACCACCACTATCGTATAACCAACCTAGAATTATAGCCAAGTGTAAGACATTTCTAGACCAGACATTTCAAGTTGTGACACCGTTAGTGATGTGAAATGTTGACGAAGTATAAGACACCACCAGAATAGACACCACTAGTTGAGACACTTCTAGCTTGGATAAATTATGGCTAAGTATAAGACACCTCTAGTGTTATGAAATCTATTTCATACTGCAAGAAAAAACATATATCCAAACATCAAGACACTACTAGACTAAGCCACCACCACTATTTCCTAATACATATTTCTTTTATTAATTTTTTATAAAATATAAATTATCAAATTTTATTCCATTTATTATATTATTCACTATCGAATAAATGTTCAATAGAGTTAATTGATTCAAGTTTCAAACGTGTATTATGAGGAATTAGATACCCTACAGATATTCCTACAACTCCTAATTAAAGAGAAGTAAGATATATAATGTGCTATATACAAGAGAGACACAATAGTGTATGAAGAAGACTGATTGAAAGTTGTGTGCTCGAACATACTAAAAACATATAGGGTTGAAACATATTGCAAACTAGAAGATCTCACCTACTACAAATGCTCAACGAGGAATCTGGACTACATCATAACATCTAGTACATTCCACCAGTCATGAACCAGAGTTTGTGACACTTATTTATTATAATGTATTCAAGAGAACTCAACTCGAGATTCACTAAAAGTTTAATTAAGATTCACATGATGTTTTGAAATTGGCTATTAATTTATAAAGTCTACTATTTTGAATTGACCTAATTTTTTAATTTTATTACATTTTGAATAGTGTGTGTACATACTATATTTTATCACATGAATACTATCTATTGTACTGAACTATATGATACATAGATATCTTACCAAATTTTCATAAACATATACTTCTATAGATAACAATGGTAGAGGTCCATATGTGTTCTGTTTATTTTAACTCCCTCAAATTACTGTATAAGAAGATCTTTGTGACGTGAACAGTTGGTAAACTATTATAAAACCCAATCTAGGTTGTGGATAATATTTTTTATTTTATAAAATACATGGCAGTAGGTTACCACCATATAGAGCGGAATAAGTCTCATATTGAGAACGAAACTCTTGTTTTCAAAATTTATGCTGAGTGGTTTAATTTTTCCTTACATTATTTGCACATTAAAAATATATATGCTTTGATATTTTATCTTAATTTATGTCCATATAGTAATTTTATAAATTGAATTTATTTCAAATGATCCAATAATATTATAAAAATTATTCTTCTAAAAACTAATTAATCATTAGATAATCTTTTGGAAGTTTAGTATCTATATCATACTACATATTTTTAAAAATGAGGATATATATAAAAATTTGTGGGAATTTAAAACAGTCCATTTAACATATAAATTTTTATTAGGAACTCAATTCACCCCTCCGCTCATATGAGTTACTCACTCCAACCAACATTTGGTATGAAAGGTTTCTTTTTATAGTATTATAGATATCAAAATCTATTCAACTATGATTGCAGTTTATATTAGAGATCATAAATTTTTATTATTTATAAATTTATTTATATAAAATGGATAATGGTGTAGAATGTTCTACTACAAACCAGATTCATATAATTAATGGTAACAACTATGGTAAATGGAAAATTAAAATGAGAATGCATATAAAAGAATTGGTTTTCTTATTTTGTCAGCTATAGAAGATGAATTTATTATTCCTAATACTTCTAGAAGAACATGGAATGATGTAACAATGATAGCTTACAATAATAATTGTAAATACATTTATTTACTATATTGTACACTAGGAGATGATAAATTCAACAGAATTTTAACATGTAAAACTGCCTTTGATATCTGGGATACCTTATTTGTTTCTCATGAGGGATCTAATAATGTTAATGAGATTATACATAACAATTATACTATTAAAAATGGAAATTTTAAAATAAATCTTGATGTAACCATTTTATAAATTTACCTCATGTTTAATGAGACTTTGAATAAAATCAGATCCCATAGAAGAATAACATCTAACAAGGTCCAGATTATAAGATAGTTGATATGTCTACTTAAATGATGGAGATGCACATATGTCTCCATCAGAGAATCTTGTGATATTTGTAAGCTTCCAGTCAAAGAGTAGATTGGAATGTCTAAGTTGTATAATAAAAATTAAAAGGTAAACTATGAATAAGATGAAGAGCCTAAGATAAAGTCAGTAGATTTCAATACCACTACTTATAGACAACAAAAGGAAAAGGATAAAGATAAATAAAAAGATTTATGTTAATGTGATAGTGAATCAACTCCTAATAATGACGTGGTAATGGATAATATATCGAAAATATTTATGAATTTTTATTGGAATAAGATTTTCTTTTGAAAATAATTCTATATAGGAAAATATGACTCCAAGGTAACATGGAAGAAATATTGGAAGAAGGATGATGATTCAAAAGATGTTGTGTGTATGAATGTAAAAGAAAAGGACATATAAATTATAACAACCAAAATCGTACATTTAAAAAGAAATAAATAAAAAGACACATAAGATACAAAAAGTATATGAAGAAATTCCAGAGTGAATAAAAAGATATCTCTAGTGTTTCCAATTCATCACCTGATGATAATCTATACAAAGAAAATATTTGTTTCATGACTAATGTTAGTGAGTTATATGATTTACCCACTATTTATAATATTCTTCATATGCATAATTCTGGTCAATATCACAATGAAAATGATGATGATAATTTTTAAAATAAAGAATTATTTGAAAACATCAACATGATAGAATACACCTTTAATGATTTAATATAAAAATACAATGTTTAAAAAATATAACATCCTCTAACTACAAATAGAAAATATATAATATCTACAGAAAAATAGAAAAATGCTCAACTACTCAAAGAGAATAGTTAACTTAAATTATATAATGAGAAATTAAATAAAGGCCTAGATATATTTATATAAGGTAGATAAAATATGCTTATAATTTATGTGAAAAAGTTTCACATAAGTATGTTACGTGACTATGATATGTGGCTAGGCAGAGGATAATTGTAAATACTAATTTTTTTCATAAATCAAGACCTAAAAGTTCTTAAGTAAATAATGGTTACTATTGATATAAGAGTGTTTTTATTTCCCAATGTTTACAATCATAGTATATAAAACCCATCGTGAAATCCTGGGTTTCCAAAGCTTTAATTTCTAATATTTCTGGAACAAAAAAGATTTTGGTACCAAAATTATTCCTTGCATAAAATCTGTTTTATAAGAAAACAAAACAGAGACCTCCAATAGAAGTAAACAGTAAATAGATAGTGGATGTTAAAGAAATATTATATGATATTATTCATGCTTCAAGTGCATCATATGTTTTTCTGGTTTCAATGTCACCTTGGTTGATAATGAAAAGGGAATATCATCGATATTGGATAGATTAGTAAACAATATTCAGTTTTAAATTCTAATGTTTTATATATTGATGGACTAAAATATAATCTTCAAAGTATTTATTAGTTATGAGATGATAATTTTCTTTTTAAATTTGAGAATGATTCCTAAAATTTTTATGATACTAAAAATACTTCAATTTTTAATGCCTTGAGAAATAAAAGTTTTTTAGCTATTGGTTTAAATTCCGTAGTTCCTCAAATTGCTTCATGGTTAAGTGACTTTCACAATGATTCAAGGATTTTTCATGAGAGAGTAGTCCATTACAAGATTTACTCACTTAGGAAGCTAACTAGGAAAGGGTTAGTTAGGGATTTTCCTAGGATTGAGCTTCCAATTGAAAATGTCTATAACCCCTATTAAAATTGTATACAACACAATGTTTCTTTTTAATTAAATAATTATGTGTTAATTTATTAAATACACAAGATGATTCACATGGATTTATTTGGACCATCTAGATTTTCAAGTCTTAATATAAAGTACTATGTCTATGTTCTTGTAGAAGATTTCTCTATGTATTATTGTGTGTATTTTATATCTCACAAAAGTGAAGCCTGATCTTACTTTACCAAGTATTCTATGTCTGAAGAAAATATTAGTGGCCTGAGGATTAATGCTTTAAGAAGTGATAGTGGATAGGAATTTGAAAATCATGATATTGAAAATTGTTACTCAAAAAATGGCTACACTCATAACTTCCCTATATTTCGAGATCCCCGAGAAGAATGGATTTCTAAAAAGGATAGATAGAACAATAAAATAGATATCCTTGACCATGTTGAATTAGTATAACATAATTATCAATTATTAGGTAGAAGCTGTCAATACAGATTGCAACTTTATAAATAGAGTCTTAATTAAACATATCCTTAATAAGTCCCCATACGAGCTGGAGAATAACATGAAACCAAAGTTCGATTAAATTTTTGTTTTTTGTTGAAATGTATTAATTCAAAACACTGAGGATAATTGGGATAAATTTTGATCCAAATTATATGAGGTAATTTTGGTTAGTTATTCAGTATATAGAAAATGCTATAGGTTTTTTAATAAGAAGACCAAAACTGTGGAAGAATAAGTTCATGCCAGGTTTGATGAAACTAATCCACCTAAACCTATGAAATCCTTATAAAACCTTGATGATGATTTTTCTTAGCTGAACATAAATTATAATCTTTTAGAATATAATGTAAAACAAGCATAATAATCATATAGTTCTGAAGAATATAAAGAACTTCTAAAACATGAACTTGAAAATACAGAAGTGACCACCTATTTTTTACTAAAGCTATTATAACAATTACGTACCATCATTTTAATTAAATTGTTGTAGATCTAAATATAGGAAAAAATATAGATTTTTTACCTAATTAGGTTGAAAATAAAACGTTGCTTAAAAACTCAAACCTAAAAACATCTATGAAGCTAATAATGATGAATTATGGGAAATATCCATGAAAGAATAATTAAACCTGGTTAAAAGATACAATGTGCAGAAACTTATAGATATACCTAAGGACACCTTGATTATTGTTAGTAAATAGGTGTTTAAGAACAATGTGGATGCATTATAAACAATATTTTGAAATAAGGATAGACGTGTTCCACATGGTTATAGTCAAGAAGAAGTAATAAACTCCGAATAAACCTTTTCACTTATAGTTGTACTTTATTCCATTAGAATAATTATGGCTTATATAGATCATATATAATTGAATATTTATCAAATGGATGTCAAGAGAGAATTTTTAAATGGATTTATATTTGAGGATATTTTTCTTGAACACCCCCTGATTTTCAAATTACTCATTTTTCAAATGATGTTTTAAAATTGACTTCTAATTCATATGGTTTAAAACAATCTTATAGTGACTGTTATGATAGGATCAACAAAGTTACTATTTTAAAATTATTTTCAAAAGGTACAATTGACCCTACTCATTTTATAAAAGTAACTTCAAAAGATGTTTTAGTTGTTCAAATATATGTTGATGATATTATTTTTGGATCTTAAAGAAATTGATTATGTAATTATTTTTCAAAATTATGTACAAATAATTTGAAATGAGTTTAATGTGTAAAAAAAATCTTCCTCAGAAATGAAAATTTTAAAAATAAAGATATAATTATTTTAATTAAAATTAAATAATTAAGATATCTATTAAAATTTTTTAAATATGAAATCACTAAGTGTACCAATACACTTATGAGTACCACCGGTACATTGGATCATGATGAAGCTTGGAAACCAGTTGATCAAACAAATTAAAGATGTATGACATGTATCATTCTCTATTTAACATCAAGTCAACCATAAAAAATAGTAATTATGTATTTGTGTGCTAGATTTCATGAAAACCAAAAAGTTTCACACATAAATTATATTAAAAGAATTTTTAAATACCTCATGTATACAAAAAAATTATTATTTTTTTACCCGAGATATAAATAATTTGATCTAGTGAGTTATTTTGATACTGATTTTGGAGGATTCAAGTTTGGTAGAAAAATAACCTCTAGTACATGTCTGTTTTTTGACAAGTATCTATTTCCACGGTGTGTTAAGAAACAAAATTCTATAGAATTATTAACTACTGAAGCATAACATATAGCTATATGTTGTTCTTGTGATAAAATTTTGTGGAAAAAACACAATCTACGAGACTATGGATATCAATTCTGAAAAGTCCCCACAAACTGTGATAACATAAGGGAAATAAATATTTCAAAGATTCTAGTTTCACATTCTAGGAAAAAAACACATATATAAGACATCTCTTTTTGATAGACCATTTTCAAAAAAGTGATATCACTCATTAATTTATTGGCACTTAAAATAATTTAGATGATATATTTACTAAGCCTTGGAATTATGAGATAATAAACTATATCAAAAAACACTTAGGATTCATGGATTTTGGTAATGTTCAATTTTCAAGTGTAACATACCATTGTGGTTGACACACTATTGAGTTGGAATACCAATGTGATTGATACACCGTTGTGATTTAAATAATGTTATGGTGACACACCATTAGGTTATCACACCGTTGGATTTTCACGTCGTTACTCTTTCATGCCTTTGATGATTTTTCTGTTTTTCAAGTTAAACTGACTAGTTCATTTTTCTTCCAATTTATGTATGTTTTCAAAATCCAATATGTGTTTTCTCCAATGTATTATATTTTGATTTATCAGTATCATTTCAATTTAAATTATAGAATACCTAAAATTCTGAATGATATGAAATCAAATTTATGTATATTCTCAACACACCTTGACCATAATGTAATACATTTATAAATTTTCCTCTCATCCTAATAAAACCCTTCACCTCTAACTTTTAAAAACTTATCCTTACCCTCAATCAAGCACCCAAAACCAATTTTCCTGCCTATAATGAAACAACCTTTAGAGTATTCATATTCTAAATAGAGATATTCTATGAATCATAAGAAAGAAATGAGTGAACCTACTATTGTTTCACAATTTAATCATGTGATTTCCATAAATTTTCATCTAGTAGAAATGGATGTTGAATCAAAGTGGTTGTTTTCTAGAAAGTATCTAATACTCAATTTAATCTAGAACCAAGGATGTTGGGGTGATTTTCATAAAAAACAACCTTCAACCCAAAGATGGATTATGAAATCCATCACCATATAGAGTTTTCCATTGATCAAGATTGAGATAATTGGATCCTAAGTCATGTATAAGGAAACATAATTGGGTTTTCATTAAGGAAATGAGATAAATTTATTGATTTAACCCATGAATGAATATTAAATGATTAATAAAGAACCATTTAGGAAGATACTGGGATATTTATATATAAAAAAGGCTTCTTTTAGATCTAAAAAGAGATGACATGTCCAGAAGACCTGCTGCCCTATAGATTTGTAGGGAATTTATTCTGCTCTTTATGTTTTTGTAGGACAAGAAATGCCTAAGAAAGGATTATTTTTCAACTCTATGGTACCATGATGTTTACCTTATATATATTATGAATAAGGATCAGAAGATAAATATATGTAGATATATTATGGTTCACATATGTGAGATGACCAAACCATCCCCCCGATCTAATTCCTTAATCTACCCCAAGTTCATTTATACCATGTTAATGGTTAAGGGCATAGAGGATAAGGTTGAAGAGTCTATTATATACTGTGGTGGTTTCTATAATTCTAGAGCTAATTGTTCAAGGATAATGATTAGAAGGAACCCTTGTAAGAGATAGTGGGTTAGAGATAGTGATAGCATACATGCTGAATTTAACCTAGTAGATCATCCTATATGGCTAAGGGGTGTTGTTGATCTATTTCTTAGTCATGAGGAAATCATTGAATACAATGATGACAATGATTATGAAGCTTATGTAGAAGAAGTTGAAAAATATCCATCTATTTATAAAAGGGATGATCTAGACTTGTATCCCAAATATTATCAAATTACACATGGAGCTCCTAAACCACCCATCAGACTACTAGAAAGATAAAATCTTGCTAACAGTGATGAAAAGAAAACATAAGTTTCAGGATAAATTCTATTCGAAAGTTGTTCGAAAAAAAATTATGAAGATGAAAGTAGTGAATAAAAATATTAAGAATAAAATTGTGAAAATTGTAATCGAAATAAAAGGGATGTAGATTATATAAGTATTGATAATGACAAAAAAGAGGACCCTAATTGTGAATGTGACTGAAATAAGAGGATTGATATTGAAATGCTTCTAGAGCATCATGGGGTATTGGTTGAGGAGGATAAATCACCCTTTGTAGATATATTCTATAAGGATACAATGGTTGATGGAGTTGAAGAAAATTTTATTTCCACAATTGAAATAGTATTTGGCTCTTGTGTGGTTGAGAAGATGAGTGTTATAGCTACTATTGAGTAGCCTGTGGATAGGAAATACAAAAAATTAAATGAATTCCTCTAAGTAATTAAGTAAAATCCATGTAGATGTAGAGACTACTATTTTTTGTTAAATAAATGATGTCCATATGATAGTGGAACCTTTTATTGAAAAACATATTGAAGATAAACCTCCCAATATTGTGCAAACTACAACTGAAAAATGTTCAAATGGTAGAGAAGTATTGAAGTGTCAGTTATGACAGTTGGTGTGGTACCTCTTACCACTAAGTCTATCTCAATTATAATTCCAGATCGTTGGGTTGATCATATGGATGAAGAATGGGGAAATTAATCTTTTTTTGTAAGAAGTACACTAGTAAACGGTGGGCTTGCGGTTCAAAATGGGGGAGATCCTAAAGGAACTATGATTTCTCAATTAGAATTTGAAGGCTTATTTGAAAATATTTCTTTGGATAAAAATACTCCACCCGAAAATACACCTAATATTACAACTCCTCCTACTTTACCTATTGATGTATTCAAAAAGAGTGACATGAATTCCATTGATGAATAGTTAGTTTCAAACATCAATGAGATATTGAGAAGTTAGTCTCATCATTTATCAAAACATGTAAAAAGGATGCGAGATATCATTTTGAGTTAGTGATCCAACATATCAAGCCAAAGATGATGCACACATACAAGAATTTGATACTGATAATAAAAATAATTGGATGTGATTTGGAATATATCAAGGCTATTATCGATTATCAGAAGTAAATATTTTCTTCATCCATGGATGGATTCCAAAAAATTATTGAGGATACATCTTTAGATAATTTCACTTCATCTTCTCTGGTAGTGGATGTTGACTAGTTCATAATAATTATCAAAGTTGAAGGTGAAACTATGTCTATTGATCCATATATTATAAAACCTATTCTAACTTTGGATATGTAAAAGTTTTTTGGGAAATATATAGACCATGATCCCATGGTATTAAGAAATCATTCCAAGTACATGAGCTCTACTAGAGAGACTATCCAAAAATTTATTTACTATTATCTATCAGCAATCAACACATAGAATTACATGGATGTAAACATAATGTTCATGGATGAAAATCTTTATATCTCGCTATTACTCTGGACTTCAAATAACAAGTTAGACAATTGAAGGAGCTAACTCTAGCTATGATCCAGTTTATAGAAAAGAAGGATTATTTATTCAGTAAAATGGAAAGAGGTGGACATATAATTATGGATTTTATAAATCTCATGAATATATTTTTCCACGATTATGGTCAACTATAGTGGATCAATAATCCATTCCAATTATTCCTAAAGTCTCTCATTAACATGGAGTTTTTCAAGATCCATTGGCTCTTATACCAACTCACTTTAAGAGTTATTATATGTCTCCTTCTAAGAATTTATGAAAACTCAGGCCATTAGATTTTGTGGATGATCATCCAAGACCAATAGATGGATTATAGATGGCTATTACTTCTACTGTGCCTCGACCTAATACTATTTACTCAGATAAGGAGAAATCAATGGATATTGGAAAATTAAAATAACCTTTTTACAGATCTGACAAATCTTAAATTTTTTTGTTTTTGCTTGATAGGACTGTATATCTTTGATTAAAATTGTTTTTATTATTTTTTTCTAATAATTTTGATTGAATTTCTTATCTTTCAGTATGTTTATTGTTATTACATTTCCTATATTCACACTACATATATCTACCATTTTTATAACCCCAAAAGTGGATGAATTCTTTTGGAATATACATTTTTTCTGATTTGAATATCTTTATGGTTTATGGAATTTATGATTTATTACATTAATGTTTCTATGTTATATTTGAAACTATATATTTTTCAACATTTTATCACTGATACATTCTACATACCATTAAAACTTACAATTTTCTTTTTTTTCTTTGATAACCATTTTCACATACTATGATTTCGATGTCCTGATATATAATACCTTTCATGACCTATTTTTAAATTTTTAATATTCATTAATTCTATGATTTGTGATCATTAAAAAGGCAATATTATTGATCCCCTTGTTTAAATGATCACAAACTCCTGATTATAATGATCATAATGAATTTTATTTTTTCTGTAATAATATCATATTCTGTGATAGGTGATGAAATTGACTAATTATGTGAAAACACTTATAATGACGCAACCAACTCAAGAAACTTTCATCCTTGACTCACCGCTAGTATGAAAATATCAGTATGTCTAGAACAACATTCGAAAACACAATGTCAGAGGGGATACCTCCAGTTGAGACACATTCGTCCATCTACCCCAGAATGAAAATTTGGCTATGTACGAGATACCACTAGATGGCCCACTGTCCATAGAGGCACTACTGGTTAAGGCACCACCAATTTCTATAACGCCAACACATAATTTTAGCCATGTATTGGTCAATTTCAAACCAGACACTGTGAGTTGAGACACCACAAGTGAATTGAAAATTTGTCAATGTATAAGATACTAAAAAACAAGACACTACCATTTGATACATCTCTAGTGGAGATAATTTTTGGCTAAGTCTAAGACACCACCACTATCAAGAAACCAGTTTGATGCTACCAGTTTAATGTTGTATGTTTCATGCCGCTAGAACGACATACATCCAGACATCAAGACACACCAGACTAAGCCACCACCACTATTTCCTTTTAATTATTTTGAATAAAATTATTCAATTGGGTAAATTATAGTATTTAATTCCATTTATTATTGAATTGGTTGTCTCTTAAATGTATGATAGAGTTAATTGATGTTAGTGTTTGATGTGCATTATGAGAAAATGGAGAGCATCTAGATATTCATGATACTATGTATAAATTAGAAGTAGCCTACCTAATGTAAAAAAAAGGAATGCAATAGTGGATGGAGCTAACTAAAACAAAAATGAGATGTAAAACTGACTAAACATATATAGAGCTAAACCTAATTGCCAACAAGAATAAATCACCTACTACAATTAATCTACTGGGAATATGAACTACATCATTACCTATAGTTCATTCATCTAGTAAATAACAAGGGTTTATGACCCTCTATTCTGATGATTGATTCAATATAAATTGACTTGAGATTCACTAAAAATCAAATCAAGAGTCTCAAGCTGCATTGAAATAGGTCGATCATTTCTGAAATCTAATCTTTTAGATTGTTATATTCTATTTACATACATTACATTTTGAGTTGTGTGTGTGTTCTCTATTTTATCACATGCACACTAACTTCTGTTCTAAACTAGAAGATACAATGATATATTCTCATCTGTTCTTACACCTGTACACCCATTGATAATAGTGTTATAGGTCCCAATGTGGCCTTTTATATTTCCTCCAAATTATAACTATGGAAGAGGTTGTGCATGAGCTGGCCAGTTTGTAAATTTTTGTAAAACATTATCTGGTTTATGGATCATATTTTTTATCATATAAACTGCTAGATGGTAGGTTTTCTCAAAATGGAGAGGACAAAGTCTCAAATTTAGACTGAACTTCTTGTATTCAATCATTCAGCTACGCGATTTGATTTTTGTTATATTTTTTAGCTTTATAATTGAATATTTATTTATCTACAAAAATAATATATATGTTGATATTTTTTCTTAATTTCTGTTCATATAGTATTTTGATTAGTTAAATTTATTATAAAGGGGAAAATAATACTATATATATTACTCATAGAAGACCTAATCAATATTTAAATAAATCCTTAGTAAGATAAATATATATCATAAAATGTATTTTTATAAACTAAGATATATTAAAACATTTGGTAGATTTCAAAATAATTCATTTTAAAAATATTTTATTATTCGGTACTCAATTTAACTCCATCTTGAGTTACTCAGTAAAAAAAAACAATTTCATCTTCTCAGTAGGATCTCTCTTAATTTTAAAATTCCACATTGATAATGAAATTATAAATTATTAGATAATGGATAAATTATTCTGGAATTTTTTTTATTATATCCATGCCTTCCACAACACTTCTTGAGGCTTATAAAACCTTCTCTTTAATCTTTAGATTCAGGATTTAGATATTTTTATCAAAAAATTTTATGGAAAAACTCCATTTTAAGCATTAATTGGAAGTAAAATTATCTTGTTCTTTCTCACATCCACCCTTGATGTACTAGTGGGTTTCTTATAATTTTTACCTATATTTTTATGAAGTTTTATTTTAATCCTAAACTATTGATTAAAATAAAAAAAATCCCTTTAAAAATTTTCTTGAACATGGGTTACATTTTTGTAAGCTATTATAGTGAATATATTATTTGGTAATTTCAAGACCTTCTTCCCATCACATTAATATAGTAGGGAAATATGTGGGGAATGATTTTTTCTCTCAATATATTATAAAGACACAACATGAACAACCTATTAATTTTACAATTTAAATTCATGTTCAAGAAATTCTATATTGAGAATATTTTTATCATATTTTACTAATATAAATATATCTTAATAATCTTATTTTAACTTCTCAAATTTTTTCTCATGCATTCTACATATTTCTTATAAGGAATGATCTATACAATTTCTTATTTCCACCTTATCTCCAATTGAGTATCCTTAGAACCAATGGAAGTTCTAAACATTTTAGCAACTGCATGGATCCTTTATTCACATGTTTTAATTACTTTATCTCTCTCATAATTATCTTTTTCAAGTATTCTTCCAACATGGTTAATTTTTATTTATATTACCATGAGTTATTTTATTTGTGTTCCATATCATTGATGAATTATTTTACATTTAAAACCTCTCAGTTAATACAATTCCCTGTTATTTTATTCCATATATACATATGATATCTCATCCTATATACCCTTTGAAAACTTCAATATATATAATATGCTCTGTGTGAATCATTTTAAAATAATCCTTTATTTTGTAATAAAAAATGATATATAAAATCATCACAATATATAATATATTTTTAGAGGATCATTATCAATTGAAGTGTCATATATACTACCAATTCGATTAAATTCTATTGGATATAGATTCTCTTTATTTTTTGAAATATTACTTATCTTTTTTCCCTCTTTTATCTGGCCATTATATATGGTTTTGGTAGAAAATATATTTTTGAACTGAAATTTTTTGGAAATATATTTTCTATATAAGGAATTTATGAACCATCTATAATCCGCACATCACACACACACCCATCCATGTGATAAAACAATATTGAATGAAAATAGACCAAATCAGAGGAAACCAATATTTGATTTGATACCACATAAAGTACCTAGTAGATCATACAGTCACATGAGATAGGGGGGGGGGGGAAGGTGGATCAATGTTACATTTTTACCAACATATTACCTCTTTTAATTTCATCCCTTAATATTTTACCCTTAGTTAAGAGAATGAATTATTTTCATCTTCCTAACACACTCCACCATTTTCAATGCTGAAAATAAACAAGATATTGTTATATGCACAATTTTTACAAGGATCAATACTAATTTGTTAATCTTATCCTTTTCAAATTTAGATCAAGCATAACAAATAAATATCCATTATATAAAAATCATGTCATGAGAAATAATATATCTCCAAAAATTAATTGAATGTCTCATGAATGGTTCATTATATTGAATCACATAAATTTTATTGTCCCTTGATTGGTTCTTTATAAAAGGTCCTTCCATTTTTCAATGGTTCTCACAAATCACCAATAAAAAAGATCTTCAAGATTTTCTAACTTTCACTAAATAACAATAGTAATATCCTATTTCTTAATAAACCTATCTAATAACCATTAGATAATATTCCATAATTGAATGCATGGCAGTCTATTAAAGAATACTAGGTTTCAAAACATTCCCACGATCAACATCACCGACCTTCTTTATCTCAATTTTCTTTAATCCTATTGAAATATATAATAATTTATTCACATAATTATATGAGATTATTGACATTTATAAATATTCTAAGCATTATCCAATCTCAGTCTCACTCATAGAAATTATCTTCATTTTATTATTCACAATCTTCAATTTCTATAATACAGTAATATCATAAGACATTTCATTACACTTTCTTATATTTACTATTTCCTATGTTTATTTTTCTTATATTCTACCATTTATGATATTGATTATATAGAAACAACACCTTTCTCTTCATCCTTCTCATCGTCATCCTTTTCTTATTACTAAATTCACAACATATTCATCAATGTAGTAACAAATCCCTCAATCGTCTCTATCACTTCAATGACCATGATGTTCAAGATTATTAAATTATACAGTTATATTCTATCACACAAAATTCTAACTAATATATTTTATATAACATGAATATTATTTGACTAATATTAATATAGAAATCCTCCCTCTAGTTTTTATTTAGTAGTCTTCTCAATTATCTACAATGATATTGAGATATCATTGATAATTTCTTCACTCTTAATTCTTTTTCTCATTCTTCTCTTATCCTTCATCTACATTTTTAATTTTTAAAATCACGTGAATATTATTTATAATTTTCAAATAATCAAAAAAATGTGTTTTAAATCTCAGATCTATTAATTCATATTTAAAACTAATCAATGGATTTTCTTGATTAAAAGTACTGGTTCTAATATTTAATAATGATTTGAAATATTATATTTGATATCCAAGAAATATAATGTTAAGAACCTATAATTTAATTCCCAAATAATCAAGGAATTTCTAGTATCCCATGATATTTAACTTGAATAAAATCTTAGACTCATCACAATTTGGTCTCTAAAATTCCCACAATTTTCTAGGAATAATAAATCTTATATAAGGAAACAAATATTATGTAACTTAGTAGAATGTTTCGAATATCATACACACACACACTCATAATATATATATATATATATATGTATATGGGGTTTTAATTTACTGAATTTATAGTTGTGACTACAATAATTTTCATATTCATGACACAAATATGTTAAATATGCGATAAGTGTTTTCCCTGTAACAAATTTATACAAGTCTCAGATAATATATTACACATGATTTAACAATATATTATAAATTAAATATAGTTTATTTCCATTACCAAATTTCTATCTGATCCTCATTAAATATATTATATATTCTTGTAAAATATATTACATATCCAGTATAGTTTTTTCATTTTTTAAATTTCCAAAAAACATATCATTCATTTGAAAAATCATTTTCATACAAGAATAATATTTTTCCAATTTCAAATTTTTACTCTATAACACAGAGTGATACCAATGTTTTGAGAAGAGGGAACTCACTTATCTTCCATAGCCTCTGTTATTCAATAATTTTGTATTCGACATTATTCATTATTATGAGATATAGTTCATTAAAAATTACCTATTAATTTGATACATGCTTAGATATATTCCAATGTTTCATAGATTCTACAAAATGTTATGACATAATGAACATTTGATACTACATGAGTACTCATAATTTATACAAGTGATTTGAAACCCTATTGTACTCCTTATATAGATCTTTTTTCACTAGTTTAATTTCAAAACTGTAATATTTATTCTTATATAGCTATCCTTATACAGTTCTAACATCATGTGGAGGTATTTTATTCTTATGAGAGTCAACGTTTTCTGATTTAATCATGTATTGTACCCATATTTTTATTTTATTCCTACATAGAAACTGAAAAATTATCGAAAAAATTCCAAATCACTCTAAATAATATACAACCACTAAAAATATTTCAAATCAACATAAAATTACATTTTAAAATTCACAATAAACATTCTATATATTTTAAATATAATTTAAAATTATTTTAGAATATAATAACTCAATATTTAGTATTTCAATGAAATATTTTACTACATAAATTAACCCTATCATATGACTCAACATTTTCAAATCCATATCCACGTGATATTCCCTATTTAATATAGGTTCCCTCAGGCTTGATAACACATGGTTGGTTCCTCACTTTTTCAACGTTATTTATTTCTCCTCAACACAACTTCCTTTCTCAGACATTTTAAAACCAATGTAAATATTTCCATCATCAAACATCAACACTTTAAAGAGATTCATTATAATATTTTTTCTATAATCATAATATTTATATATTTATTTTCAAAAAAGTCATCTCAATCTTTTTCAGATGGCATAGGAAGCTTGTGAAGTCTCGGTAATCCAAGAAATAATTCAATCTTATGATTCATATGTATTAATTTTGGGGATTCATATTGATCATAGATTTTTATATAATTTTATAAATGTTTTTAGTCAAAAAAATGAAAAGGATTATTTAAATAATTTTTTTTATGAAATACATAGTTATATTTAGAAGAAAAAATTTTTATATTAAAATTTTAATTTAATAAAATGAAAATTTTCAGATATCATCATATCAAATATATTATAGTATATTTTTTTGGGATTTTTATAAAAATATTGTATTTTGAGTCAATATTGAAAAATGTATGTTTTAAAAAAACATTTATTTTTTTAATTCATGTAATATAAAAAGTAACACTACATTATAGAATTTGTTTAAAATTAATTTATTATCCATTTTTTGAAACAATATTCCGAATAACTACATAGGAATGAACCTTATTTTTTATTTTGGTATAAGTTCATTTTATGTTTATAACTAAATTCTCTAAAAAATATTAGTCATTTAATTTTATTAACTTATATTAAATGTGATTTATTAAAATTGAAAAAATGGAATATTGAAAAATTGATTGAATTCATGGAATAATAATAATAAAATTTATTAATGGGGTAAATTTCATTTTTATCACTATGAATAGTGACAACAATAAACATTTATCACCACGGTAAAGAGAAAATTAGATTAATTGTGCTAAATAATTTTTTCTAAGGCATAAATAATTTATATAAAATATTATTTTTGATATATTTCAATACTTATAAATTAACTTCTAAATTTGATAGTTTTGACCCACTTGACCATGAGTAAGACACTTATCATTCTTAAATGGTTAGAAAATCTACAAGTGTTCCACTGTCCTCACTTATAAAAGGGAACCTCCAATCCTATATTGCTCAAAAATTTTAAAAACTATATCTTAGAAAATAAATGGAAAAATATCATCACAACATACCAACCTACTTACTAGATTTTATTTTATCACCAAAATATCAACCTAATAATGAATGAAGTTTTATCTAATGGAGGCTTTCCTAATAATATGTATAATTCATAAATTGGTGTTCGATGTTTATTTCCTCTTGTACCTCATTTGAATATTATTTAACCATTATAAAAAAATATCATCAGTTTATCCCATATAGTATAATGTTATTTTGATTATGTTATAACCCTTCTCATTTTCCATAAAATTGGAAATATAAACATTGCTTGTGTGTATGTGTGGACTACCACCTCCCTGAAGCGATGTGTTTCATTTTTCATCACTAGAATATATGGATGATTAAAATTATGGATGAAATCAATATATATGATATTTATGAAATTATTATTGTTATATAAAAAAATTATTACTTACCTTAATACCTTAACATCCATTTAGTAATGATAATACCGCTTATGCGTATGTTTGGACTAACACCTCCAGAAAGTGATCTGATTCATTTTTTCATTTCCCATTAAATGTATGGTCATTAAAATGGGAATAAATTATAAATATGTCTATAATAACAAATTTATTATTACTTAAAATTAAAATATTTTATAATTTATTTATTTTCTACTCCTTAATAAACAAAAATTTCATTCATGCATAAATACAGTCTATCATCTATATGAAACAACATGGTTATTTTTTTAACAATACCTTACACAATTCATTTTAAATGTATGTCTAATATATAAATATGTTAATCATAAAATGTTTATGATTATAGATTTAATTTTACCAAAAAACCTTTGACCATATGAAATCCACAGAGGTTATTATGAGGTTGTAAAATAAACATTCTGAAAACATCTAGCATAAATTTATCAATTTTAATAACAGAATAAAAATGATAAAAAATGTAATTAATGGAATAATGATTATAAATTAAACATTAAAAGAACTATTAATTTGTATGAAAAAAATATAATTATATTACTTAAAAGGGTAAATATATAAAGAAATCATGTTGGTACTTAAGGTAAGATATTTTTTTAAACATTGAAATAAATTTTTTAATATTGTTCTTATACATATCCATGATCATTAAAAATATTGAAGAATTTTTTTATTTATTATTTAATTTTTTATAAAGATAATTTTTTACTATATTTCATTTTAATTATAATAGAATAAAAACTATTTTTTTATTTGTTTATATATTTTTATTTTTGAATTTTTATAAAAGTGTAAAATGAATGTTTTATAACATATATAGCTTGACTAAATTTTCTTGCATTTATAAAATATTATTCACTTTAAGGTTTCCTCAAAAATTAATTTTTTTAATATAGATAATATAAAAAATATTTCTGGGAATCAATCTATTTTGTAGTTTTTCTTCAAAAAATGATATTTATCATTATGTTTATGTGAAAATGGGAAGTGAATTTTTAATGGGTTCAAATTATTTTTTTCAGGGGTTTTATAAGGAAAAAATTATTTAAATTTTTTAATTTATGATATTTTACTTGGTTATTATATATGATGAATGGGGAGACTGATATATCTTGTGATGATGGGTAATCCTGATATAGATCTCTAATGCATTGGGTAATGATTTAGAATTTTATGGAGAATAATGTGGGTGATAAATTGGTAGTTTACATTTAATTCAATTAATTGGGATTCAATTATTCTAACATGAGATAGAAATAAGTGACCATTAGTTATGAATATGATACTCCAAGGTACCTATATTATTCATAAAATAAGGGGTTTTAGATAAATATTTTTAATTCATGTGGTAAGGAATGGTTTTTAATTTTTAAAATTTAAAATATTTTTAAATGTTTTCATGAGTCCCCACATAAATCAAGATTAATTCAAAGTTTTCAAATGATAAATAATGTGTTTTAAAAAAATTTATTTCAGAAAAATTTGATTTTCATTTGTGGAATTTGTTTTATATGATCAAGTTTTATTTGGAGAAAGTTAATGTTTTCATCGGTATTATTTTTTTCACTAGACTAATGAAGTTCATTTATTTTGATATCCCATACTGTTCTTTTCTTCCCCATCCCATGTTTTGAAATGTTTTCCATAGGATATAATGATATAGAGAAATTTTAGGAAGGTAATGATTTATTTTATTCTAATTTTCAATAAAAAATAGTGTATCGTCAATGAAACATTGTTGTTGACTTAAAGACATGTTTTGTGAAAAAATGTTCAACAAGTGAATTTATCCAATTTTAATGAATTATTTTACATAAATATATAGAATGAAAAAAATACTATAAATGTTAGAAGTTGAAAAATTTATTACAAATCATGATATTATGTGTTGAATGTGTGACATGGCAATATAGTTGGTATTAGAGAAATGGTTTAGGATACTTTAGGGGTTATATTGATTCTAAATGACTCATTTAAGGGAATTTAAATTATGGTCATATTATCATGTGATAGATTTTGAATATTTAGAGGTTTTTTATCTAATATATATCACTTTAGAATGTTTTTATATAAAAGATATAGGGAAGCTGATGTAGGAAGACATTAGAGGGATAACAAGATTCAAAATAAATAACATGGAAAAAAGTAGTTTGTGAAAGTAATGTCTCTGATGATACATGATATTATTGGTGCAAACCATGAATGAGATCAACATAATTCACTATAGAAAATAATGCATATAATTGAGAATTTCATAAAATATCAGTCAAGATTTTAGAGGATATTCATACTTGGTGACATATAAAAGATGTATAAATACACTACTTAAGATATTTGATTTTTTAGGATGTGAATAACTTCAAAAGTATTTGTTTATTTATATGTTTGATGGTAAATCTAATCAAATATGGTCTCTAGTTAAAAGTTTTATGTTAAAATATTACATTGATCCCATGGAGTGGATATAATTTAATATTATTTCTCATTAGAATTATTATAAGAATTTTTTTCCCAATAATGGAAAGTTTTTTTTTGTAGTTGAAGAAAAATGAAAAAGTATTGGGGCATATTATTTGAAAAATTTTAATAGACTAGTGCATATAAATTTATTCATGACCATGAATATAAAATTGATATATTCTATAGAGGTATGAAACTAGGTTTATCTTGGGATATTTATTTTTATTATATTAAAATTTATGAAGAATTTATTCTATTTTTTTATTTAATTTGAGATGATGTTTTACAAAACTTATGTAATTTGTGGCCACTAGAGTATAAATTGGTCATGGTGAAAGAAATAGTTAAGTAGACAAGTAAGAGATCTAGAGGTAAAATTCATAAATATTCTAAATATGGTATAATAAATTTTTAAGACTCTTTTTCTCAATTAATAGAGTGTTATTGATGAGGTAATCTTGGTAATTTGTCATATGGATGCACGGAAAAGATATCTAATTAGAAAAATAATGGGAAAATATGTTCTCATACAATAGTGAGATGTTTTAGTTGCAACAAGTTGGGTAATTATGATAATGAATATGATAATTTAATTAAAAAAGGTTGTAAACATAAAATCGAAATTCATAAAGGCAGGTAAAATCATTTTTCTACAATTAAGAAAGACGATGGACCGTAAAATTAAGTAGTGTAAATTACAATAGTTATTTATTTAGATTAAAATAATGTCTTATTATATTATAGATCCAAATATTCTTTTATATTTGGGAAATAATAAAGTATATTATAAATACCATCTCATGAAAAAAATACATAACTCTTAATAAAAACTTGTGGGGGTAGTGTTAAGGTAAAAAAAAATTATAAGAAACCTCATTTTATTGTCAATAGAACAAGTTATCCTATAAACATCATTATATTTCCAATTATTGAGTTTGATGTTATTCTCATTATATGTTGGTTTAATATCCCAATACTAAACATTATATTGAAAAAAAACCCAAATAATTGATGTTGCACCCCCTAAACATCATATGATGGAAATTAATTCCAAGGGCTTTCAAATTTTTTTGGGGATGATTTTCCATTAAGTCATACACAAATTGTTAAGAGAATAATTAAACAAGTAAACCACTAAAATATAATTCATGAAATATGAACAATATAACTCAATTTATGTCTAAACAAATTCATAGAAATATTGGAAATAGAAAACCAAAACAACTAAGACTCCAAAAGAAATATGAATTAGGTTCCAAAGTGGAACTTCTCTAGACTCTAGAACATGACCATCTACAAATTTTAGACTATATATCTCTTTGAAAATGAACTCTAAAGGAACAACTATAGAATTATGAAACAGTTACATTTCCTAGGTTATGGAAACCAATAACTGCATATTCTCTATAGTGGATATGCAGAGGGAGAGCATAATTGCATAGTATATAAACTGCCAATGTATCCCATAGATGACAGTAAAAAAGAATTGGGTTATCTAACAGTTTTATAGAATATAATGTTAAATATAAAATCAGTTTTCAATAAATATATTTTTTTAAAAATAAAAGTCAGAATCTAAAATAATTTTTAAAAAATACAATTTTTTATAAACTATAGAAAAAAAATTATAAACCCACTTGGAATCCATAGATCTAATATCTCTCACACATACACCCAAGCATGCCGAATGAAAATCCTTATACATGGGAGTAGTGATCCCTATTTTTCCATGGATTCAATTGTTTATGTCTCCATTCATGACTCATATCAATCACTGAGTTCCAACTCCATACCAACAAGGACCCTTATAATTTAAATATGAACACATAACACTTCCATGATTTTTATGACTTCTCACAACCAATCCTTATTTTATTAAGAAAACCCATTAAGTCATTTTATCAAATATGTTATTGGAATCACCTATAATTCAAGAGTACCTTTTAAACCAACTAAATTAGTTTTATATTGATATTTAATATGTGTTTTTCATTCAAAAACATAAGTAATTTATTTGGGAACATGATAACCTTCACATTCTTTAGAATGTGGAAAAAGGCCGAAGCCACCCACCTTGAAAACAGTCTGCATGAAGAATAATAAAAAAATCTCATAGATTCAAATTACTTTTTATATTTATATAACTAATGGCATGAACGTTTTATCCAAACTTATCTAAAATCAAATATCGTTATAGAAAAACTTGATTGATGGCTTTGTTTCAGAGAAAATGACCAGATCCTGATTTGATGGGAAGAACAAAGTTGTTACCTTTTATTAACAATATCCAATTCTCAAAGAATCATCTTTAATATATTTTATAATTTTAATACCATTATATAGCATAATGTTGAAGTCCAAGAGTATATATGATAAGGTATGGAAATTTTAATAAATGTTTTCAGGTGGGATTTGAGTTTTAGTTTTTTTAAAAAGTTATTAATGAGATGAAATGGTTTATTCACATGATTATGGAAACCATGTGCCAACTGTGTGAATCACCATTTTCTAAAAAATTATAGTATGCATAGTTAGTCTGTATGATTAGATAAAAATTGCCCCAATCATGTGAATATTCACTTTCCAAAAATATCCAATTCACATGGTTATGACATTGTATTAGGAAAACTATATGCCTACCACAAACCTACCCAAAACAACCATATTCAACATGCATGGTTTCTAATAGATTTTATAAATATTTCCCCAAACCATGGACAAATTATTCACTCTTAAAAATTATTCAAATATAATAAAAGACCATCCAATACCATCCTAATACTTAGCCTAACTATTATATAACATAAAACATAGAATAGAACATTTAATTACCTGAAATTGGGGGTGGGGGCATGTCATATTATCCCCATAATTTTTCATTCCTTTCTTAGAATACTAGACATTTTAATTTACTTTTAAGAGTTATATATATTGCTCCAACATAAATTCCTCTTATTCCCAATTCAATTCTTGATTTTGACAATGATTTTATAGAACGTGAACAAAAGAAATAGATGTCCTTCACAATTTATTTCTCCTATTACAAAGAATCTTCATTAGTTTATAGACAATCACCACATTAGGATTAAGAGTAACATGATACCAGCAAATCACATGACTTGGATATGGCTGATACTTCTTCAATTGAGAGAAATGAAAATATTTATAAACATCAATAAATATTGGATGTAAAGGTAATCGATGAGAAATATTTTTGTTATGATATAAAACCTAAAATGGTCTCTCATATAGAGGAGATAATTTTCCATTCTTTATCAGATAATTATCATCCAATTTTGGTGATACTTTCAGAAATACATGATCACTTATATGAAACGATAATGGATGATGATGATGATTTGTATATTTTTTTAGATATAGTTAATATCCATACACTTCTTAATCATGTAAATATTTTCTACAATCTCTTGGATAATACTATGTCCAATTAATGATGGATATCCTAATTTCATCCCACAAAAGCAGAGAGTAAAAAATGAGGCCATATAATTCCTTGAATAGGGCAATATGTATTGTTTCATGATAATTGGGAGAAAGTGTGGTGACTTTGTGAGTTGATCAACTACAAACTAAATAACACTATGATTTTAAATCATATATAGTACATATATTCCAAATTCATTACAATTTTTTACCGTTTCTAAAATTATCTTATGAATGGATAGAAAAAATAGAGATTTTTGTTGATGCTTATATTTTACCAGTTCAAAAGTGGGAAATTTCATAACATAATATGATTTATTTATTTTCATACATGACCACCGGAAATGATATTTGATTTCACTGTACATTTTCTAGGTACCTAATTGAATAATCCATTTTAATGATGGTACACTGATGGAATATAATCCTAGGAAGATTGGAGTACCCTAATTAAATTCTTAAAATAAAACTCTATGTTTTTTTCCTATGTACAACCATCAATTATATTCCCACAATTTTACTATGTCCAAATCATGATGTAGTCATGATCTATTCATTGATCATATTTGAATAAATACATCGAATTAAGAACCAAGGGTACTGTTCAAAGGACATCATTTTAATTCTATTCGGCATAGTAAAAATTCATGTCAATAATAATGCTTATCAACTACCATTGGTCATGAGAGTCTCCAACCATTTCTTCATAAGACTTCTAGCTCATGTAAATGGACACTAAATACCAATTCATGGGTGTAAAAACCAATTTATTGTCAAATATAAAGATATACTCCATAAAATTTCATTTCATCAAGTTAAAGTAACTACGAGAGAAGATATTTTTCAATCATTTATGACTAGTGATGATAGTGAACTTTTCTTCAAAGGGATATTGGTTCAATGACTTTAAGTCATGGATCACTATAGTTATTTCTTAGAAATGTGTCAAATAATTTGTTTCATATGTCCTCTACTACCTTGATCCATAAGTCAAAACATGATCTACCTAAATATGAAAAAAACATATTCCTGATAAAGTTTCACCAAAATATAACCCCAAAATATGAATTAGAATTAGTAAGACAAGTGTAGTTACAAAAGAGAAGAATGATTTTGTCTCTTAAAATGAATTCTAAAAATATGTAGTAGACTTTAATATAATACCTTTTCTCATCAATGTATTCGTAGGAGAATCTTGGATAAATACAAAAAAATAGATGATAATTCAATTATATTCCCTGAAAATAATGCATCTTAAATATATTCTATGGTGGATTCATTGAAAAAACTGCTTCAATATTCCTAAGGATAACTTATATTACTTTATAAAAAACTAAATTCCCAAATAAATATACTTATTCAATTCAAATGTTTTACTCAAAAAAATTAAAATAATTAGGTGATCACACAATGTTCCCAATAAAATCTCCAACTTCTACCCCTGATTGTTCCTACTTCGAGAGTAGACCAAAATATCCGAAAAAATACCATGTCTAATGAATAAAAATAAAAATAGAAAATATGGTTCATCAGGACCATGAAAAAAACAGGTGCATCCCTCATATGATAAGTATTGATGATATATTCTAAACAGAAATATCGAATCTGAAATGTTTCTTTAACAATATAATCTTTCCAAACTCAGAGTTAGTGATATTATGATTTCATATCAATATTATAAACCCACTTAGATATCTTTAATTGATTTAACATATTATAAATTCAAGGAACATGATACATATTCTTGATTATAACATGATTTGATTTGTTATATTCAACACTTAACTGATGATATCTATCTTCCTACATCACAAATTGAACCATAGAAGGTCACACAGTGGTAATCTTTTTAATAAATCCATTTATATTCAATTCATCTAAATGTAACGTTAATACATGGAATAATATTATATACGTCTAGTTTGATAAATGTTGAACAAGACTTGTTCATGAAAGTAGATTATTAGAAAACGTTATTTCCCATTCAAGGGGTATCCTAGAGAAATAATTTAGAAGGCCATATGGGTATTGGTCTATAATTATAGGAAGATTCCTATTTACTATTTCATAGTTAGTTCCTAAATTCATTACATACATATGACTAGAAAAGGTTCTATCCACTTCCACTAAAGGTCCAACTCAACTAATATTCATATTCCAAAAAACATTTAATAAATGAACATCACCATCTAATGATGTGAAATTTACTTTCCAAATGTAACAATCGATATGAGATTTGAGATACACTAACTCATATAAAATATTACTTAAAAATATCCATCTATAATATTGTAAACTCTCATAAGGACTATATTTCATCAATGGTGATGGTGTAAGTTGGGTACATCAATCCTATGCATTCCTACTAGCTTAGGAATGTCTTGATGTTCATTATGTGGTAAAAAATATTCACATGAAAACAGAATAGTTTGACAACATGAGACGAAAGAAAAGAATGTGATTTGCCAGAATCAACTAAGAAATTTATAAGGGTCTAGTTTATAATAATGATTCCTCATAAAATTGATGTCCCTGGTTACTCTATCTAAATCACTTTCTCAGCTCTATATAATTGTCGATATGTACCCATAGAATATTACTCACTCCTTGATTGTGATGGTTTTTGAAAAATAGGGGTCATCTTGGAGTCATTCCTCTTCACCAAATTCTTGGGATGATAATTATTCTAATGACATCATCCCAATTGAGGATAAGAGACATGAAAATAGTTTGATCCATCCCCCTATTGACTTTACGAGTCAAATAATGTATTTATTATAATGTACTCATTTTCAACAGATGTGATATTTATATGGTGGTGTAGTACAATATTTCTTCTTGTGCTGAATAGATCCAATCTAGAAGATACCAGGTACATTGTTTTGATGTGGTGGATTGGAGACTATCCCATATATTGATTCTTTAATGCACCACTTCCCTCAGAATGACACTCTCTCTTACTCTTATTCCCTTCACTATACTTCTTCTATACAATAGGATGGGGAATAGTTTCCCCTCCACTTTTATTATTGATAAGATCTATATCTCCCAACAATACCTTATTAGCGATCTATTTATAATCAATAAATATAGAAAACTACTAATTTATTTTTTATATCATGTAATATAATTTTCTCAAATTTTCATTCCTTTAGTCAATATCTAGACGGTACCTAGAATGCAAAACAAACCAGATGTTTAAAAAGGTAATAATTTTCATTCATTAACATATTTTCACTTTTTATCTACAAGAAGTAAATAATTATTTCTTTTTATAATCTCTGTGGATAAAACATTTTTTGACAATTCCTAAAACCCATTACTTATAAAACCCTCATCTATCCTTTCATGAGCAGTTAAGTCCAAACATTATATCACTTGGTCATAAAAAATGTATATTTCTAGATCTAGATTCCTCTCAAATGTGGTTTCAAGAAATATAATTATTATATTCATTCAACTCAAAAATACATAAGTTTTATCAGGTCCATAGAAACCTATGAATGTTGGTGGATTCTTCTTTTATAAATTCCGAAGAGTGATTCTTATGATGCGATTCCTAAGACTCATTTCCCTTGTAGGCAGCATGGAATGGTTGAGCGCTTCTCTAAACTAATTACTAGTTCACCTAAGGTTCAGGTGGAACTACATTCTCTACAAAACCCTCTTGTTGGTTTCATATTCTCCTAAATAGTATAATTCACATACTCTAACCATTGTAATAATTTATAGTCAATTATTTTTCTAATTCCCTTATTAGGATTATATAATATATTATAGTCAATCCATCAATGTCCTAATAATATAAATACAAAAAGTTAAATAATCAAGTGATAATGATGTCGTAATGGGATGATTCTTTTCTAATGCATGATATCCAAAAATCATTATCTAAAACAATGATGATTAGATAATAACATGCCGATACATTTTTTGGGATAAATTTGTTACCCAAACCACAATATTAACTTAATTTTCAACCTAAAGAGGTTAGATATTTTTTTATGTTATAAATTTCATGTATTAACATGTAATATCTCTTTGATACTATCATGAATAATGTACATACAAAAGTAATACCATTTTAAACATGACTAAACTGATAAAATTTTCAACATGTGACCCTAATCATTGGATTGGAAAGAACCAAAATGACACTGATAATAGGTGACACCCCCATACATAAAGGGTTGGAAATACATTCCAATGTCTTACTAAATTAATAGGGAATGATTTTACATTTAATCATAATAAATTTGTCTACATAATTATAGAAATACCAAAACAATATCTTGTGATGCATTAAATGTAACCAATTCACAAAAAAACTGATAAAAAATTATAGTAAAAGTGGAAATAAATATACAGAATAATTAAGAATAAAAATAGACTCAAGCACTGAGGTGGAATACCTCCATAATCCCAAACATACCAACTCCAAAGCACCATGTATGGACCACCATGGACATGCTAACATGTTTTACAATAAGTTAAAAATTAACCCCCTTTCCATGTATCATGGAAAAAACAACTATATATGCACAAAAGTGAATATGTTGGGGGAGAGTATAAAAACTCTATAGGTAAACTCCCAATACATTTTAGAGAGAACAAAAAAAAATGGATCAGGATAGCCTTAAATTATATAAAATTGATGGAAGCATAAAAATACAGTTGAAAAAATACATTATTTGTAAAATATAAAAAAGCATATCAAAATAATTTATACCAATTTCTTTATAAATAGATGCCATACAACTTTTAAACAACCATGGATCCAACATTTCATGATTTAATACACATAGAACTATGAATTTTGAATTAGAATGCCTATACTCACAAGTGGTGATCGATCTTATACCAAGTCCCCAATTAGGGATATATCCTTCCATGCCTCTAGTATGGTATTGAGAACCATGTATACACTAATAAAGAAATATACAATGAACATATGAACACATTCCACATATATGATTTTTTTAATTTTTTTCACACCCAAGACCAATTTTTAATTTTTTTAATAACATTAAATCATCTTATCAAACACATTGTAGCATCGACTATTACCTAATATTAAAAGATAAACTAACAAGAGTAATTTTTATATATATTTAACGTGATTTGTTCATTCCAAAGAAGTATGAATTATTTGAGAATATTAAATCCTTCAAATTCTTTAGAAACTAGAAAATGCGAGAAGTCACCTACCTAAAAATGTATAGCTTGGATAATCTTTGTATGATCTCATGGATATTGATTCCTTCTCCAATTTCCCAAATTAATCACAAAAATTTCTGATAAAAAGATATCGGATCTCACACATATGTCCACAAAAACCCTATTCATGATTAATCAAGAATATATAGAATACAAGGAGTGAATATGTCCATTACGTTCTTTCATGATCCATCGAAGATCATCAAATATTTCATAGAAGAATGAAAAGATCCATGTGCCTATGAAAGGGAATAACAAATGAGTATTTTATTTAAATATTATAGTTTTAAACAACTTTTCATAATTTATTAATTATGTCACATGGTTATGTCACATAGTTAAGAAAACCATGAACCAAATGGGTGATTCAACACTATTCAAAAACATCTAGGCTGCATAGTTAGGATACATGGTAGGAAAAACAAATTCCAACTATGAAAATCATTATTCACTAAACCACCAATTATAATGGTTATGATTCACAGTTAGGAAAAATATGCTCTAACAGTGTTCTTACCTTGAACATGAATATTCGATTAGTATGGGTTCTCAGAGAAGTTTTATGATTCCCCTTAACTATACTTAAATTGTTCATCATTAAAAATGATTCAAAGACCATACAAAACTGTACAAAATATTTCTATAACATAAAATATAGAATATAAACTAGAATTACATCAAATATGTTGTAACATAATAGGATTCTAGTTTATAATGTAATCAAGATTGAAGTTATAAATAATTTAAATTCGATTTTCATATTGAGTTTCAATCTATATATTAGATCAAGTTATTACATTTGATAATATATCAAAAACTATAGAAATAGATTAAATGTGAGAGAGAAATTTATCATTAATATATTATTAAAATGAAATAAATAGTTCATATTAGTAATATTATTATAGTGAATGAATATATATATGTATTTACAAATTATTTTCCTAGTGTTATTCATGATCTTGAAGTTCATTTTATAGGAGCTTATTGATAAGGGATTCATCCACACAATATCTTTATTTAGGGTTTTCCTACTTTTTTAACTAAAAAGAATGATGGTTTTGTGAGACATCATATTTATTATAGAGAAAAAAATAAAATTCATGTTCAAAAATGTATTTGATTCATCTTATTGATAATTTGTTTGATTATCTCTAGGGATATCATTATTTATCAATGGATGGTCTCATGTTTAGTTATCATCATCTAATTGTGATGGTAGAATACCTTTTGAAGAAAAAGTTATATATTAGTAATGGTCATTATGAGTTTTTGGTTATACTATACAGGTTAACAAATACACCCACACTACTTATAGATCTTTTTAATAGAGCATTCCTTGAGAATTTGGATAAAATATATGTTGTTTTCATTGATGGAATTTTATTTTATTCTAAGAGATTTGAGAAATATGAGAAACATTTAAGGTTTTTTCTCCAAACCTTATAAAAATTACGATATAAAGAAAAATTTAGATCATATGTATTTTGGTTATAGAATATTTATTTTCATCAGAATATTGTTTCTAAAAATATTATAATAGTTCATATTTCTAAAACCAAAGTGGTGGGATAATGCATAAGTGCCACACATGTCGTTGAGTTTCGATGTTTTCTTACAATAGTTTTTTACTACTGATAGGGTTTTGATAACTTTTCTCAATAATTTATTGCATAAAAAATGTTAATTAAAAAAATGTATTAAATTAATTTGGAAAATGGAATGTGATAAATGAATTCGATAATCAAAAATAATATTGGTTTTTTCATAAATTTTATCCATGATAATACCAAATATTTTGTTTTTTATTTATAGTGATGCTTTATTTTAATTATATGGTTGTTCCATAATTAAAGATCGTTGATTAATGATATATTAATAATTTCAATAGAAACTCCCTTAAAACAATTACCTTATTCATGATCTTGGGATGATATGAGTGGTTTTTTGCTATAAAATATTAGTTTCATATTTTATATGTGGTTAAATGTAAAATATACACTAACCATAATGGATTAATGTATATATTTGCTCAAAAATAATTGAACATGTGGTAGAAAAGATGATTGGATTGGATAATGGATTATAATTTCATGATTCATTATCATATATGAAAATAAAACTCGGTAGAACGTTCATTGAGTTGAAAAGTTAATGTATCCTAAACCATTATATGTATAGAACATGATCCTTTAGTTAATGTATTAATAGATGATGGCTATAAATTTTTCATATAGGAACTCCCTCTCATTTATTAAAATAGTGGGTTCCCTAGATCCAACTATAAAGTGTTTTTTATTACAATATCATGTAGAATATTAGTTATAATTTTTGTTCACATACCATTATTCTGTAGATATTTCTACATCCACAATTTAATTGAAATTTCAACAGATTAATTGTCATATCAAAAGGTCATAGAAGATCCTGACCAATAGTTGGAACCTCGAGATTCTATAACATAAATCTAAAACTTATTTCCTAGGGTCTAGATAAATATTACTGATTGGAAGCCATAGATTATTGACTATAAGGTGTTGGGGGATCATAAGCATCGTGACATTATTTCATTAAGTATACATTTGGTGATCTCTAGAAGTGAGTTCATGAGGACAGAACTGCCAATAAGAACACCATATCTTTTGGGTGTCATTGGATGTTTTTAGCTACAAACATGTGTAATTGTCTCGTAACTTGAAATCATTACCATTATGTTCAATTTTATTTTTTACATTGATGCAAGGAAAAAAATAGAATAATGAAATAGTGGCGAGGTATCTTGTTTTGGGTGTTTCATTGGTGGTTTGAAATTGGTTGAATGCTCAAGAAAGGATTTCTCACTTCTTGGTTAAGGAAGTTTTATATCTCAGGACATGATGATCATAATGGTAGTACCTTTAAAATTTCATGTCCATTGTTGTCCAAGGTAAATCTGTCTAGTTAGATCAACAAATAATAATGAAATAAAAGGCTTATGAAATAGGTGTGCATCCTACATTATAAAATATTTAAATACAAAGATATTATATTACAATGTGTGTCTTCATAGATTGGTTATCACAGCTATGGAAATCCTAATCTATTTAGGGGCCATGATGGGTTGCTAGATACTTATCTTTATCTTTGAATCATATTAACTACTATTGTGATAGCATCATAGAGGGTCACACACAATTGTGTATTCAAGATTCATCCATATTGAGTTGAATATGTATATTGAACATGGTAGGCCCCACCAATGAGGTCTGATATTTTTTCATGGAGATATAATCACCAGGGAAATAATTAATTAAATTTTATGAAACCTAATAATAGTGGTAATTGAATTTATTTATTAAATGTATTTAAATGTATTAATGTAAATACATGGGAAATAATAATTTTTTTAATAGTTGGGGTTGAAGCCTCATTTTATTATTAAAAAAACCTTTTCCCCTAGTTATAGGGAGTCCCATTACATAGCCTAAAGGCCCAAGGCCATGTGGCCTCAATACAGTGCATAAAAGCCCATTTTTTTGCCCAAAGGTCCCTTCTATGAATAGTACTACTATTGTACCTAGGAGGATATAGTTCCCAAAAGGCTTTAGAACCTGCTACATTACCATGCCTCTACAGTTCCTTCTATAGTGTCTTTGCTACAACAGTTTCATCACTACTACAGTTTTACTACTGCTACAGAACTAGCACAATTCCTTGCTATGGTCCTTTTATAGTACTCAAAGATTCATCCCTGCCTGGATTTGATCCTGGGACTTTTGGATGCTAGGTAGGTCACTTTAGAGTTAATATTTTTTGGAATAATGAGTCATGTTAATGACTCATTTCATATCAGATAATATATTTAATGTAATACAAGAAAGTGATAATAAAATTATGACTCATTTCAGTAGTCATTTCATGTCATTTAGAGTGCATTAATTATTCGGGGGCCAGAGAAGAAATTATTTGTAATTGATTTACATACTACATAGAGAGGAGTAGGGGAATTCACTAAATACTATTCATGGGATTTATCTCCCTTCATCTCTCACCTATCTTTTAGAGATTGTGTCTTTGGATCCAAGGATTTTGGACCAATCTTTCCCTCATTCAATATATGTAGGGCGATGAAGTGATCGTTAGATTGTCGAAGGTGTCCTCAAAACTCTGTACTAGCACCCGAATATCAATGATCAGTTCTCCCATAGATATTTGGAGTATGTGGATGGTCATAGTGAATTTGGATTCATATTCATTAGGAAGGGATTGTTAATTACAAATAGTTATAGAGCATGACTTTGGATATAAAACAAGTATTTTTTTGGTTTTAATGTTTTTCTTAATCTTCCACATGTGAGATACTTAGCTTAAAATGGGTAATGAATAACTGAAGATGATGATCTTATTTCATTATTTGGTGAATATTTTTGAAATCCCATATTTCGGGGTCTTTTCAACAGGCCTTCTATATATAATTAGTATTAGAGAAATGTGTATATAATTTAATCTAAGAAAAAAATTAAATCTTCATTAAATTTTATGAAGGGTGTTGTTAATGTCTCAATTCTTGAGATGCGTTTCCAATATGATTAGGTACGACCATGTTACATCCATCCAAGGGTTTTTAATACTGATTAAAAATCAGTTTTTGAATGTTTTAAAATGATGAACATGTTTTTTTATATGTAAAATTACTAGAATCCGTAGTCAAAAACAGATTCTGCTGAACCCGAGTTTTCTGGCCAAATTCTAGTGGTCTGGGAAAGGAATTATTCATACCATTTTGAAGAAATATACTATTCAATGTATATAAATTTATTTAATTGTGTTTGATTTTATGTTTTTTATACATTTCTTAAAGAAAGTTAAAATGGAATAGGATTGTTTTTTTAAAAATATGCTATAAAGGTAGCATCAGCGATGCCTCCTTTGCTCCCCTGAACCGCCTTTGGCCCAGATTGATGACATGGAAAAGGAAGCGGGGGGATGCCACCTTTCACCTCTGGGTAATGCCAATGGAGGCACCACAGATGCCGCCTTTGGCCTTACCCAGAGGCGAAAGGAGGCATCTGTGATGCCGCATTGGCCTTATCTTTCTATAAAAGGGAAGATGACCCCATTCTAATCACTCAATTATTTTCTCCATCTCTCATAAATTCTATATGTCTCTCTCTAAATCCTTTTTTGAGTGGGTTTTTGTGAAGCATCATTTAGAGGTATTTTTATTTTTTTTAATTTAATGTTTTATATTTATTTAATTGAATTCTTTTTTGTTTTAAATATTTTATTTTTAATTAGTATTGGTAGTTCCTAGTATTTTTTTATTAAGTTATGTAATTAGTTATACATAGTTTGAAAATATTATTGTTATTAGTATAGATTAATTATATATTAAGTATAGATTAAGTATATATTAACATATAATTAACATAGGATTAAGTATTGTGAAATTTTAGTACCTTAAAGATTATGTTGTTATCTAAGAAATCAAATCCCTGTTTGGATACAAATAAGTGGATGTGGTTTTGGCATTGATTTACATAGAATTAAATCCCAAAAACACTATTTTGTGCTAGATTCAAACGAGAACTGGTGCATGACAATGGGCCTTGTTGCACTCCTGGTTTCACACTCCAATGGGATATGCTTATGATGATTAATATTTTCTTTATAAACTACCAAAATATCTATGAAAAGAAAAATCAAATAAATATATTTATCAATGATAATATGATAATTATGATGTTATAGAATGAAATAAGGACAAAAGCATTAACGAATGAAAGTTATTATTTGTAAATAAATATGTTATGTATTGAGTAATTTAATTAGTTATATATATTTTAGAAATAATTATTATTATTAATAATTATTAATTATATTTTAATTAATGATAAGTTATGATTAAAAAGGAATAAATATGGTTATTTAATTATAATTAACTGATTCATATAATATGATTAATGATTAAAGAATAAATAATTGAAGAATAAATAAATAATTAATAAATAGTTATTAAAGAATGATTGATTAGTTAAATAATATACTATGAAAATCAGTTGATAAAATGACAATTATGATTATATAAAATAAAATGTAGAAGAAATTTTTTTAAAATGTTAGTATCATAAAGATTATATAGTTTGGAAATAATATTTATTATTAGACATGATTAATTATGGAATAACTAATAAATAACAGATGATTAAAACATGAATCTATATAATGATTAGCTAATGATACTTATTATTATATAAAGGTATAAATGGAAGAACAAGCACATTAAATAACAAATGAATGCTTTATGGCATACTATAAATTCAGTGGCATTTTTCAATAGAATGCAGTTTGGATGAGATGAGTCTCACTTCATACATGAGGTAAAACTCAGATTATATGGAATTGGTAGCTTAATAACATCATTGAATGACATGTACTTAACACTTTAACTTTCTAAAGTTTTTGGCCTTATAATTACATCTAAGATATGTCATTAAAAGTTTAAAAACTTTTGAAAGTTCAAAATCTTTTGAAAATTAAAAAGTGAAGTACAAATATTTCGATGATGTTATTAAGCTGTCAATAATTGATAAGTTGGATTTTACTGCATCTAAATTGAGACTCATCTCATCCAAATATTATTCTATTAAAAACATTCAATGAATTTATTGTATGTTATAAAGCATTCATATGTTATTTAATGCATTTGTTTTTCTTCATTTCACATTATATGATCATAATTTTTATTTTATCAATGATAAATAGACTAATTTGATGATTATTATTCTTTTTACCTTGGTTTCCAAAAACGTTATGGGACTTATATTTTAAAAAAAATTATTTAATGACACATTACTATCATGTTTTAAGGTATTGAAAGGCGTCCTAAAAATTGCATTTTAATAAATATTATATGGTCAACCGTAATTGTTAAAAAAAATTAACCTATCATAATTTTGATGAAAGAAACATTTTTGACATAGAGATTCATGTTTTCCTATGTGTACGGCTACAGGGAGGTTATTCAAACTGAATAAGGAGCTTCTTACAGTACACAACCAATAACAGTGGTTAGAACAACTGATCGTGGAACTATAAGTGACCTTCAAGAGATAATTTGTGGTTCATTAAATCTCGGACCCAATCAAGTGATCATGTCTATTAGCTACAGAAATTTTCAATTCCCAATAACATTATGGCATCTAGAAAGTCCATTAGTTGCTGATGTGTAGTGGGTCTAAGAAATTAATTTATTTTCTCAACGGTCAGATGGTACCATGATGGATTTATATGTTGATGTTTCAACTATAAAACAACAATGTCCAGTTGTACAAATTTGTAAAATCAAAATAGTGGTTGAAGACAGTCCACCCCATGAAATTGAGTCAATTCTAAATGATGCAGCAAAAGTGGACAACCTAAATGATATCCTGGATATACATGTCAATCTGACTTCTGAGGAGGAGTTTCGTAATGACGGATCAAATAGTGACAATAGTGCTAATGAGGAGGGACCAAAGGAAATTAGAGAGGAGATTTTGACGAATTCATTAGGTTTACATCATCCTTTACCTATAATAAATCATCCACCGCTCCATTCATCTTGGTCAGATACAATGACATTTGTACCGAAATATGACAATACTATTCTCACACCAGCAATTGAGTTCCCTGGAGTCGTACTGGATAGTTTTAGTGATCTAGAAAACCTTATATATTGTAAGTAATTTTCCAAGTAAACATGCCTTAAAACGAATGATAGAGATATTTCATAATGAGATTCACTGTCAATATATAGTTCAAAAATCATGCCTTAGTAAATATTTCATACAGTGTGAGAAGTATGGGGATGATTGTTTACTTCTCCTAAGGGAGATTCTAGAAATTACATTTGGAGGTTGAAGAATCTCAATGATTGAGGTGGTACATACTTGTGTTCAACCAAGCCTCACACAAGATCATACCTCAGTTAATATAAAATTTGTGTCATCTATTGTTGTTGAGATGATTAGGACATGTAAAAATGATCCAATAGCCCTTGTGTAAGAGAGGATTCAATAGAAATTTGAATATAATATTTCCTATAATAAGGCATGGATGGAGAAATAGAAGGAAATTGTGAAGGTCTATGGTGATTATGATGAATCATATTGGGTGTTTCCACAATTTCTAGCTATATTAAGGCATCATAACCATGCTTTATTCCATATAGATACAAATGAACAAGCGTCTCAATATAACCGACTTGATTCATCTCATGTTTAATTTCCTCCGTTGTTCTGGGTATTCTTGTCATGTATCTCTACATTTTGTTTCAGAAAATAGTTAATTCATATTTAGGGAACATTTTTGTACGAAAAATACTAGAGCGTATTGTTGATTGCGGAAAACCAAGATTTAAACTATTCACCTCTTCTGCTTTCCATTTCCATTGTAGAGAAAGAAAACTATGAATCATGGAGTTGGTTTTTGGCATGTATCTGCAACCATTTCACCAACTTTAGGGGTGTTTGTTTGATATCTGATCACAATCAAGAAATTAATGAGGCAATCAATGAGGATCCTGATATATAGAGATACCCAAATGCACATCATAAGTTCTGCAATAGACACATTGGTAGTAATGTGCAGAAAAAATTCCACAATGAACTGGAGAAGATGGCAATCCCAAGTCTTGGTATGAATTGTATGCCTTATTTTTTACAATTTCAACCTAAATATAAAATTATTTTATGTGAAATATCTTCTACTCTATATAGAATATGAGTCAGACCAATGGATGTTTGAGTAATGTTTTGAACAAATCTACCAGGGTAATCAAGAAGTTTATGATTATATGATGCAGATTCCAAAAGAGAAATGGACATTGGCATATGACGGGGGGAGGGCAGTGGTACATACACATGACAATAAACATAGTGGAGTGAATCAACGGTGTCTTCCATGGAGTTCTCAAGCTACCTATAACCTCCTTAGTTTAGGAGTTATTATATCAATGTGTGAATTACATTGTTGATAGACAAAAACTGGCATCAAATGGAATATAGCAGGGGATAAGTTATGAAAGACACTTTTAACAAGAGATTGAAAAGAATATTGAAGAAGATTTTGGTTATCATGTCTACCTTTTTCAATGAAAAGACTCCTGATTCGATGTTCAAGAGCATTCATAGCCTATCACAAACAACATCTTTGAAAAATAGTGGTATTACTAGAAACAAGGCAATGTCACTGTGAAATATTTCTGGCTATATGATTTCCATGAACACATGCCATCACAGCTTGTACCTCTGTGAATATATCATGGGAAGCATATATTGATTCATTGTACTAGATAGATACCATTTCTAACTATTATGTTGCACCATGTACACCTATTAGGGAGTATCGTTATTTCCCAATGCCTAAAGGACAACCGATTGTGATACCTGAAATGAATCGATTACATCCTCATGGGAGACCGAAGGCCAGTAGGATGCATAATGAGATACAATGGTCCCAAGAACAAGGGTAGAGTTTTCAATTCATGATATGTCATAAATAAGGTCATAACAATAAATGATGCCCTGACGTTGTTGGGTCATGTTCAACGTCTCATCCAGAATGATATATTGTCTTCATTGTGACATTCTCATATTGTAAAGTATATGTTGTTATCTCTTCTTCTTTTTTTATCGGCATTAATTGTGACATTATCATATTAGTTAATTATAAAACTCCTCAAAAATAAGTCTTAACAAAATTCATGACCTGATATTTTAGATAATAGAACTTATTTTATAAGAACAATCTTTGTTTCAAGAAATATCTTTCTCCATATTCCTTAAATAAAATCTTAGCTAATTGAATTTATTTCATAAATCCAAAAGTAGAACACTTAACACATATTGTTAAGTAAATGTTGTTATCTCTTCTTTTTATCATGGTTTTCTACACCCCAAAACCCAAATGAATAACACTTATCAAGAAACATGTTTCCTAAACCATAATAAAATTCTTACAAAGATATTTTCATTAATGAAATTATTTCCCAAAATAATTTTTTCCATCTATTTTTTTCACTTAATTCCTCTTGTTATCTTTATCCCATTTAGAACCAAAAGAAATGGAGAATTATATTTCATTTGGTAAAAATAATTTCATAAAAAGTTTGAATAAACATGTCATGTATTCCATTATACAAGTAATAACATTATGCTAACCATAACCTTATATTTACATTTTACACTTATGACTCATTTCATTTGTTTATATACATATGGATAATACCATATTACTCACTTAGCATCCAACCCATATGTCACATGACATGATAGAGGGTCATCCATATCGATTGATCAAGGTGCGTCGAGCACACCATTCTCATCATAGGGAGCCTCCACATGCCATTAGACTATACATACGTCGTGTTGGATTATATGGAATTTTCGTATCATATTTCATATTTTTAGATCATTACCTACTTGTTAACCTCATTGATAGGTGGAGACCAGAGACACACACATTCCACTTTCCCGAGGGAGAGATGGCCATCACCCTCGAGGATGTGGCAGTGCTTCTCGGTCTTCCTCTCCAGGGGAGACCCGTTATTAGACTTACCCGTGTAGCTTGACCAGACCTTGCTCAGTGCTTGTCAGGCATTGATATTGTGTCCGACTATTGGGATAAAGATGGAGCGTCCAAATCTATGCCTTGGTTAGAGTCACAGATCCCACATTCAAAGGATGCTGAAGACGAGCAGACTGTCATGCGTTATGCCCGTGCATATATATTACAACTCATTGGCGAGACCACATGTAATTATCACTCAGGTATGACCATGCACATGATGTATCTAGTCCAACAAGAGGACTTTGATCGAGTTGGGATGTACAACTAGGGATCAGCCTACTTGGAATACACGTATAGATCATTATGCATGCTATCCCACAGGGTCCACACAAGTCTAGAGGTATGCATCATCCTTATTCAGATGTGGGCATTAGAGCACATCCCAGCATTCCACCCTGACCTTGATGGTCCACCTATTGAGACAGAGGTGTTTCATGAAACTCCGTGCAGATGCTGGTATGAGCAGTCATTTCTATTGGTTTATGATTCTACTATGAGTTATTGACAATAATGCTTAATTATTTCTCACTGTTGTTGATGTATTTTATAGGCGGGGTCAACAACGCAATTTTAACATGGTTATGAGACATCATTTGGGCATATATCATCTTTAGTTGGACTGTCTCTTACCTGAAAATGTATGTATATACAATCAATCACTGTCTAAAATATTTAATAATAGCATAAATTTTGGTATTTAGTTAGGTGCTTTTTTTGAAAAAATCAGTTGTCATTTCAGATTCATGGCTTCTATACTAGAGTGTTACGGACCAGTTTCTAGCATAGTAAATTTTTGGGATTGAGGATTCTATAGCTAAAGTTCCCCTCATTCACTTCTATATTATTCAGTGGCAGCTTCCTAAGAGAGTCATGCGCTAATTGTTTCGTACTCATCCGACTCCATTACCATCGAGACAGACAGACAGAATTCATGGGATGCAGCTAACAAGGATATAGGATGATGACTACTCCCATGTATATGTCAGCTTTATCGACTTCAAGAATAGACCTGCAGAGTTTCGTATTCTAGGTGTTCCTATGAATTGATTCTCTCTTTCAAATCTAGTTGAGTGTGTGCCATGGTATAGACTCAAGTCTATACCGTATCTAACCCATCATTGCATAGAGATGCAGAGTATGGTAAATCAATAAATTTCAATTATAATGTTTATTAAACTATTTTGTAATTCAATTTGAATATATCGATAGGGCCATCATATATATCAGCTTGTTCGCATGAGTGATAAAGGGAAGGAGGTGGTCTATAGATGAGATGTCGCCCATCCTACAGTGCTAGAGGTGAGTTCATCTTTTCGTGCAGTTTATAAGAGAATATTCACAGTTCTGGCCTGGAGAGAGGACGTCCCAACCTGACAGGAACAACCTACAACTGTTGTAGGTGCTAAAGAGCCAGGGCCACGATGACGTAGATATCATCGTGCTGCACGTGAGGCCTCACATATTCCATAGGCAGAGGTCGACCCTCTAGTAGTCCAGGATCAGCTGATTCAGGATGTGCCTCAGGTGGCATGGGATCTATATTTCCTGATAGGATATCCACAGTTCCCTGCATCTTGAGTTCAATATCCTTCACAACCTTGGGATCCATCACATCCTTGGTTTCCATAACAATCACCATCTTTGGGAATAGATCCAGCACAAGCTTGGATCCCCACTAAGATGGAGGCGGGTCCTTCTACCACCCTAGTTGGAGAAGGATCTAGAGGGTTGTACAAGATGCAGTTGACAGCATCTCCCACTAACACACAGATAGAGGATTTTCTAGTCGATGTTCTAGTGGCTGAGGATCATCCTTCTCTAGGTCATCAGACTCTACTGTGCACTCCACGTGGACGTCCAATTTTAGACCACCATATGGGATGGAATCTCCTCACCCCATACATATAAATAGATTGTACATGTTTGTTTATATGTTTTATGTCTACTGATATAAAAATACTATTATTACTATTATATCTTCTTACATGTTTATCCAGTATTTTAGTTTCCATTTATATTTTAGGCACAATTTATATTTGACCGCTTTCAAATTTGACTACTTCAAACATAGAAATAAGTAGTAAATTTCAATAAATAACTTTAAAATATTAATTAATATATAGTATAAAAATAATGTAAATAAAATTTAAAAGATATACTAACATCTATTTTTTTTGAAAATAAAGTGTTTCATTAATAAAATAAATAAATTATAATGAAAGGAATGTTAGAAATGTAATTCATAAGTGAGAGCGAAAATAATGAATGAAAAGGAGGATCCTAATCCACCCACTTGACTTTAAAACGCAATAAAATATAAACTATATGACCCATATAAATTAAAATTAAAATTTCAAGTATGAGTTATATTATTAAATAATGTTTAAAATTTCATTCATATTGGTCTTATAGTTCATATTATATTTTCCAACAATGTCACATACTTGAAACATTTTTATGTTTCAAGTAGGTGAATTAGAATGCTTATAAATAAATTTTCACATATATTTTTTTGAAATTATTTTTATTTTGGACTACTAGTTATATGTTTAAGAGATGTTTAAAATCTTATTCCTATCAGTCTTATAGTTTATATTATATAGGCCAGAAAAGTCACGTACTTGAATCATTTTTATGTTTTAAGTAGGTGAATTAAAAAGCTTATAAATAATTTTTCACCAACATTTTTTAAGAATTTATTTTTATTTTGGACTACATGTTATATTATTAATCGATTTTTAAAATTTAATTCATATCTATATTATAGTATATATTATATAGGCTAGAAAAGTCACGTACTTGAATAAAAGATAAATTATTTTGAAACATTTTATTATATTTATATATATATATATAACCATATGAACATAATATTAAAACATTAAAATTTAAATATATAAAAACATAATTAAAATTAAAAAAAGTATTTTTAGGGAAATGGAAACATCGCAGATGCCTCCTTGGAGCGGTATTTTTTTAAATTTTTTTTACCTGGGACGTTTTAAAAAAATTAGAAAGATTATAAAAAACATGATTTCTTATTCATAATCAAACTTCTTAAACTAGGATATTGACTTCCATACCTGGATGGAAAAATTGTAAATAATAAAATTATGGGAAAGGGGATCAGCCTATTTTTTTTTAAAAAAAAGAGTAAGTAGACCCAATAATGGGTCTTCTCCGAGCGTGACTCCACCTGAGGGCCCACCTCGTTGGGTACCCCCACTCTGCCACGACCCTAGTGAGGCCACCACCATCCTTCGGCCAGCCACTATGGTTCCTTACTCACTGTCAGGATAGATATGGTTGGTGGAAACTTCCCACAAGAGCTTCCTCATGCATAGTGACACCTAGAAAAACCACTCATAGGTTCTTGCTAACATCTTTACTTAGACATTGGTCACTCAGATATAACCAACTTCTTGGCCTCCACACCATCTAGTGAAGAAATCAATGACCACCATGATCTATCCACAATGACCTATATCAGTCCCAGCCCAAGGGCGATCCTGCCGAGCCCTAATGCAAGATCAATAGATTTTAAGGGGGAAATGCCTTCCCTTCACCTCCCTTTCACATCCTTCCTCCATACTCCGCTTCTTCTCACCACACATATTTCCACCTCTATGTTGGTTTCCATTTCTTCATCTTTTTCACCCCGATATACAACCACTGTTTACCTCTCCCGTACCTGTTTTGTGCGAACAATCATTAACCAACCCAGCTCCACCTCTCAAACAATCTCTGGTTTTATCAAGTGTGGTAGATGATAGGTGCAAGTGAAAATAATAGGCAAGCGGGGCGATGACAAGTAAATTTCATGTGATATATGGTGATGGTGGTGATGATGACATGAGATTTAATCAAAACAGTGACAATGAGGGTGTGGGAAATTAGGTGAGCGGTAACAATCAAAGGTAGGGACCATAAATTTAGTGTTTGAAGAGAGTAACAACAAGCATGCTGAAAAAGTTTGGGGAAAAATTGCAATTGCCAATCGATTTTGGGCTCCATGGTTCTTGAATCATTTCTTCCATCCATACCAAAGTCTATTTTTTTATCACTAGTAAAGTCGGATCCTATGTTCATCTCCCTAGAACATGTTACATATGGTAAACAAAACCCAGTCTCAATATACCATCCTTATGAAATTATGTTTTTCAAATTTATAATGATTTCATTATAACTGTTGCAATTATATTTTTTTCTGTTATTATTTTTATTATTTGTCTATGATTCACTATATTTCCAAATTTTTATGTAAATTAACGGGAAACATTTTAAACATCGGTCTGGGAAATCACTATGCATGGGCCGACCTTGACCTTGACCGGTTCACCATCTATAGTGCATCCTCCTCTTATTAGGTTCCTAGAGGCACACATATAACTTTTACATGTGTAAAAAGATCCCCAAGATCATCTAGATATAGGGGATCCATCAACAACAAGGTAGCAATCTGCATGGAACTGGATTGTATAATCGGACTGGGGGGGGGGGGGGGTCAGCATGACCACATATGGGTCTATACGGACATGTACAACAAAAAACAACCAGCACTTGGTCTGTAAAGCATAAAATGGACCTGTGTGCATTCACCCCAACCAACACAGGCACTACATGGTGTTTTAGAGGCCCAAGTCATTTAATTCTAATGAAAAATTAATTAAATTAAATAATTTAAATTATCTAATAAAATAAATTAATTAAATAGTAATTTTCATTAATTTTTTTTATTTTGATTGTTAATTCAATTTAAATTTGGTGTTAAATTAAGTTAATTAATTAATTAAATTTTTTTTATTTAAATCTCAATTAATTAATGCGACTAAATTATGATACTTTTTTAATTAATATATTAGTGAATTTTAAATCAATATAAATTCCCTTGGAAAATTTTAATGTAATTTTAATTTTTAGTTTATGCATTTATTTATTTTATGAATGGTTAATGTGTATTGACTGATAATTATTCATATACCAATCGATGCATGTTTTCATGTGTAATTAATTTAATTATTTAATTACTTCACCTTTTTGAAATAATTAGTTAAATTAAAGGTGATTTGTGAAACCTCTCAGTGTTGTTATATGTATAAGGGCCTGCATGGAAATTCAGAGTAGTATTTTATAATCCCCAGTTCCCCTCACCATCAAGTGAGTTCTATTGTATAATGATGATATGATAAGTGAAACAAATCACACCATGTTTTTTCAATGCACCAGATATGAACTTAATGCATTGGACGTGAACCTGATATAACTCCTATTGCAAGTGAAAAGAGTTAAGGTATTTCCCATAGGGTCTAGGTTGATCTATTATTAATTCAATGGATCTACAATTAAGATTGTATCATGATCCAATTTTCATTTTAGTTTTTAATGGTATATTATTTTAGTGTATGTGTATTAAATTTAGGAACACATATAATAACAAACAAGAATGCAAGATAAAATAAACATTGGATGCAATGAATTTTTCAATCTATTTCATGGTCAATTGTGAGTGTGATAATATAGTATATTCTAATATGATATAAAATGATGTATTTCATCACATAAAAACAATAAAACCCTCAAATAAATATTAATTTTTAATGGCCTTCCATCATTGATATTTAGACAAAACCAAGTGTTTGGGGTGCTGGGCATACCAAAGATTAAGGTTCCTATTACTTCTAGGGATTTTTTATTAGAAAAATGGGCTGAATTAAATAATGATATAGAAAATAAAAATTCAATTCTTGCATGTTGTAATTTTAGAGTCAGTTTTTGAGTAAATCAAGATACGATTTAAGAAGGCGATACTTCATTGCATAGATCAAGGGACTATGAGTTAATGTGGTTGGCCAACCAAACAGCTACCTTTAACCATCCATGTAGTGTTATTTCTAAATCCTGTAGACTATGATGGGAGGTTCGAGGACCATTTCCACTAGAATAATCAAGTGATGGAATATTCCGATTCAAGCATAGAGGATTCCTAGAAATCAGTAAAACATTAGGAGGCATTTAATTATGTAATTAATTAATAAAAATGTCTCAAATGATAATAAAAAAAGTTCTAATCTACTAAAATTTACTTTTTTAGAAAGTGGAATGTTATAGCACAATAAATAATTGTGATAAATAATGGACAAGGTAAATGTCCATACTCACATGATTATCCAAGAATATTACAGGTGCTTGAGCATATTACTATGATATAGGAAAATAAATGTTCCAGTGTCCCCAACCTTTGTTATGTTACCTCAAGAAGAAAGGGTGAGAAAGTTCTTACATGAGACTCATGTATAGAAAAATTGTGGTCATGTAATTATTCTATCATCAATGTCTGATGAAATCTCTGGAGCTATATTATTAAATGGAAGATAGAACATGTAGTTTTTTCTTTGATATGTCTGTAAGGAGAATGTGAATCATGAAATGAATAAGAAGATGGATACACTGACATATGTAAACAGAAATATGAATCATGAAATTTTAATGGATCCCTTTCTCATATCATTTTCACATATTCACTCAAGTCTCATTTTAGGTTATGAAATAAAATTTAATTGAGTAAATCTTTAATTACCCATTTATTTAAGGTTCAAAATGTAAGTAAAAATATATATGAATGATTAATATTTAATTATTATGGAGAAAAAATTGAAAAGCAAAGGGAAAAGGCCAATGTAATGTAACTCTAAAAGCACATTAAAAACATTATTATAAAAAGAGGTATTAACATGAGGTTATTAGCATAACATAACAAGAAATAAAAGTATCAATGTTTAAATGTAATGAACTAAATCAATTAATCAAGTAATCACCCCTACATTATATATATTCATAAATATAAAATTAATGTTTCCATCTTACATATTGCGTATTTAATACTATATCCCTATCATATATGTGTATTGAAATAAAGTTACCATGTATAGAAAAATTTCTAAAAGTCAGTTTTATTCTCTAAGTAGATTATAAATTGTGATTCATATGTCAATGTTGAGAAGTACAAAACAACAAATATACATTATAATGATTCATGTTGAACATCCATAGAGTATAACCAAAACATTTATCTAATGTTTCATTTGGACATAAAGAGACTTTATGCTAGGTTTCAGAATGAATGTTTATTTTTGTGAGGAATACTAAAATAAATATTACAGTGGTACATGAATCATATTTAATATCAAGATGGATATAATATTAAAGACATTATATACTCGGTTGTGGCATGATACATCTATGTTATTCTAAAAAAAAGTATACATCAAGGATATGACTGGTTTTGTATTTAGGCTCAGTAAAAATAAAATCCTTTGGTGTTATCGACATGTATAATTAGTTTTGGGAAAATGAAACTTTAAAAAAATGAACGCCACAATTCTATTGAAATTAGTTCTATAAGTGATCATGAACTATTCTAAAGGGTAAGATAATTGTAAATACACTTTATTAGATTCCATTATGTCATTAAGGAATGGTAAAATGATTTATATAAATGGTCTGAAGATATGATTATCTCCAAGTCGGCATGCCAAATAATATATTTATGAAGCATTATTTGTTCAATAAAATGTAGTGGAGTAATTATTAAATACACATTACCTTATCTACATCATGACATTGATGTTAATGACGAGGATTGATGATGAAGTCTTACATGTCAACATTAATAAACAAAATGTAGCTCGAAGTAATTCTTAAATGGACAATAGATTATCTACACCATGACATTGATATTAATGAAGAGGATAAATGATGAAGTAATATATGAAAAAATTGATCAACAAAATCATGTGTGGAGTAATTCCTAAAGGAACATTTTATACATCATACCTATGATGTATGTAGTATTTATGCTAAAAACATGAATAAAATTACATTATATTTTATGATATTATTTGAAAATAATGGTGATATAAAATAATAATATACCAATTAATATCAAAATTTTATATCATATGAGTTATTATATGTTATAAATTCATTATATTATAAAAACATGTGTTTATATTCAATGAGTTTTTATAGAATATAAACAAACATGCATCTACTTAAATACATTATTCATCTATGTAAATATCCTAATAGTTGTTTAGGATATTACATAAATACTTAAGATAGAAAAGTTGTAGTCAAGTGATATACTGAATTTATATATGGGTGAACATCTCTTTAGTGATATTGGGATCCACATTGACTTCATTTTTTTCATGGTCAAAGATTCATAAATAGTTGGCATATGAAATGCATCCACAAGCGCATGTGGAACATGAATATTCTAACGACACATACTATGTATGAAGGATAAAACATGGTGATGGTATTTTTTTCACTGAGTTTGGTGATCTATTATTCATTGTGAATAATATTTCCAACATGTAAGAAGTATGTTTGTGATCTATTATTCATTGTGAATAATATTAACTACATGTAAGAAGTGTATAGAAATTATCTATGATTGAATAGAATAATTAAAATTCAATAAATGGATTCCATGTATGAAAGTGAAAAATGGGATAATTATAATGAATTATTTGATGCGTATACAATTAATATGATATATTGATGATACAAGCGTGGTACCAATAAGGATCGAAAGGTTATACCAAGTCGTTCATCCAAAATCCATTAAAATATTACTTGTCATAGCTAATTTTTATGATCATTATATTGATAATTATATTTAATGACCAAAAATCGTGGAAAATGTCATTATGATGAAACTAGAACATGATGGTATCATCACATAATAATAATAAATGTTTCAAGTTACTAAAATGTAGTTTAGTATTTAATTTAAGAAACAATATAATAGAATAATCATTTGGAATGAATTTTTACCATGTGTCTACTAAAGTTTAGCGGGAGTTCCATGGTTTTCCAAGTAAAATATGTTCAGTAAAATATGTTAAAATAGATATTGGTATTAAGGTTACTTAAGTCCAGGATGAAATTAATTATCTTATGATTGATTTAATTTATGAACATCAGCTCCAGGGGAGAAGATATATTGAGGTGTATATAAATGTTTTTTGCACCTAGTCAGTCATAAATATAGTTACATGGTATTGGAAAATACAAATGAGAACAATTAGAGTTATTATTGTGTCTAGTGCCAAATGACATATACCAATCTGGGTTGAACTATCTGAGATATGGGAGAATATTAATGTGGTTAATTGAAATCCACAGTCTTTAGTGATAGATCAATCATATATGAAATGATATGTAAAATAATTGATATTTCTAAGATATAATTTTTAGTAGTCAGATATAAATTATATCTTTGAGCACTAAAAGTGAAGAAGTCGAAACTATTTGATTGTACATAGACAAGTACAATTTATATGTACCTGGAAAGTGGAGATGAAAAGATACTATTTTTAAGGGGACACAGACTAGTCATCCTTAGATCCATGTCATCTAGTATCATAGTTAGGCTAAATTGACTATCATGTCAAGAATACATAATCTATTGGAAAACATACCTATGAAATACCGAGTACATTGCATCTTCTGAAGTACGTAAGAATCATTTGTTATATGAAATGGTTTGTTCCAATTCATGGAACCTTACCTAGTTAGAAAACTATTATCATGATATAAATTATTATATCTATACTAGCCAGGATGTAAAGATATTTTAGTATAAAAAAGGTATATACTATGATAAGTTCTAGTCAAGTACATGGGGTCAAAAATAGAAAAACAACCATGCGGAATAATTGTGGCCGACCTAGTAACTAAATCCACGAATCAACAAAAAGCATTCTCTTAACCATGTGATTGCAAACAAGTGTGGTTAAAATGTTAGATTTAGTGAATGTGGATGTGTTAAAATAGGGGTCCCTTAGAGCCAATAATATAATTTTTTTATTACCATATCATGTATATAATTATTTATATGTGATGCTCACTTACCATTATTGTGTAGATATTTTCTGTCCACTATTTTCTGGTAATTCCCACAGATTAATTTTCATTTCAAAAGGTAATAGTAGATACCATTCTTTAATGAAAATCTAGAGATACTACAACATTGATCATAAACATACGCCTTATGCTCTAGACATATCTTAATGATTGGACAATATATATATTATAGTATCTGGTGTTAGGGGCTCATATTCATTGAGATTTCTTCTAAAGAATTTATCACTTTGTTATCTCTATCAGTGAGATCATGATGAAAATAACCACCAATAGGAACACCACATGTTTTTCATGTCCTTGGATTTTCCTATCTACAAACTTTTATTGTGGTCTCCTTACATGAGATCATTACCAATGTGTTCAACTTGATCACATAATTTCATTTAAGTACAAACTATGGCAATGAAATCATGGCAAGGTGGTTTGTGTTGGGAGGGTAATTAGTAGTATGAAATTATTTGAATGGTCAAGAATATATTTTTCACATCTAGGTTAAGGATGTTATATGACTTGGTAAATCCATTTTCATGGTAGTCCAACATAAATATGTTTAGTTAGATCAAAAAAATAATAAAGAAAAAAAGGGAGATAATATACGTGTGAATCCGAATTTGTTAAAAATTTAAATACAAATAGATTATGTTATACAATATGTGTTCTTAAGTTGGTTGATGCTACTGTGACAATCTGGATCTCTTTAGGGGACATGATGGGTGTTAATATCCCTCTTTTGGTCTGTGAAAACTATCCATTGCTTTTGAGATAAGGGCCTAGAGGACCACACAAAACATCATATTCAAGAATATAACCTATTTAGTTTAATAGGTATATTAGACATGGTGGATCCCACCACTGGGTTATGAGATTTACCAAGAATAGATGATCACCAAAGTAATAGAAAAATTAATATTATTCATGTGAAAAATAATAGGAATTTAATTTATTTGTTAAAATTATATAAATTTTTTAATGTAAATACTTGGAAACTAATATTTGAACGAATATTAGTTAAAAATATTCATTGTGCAATTAGATGTTGTGAAAATGAAGAGTCAAGTAAATAACTCATTTTGTATCACGTATTTTATTTATTGTATCACATTAAAGTGATAATAATATTTATGACTTAGTTTAATAGTTATAACATCTTGTCTAAAGTCCATTTATTATTCGAGGGTCAGAGAGGCAATACTGGTTAATTTAATTACACACTATATATAGAAGAGGAGGGGAATTTGAAAAATATAATTCATGGGATTTCCCAATCTTATTCTCTATCCCATGTTTTAGTGAGGTATGTTATGTATGCAAGGATTTAGGATCAGGTTCCCTATCTTTCATCACAAACCAAGCAATGCGGTGATCATCAGAGCATTGAAGAAATCTCCCAAACTCTGTGCTACAACCCAGATTTCGATGATCAGTGTTCCTATAGTTTTTTTGGAGATTTTTTGTCTGATCTAGAGGAATTTTTCTTTGTAGTTCTTTGAGTATCTATCACCAATGATGAGTAGAAATCATGTGTAGATTAAACTCTCTACATGGTATTTTATGATTTTAATGTTGTTCTTAATCTTCTTCATGTGAGATCATCATCCTAAATCAGACAACGGCTCGCTGACTTCAATGAGTTTATGTCTTATTTCAATTAATGAATTAGAAATCCCAACATTCGAGTCTTCTGTTGTGTGCTCGACACATTCATCTTTTTTAGGTGTAAATATATTCATCTTTATAGGATATAATTATGAGGCCTAAAAATAAAAGATCACGTCATGAAATAATGGACAGAATTGGTTAAGTCAATTAAATTTCCTAACATCAATATTGTAAAAGAAGGTGTTTTCAAGTTTTGAAAGACGTGATATGTGCCATGTAATTCACTATTTAGAAATGTGTTTTGAGTGATTTTAAAATATCTTCATTTTTTATTCATTTTTGAGTTAGTATGATGTATCGATACCTTTAATAATATTATTGGTGGGATGGTATGAAAAACTTATTGGCTGATTTTACCACAAAACCCATGACTTTTTAACATGTTAAATGTAAGTGAAAACTACTGTAGGGTATGATTTATAATTTTATATTGCCTAAATGGAAATGAGAGAATATATCAATCAATATTTTTAGTGGTATGGCCAAATAATTCTTGATGTAGTAATGTGATTTGAGATATTATTGATTGATTTACTAAATCTATGAATTTTTCTTTCTATTCAAGATACTATGTATTTAGATCATTTTTATAAAAATAATATCAGATAGATAGTCAACATAAATGAATTCTCTCTGTTTCTATTATATATAATCACGATCCTTGATATAAGTCACGTTTTTTTAAAGGACTTCAAAATTCGTTTAGTATTGAATTGAATCAAATCATAACCTTCAATCCACAAAATGATATAATGTTAGAGCAAATGATTTATTCTTTTAAGGATATGATTTGATCTTTTTCAATAGATTTCCAGGGAATTTGGTATTAATATATTTCATTACTTTAATTTTCATGTGATAATAGTTTTCATTCTATTATATATATAGTGAATATGATTTAGTATCATATTAAGATAGATCATAAAAAGAAGAATATATATAGGTAAACAGATGAATGATTTCTTTTCTTGGTAGGATATCATGTTTTTCAAAAGTATATCCTTAGAAAAGTTTTTTTAAATTCATAGAATAATGGAAAATTAAATCCAAATTATATTGGTCTATATGAAATTATATAAATTGTGAGATCATTTTCTTTCAAAGTATACTTACCAATGATTTTATACCAGGCACATTATTTTTTTTATGTTTTGTTCTAATGAAATTACAAACCTGGTACATCTCATGTTTTGAGCCAGGAAGTGGTACAATTAGAGGCCAATAACTCTTATAAGGAAAAAAAATTATATTCTAGATTATAGAGATGATGTACCATGAAATATTTTTATTTACAAGGGTATGGATTTATGGATGAATTACATGATTCACGACATAACATCTGAATCCAAAAAAAATATAAAAGGGAAAATGACCCTACTTGATAATATACTGAATATAATTGTGAGGAAACAATTTCTTAAGGTTGTAGAATGTGAAAAAATCAACAATAATAGAAATAAATCAATTTTTTTGATTTACGATTATTAATTATATGCATTTATATTCATTAAATTCTCATTAATAATTATATACAATATTGTTCGTAGAAAAAAATAATAGTTTTACCTTAATAAATTGTTTTCCACAAATTATTTGGATTTAATTGAAATATAAATTTCTTTTTTTGAAAAATAAATTTTATAAAATAGATTTCATTTTTTATATAATCATTTAAAATATATCTTAGGTTTATTTTTTGTAATTTTTTCAAAAAGATTGAATTTTGTGTGAATATTAGAAAATGAAAATATTTTCCAAACTGTCATTTCTTTTCATTAAATAATGTAATTTTAAAAGTAACTTTTCGTTTTGGATTTTTTATAAACAATATAATGGTAAATTTTATCAAAAAATTATAAATAATTCCATATGAGTCAATATTATATTTTATGTAGGTATATGTTCATTTTTATTCATAAAACATAATTTTTATAAAAAACTGTTTACCTTTACTTTTGTGCCCTTATATAAAAAGTAATTATTGAAACCTATAAAAATTTTGTATTGAAAAATGGATACCATATTTTTAACCATGAATTTAAAATTTAGCATTTAAAATAATTTTACTTTTGTTCATTAGGAGTAGTAACCATGGTAAAAATGTGCCACCACGATAATGGGTAAATCATGTTAATTAATGAAAAAACTTTTTGATAAGGATAAAAAATTCCATATTAAATGTTATTTAATGAGGTATTTTTACGAATACCATTTTATATTATATATTTTATAGTTCATGAGAAACATGACCGTGGGTAATAAATTTATAATATTTAAAATTTTATAAAAATTAAAAGTGTTCCACTACCTTCAAATCCAAAAGGTAAGCTCATCTTCTCTATTCTATAGAACTTTTGAGAACTATAGGTCAATATATACCTACAAAAATCTCTCTAAAACATCACTATCATGTAACCTATTTTATTTTCTCACCAAAATATGTACCTATGAAGGCTTAAGGTGTAATCAAAGAGTGGTTTTCCAAATAAGAGTTATATTTTATACTTGAGTGTTTCATGTTTTTTTATTCTTATAAATAATTTAAATATTATCTAACAAAGATGAAATAACCAAGTTATTATATTAAATATACTTAAATTTTATTATTATTATGTTTATACCCTTTTACATATTATCTCCCTTTATATGGAAAATTATAACATTACTCGTGCCAATGTATCAACTACCATCACCATAAGGTGTTGTGTTTCATTTTTTATAATCACATTATAGGGATAAAAAAGAAAATGAAAGATATTAAAATATACGATACTTACGAAATAATTAATATTATTTAAATATAACATATCAATTAACTATTTACCCTCTTATCCATTGTTAAATGATTACACCGCCCATGCGTAAGTGCCGTTAATTACCTACAGGAATTAATGTGATTCCTTTTTTCATATCTACCTTAAATGGATGGTTATAAGGTTGAATGTAATGAATAAATATGAATATTTTAACATATTAATGAATATTTATGATTAAAATATTATTTTATTTATTTTCATTCCACCTATTAAAGAAAATAAATGTATCTTTATGCGTACTTATGGATACCACCTCTACGAAACAACATGGTTGATTTTTCATAAATTCATTAAATGGTTGGAATTTAAAATTTTATAAAATATATAAATTTGATAATTATAATATTTTTAATTTTCAGAAGTTAATATAACCATAACCACTTTGACCATAGTCAACACACCAATATTATTTTGAGGTTATGAACTAAATGTTCCCAAAACATTAAATATAAAATTAACCATATTAGTAACTAAATAAAACATTGAAACACATGAAATAAAAGGAACAATGATAATTTAATTAAAATGAAAAATTATATTAATCAATTATAAAACTAAAATAATTTTATTACATTAGAGGGTTGATATGTGGACAAATGAGTCAATACTCAAGGTAAGAGATTTCATAATAAAACATTGTTTTAAAGGTTTTAAACTCATTATCCACCAAATAAAAGGTCTTTAAAATAACTCATGAATGTTATTATTTAGGATTAAATGTTTTAAAAATGGAATTTTTAAACTATATTTGATTTTCATTAAAATTTATTAAAAATGAAAAAAATTAAAAAATTTCTATATTTGTTATTTTTGACTTTATATGAATGTGAAAAAATAAGGTCTTTTTACATATAAAACATTATTTAATTTTCCCCCCATAATAGATGGTATTAAATATCATGACTACTCTATAAGTTAACATGGTTTTTTCAGTTATATCACATTCTATGTCATTAGAGAATTTTTCAAATTAAGAGTTTTCAATGAAAAATGATATTTCCCATTTTGATTATATGAAAACAGAAATTGTTTCACTTGAGGGTTCATTTTAGTTTTTCATGGGTTTTATGATGAATAAGAGTGAGGTTAAAAAAATTTCATGTTATGGTATTGGATAATTATAGATGATGCTTGGCGAGCCCAATATAGCTCTAAAACGCATTGTGTAATGATTTAGTGTTGGAAGGTGAAAAATGAGGGTGATAACAAAGTAGGTCCCTCCTATCGAATTAATAAGGAATCATTTTAAATGATATTGGTTATAAATTAATAAATATAAGTTATTAGTATGTTTCTAAAGAGACAAATATTATACTTGAAAAAAAATTTCAAATGGAAATATTTTTCTTTTATAAGGTATCAAAAGTTTATGAATTTTCTAAAAGTCTAAGGTTTGGAAATGTTTTCATGAGTTCACATGTGAATCAAGATAAATTAATTATTTCAAAATAATTAGTAATTTGTTCTAAAATGTTTTATTTGAAAAATAATTAATATCCATTTGTGTAAATCTTTTATTTATGTGTTGAATTTTTATTTAGAAAATGGTAAATTTCTTTTTAGTGATTCATCTTTAACACTAGAATAATTTAATTAATTTATTTTTACATATCTTACTAAATATTATTTTTAACAACCCATGATTTCCAATATTTTTCACAATATATATGGATTATTAGAAACATTATCACATTCATTGTTTTTTCTATAAATAATTATCATAAATGATTAAAAATTTTCTTGAATAATACAAGGGAGTAAATATAAATTATTTTTCTATAAAAATGAACACGTTTTGAATGTGTTTTTTTATTGTGTAACTTTTTCAATAATTACCTTAAAATATTAATCGTATATATCCCATTAATTTTATATTGTTAAATACTTTTTATAAATCATTAAATTATGTGATGAATTTCTTATGGTGTGTTATAACAAATCTTCTTCAACATCATTGATAATATATGAGTGGGTATTTGTTAACCTATCCATTGTAATATAGCCTTGATAAATATAAAAAATTGTTAATTCAAGATGAATCTCAAACTTATTTTAATTATTTAGAATTTTCTCTATCACCCAACACATATTTAAAACCTTCTTTCATATTAAAAACAAATTCAATAATCACAATATGATCGAATATTAGTGTTGGTATATGAAACTTACACCAATTTTTTAAACAATTTATAAATAAATAAATAAAAAAATAGATTCACACCATCATACATCTAGATCTAAAATTCCACACTCCCATGAAAAAATTCATTTATATCTATCACCCTACACATCAAATAACTTATCTATTTTTCAATATATTTTGATTTTATTGTCTTCCCTCATCAATTTGGAGTCTCCAAATCCATAATCTATTTATTTTATCACCACCTTCATTTATTAATTGAAATAAATTTGTATTTGAGATCCCACAAGTTCATTAATCCACAAGATTCATCAATTCACATTTCATTTAGAATATATTTATTTTATTAGTGCATCATATATGTCATCAAACTCTAAAAATTATTTTATAAATATCAATAACTCAACACATCAAATGAAATCTATAAAATATAATTTTTTATATGATATATTCTATATTTAAACAGACTATTTTTTAAAATTCAATATAAATGATTGATTTTTATTGTAATATATTATAGACTTTTCGATTTATCCCTATAATAGTTTATTTATTTTATTAGATAATTTTTTTAAATAAATTTAAATATAATATGGTATGAAATATTATAATGATAGAATAATTATTATCTATTTTGTTTATCAAGACCATAATATTATTGTTTAGTGTTTTTATAACATTGTATAAATATTATCATTATAAAGTTTTTTTAGGATTTAAAAAGATTTGTATATTCTTTATTAATGAATCATTATAACATAATAGTAAAAATTATCCAAATCATATTTAATATGTACAACATGTCAGTGTATCTAGTTTTTGTGTTGAAAAAATATAAATCTAATGTACCCAATTATTGTTTTTATATTATATAAATAAATAATTTTTATATTTTAAAAAAATTAGATGTTGTTATAAAATCACTAAATTATATGTGAAAATGTTAATTTAATTAAAATGTTATATTTTTTTATGTGACATAATTTTTCAAATAAAAAATCTAGTTTAATTTAGTTTAGCCTATAATGTATTATGTGAACCAAAAATATATAAAAAATATATAAAAAATATTTATATATTTATATTTAATTATAAAACTATATTATTGTGATCTTTTAAATTCCAAACATTTATTATTGTTATGAATATTTTAACTTTAATCCACTATATTGATTTCAATAATAAATTGATTTTTTAATATCATCAAGCATATAAAATGGATGTATAGTATTAATAAGATCTATAAAATATTTTATATTGAGTTAGATTCATTTTTCGATTATTCATTTGATAATGTTTCTAGTAGAGGGATTATTCAGAAATCTTGTTATGATGAAGTGAGTTGCAATATCATGAATTTTTTTTAGAATAACAACTGGGTTTGGTAATATAATTGAGAGAAAAATAAATAGCATAGTATTGATGATATAAATTAAAATAGTGGAATATAGAATTTTATTTTTGATCTATTTCCATTCATTTATCAACATAATAATCGATTTTGACTAATTAATGAAGGAAACATTATCAGAAAATATCATAAAACTAATTAGAATGATAATATGATATAAGTGATCGGGTTTATGGAAAATTTGAAGACATTTCTATATTGGTTTTGTGGTTAAATGAAAATTTTATAATTATGGGTTTTTATGATAATGTGAAACATTCCATGTTTTTTGGGTAGACTAATTTATGAGAATACCATCAATATATTGAAAGATTATGAGTGGTGTAGAGAAATATTTAGTGATATAAAATTAAGAATTAAAAAATTTTGTATTTGAGTAGGAAAAATCACCAAAAATAGGACAATAGATAATAACATATAATAAATCACATGGTTAGATAAAATCAAGATGTAAATTCCAAAATACTTAATGAAAAGGTGAAGGATATTTAGAAGACACTTTCTTACTAGATTCCCTCACTTGTTCTTCCAACTGAATAAGGTGGTGAAAATTGATACACCATCTATAATGTAATTTTTCATCAATAGTTTGTGGGGAATATATTCAATATAGAAATATTAGTGAAATTTTTTGGAATAATAATTGTACATTATTCAAAAATATTGAGTGTAATTTCAGTCCCTAAGGCCATTATAAATGATCCATTATGTAAAAATAAACATTTGAATTGAGATTTAGTGTATCTGGTGAATATGGAAATCTCTATGAAATATCCTTAGACTATCCTATTCTGGGAAATCCAAGTAAAACACTTGATTCTATAATATACTTCATTATTCAGTCATGATATATTATATGAGGGGGAAAGAAATGTTCCTCTAAAAGAGAGAACATAATCATGATCAAAGAAAAATTTTGAAATTATAATACCATAATTTTATCCCTTCTCTAGGTATATTCAAAGCTCGGGACTAGGAAGTGGAATTGTACTCATGTTTTAGGTATAATAATTTTCTATCTCAAAATCAAGGATTTAGTGGTTGGATTCAACCATAATGGTATAATAATTGTTGAGGGAAAAATTTATTAATGTGGAAAAATATATAGTAACATTACTTTTCTTCATTTAAAATATATGTTTTTATAGTTACTATGTATGGAATTTCATCTAGTATAGATATTATAGCTATATATGAAAGAGACTATAATGAGCTGGATACTGATTCCCAATAAATCATTACCTTATGGGGAGATTTAAAAAACCATATCTATACCAAGGTAAAATCTTGAAAAAAATATTATTCTAAGTGGTAAAAAAATCAAATATTTGTAATTGTGGGGTTAAATTGTGTTAGGTGAAGTTGAATATTCTAAGGAATAAGTATGTTGAATTGGGAATGAGCCCAAATGAAATATTGTTGTGTTTTTTTCATCAACTCAACATCATAGTGTAATTCATGAATGGTATAAGAAAAAATATTATTTGATTCTAAAATCATTATTATGATTCTAATAAGAAAAGCTCTTTATTTATTGTGAATATCTCAGTGCTCGATGATTATGATATAGTAGAAGAATCTCTAGAATGCCTATATAGAACTTTTGTCATTTATTATATCAGAATAGAGGGAAATTAATGTAGATCAAAGGAGAACTAATTATAGTTATCCTTATAGGATATGATGGAATTATCTATAAAATTGGATCATGAAGATGAAAGAGTCGATAAGATAATGTCAAATTTTTACCATTATTAGAAAAATTGGAAGTGGAAAATTTAAATGATAAATTACACAAAAATTATTTTGGTGTGGAAATGTTGGTCAACATACAATCAGGTGTCCCATGAAGTATGAGGATAATGATAGATAAAATGATCATTCTATTAAATCCTTAAAAGAGGCGAAAGGAATGAAAATATCACTAAGGAGGTTCTTCAAGAGAAATAATCTTCTTTCTTAAGAATATATGTTTAGTAGTAATTGAAGTAGAGGAGGTTAAGGATAAGAGATACCAAGGTAATGATTTATTGGTGACTGTTGTAGAGAAATCACATATTGAACACTATAGTGATGAAGATATTAAAATTAGGGGAATAATTGATCTCAAATATGAGATCAAATTAGCCAATCAATTAATTGATTTATGTAGATACAATGATAATATATAATATTTATTATGGTAGGATTATTATATCTATATGAATAAATTTAAGGAATAATCTTGACAAATAAAACTAGATATTGATAAACACATGTCTATAAATTTTGGAAACATAAAGAAAGAAGTTCAACATAGGGTCAAAGATGAAGAATATGCCTGATTCATAGATGACCTAGATATTTCTCTAAAGTAAATTATTAAATAAATTTGAGAAATTTATGGTGAATTTTGGGTTAGCTGATGAAAGTGTGAAGATAAAGAAATATTTCTCTCACCTAGTATGAAATTAGGAATTTCAAGATCATCATCCATAAAGATTGCTCATATGGTGTCCCCTGAAAAAGTTGTCACTATTCCACCAATATATAGTTTCAATGAAGAAAAGAAATTTTTATATGGATTCTAATTAAAATAATATGTCAATCAACGTTGGTGAAAACCCATAGTAACCAACTCCCTGAATGAAGGTGGATTTATATGGTACTCAAAAGGATAATGTTAATTAGGAATATGGTGAAAATGGGGAATCCAAAATCAGTTTCTCGAACTGTTGATAGTTGAGGAATACCCAAATCAGTTGATTTATTCAATGAATATATTTTATAGAGTAAGAAAGAAATAATAAGAAATTATATATTCTTTTTTATCTTATGTAGTTAATGGATACATATTTGGATGTGAAGGTTTCGAGAAAAAAGCAACTTATAATCCATCAATAGTGGAATGAAAGTTGTCAAAGGGAACCCTAAATGATGGAAGAGGTAGATAGATACATTAAATGACATACATAATACTGAAAAAATATTTTTTATTGCAAGATGTATTGGATTCCATGGATATATAATACATGTCGGTTCATATACCATTAACAAAGGTCGAATAGTGTTCATGAGTAAGGATAATGAATTAAAAGAAGGAAAATCTGGATGGAATTTAATTTAAGCCAATGGACATGTTTGATAATTGGATTCTAGATAGTGGGATTAAATTTAATATGGTGGGGAACATAGGCCTCGTTAATAACATTAAATATAATTAATATGACGTTTTTTTGTTATTGTAATGATGAAGGAATCCAAATTATAGTCTTTGTAAAGGTAAATGTTTATCAAAAAGAATTGATAAGAACAAATGTACTTTTATTCGAGGTCCTCAATCACAATGTAATAATTTTAGTCTTATTATGTGACATGGGACATTTGATAGAATTAAAAAAGAATATATCTGACACCAAGTGTTTATATAGAAATATTGGTTTTCATAAAACCTAGACTAACCAAGGGGAATACATATCGTATTAGTGAAGAATGTTTTTGTATACCTCCAAAAGAAGGGGAATGTCAACATTTTCATAATCCACTTATCCATTTGATCCAAATATATTTTTAAATATTATTTAAGATTCATGGTGATAAATAATTCTAAATTATCACATGTGATCACACTCACACAACTGATTATTATCAAAAGGATTATATTGTACACAATACCAATAAATTAAATAAATAATGATCATCAAGGTTTCCCATGATAGTTCACATGTATTTTATACCACAAAATGGCACAAAAATAATTTAATGTAAAAGGTACTTTGTTTCATTTAATTATGACTACAATATAATGAACTAACTAGTGTTAACACAGAAAAATATTATGTTTTTTTGGTATCAAAAGATATTTAAGTTAAGAAAAAAATGATGATGAGATTAAAAATCATAAACTAAATAGTGATAACAGAATATAATTTAACAAAATAGGTGGAGGAGTACCAAGATAAACATGGCATTTAGTATCATGTTTCATTGATGTGGACTCCTCATAAAAATGGAGTCTTTATGAAGAGAAACTAGATTATAAATAACATGAATCTGACTATTATTATTGAGAAGAACATACTAGAGAAATATTAAAAATATTCCATGCTCAGTATGGTGTATATATCAAATATGTTCTTGATATATTTAAATAATGATAAGACCCACTATGAAATTTTGTATGAAAGAAAGCTGACAGTCAAATAAATTGTACTATTTTAAGTATGTTTACAATTCTTAAATAAGGATATGAATAAGAAGAAAAAAGAACATTATGGTGAAGGTATTTTCCGATATTCATCCATGAGTAGGGAATAATGTTTTTTATAAAAATACATGAGAAATATTATTTATGTAAAATATGTAACATGCATGGAAAAGGAACAATTTTTTAAAATATACAAGGATATTTCAAATTCTAGTGGGAATAGTTTACATATAAACAATTGAGTTTGTAAATAAGAATGTGATAAAGAATTGTACAATTTTTGGGGATTATAATTTGTTTTATAAGATATATAATAAATATCTAATAATGAGGAAATTTATATAGATTTTATAACATATAAATAGAAAAAGAGAAAATAATAAATCCCTAATAATAATATTATTAGTGATTGGACAGCCTTGGCTCGAACAAGAATGATGGAAATAGTAGAAACATCTTTTCAATATCAAGTAGAGTTGAAAAATTTGAATATGATTCTATGTATAATCATTGATTTAAGGCTATGAATAAATAATATGACCCAATAAAGAATAATTAGTCATTAGAAATTTTTACAAGGACAAAATTTTTATTTATCACAAAAAATGGGGTTTATAAAACAAGATTAATGAAGATGTTAAGTTCACATGGAACAAATCACATATGGTGTGAAAATAATATTCTCAAATTGCATCCATTAAAGTTGATGATATTCTTTTTACATGTGTATCTCTTGGAGAGTTTTCAATAATTCTTGGATAAGGCACTGAAAATAAGTTTTAATGATTTTCTAATGGACTTAACGTCATACTTTTTAAATAAAATACTTGAGGAAGATGTATATGTTGATAATTTTGATGATTTTATCATAGAAAAAGTTTATATTAATCTGTATGAATTGAAGAAGGCCTTGAATGTCCTAAACAAAACACTAAGGTCATAATAATAATGAATGGACCAATAATTAAGTAGGATATTCTTTCATAAAGGATAGGATGATAACAAACTCTATATTATTAAAGGGAAATATTAGAAAATATTGGTACTCATGTATGTAGATGGAACTATATCTCGAGTCATGGGAGATATCTAATGAATGTAATTTTCTGAACTTATGATGAAAAGCATTGAGATTATTAAAATTGGTGATTCTTCATTTTTATTTAGATTATGTTCCATTCAAAAAATAATGGTATATTTGTTTATCAAACTAAATATCGCATGTTTTTTTATAATATATTAAAATAAAATGATTCTAAGCCATTAGGTACACATAAAATCACCCAGATAAATCAATAAAAGGATAAATAAGACAAATAGGTTGATGTGACACTTTATATACATATAATTGGTAGTTTTTTATTATTGATATCTAGTTGATTGGAAATCATATTTTCCACATTTTATGCATGAAAAAATAAAATTTATCCAAGATAAATTAATATTCAATCTGTGAGATGATTAGTTTTTTATATTATCAAAATATTGATTTTTTGAATGTTCTATTAAATCACTTCACAATAATTATTCTATATATATTTGCAGATTGGGACAGTTTTGAGGTTGATTGAAAGTAAACATTAATAGGTTTATTCAATCATTATAGTAATTTTATCTCTTGGATGAGTACGAATATGGACTATATCTTCATATGAATGAAAGAGGATGAATACATAGAATACCCTTAAACTCATACTGAATTTTTATGGATAATTATTCAATATGAATACATTGGTTTGGGAGTCAAATATTCTATTGAAATAAATTGTGATATCTTATTTGTAATAAATCACTTCCAAAATCACACTCTTTATTTAGGGAGAATGAGCATTGAAATTAAATAACAGTTCATAAATGAGATGTTTAAGAAACATGTGGTGATATTGTAGTATGTGTATAATCAAGATAATTTGGTGGACATATTGACCAAGAAACTATCCTCAGTGGATTTTAAATGGAATTATCAAGATATCCCAGTATAATGAAATACATACCTCTATATTGTTTATGGATAGAAAACCCTGCCCACTTTTTTAGTTTATTTTTAAATAAATTTCTGTTTTATCTTTTAATTTTATTGGATGAATTTATAACACATATTTATGAAATATTAATGGATTTATGTTTGGGATAATTGATAAAGGGGGATATATTATTCATGTGTTTTTTTAGGGGATGTAAATGGTGTTATATTTATGACCTATTATTTTCGATCGAAAAAGTGGGAACCATTTATCTGGTCAATTTGGGTGACCAATTTTTAAAGGGATATTTAATGATTTCTACATTCAGTGAAATGTTATCATAGGGATTTGTTAATCTATATCTTGCATCTCACATTGATTTTATCCCATGTGGGATTATGTTTAATTATTTAGGAATCCTTGAGAAACCCTTTTAATGAAAAGTAAATAGACAAAAGGATAGGTTTATATGGAATTTTACATGAAAATAATTGTTGAGTGATCATGTGGAATTTTCTATAAACAAATAGGAGGATATGTTTAGAAAAATACTCTTCTAAATGGTTTATTGGGATATATTTTTTTGATGATTTTTCTAAGGGTTTTTTCAAAATATTTTCACTGCTCATTTGAAATAAACATTGTGAAGAATTTAATATTCTTGAAAATTCCTGGTAGAAGATGAAGGTCAGTAGGAATCAGGTAACTTGTATAAGCTGTTGTTGATTCCAAAATGCCTATATGGATTACACCATTCCATGATGTATGAAATATTTAGGATATCCATAACTATTGTGCATTTGTGTTATAACCTAAGAAAATTTAAATAAAATAAAATATTAAAAAACATAGGAGGGAAAAATTATCCATCCATAAATTATCATAAGTAATAAAGGAGAAGCCAATGTGGGTTAGCACACGCTCTTTAATAGAATTTATAGAATAGTTTAGTTCTAGAAAAATGAAAACAGATAGAACATAATTCTAGGCCTCTTCATTGACCCATCATGATAGGATGGTCCCCAATGGATTTGTTTTCCATATAATGGTAACACATACTAGATAATATAATATCATCATACCTAAGAGTTTTTTAATGTAAGATAACATAAAGGGACCAATTTTTAATGTAGGAGAAGTTTAGTAACACTTTGTATTCATAAGATTGAAAAATATCCTTCAGATCCATTCTATTCCATGGAGCATGATGTATCACTCTATATATTTACGTATTCAAATCATAGAATCCTAACAAAAATGTTTTAGTGACCATACTGAGGTTTATGGAGTCTAGTGATATGAATCATGGGATGATAATAAAAATTTTATGCTAGTAGAGTACACACTATAGTCAAAGTCATACAATGATATCGAGTTACCTATGTTCCATAGGTTTGGACCCTATGGGTATAATGGTGGATATACTAGACTCGTGTAATAGTGGAAGCATGATAGAAGGAGGGGAATCATTTTCACCATTTTAGGTGTATTGGATGATGAAAATTTTTAGTTTTAAAATTTATTATAATGTGTAATAATGGGATTTTGGAAGAAATATTTGCTGGTGGAACAATTTTCCATAGTGAAGAAGGCAATACACTATGGTTATGGTTTTTTTTTGAAAATTAGAAATTGTGTGTTAATTTTCTTATGGTATAAAAGTGAGACAAACCATTGATTTATATATATTCCATGAGTGTTTTGAGACATAATTATTGATAAAAATGTTAAAATTAATAAATTTATTTGTTTGAGTATGATTTATTCCCCAATAGAGTAGAATATTTGATCATTTAGAATAATGAGTGAGTTCAATGTGAATCAAAAGGGGGAGTTCCGAATACTTTCTAGATATAAATAAAAATTCATTTTAGAGACAATTTATTCTTATAATTATGGTGATGTTATGCAAATCTAAGAACACATAGCAATGTCTTAAACTATTTATGGTGTAATTTATCATCATTTTTAGAGAATAATTTAATTAAAAATAGAGCAGAGAGTACCTATCATTAAATAATAGTAGTGAGTTATTCAAGTCTATTGTTTGGATATGGTGTCTGGAGGATGAGTGTGGTTATTCCATTTCATAAAAATAAACAAATGATGAATTCATTAGTGTATATGGTGCATTGACACAAAAATGTTCATGCTTCTTGGATTAGACTATTTGGGTGAACCATAAAAATTAATGTGTTCATTATACATTTCATTATTCACTTAAGTGATATTTAAGGGAGAAAAGGAAATATTCCTCTAAAATAATGAAAAATATTGTGATCAATGTTAATTCTTGAAATTAATATACCCTAATTCACCCCAAATCGCTGTAATTACTTGAAAGGGACCAACAAATTATGTTCATTTGAATATTTGGGTTAAGACCATGGATGATTTCATATATAAATGTGAAATGATATATTTATGTATTAGGAATGAACTTCATCTTGGGTTTATCGAACGTAATTATTTAAAAACTCAGTATGAATATTATGGGGTGACAATTTTGGAGAAAAATTATTTTCTGTTTAAGGTATTCAAAAGGATTTATATGGCTATAATGTAAAATATAAAAATGAAAAAATAAAGTTGATGCAAAACTAAATTATTTAAAAACCTATGATTAACATATTTATTTAAATGAGTCAATTTTAATATCTATTTGAAATTTAAAATTAATTTTTTTTAATTTTATAGTTGTTTTATTTTTTTACTTTTATATAGGTATTTATTCAAAAATGATGAGTAATATTTTTGTGAAAAAGAATATTAAAAAGGAACTCAAAATTATATTTAAGTTAATGTTTCTTCCCTCCATCTGTTTTCACCTATATTATGCACCTATTCTTCCAAATTCCAACTAAACTTATAATTTAGTGTCTCATTACTTCATGTTGGATATATATAAATAAAATTAATATGTCCACAATGATATCTTATTTATGAATAATAATAATCTAGTTGGATTTTTTTGAATGGTTAATTCTCTTATGATAATATGGATTTCTATTCAATGTACTTGGGTGATGTTATCTTGAGAGGTAATTCACTAATGAGAACATATGGTATGAAATACGATCCGGTTGATCCAAATTTTTATCACATCCTAAAATAAAGTGAATTTGAGGGTCTTATACATTGGGTATATTGTATTTTGAGGAGGGGATTAGGGCACATCACATAGTCTTATTTATTCATGATGTGTCTTTTCACTACAACATTTAATAAATTTAAATATCTATATTCTTATACCATTGTTTTCTATGTTGGATTGAGTGAAAATAAATTAAGATGTTTTATAATATAATGCTTATTGAAAAAATCTTATTGATAGTTGATGATAGTGGATATAAAATTATTGATATAATGATATTAATGATTTGAAAAAGGATTAAAGATAATTGAAATGTTTCCCAAGGGGTTCCACAGTTTTTAATGTGATTAAAGATTTTAATGGAGTTAGATTTTACAAGGAAATATCTTGAGTGGATGGTTAATATATTGATTAAGAAAGAAGTCACTATTCTCGTAACATTTTTGTGATAAATTTATCAAAGTTGTAATGGACATAAAAATTAATGGAGTGATGATGTAGTGGATTTTTTATTTTATTTTAATATGGAAGGTTTTTTGTATTAAAAAGGAACCCTAGACATTCTATGGTGGGTAAAATTTTATTTAAAAATATATCTATAAGAAAAAATGAGTATGATTATGCATAAACAATAGATATTTCATTTAATTTTAAGCTACATTGTCATGAAATACCAAGATAATAAGAATCATTTTTAAACTATTTATCATTATTTTTCGAAAACAATGGTTTTATTGTCTAAATTGAAATGAGGAGATAATGTCCATACTGAATTAGAGAATGTTTTTTCTTGAAATATTCGTTATGAAATATAGTGAAAAACAAATTTAGTTTGATCGTTTGAAATGTTTTATTCATATAATTCCAATGAAAAAATGGTATCTACGAAAATCCACGCCATAGAGGTGAGAATTTCAAATAATTTGTTTGTGATGTCATTGTGTAACCCAAGAAAGTGACCATTTTATTAGCTATTTTGAAGAAAATGTTTACTAGATATTGATGTTATATACAATTTTTTATTATGATGGATCTTATATAAGTAATTGTTAGTTTTGGTGTAACACCCCAAGATTTTATAGTATGTATCTTTTTACATATATTCAATATCATTGATTTCTTATGCTACACATAACACTGATATAAAACAAATGATTATATATTTTTATTTAGTTGTGATTCTTGTCACCTAAGTGTTGGAATAAAGTAAATGAATGATACTATGTAATTTATGAAAATATAGTGTACTAATATTTATAAAATTAATTCACTAGATACAAATTAAATAAAAATATAAATGAGTACCATTTTAATATAGAGGATTTGTTTTTAGAACGAAACTATTTTGTGCCCACAATGAAATTTCATCATAAAAAATTAAATTAGTCACTATTTGTGAAACATCATAATGAAAAATATATTTCAAATATTCAATAATTTTTTTTTTCAATTCGTCTAAATTTTTTTAGTCTTATAATTAGAATAAATAAAATTTTAAGCATAAAATTTTATATATTTCTAACGGCAGTTTTGCAGCCTTTTAAGAGCGCATCTATTTTAAATATAAATTTTCACATATTAATATGTTTTATTTAAAAAAATAATATTCATTTTTGAAATAAGATAATAAAAATTATCTTAGGTTAATTTTTATTATATTTCGAACATGTTTCTTTTTTTGATGAATAGTGAAAAATATTGAATTTTAATTCAGAGCTGCTTTTTGTTAAAATTTATTTACATTATTAAATTATATTTAAAATTTCCTTGATAGTATATTTAGAATAATTATACATCAATAAACCCAATATAGTTTATTTTAATTAATTTCAAATTAAAATTGGATATAAAACCATTTCAAATATTTGAACTCGTAACGTTAAAAACCAACATTTTCATTATGTCTATGAGATTAATATTAAATCTAATTTCTCAAATTACATGAATTGAATTTTGATAAATTGATTAAATATTTTGAATTAAAATTTCTAAATTATGTTGTATTTTCAATTTAACTTTTATTCATAAAAATGTTACCATGGATAATTAATTATAGTCTATGGTATAAGTGAAAAAATAAAGTTGGTCAAAGATTAAAAGGTAAAGGATTAAAATACCTAAAACTAATACATTTAATGGATAGTTATATTATTTAATTATCAAAAAAAGATTCTACAATATTAATTTATATAAATGTTCATGTAAATAAATGTAACCTAAATGTGTATTTCTTTATATATAAATAATCATTATTTTAATCCCTTAAACCCACCTCTGCCCAAGTATAAATACCACCCCTTACCACCCAATTTAAACACAAAAGTCTTGAATATCCTCAATTATCTGACCAATCAGCTCCTCCTAACTATCTCTTTATGAATGTGCTACTAATATCCCCAAAATTGTAAATACAAGGTTATCAAGGGGTTCTATAAGGAGGTTATACTCAACAGGATGTTGAAGAACGCTACACTAAATAGAAGCATGAGGTTAGGGGTTTCTCATTTAACTTTTATTTTTTTTGGGATATATTTCTTTTTTCGACACTTATTTATTATTTTTTGTTTAGATATACATCTTTTTGATATATTATATCATAAATATCATTATCTTTGTTATAATAAGTGTTTCATTTGATAATTATTTCTTTTATAGGTAATACGAATCAATTGATTACTAACTGTAAGATAGTTATTAACTCAATTTTCATTAATTGTTTTAAACATCAATTTAATTTATTCTCTAATTGTATGGTAATGTTTTAAATGATTTATTATTATCTCTTACTTTATTTCCCCTTTTTATATTTGTATTTATAGTTAATATGTAACATCCCAGGTAAATAAAGAATAATACATTTTCATATGTATTAATATTTGAGAATTGAATATTAATTTTACTTTAAAGGGGTTTCTATGTTCGATAACATACCCGATATGCAACAAAGAGTTTCTTTGAAATATTACGTTGCACACTAGTAATAAAACAATATTATTTTAAATGGTAGTTAACACGTAGCCGTTGTATTGGCAGTAATGAATAAAAATAACTAAAATATGATTATATATGTTTTTTAAATGATTTTACATTTATCCAATAAAGGATTAAGGCTTAAAATACAAAAAGAATTCAATTTTAGGCATATATACTCTAATTTTCACTAAAGATCCACTTATCACCTTTTAATGGAGAACCTTCATTAAATATTGTTTTGGTCAATATTATACATTCTATAGGACCAAATAAAATTCTTATTTAGAATTGGGACATCAAAATTTACATTGTGTAAATTTTTGGTATTTTTCCGATAAAGATCATTTTTTAATGAATAGTGAAAAATGTTGTATTTTAATTCAAAACCACTTTTTAATCTAATATATTTATATGATTATATTACCTTTTGAATTGGTTTTAAAGTGAAATTATAATATATTTTAACCAGTTAATACAATTGTTGTCGTTGGAATTAATTTCACTTTAAAATCAGACTTAAACTAGTGTCAATCTTTTGATACTTTTTGTTTCATAAAAACACGCTATTCGTTTTGACAGCGGGAATTAATTATGAAATCAATTAATGCAACTTATATGTTTTGAATTTTGTAAAATAGACATCATTTTTGAATTCAGAATATCAAATATAGCTTAGGGTGAAGTTTTGGTATTTTTCTGAAAAACTTCATTTTTGATTAATAGTGAAACTACTAAGTGGTACTTAAAAAACTAATTTTTTGTTTAAATGAATCTTTACCACATCTGTGTTTTTAATTCCAAAAATCCAACATACATGGTTGTCATTAAGAATTAAAATGTGGTCCAATGTGATTAAAATATTTTTTTTGTGAATAGTAACTTTTATGTTTATTAATCGCGATTAGAGGTAATTAGTGTAGTTTAAGGTAAAAGTAATGTTTTAATAATATGAAATTACCTAGACACATGTCCTACCCTTATTAGATGTGTCATGGCCGACCAAGACAATCTATGGGTCAACATGGGGACCCCATGGAGCCACTTTGGTAGGAAAATGACATTAATATCATTTTAATTAAAGTTAAAATAAAAATGTCACAAACAAGAGTTTTTTTATAAAAAACTTTTTAAATAGGGTTATACAAGTCAGATTTTTGACTATAAATATTCATTATAAAGATATAAAGATTTAATACATCATGATAGTTTTTTATAATTTTTAGACATTAAATAAATTAAATTATTTATGACACCATGATGATGTAGTGATTACCTCATTATTTTACGATTTAAATAAAATGAAAATATAATGTAAAATATAAGACCTACACATGTCAAAAACCTATAGGATTGGTGGTATTAGAACCCTTATAACCTTATCCTCTATATATATAATTTTGGGACCCTTTTTATCCTAAATTCATTTTATAAAAAAGTATCTTTTCTTAACTTTCCAAGAGTGCCCCTCCTCTCCTCTTATAAAAGGGCCCCACCTCTACCTCCTTACCCACACCTCTCAAACATTTGGATCGACAAATCTCTGCTATTTTTGTCTCTCCACATCCCTCTCTTACTTCTAGAAGCCTCACTTTGGGCAGAAGTCGTCCCAAGGAAGCCTTTGATCTCAAATAAAATAGAGTTACCCGGTTTAAAGGTAGTGTCTTCTCTTGTGTTTTTATGTTTTATTTTTCTTCTCAAACCCCATAAACTCTTTTTATTCATTTCTTTTGTAACAAAAACAGTATCCTCAATATACTAGGATTTTGTTATAATAATTATTCTAGCTACACTTACACACACCTTCATCTAATGGTTAAAGAACATACTGTTTCTGTGGATTGCGAATTTCTGCCTCACGAAATGATGATTGTTTAACACTCATATAACACCTTCAATGGTGGCCATTAAGATGACACTATATTTATAGATGATATATAATATGTTTATGTTTTTTTTAAGATTCTATATTTTTCATTTATGGCATACCTTTATGGCTTCCATTATGCGTATACACGATATCATCATTTTAGGAAGTGCGGACTACCGCCCCCTCAAAGTGATTTTATTCGTTAATGGAAAATGTGGGACATATAAAGGATGGATTTAAAGTTATTATATATGATGTTATACTGGATTTATAATATACCTTTTTATCATTATTATTTCTTTCTATTAAAGTATGACATATAAATGGAAGTAGCGTTCATGCGTACGTAAGGTTTACCATCTCAATGAATGGTGCATTTCATTTCTTATCCCCAAATGTAATGTACTATTATAAGTACATATATATAATGGATATATATGATGTATGTTACATCTAAATGATTAAAATAATTCTGGAATTTAAATATACATATCTCTCATTTAGTTTTAATTCCATTAATATGACATAGAAATGAAAGTAGCGTTCATGCGTACGTACGGCTTACCGTATCCATGAACGATGATTTTCATTTCTTACCTCTAAATGATTATGTATTATTATAAATAAATGAATATTCTGGATATATATGATATATATGATATCCAAATCATGAATATCTTTCTGGATATAATGAACCTTTGACCACATGAACAACATGTAATTGTAAGAAGTCCACTTTCGACTTAAGAACCAAATATCAAAAAAACAATGATTATTAACTTAAATGATTACATAATGCTTATAAAATGGAAATAATTGATATAAAAGGAATATTAAGCTTGAAAATGGTTCTTAATCAAGTATAAATTAACATGAGTTTATTATTCAGGAGATTAAAGAGCAATCGAGTCACCTCAGACACGATGTAGGGGACTTCGTCTCAATCTCTTTTCATTAATGCATGTTTTGTTTTATACACAACATTCTTTTATACGGTGTATAAAACCTTTTGACTTTTACTTTTATACAAAAGGAATATTTTTCTATGAAGCGTTTTACTAATTGACAAAAAGGAATGTTTCTTTTAACGTACGCGGTGACAACGACCTTTTCCACCACCGCGATTATTATTTGGACATTGGTGTCCTCAACAAGCCATAATGTTTTTAAAATGAAACAAATACCATATAATCTTTTATGTATTTTGGTATTGAAAATGGTTTTTATAATGGTTTTTTTATGTCAATATATTTATGTGATATATTTTGATCAAAGTGTGGAAATGTTTTCTTTCCATTATATTTGTTTTATGTCTTATGATTTTATAATGGTACTTGGACATTTGACGGGTGGTTACGTGATAAACCATATAACGAGTGGTGCCGTGAATACAAGGATTGGTGGTTACGTTATAACCTCCAATGCATTGGGTATGGAAGTCAGCCGTATGGCTATTCCATTAAGTGATATGTGTGGTAGTTGACCGTATGGTTATTCCATTTAAGTATGTTTATGTCCCAAGTTACCTTTATATGTTATATGATCTTTTTATGGGTTTTATGGTAAAATTTTGGTTACAAAAGTGTAAGTATTGATATTTTATTCAGTGAAGAGTTTTTACTACTTAATAAAGGTGAAAAGTATTACTTTGATAAATTATACATGGTATACTTGTTGTTTTGAATAACTAACAGTTTTCATTCATTGTGTATCCCTTACTGAGATTTTTATGCTCACCCCAAGTTTTTTTGAAATATTATTCACAAGAATTAATGTCGAATAGGGTCAAGGATGGGATCAAGGGAAATCCATGCTATCTAAAACATGGAACTAAACATGTTTCTTTTTAAGAGTTTTTACATTATGGAAACTTAGTAGAAGTGTCTACTTTGTAATCTTTTGAGATGTAATAGTTATGTCCTAATTCTATAAACCTATAAACCTGAAAAGATCCTCAATGTTAATTATTCATATAATTCAATATTTAGTAAGGTTTTAGGCCAGGGCCTTATAGTTGGTATCAGAGGTTGGTTTAGATAACTTTAGGAGTTATAATTCTATTAAATGATTATCCAAATTTTTTGTGAAATGATATAGCATTTAAAGATAACCATGTTGCTTCATCTAAGAAATGTTTGTTAAGAAAGATTATTAATAGAGGAAACAGAACAGCTTTTCTGGGAAGGCATATAGAGGGAAATAACCTTCCAAATCAGTATCCTGAGATGGTCAGAATTAGAACTAAACAGTTTGCTGCAGTGATAGCTCAGTTGAATCAGGTGAAAAATGGTGGTTGTTTTTATTGATGATATTGTAGTGTTTTATAAAAGTATAGAGGATCATGAATGAAATTTAAGGGTTATTTTTCAAACCTTAAAGGAAAAGAAATTGTATGGAAAATTCAGAAAGTGTGAGTTTTGGTTGCAACAAATTTCATTCTTTGGTCACATTATTTCTAAAGATGGCATAACTGTTGATCCTTCTAAAACAAAAGTTATTGAAGAATGGAAAAGACCCACAAATGTAATCAAGATCCGTATTTTTTTTGGTTTGGCAGGTGACTACAGAAGTTTTGTTGAAAATTTTTCACGGTTATCTAGTCCAATGACTAAGCTAACTCGGAAGGGTGTTATGTATATCTGGAAAAAAGAATGTTATGATGGTTTTCAAGATCTGAAAAGAAGATTGGTGAATGCTCCAGTTTTAGCACTTCCTTCCAGGAATGGTGAGTTTGTTATCTATAGTGATGCTTCGTTGAAGGGACTTGGTTGTGTCATCATGCAGAATGGTCAGTTAATTGCATATGCTTCACATCTGTTGAAAATTCATGAGGTAAATTACCCTACACAAGATTTGGAATTATCTACTGTTGTTTTCACTCTAAAAATTTGGAGGCATCATTTGTATGGAGTAAGGTGTGAAATATATACTGATCACAAAAGTATAAAGTATATATTCAATAAGAAAGAATTGAACATGAGACAGAGGATATGGCTTGAATTAATTAATCAATGATTATGATTGTACAATTAATTACCATCCAGTAAAAGAAAATAAAGTGGTTGATGCTTTGAGTCGATAAAGTAATGCATCATTAACCATGCTACATTTGGAACGAGATCCTTTGGTTTTTGATTTGATGAACTTTGGCATAGAAGTTTTTGGTGTAGGAAGTTCTTCCGTTTTGTTTTAGGTATCAGTGTCATCATCTCTATCAAACAAAATTAACCAAGCATAGAAGCAAGACAGTGAGTTGCAGAAAAAGTTAGAGCTGGTTTAGAAGGTTAAGTTGCCTGAGTTTAACATTGATAATGATTGTGTTTTGAGGTTTGGGAAGAAATTATGTGTGCCTTGTGATTCCCAGTTGAAGAATGAGTTGTTATGTGAGGCTCATAGTTCCCCATTTTGAGTTCATCCTGGAAGTATTAAGATGTACAAAGATCTGTGGGAGTATTACTGGAGGGATGGAATGAAAAGAGATATTACGGATTTTACTGTGAAGTGTTTGGCTTGTCTGTAGGTTAAAGCAGAGAGGCAGTTACCGAAAGGGATGCTTCAGCATTTACCGGTGTCAGAGTGGAAATGGGAAAATGTATCCATGGAATTTGTTGTGGGATTACCGAGGACATCTCGAGGTAATAATGCAATCTGGGTTATTGTTGATCGCTTGACTAAATCTGCTCATTTCCTTCCTATTCGAGATACATTCTCTCTACATCATCTTTCTTGATTGTATCTTAAAGAGATAGTCCGGTTGCATGGAGTTTCCCTCTCTATTGTATCTGATCGTGATCCCAGGTTTACCTCTAACTTTTAGAAAGGCCTTCAGAAGTAATTGGGTAGTGAATTAAATTTTAGTACAGCTTTTTATCCGTAATCAGATGGGCAGTCAGAATGAACAATTCGGACCCTAGAAGATATGCTACGAGCTTGCTCTAGGGATTATCAGGAAAGTTGGGACCAACATCTTTCTTTGGTTGAATTTTTTTTATAATAACAGTTTTCATTCTAATATACAGATGGCACCATTTGAGGAATTATATGGGAAGCAGTGTTAAACTCCAGATTTTTGGGATGATCATGTTTTTCTCAATGTTTCGTCGTGGAAATGTGTGATGCGATTTGGTAAAAAAGGAAAGATGAGTCCAAGGTTCATTGGACCATATGAAATTCTGAAGAAAGTTGGATCATTTGCATACAGAGTGGCATTAACTCTGAGTTTATCTCAGGTACACAATGTTTTTCATGTTTCGATGTTGAGAAAGTATATGCCAGACCCATCTCATGTTTTGAGCCCAGAGGTAGTTCAGTTGGAAGAGAATCACTCTTATGAAGAACAACTCGTCCATATTCTTGACTGAAGAGAGCAAGTGTTGAGAAATAAGGTAATTCACCAGGTACTGGTTTTGTGCAAAATCCATATGGTTTAAGAGGAAACATTGGAATCTGAAAATGCTATGAGGGATAAATACCCCCACTTATTTTGATAAGTGAATAAAACTGCGAGGACGCAATTCCCAAAAGGGGGGAAGGATGTAACATCCCAAGTAAATAAAGAATAATACATTTTCTTATTTATTAATATTTTAGAATTTACTATTAATTTTACTTTAGAGGGGTTGATATGTTCGATAGCATACCCAATACGCAACAAAGAGTTTCATTGAAATCTTATGTTGCACACTAGTAATAAAACAATATTATTTTAAATGGTAGTTAACACGTAGCCGTTTTATTGGAGGAAATGAATAGAAATAACTAAAATATGATTATATATGTTTGTTAAATGTCTTTACATTTATCCAAAAAAGGATAAAGTCTTAAAATACGAAAAGAATTCAATTTTAGGCATGTATACTCTAATTTTCACTAAAGGTCCACTTATCGTCTTTTAATGGCGAACCTTCATTAAGTATATTTTTTGTCACACTTATACATTCTATTGGACTAAATAAAATTATTCTTTAGAAGCGGGACATCAAAATTTACTTTGTGTAAATTTTTGGTATTTTTCTGATAAAGATCATTTTTAATGAATAGTGAAAAATATAGTATTTTAATTCAAAACCTATTTTTAATATAATTTATTTATATGATTAGATTATCTTTTGAATTGGTTTTAAAGTGAAATTATAATATATTTTTACCATTTAATCCAATTTTTGTCATTGGAATTAATTTCACTTTGAAATCAGACTTAAACTAGTGTCAATCTTTTGATACTTTTTGTTTCATAAAAACGCGCTATTTGTTTTGACAGTGAGAATTAATTATTAAATTAATTAATGAAAATTATATGTTTTGAATTTTTTAAAATAGGCATCTTTTTTTAATTCATAATATCAAATATAGCTTACGATGTTGTTTTGGTATTTTTCTGAAAAACTTCAATTTTTGATGAATAGTGAAACCACTGAGTGGTTCATAAAAAACTGATTTTTTGTTTAAATGAAACATTACCACTTATGTGTTATGAATTTCAAAAATCAGAAATAAATGGTTGTCATTAAAAAGTAAAATGTGTTTCAATGGGATTAAAATAATTTTTTGGTGAATAGTAACTTTTATTTTTATTAATCGTGATTAGAGGTAATTAGTGTAGTTTAAGGTAAAAGTAATGTTTTAATAATATTAAATTACCTATACACATGTCATAACCTTATTGGATGTGTCATTGCCGACCAAGACAATCCATGTCTCATCTTGGGGACTCCATGGAGCCACATTGGTAGGAAAATGACATTAATATCTTTTTCTTTAAGGTTAAAATAAAAATGTCACAAACATGAGTAGTTTTACTAAACCAATTTTTAAATGGGGTTATACAAGTCATAAGTTTGACTATAAATATTATTTAGAAAGCTAAAAAGATTTACTACATCATGATATTTGATTTATAATTTTTAGACATTAAATATATTAAATTATTTATGACACCATGATGATGCAGCGATTACCTCATTATTTAACGATTTAAATAAAATGAAAAGATAAGGTAAGATCTAAGACCTATAAATGTAAAAAACCTATTGGATGGGTTTATTTAGAACCCTTATTACCTTATCCTATAAATATATAATTGTGGGACCCTTTTTATCCGAAAATCATTTTATAATAAAGTATCTTTTCTTAACTTTCCAAGAGTGCCCCTCCTCTCCTCTTATAAAAGGCCCCACCTCTACCTCCTTATCCACACCTCTCAAGCCTTTGGTTCAGCCTATATCTTCTCTTTTTGTCTTTCCACATCCCTCTATTACTCCTAGAATCCTCACATTGGGCATTAGTCTTTCCAAGGAAGCCTTTGAGCTCAAATCAAAAAGAGTTACCCGTTTTAAAGGTAGTGTCTTCTCTTGAGTTCTTATGTTTTATTTTGCTTCTACAACCTCCTAAAATCTTTTTATTCATTTCTTTTGTAACTACACCAGTATCCTCAATATACTAGGAAGTTTTTATAAGAATTATTCTAGCTACAATTATACACACATTCATCTAATGGTTGAAGAACATACTATTTCTGTGGATGACAAATTTATGCCTCACGAAACGATGATTGTTCAACACTCATATAAAACCTTCAAAGGTGGCCATTAAGATGAAACTATATTTATATATGTTATATAATATTTTTAGGTTTTACTTATGCTTATTTATTTTTCATTTATGTCATACCATTATGTCTTCCATTATGGGTATACGCGATATCTTCATTTTAGAAAGTGCGGACTACCGCCCCGTCAAAATGATTTGATTCGTTAATGCCATATGTGGAACGTATAAAGGATGGATTTAAAGTTATTATATATGATTTCATACTGGAATTATAATATACCTTTATATCATTATTATTTCTTTCCATTAAATTATGAGATAGAAGTGGAAGTAGTGTTCATGCGTACGTACAACATACCATCTCCATGAACGGTGCATTTCATTTCTTATCCCCAAATGCATTGTACTATTATAAGTACATATATATAATGGATATATATGATGTATGTTACATATATATGATTAAAATAATTCTGGAATTAAAATATAAATATCTCACATTTAGTTTTAATTCCATTAATATGACATAGAAATGAAAGTAGTGTTCATGCGTACGTACGGCTTACCGTCTCCATGAACGGTGCATTTCATTTCTTACCTCTAAATGATTATGTAATATTATAAATACATGTATATTCTGGATATATATGATATATATGATATCCAAATCATGAATATCATTCCGGATATAATGAACCTTGGACCACACGAACAACATGTAATTGTAAGAAGTGCACTTTCGACTTAAGATCCAAATATCGACAAAACAATCATTATTAACTTAAATGATTAAATAATGCATATATCATGGAAATAATTGATATAAAAGGAATAGTAATATTTAAAAAGTTTCTTAAGAAAGTATAAATTAACACTAGTTTATTATTCAAGAGATTAAAGTGCAATCGAGTCACGTCGGACATGAGGTATGGGACTTCGTCTCAATCTCTTTTCATTAAGGCATGTTCCATTTTATACAAAAAATTGTTTTATACCGTGTATAAACCTCTTTGAATTTTACTTTTATACAAAAGGAATCTTTTTCTATGAAGCTTTTTACTAAATGACCAAAATGAATGTTTCTTTTAACGTACGCGGTGACAACGACCTTTTCTGCCGCCGTGAGTATTATTTGGTCTCTGGCTTCCTCAACAAGCCGTAATGTTTTTAAAATGAAATAAATACCATATAATCTTTTATGTATTTTGGTATTGAAAATGGTTTTTATAATGGAATTGTTATGTCAATATATTTAAGTGATATATTGTGATCAAAGTGTAGAAAGGTTTTCTTTCCATTATATTTGTTTTATGTCTTATGATTTTATAATTGTAATTGGAAATTTGATGGGTGGTTATGTGGTAAACAATATGACGGGTGGTGCCGTGAATACTAGGACGGGTGGTTAAGTTATAACCTCTAATGCATTGGGTATGGAAGTCAGCCATATGGCTATTCTATTAAGTGATATGTGTGGAAGTTGACCGTATGATTATTCTATTTAAGTATGTTTATGTCCCAAGTTACCTTTATATGTTATGTGATATTTATATGGGTTTTATAGTAACCTTTTGGTTAAAAAAGGGTAAGTAATGATCTTTTATTCATTGATGAGTTTTTACTACTTCATAAAGGTGAAAAGTATTACTTTGATAAAGTATACATGGTTTACTAGTTGTTTTGAAAAACTAACAGTTTTCATTCATTGTGTATCTCTTACTAATCTTTTTATGCTCACCCAAAGATTTTTTGAAATGTTTTTCACATAACTTAATGTGGAATAGGGTCAAGGATGGGATAAAGGGAAAGGCATGCTATCTAAAACATGGAACTAGACATGTTTCTATTTAAGAGTTTTTATTTTAGGGAAACTTAGTAGAAGTGTCTACTTTGTAATCTTTTGAGATGTAATAGTTATGTCATAATTCTCTAAAATGATAAACCTAAAAAGATCATCAATGTGAATTATTCATTTAATTCAATATTAAGTAAGGTTTAAGGCCAGGGCCTTATAGAATACACACAATTTATTCATTTTTAAGGGAGTTTTTCTCAATCTCAATTATTTGAGGCATATTGTGATTTTATATACCCAAATTATTTTATGTGGTGTATATAAATATCCTTTGACATAATATATCATGAATACCATTATATTATTATTATTAAAAATTTCTAAAGTGTTTTGGGGAATTTTAATTTAAAAATATATTTTTAAATCATTTACTTGATATAAGATGAATGCTTTGTACTCACAGCAACGGGTGGGGCCCGACATTATATAGACCCTAGATGCATCAAAAGGTTTATTGAGAAAAATTAGTTAGTGAAAAACACTGCGTATTTATTTTCAAGTATCATCAGATACGTTTCTACTCATATAATTAATCTATCTTTAGAATATGTCTTATCGGTATAATTTTTTATGTTCTTGAAACCTGGAAACTATTAATTAGGAATTTCCATTATTCGTCATACACTTATTATTATGCATGATATTTTCACTAGGAAAAAATATATGGATGAATTTAATTATAATTTTATATAATTAAAAATAATTTTTTTATGTTATATACATGGTCTTGCAGATTATGATCATTAATTTATGAAAGGTTGTTATCTATTCAACCCTTACTGATCATTTTATCTCACACTTATTTTTATTTTTTTCTCTACGTTTTGAAGAAAAGAATATTGAATGAGTTTTCATGAATGAATCTTACCATATGTTTTTATGTTTTATGTTTTATTTTCTTTTACCAATGTATAATGAGTGTATCTAGTTTAACAATACTACTAAACTATTCGGTCCTTTGATATGTGACTCCTTATAAATTTTCTAATGTAATAAAGTATAGCACTGGATTCGAGCTACATGAGTTGAGATCATTAGTGTTGGAATTAGAAGAAGTATACTAGAAACCTCAGAGACTATATTTAAAAAATCGCATATTTGGAAACATTAACATAAGATAAAATTTGAGGATAAATATAAAAGAATATCCCAAAGAATCCATGCTTATGATTATGAGATTACCTATATATGAAAGTTTCATTTTTTGTTATGTATTTTACTAATTCTGGGATTATAAATAATGTTAAATAATTTTATAATAAAATATATTGTGTTCCACTACTTACAAATGGATCCTAGAGGATGGAATAAGAACCTTATCAATTCATGTAATCCATTTAGGGATTAACATCACAAGAAATATAATGGTGTTGAAGCTAGATCATGAGTCACAGCTAGAGCTAAAAAATTATAACTATATTAGGGAAATAGATTGAGGTTATGAGATATAACATTTACTATATGGAGTTTCCATATCCATAACATGGTGAAATAATTTTAGTCCTTTTGATGTTACTAAAACCTCCATTATTCAATGGGACTCCAAATCCATTTGTAGTTGAGAAATTGATAAGTTCATTAGAGAATATTTTTCTCACTTGGGAAATTAATGAAATGGATACTTTTTTAATGGATATTTATTGTATATCTAGAGATGTGCATCATTGGTGTTCATTGATTCAAAAAACTAATAAGGATATTGAAAAAACATGGAATGGAAAGAATTTAGAGATATTTTCAATAAAAAAATATTTTCCTAGAGAACTATAGGTATATATGGAGAGACCATTTGGTAGTATGATACAAAAGGAGGATGATAATGTTAATATTATTGAATCCAAAATTACTAGATTAGAAATAAATTATGGAGGCTACATATGTAACCCAAGGAATATTATTGATTATTTATTTTATTTGTTAAAAACATTACTCCAATGGGAACTAGTATCCGAAGAATTCTCATCAAACAAAGATATATTCTCTCATTCGTTCAGGGTAGAGAATCAATTCTCTAAATATTATTATTTTAAGGGAAATTATGATAAGAAGAGAAATATGGAGAAAGTGGATGATAAAGGGAAAAATAGAAAAAAGTATTTCCCTACAAGTGATAATCATGGAAAGAAATGCCCTAGTACTTTCATGAAGGTAATGGGTGGTTGTTACAAGTTTAGAGAGAAAGGTAAATGAGATCACGATTTAAAGGGAAGGAGATAAATATAAAAATGTTCAATATTTAAACTATAAGTGTATGGGGAACTTTAAAAATGAATTTCTAATAATAATGGGAATATAACATATAAAAATAAAACGGATCAAGGTCAATCTTATGTTGTTACTACATCAAAAGTAGAATAATTTAAGTATTTTTGTTTTTAGATTCATAAAATATGTTGTAAATGTATTTTATAAATTATTTTACTGTTATTAGAATCTTGAAATATAAAAGGATATTATTAGAATACTACTTATTTAAGGATTTTAAAATAGGGATATTTATATTACCGATTTGAGGTGATCTGGGTATTCATATATTTGATATGTGACATTAATAGTTACATTATATTTTTTAGGTAATCCAATGTTATATCAATTTTATAAATTTAGTAACAATCCTTTTAATTTTTGTCTTTTAATTTTGAAAGACATATTTTTTATGAATCATTATATTAAATACATATGGAATGGATTAAGTTGATCATTGGATATTATTGTTTAAGGTTAATGTTTAGTTTATTATATTGGATATCATATACTAATTTTTTTTGATCTGGTATAAATTTAAAGGGTGAAGGAATTAATTTGAATCTTATGATTAATTTATGTAATTCAAAAAAAATGATCATGAAAAATCATTTCTTGGTAAAATAGTTGAATTGAAAATAGATATAAACGAATGGAAAGGATAATATTATTCCTATTCCATAAAAACTAAATAAATTTTATTTTATAAAGTTATTATCTGGATAAAAAATAGTACCTCAACTCTAAGAAATGAATTTTTAATGAAAAATGCTATTCTATTTCTTTTCATACAGAGAAATTTATTACCACTTTAACCAATAACAAATTTATGATTTTGTGATGATAAATTTTTTTATTAGAATGTTCTATTTCACTATCTACAACAAAATAATAGTTATATTTATCTTCCATGTCCCATTTTTAATTCTCGCTAATGTTACATATTTTAATACTAATGTTTTGAGTTACCTTCAAATTTCCCTATCACTCTTATTAAGGATATTTTGTATTAACCTTATTAATGATGTTGGTTTCCCCAAAAAACATCAAGTGTAAACCGTTTCTTTTAAATATAGAATTTTGAATTGTAATAATTTTTTTGAAGTACGAGAGAATATAAAACCCCATGATTTTATTGTATTTTCCTTTTTTAATTAATTCAATTTCTTTGATATCATATATTACAAAGAACTCCATTCTTCATCAAAAGATTAAATATCATTATTTAATTGTGATTATTATCACCTAGCTGTTAGAATGGAGGTAATAACAAATATTAAATAAATTTTGAAAATATAAATTAATCGTGTTTATAAAATTAATTTATTCGATAATAATAAATTATAAATACAAATTATGACCAATCAGACATAAAGGATGTGTTTTCAGAAAAAAAACATATTTTTTACACACAATTAAAATTATCTTCACAAAATAAATTAATCACTATTAGTGAATGGACATAATGAAAAATATATTTTATATATTCAGTAAATTTTTTTAAATTCATCAAATAATATTGATAGGATTATTATATAACAAAAATGAACTTTCAACATAAAATGATATATATTCCTAGGTGAATTTCTCCACCTTTTAATTTCCCAATTGTTTTAAATATAAATTTTGATAATTTTATAGTTTTTTTCGAGAAATTAATATTAATTATTGATTTCATAATATCAAAATTATATTCGGGTGAATTTTTATTATTTTTTACAGATGTTTCATTTTTTGATGAACAACGAAAAATATTGAATTTTAATAGAAAAGTGATTTTTCATTTATTTTGTTTAAATAGTTAAAAAAAATTATAATTTTTTTAAAATAATATTATGATTAATGGAATATTCATAAAACAACTTTTTTTAATTTTATTTAACATCACATTGATATTGGATATAAAAAAATTCAAAATATTGACCTTTTCACTTTAAACACACGCTTTTTTGTTGTGTCTGAAGGATTAATTGTAAATATAATTTTGAAATATATATTAATTTAATTTTATAAAATGGATTAAATATTCACTATCATAAGGTAAAAATTTTATTTTAATTTTAATTAAATTTTTATTGATAGAAAATTTACTGTTGTTAAAAAATCATTTACTACGTCATAGGAAAAAAGAATGAAATAGTTTAAAGATAAAATAGTAATGGCTTAAAAAACATAAAATTATAAAATTTAATTTTTTTATGAAGTATTTTATGACCATAAACTCTATATAAAATATTAATTTTCAATAAAATTGTAATTAATTAATTATACCTAAATCTATTTGGCTTTAAATATAAAATAATAATTATTTTATTCTCAAAACCTCACATATCCTCTAGTATAAATACCACCCATCATCACCCCATTACAACACAAAATGATTTAGTGTAACATCCCAAGTATGTAATGAATAATTGATATTTTTATCTATGTCTATTAATGAATTAGATAGTGTTTTAGAGGCTTAAAATGAAAATAAATTCAATCTTAAGCATGGAATACACTAATATTCTTAAACGATTGTTTTACTGCCTTATGATGGAAAACCCTTTTTAAATCTATATTTTGACAATTTTATAAACTATGTTTGTCAAAATAAACTTATTCTTTATGATTAGGACATCAAAATTTACTTTGTGTGAATTTTTGGTATTTTTCTGACAATATTCATTTTTTAATGAATAGTGAAAAATACTGCATTTTACATAAAAACTGCTTTTTATCTAATTTATTTATATGATTAGATTATCTTTTGAATTTCTTTTTAAGTGTAATTATAATATATTTTCACCATTTAATCCAATGGTGGTCATTGGAATCAATTTCAATTTGAAATTGGACTTAACCTGGTGTCAATCTTTTGATACTTATTGTTTCATAAAAACACGCTATTTGTCATGACATCGGGAATTAATTATTAAATTAATTAATGTGACTTATATGTTTTGAATTTTGTAAAATAGACCTCGTTTTTTAATTCAGAATATCAAATATAGCTTAGGGTGATGTTTTGGTATTTTTCTGAAAAACTCCAATTTTTTGATGAATAGTGAAACCACTAAGTGGTAATCAAGCGAACTGATTTTTCAGTTAAATGAAAGTTTACCACTAATGTGTATTGATTTTTGAAAACCCGACATACAATGTTGTCATTAGTATGTAAAATGTGGTTCAATGGAATGAATTTTTTTTGGTGAATAGTAACTTTTTTTCAATAATCGCGATTAGAGGTAATTAGTGTAGTTTAAGGTAAAAATAATGCTTTAATAAAATGAGATGTTCTTGAAACATGTCCTAACCCTATTGGTTTTTTCATGGCCGACCAGGACAACCCATGGGTCGATTTAAGGGACCCCATGGAGCCACTTGGGTGAGATAATGACTTTAATGACTTTTTTAAAATAATGGTGAAAATGACATTAACATAAATTGTTTTACTAAAAAAAATTTAGAAGGTGTTATAATAATCATATTTTTGTCTATAAATATTCATTAGAAAGATAAAAATATTTCCTACATCATATTAATTTTTTTATAATTTTTAGACATTATATAAATTAAATTATTTATGACATCATGATGATGCAGCGATGACCTCATTATTTAACGATTAAAATAGAATGGAAAGATAATGTAATATCTAAGACCTACACTTGTCCAAAAACAATTTTAAGGGAATATTTCTAAGCCTTATCATCTTAGCTTCGAAATATATCAATTTGGGACCTTATAAATTCGAAACACTTTTCAAAATAAAATAATAGTTTCATGATTTCCAAAAGTGCCTCTCCTCTCCTCTTATAAAAGGCTCCCACCTCTACCTCATTTCACAGACTCCTCAAGCCTTTGGCTTGGCCAAAACCTGACCATTTACTCTCTCCACATCCCTCTCCACATCCTAGAGGATTCCCTTTGGGAATAATCCTTTCAAAGGAAGCCTTTAGGCTCAAATCAATAGGAGTTACACTTTTAAAGGTAATTCATTCTCTCATGATCATTTGTTTTATTTTGCTTATCCAACCCCCTAAACTCTTTTTATTTACATATTTTGTAACAACACCTGTATCTTCAATATAATAGGATGTTGTTATAATATTTATTCGAGCTACACTCTCACACAACTACATCAAATGGTTAAAGAACATACGGTTTCCGTGGATGGCGAAATTCTGTCTCCCGGAACGATGATTGTTCAATACTCATTTAACACCTTCAATGGTGGCCATTATGATGTCACTATTTTTATATATGATATATAATATGTTTATGTTTTACTTAAGGTTCTGTTTTTTTCATTTTGGGAATACCTTTATGGTTTCAATTATGGGTAAACGCGATACCTTCATTTAAGGAAGTGCGGACTACCACCCCTCAATGTGATTTGATTCGTTAAATACCATATGTGGGGCGTATAAAGGATGGAACTATGATATTATATATGATATTATACTTGAATTATAATAAACTCTTATATCATTATGATTCCATTCCAGAAAATATGTAATAGAAATGGAAGAAACGTTCATGCGTACGTACGACTTACCGTCTCCATGAACGGTGCATTTCATTTCTTACCTCTAAATGATTATGTAATATTATAAATGCATGCATGTACTGGATATATATGACATATATAATATCTACATCATGATTACCATTCTGGAAATAATGGATACATGAACAACTTGTAATTATAAAGGGATTATTTTTTACTCAAGTACCAATGATCGTTAAAACGATCGTTATTAACTTAAATAATTACATAGTGTTCATGACATGGCAATAAGTGATATAAAAGGAATAATGAACTTGAAAAGGTTTGTAAACAAGTAGAAATTAACTCAATTTTATTATTTAGGACATTAAAGAACGACTGAGTCAAGTCGAACCCGAGGTATGGGACTTCGTCTCAATCTCCTTTCATTGAGGCATATTTTGTTTTATACAGAACCTTAATTTATATGGTGTATAAACCCCTTTGAATTTTATGTTTATTCAAAAGGAATATTTTTTATACGAAGCGTTTACTAAACGAAAAAAGGGAATGTTTTTGTCATATGTATGCGGTGACAATGACTTCTCCGCCGTCGTGACCATTATTTGAGTTTCAGCTTCCTCTACAAGCCATACCATCTTTTTAAATGAAAAATAAATACCATGTTTTACTTTTCTTTTATTTTGGTATCAAAAATGGTTTTCATAATGTTTTATATATCAATGTGTTGTATTGATATCTTGTGATTGAAAGGTGGGAATTTTATGTTTCCTTTATGCATGTTTTATGTGATATGATTATGTTGAGGTTCTTGGGAATTATTATGAAAACGGGTGGTTCCGTGACAAACTAAGGGCGGGTGAGCCCGATATAGCTCTCCAATGCATTGGGTAATGCGAAGGAGTGAAATGGTAAGGTTTCTCCGAAGAGATTTAGGGAATATACTGTGATGGGTATTCCAAACGTAACCAAGAGGGTTACTCCCTACGTAAGAATGTTATGAATGCCTCAAGTTACCTTTATGTCTTATGATTTCAATGATTTACTCATTATTTGATGAGGTATGTTAATGTGATTATGTTTTATGGGTAAAGTATGATTTCACTCTTATGTATATATGTACCCATGTTTCCTTTCCATGTTTTTATAACCCATACTGAGCTTTTTATGCTCATCCCATGTTTTTTTTGAAATGATTTTCACAGGTCAAGGGAAAGGTACATGATATGATGATAGTGTCAAGGAAGTGTCAAGAAAGAATCCATGTTTTATTTTAAATATGTTTCCATTGATGGGAATGAAGAATACTATATTTATGTAACCACTTTGTTTTTATGTGGAATGTAATGCAAGTTTTATGATATAATTCTCTAAAACACTAAACCCGAAAAGATCCTTAATGTGTAATCTTGTAATAACTGAAGATTATGTAAGGTTTAAGGCTGGGGCCTTATAGTTGGTATCATAGGTCAGTTTAGATAACTTTAGGAGTTAGAATTATATTAAATTATTATCCAAAAATATATATTTTTGAAATGATATAGCATTTGAAGATTACCATGTTGCTTCATCTAAGACATGTTTGTTCAAAATGGTTTTCCGCAGTGGAAACAGGGAAGCAGTGCTAGGAAGGCATACAGAAGGAAATAACCTTCCGAATCAGCATCCTGATATGGTCAGAATTGGAACTGAACAGTTTGTTGCAGTAATGGCGCAGTTGACTCAAGCGATAAATGGTGGTGGTATCCATACACGAGATCATCTAGACCAACCGCAGAGGAACATGTCAGTGGTGGAACATTTCATGAGGCAACATCCACCGTCATTTAGAGGATCATCTGAGCCTGTGCTATCTGAAGGGTGGATTAAAGCAACCGAGAAGATTTTAGATGTCATGGGGTGTTCAGACAATCAAAAGGTTAGTCTTGCTATTTACCGTTTGGAGGGTGAAGCAGATCAGTGGTGGTCGATGGTTAAAAATATCAGGGACGCTGATGAGATTGATGCTCTCGACTGGGATGAATTCAAAGTTATGTTTCTTGGGAAGTATTTTCATAAGGATGTTCAACTTTGGATGGAAAAGAAATTCTTGGAATTGAGGCAAGAGGATGACTCAGTGGCTGCCTATGAAGAAAGGTTCACTCGATTGGCAAGGTATGCTCCAAATTTTATCCGAGACCTTGATAGTAAAATCAATCATTTTTACTCAGTATTAAGGCCAAAATATCGAAGGGAATTAGCTTCTCGTGAGTTTAAAAGTTATTAAAATCTTGTTCGATGTGCTGAGAAGGTGGAAATGGAGTTTTTCGATGACCAAGTGTTCTATAACAACCAACAGAAGAAGAGACCGAGGTGGTAGGAGAAAGGTAAGAATTCTTCAAAAAAGTCTGGTGGTAAGAAAACTAAGTTTCTATTTTGTGATAAATGTGGCAAATGGCATGCTGGGGAATGTATTCTGAATTCTGGAAAGTGCTATCGATGTGGTAAGATGGGACATAAGGCTCGTGATTTCACTGAAAAGGATCAAGGTGAAGGTAAGAACAAATTTGATTTACAGTTAGTGAAATGTTATAAGTGCAATGAGATGGGTCACTATGCAAACGAGTGTCCGACAAAGAGCTTGAGTGATGGGAAGTAGTTAGACTACAAGGAGAAAGGGGTGGTGAAATCCTTTGCAACTACTTCAGCAGATGTCGGTCCATCAAATGAATTTGTATCAGGTACTTTGTTTGTTTTTTCAGATTATGCCAGTGTGTTGTTTGATTCGGGGTCTACACATTCTTTCATCTCTGAAAACTTTTCTAGTAAAATGGGAATACCATCTCAAGAAATGACTCCTGAACTTTTGGTAAAAACACATGGGGGAAATGTTGTGGCAAAAAGAATTTATAATAATCTTCTTATCCTTATATGTGGAAAGAACCTACTTGCAAACCTTATTGTTCAACCTCTAGTAGAGTTTGATGTTATCCTGGGTATGGATTGGCTCTCTATTTACCATGCTAAGATTTACTGTAGAGCTAAAGAAGTTTCTTTTCATAAAGACTTTCAGTTTGTGTACAAGAATGAACCCTTACTGTTGATAACTTATCAAGAGGCCAAGAAACTTGTAAAATATGGCAATGAATGTTACATTGCACACGTCGTTGAAAATAAAGGAACTTTTCAGATTAATGATGTGCCAGTGGTAAATGAGTATCCTGATATTTTTCCTGATGAGTTTCCTGGAATAATACCAGATCGGGAAGTTGAGGTTACTTTTGACTTAGTTCCTGATGCTAGGCCAATTTCAAAACCCCCTTATCGAATGGCTCAAATTGAACTGTTAGAGTTGAAGGAGCAATTGCAAGATTTAATAGAGAAAGGTTTCATTCGACCTAGCACATCACCATGGGGTGCTCCTGTTTTATTTGTTAAAAAGAAAGATGGTTCTATGAGACTTTGCATTGATTATAGGGCCTTGAATAATATCACTGATAAGAACAAATATCCTTTGCCTCATATCGATTATTTGTTTGATCAGCTCCAGGGAGCTCAGTTTTTCTCAAAGATTGACTTGAGATCGGGGTACCATCAGTTGAAAGTATAAGAAGCAGACGTTCTGAAGACCATGTTCCGTACGAGATATGGCCATTATGAATTTGTAGTAATGCCTTTTGGGCTAACCAATGCACCTGCTGTATTCATGGACTTAATGAATAAAATTTTCCATGAGTTCTTGGATAAGTTTGTGGTGGTTTTCATTGATGATATTTTGGTGTTTTCTAAAAGTAAATAGGAGCATGAATTACATTTAAGGGTTATCTTGAAAACCTTAAAAGAAAAGAAATTGTATTGGAAATTAAGCAAATATGAGTTTTGGTTGAAACAAATTTCATTCCTTGGTCACATTGTTTCAAAAGATGGCTTAACTGTTGATCCTGCAAAAACAAAAGTTGTGGAAGAATGGCGAAGACCCACAAATGTAACCGAGATTCGTAGCTTCCTTGGTTTGGCGGGCTATTACCGAAGGTTTGTTAGAAATTTTTCACGGTTATCTAGTCCAATGACTAAGCTAACTCGGAAGGGTGTTAAGTTTATCTGGACAAAAGAATGTGATGATTGTTTTCAGGAATTGAAATGAAGATTGGTGAATGCTCCAGTTTTGGCACTACCTTCCAGGAATGGTGAGTTTTTTATATACAGTGATGCTTCATTGAAAGGACTTGGTTGCGTCCTAATGCAGAATGATCAGGTAATTGCTTATGCTTCATGACAGTTGAAAACCCATGAGGTAAATTACCCTACACATGATTTGGAATTACCTGCTGTTGTTTTTGCTTTAAAAATTTGGAGGCATCATTTGTATGGAGTAAAGTGTGAAATATATACCGATAACAAAAGTTTAAAGTATATATTCTCTCAGAAATAATTGAACATGAGACAAAGGAGATGGCTAGAATTAATCAAAGATTATGATTGTACAATTCATTACCATTCGGGAAAAGCAAATAAAGTGGCTGATGCTTTGAGTCGAAAAAGTAATGCTCTATTAGCAATGTTGCATTTGGAACGTGATCCTTTGGTTAAGGATTTAATGAACATTGGCATAGAAGTTGTTGGTGTAAGAAGTTCTTCTGTTTTGTTTCAGTTATCAGTGAGATCATCTCTATCAGATAGAATCAAGAAAGCACAGAAGCAAGACAGTGAGTTGCAGAAAAAGGTAGAGCTGGTTCAGAAAGGTAAGTTGCCTGAATTCAACATTGATAATGATTGTGTTTTGAGATTTGGGAAGAGATTGTGTGTGCCCTATGATTCACAGTTGAAGAGAGAGTTGTTATGTGAAGCTCATAGATCCCCGTTTTCAGTTCATCCTGGTAGTACTAAGATGTATAGAGATCTGCGGGAGTATTACTGGTGGGATGGAATGAAAAGAGATATTGTTGATTTTACTGTGAAGTGTTTGACTTGTCAGCAGGTTAAAGCAGAGCGGCAGTTACCGAAAGGGATGATTCAACCTTTACCAGTGCCAGAGTGGAAATGGGAGAATATATCCATGGACTTTGTTTTTGGATTAACGAAGACATCTCGAGGTAATAATGCAATCTGGTTTATTGTTGATCGCTTGACCAAATCTGCTCATTTCCTTGCTATACGAGATACTTTCTCTCTTGATCAACTTTCCCGTTTGCATCTTAAAGAGATAGTCAGGTTACATGGAGTTCCTCTCTCCATTGTATCAGATCGTGATCCCAGGTTTACTTCTATCTTTTGGAAAGGCCTTCAGAAGTCGTTGGGTACTGAATTAAACTTTAGTACAGCTTTTCATCCTCAATCAGATGGGCAGTCAGAACGAACAATTCAGAACTTGGAGGATATGCTACGAGCTTGTTCGATGGATTATCAGGGAAGTTGGGACCAACATATTTCTTTGGTTGAATTTTCATATAATAACAGTTTTCATTCCAGTATACAGATGGCACCATTTCAGGCATTATATGGGAAGCGGTGTCGAACTCCAACTTTATGGGATGAAGTGGTTGAAAGGAAGTTGATGGGACCAGAATTGGTAGAAGAGTTGGCAGAAAAAGTTCAGCTGATTCAGAAACACATGAGAATAGCTCAGAGCAGGCAGAAGAGTTATGCGGATAAACGGAGGAAGGATCTATCTTTCAAGGTAGGTGATCATGTTTTTCTCAAGGTTTCTCCTTGGAAAAGTGTGATGAGATTTGGTAAGAAAGGAAAGCTGAGTCCAAGGATTATTAGACCATATGACATTCTGGAGAAAGTTGGATCATTTGCTTACCGAGTGGCTTTACCTCCGAGTTTATCTTAGGTACACAATGTTTTTCACGTTTCGATGTTGAGAAAGTATATGCCAGATCCATCTCATGTTTTGAGTCCAGAGGTAGTTCAGCTGGAAGAGAACCTATCTTATGAGGAACAACTGGTCTAGATTCTTGACCACAGAGAGCAAGTGTTACGGAATAAGGTGATTCACCAGGTAAAGTTTTTGTGGAAAAACCACATGATTGAAGAGGCAACATGGGAATCTGAAAATGCAATGAGGGATAAGTACCCCCATTTATTCGATAAGTAAATAAATTGCGAGGATGAAATTTTCTAAAGGGGGGAAGGATGTAACATCCCAAGTAAGTAATGAATAATATATATTTTTATCTATTTCTATTAATGAATTAGATAGTGTTTTAGAGGCTTAAAATGAAAATAAATCCAATCTTAAGCATGGAATACACTAATATTCTTAAAAGATTGTTTTACTGCCTTATGATGGAAAACCATTTTTAAATCTATCTTTTGAAAACTTTATAAACTATGTTTTTCAAAATAAACTTATTATTTATGATTGGGACATCAAAATTTACTTTGTGTGATTTTTTGGTATTTTTCTGACAATGTTCATTTTTTAATGAATAGTGAAAAATACTGCATTTTACATCAAAACTGCTTTTTATCTAATTTATTTATATGATTAGATTATCTTTTGAATTGGTTTTGAAGTGTAATTATAATATATTTTTTCCATTTAATCCAATGGTGTTCATTGGAATCAATTTCACTTTGAAATTGGACTTAAACTGGAGTCAATCTTTTGATACTTATTGTTTCATAAAAACACGCTATTTGTCATGACAACTGGAATTAATTATTAAATTAATTAATGTGACTTATATGTTTTGAATTTTTCAAAATATACTTCATTTTTGAATTTATAATATCAAATATAGCTTAGGGGTAATTTTTGGTATTTTTCTGAAAAACTCCAATTTTTGATGAATAGTGAAACCACTAAGTGGTAATCAAGCAAACCGATTTTTCAGTTAAATGAAAGTTTACCACTAATGTGTATTGATTTTTGAAAATACGACATACATGGTTGTCATTAGTATGTATAATGTGGTTCAGTGGGATGAAAATAATTTTTTGGTGAATAGTAACTTTTTTTTCATTAATCGCGATTAGAGGTAATTAGTGTAGTTTAAGGTAAAAATAATGCTTTAATAAAATGAGATGAGCTTTACACATGTCCTAACCCTATTTTTGTGTCATGGACGACCAAGACAACCCATGGGTCGATTTAGGGGACCCCATGGAGCCACTTGGGTGAGATAATGCCTTTAATGCCTTTTTTTAAAATAAAGGTGAAAATGACACTAACATAAATTGTTTTACTAAAACAATTTTTAGAAGGGGTTACACTAATCATATTTTTGTCTATAAATATTCATTAGAAATATAAAACGCTTTCCTACATCATATTATTTTTGTTATAATTTTTAGACATTAAATAAATTAAATTATTTATGACATCATGATGATGCAGTGATGACCTCATTATTTAACGATTAAAATAAAATGGAAAGATAATGTAATATCTAAGACCTAAACTTGTCCACAAACTATTGGATGGGAATATTTTGAAGCCTCATCATCTTATCTTAGAAATATATCAATTTGGGACCTTAGAAATTCGAAACACTTTTGAAAATAAAATAATTGTTTCATGATTTCCAAAAGTGCCCCTCCTCTCCTCTTATAAAAGGCCCCCACCTCCACCTCATTTCACACACTCCTCAAGACTTTGGCTCGGCCAACCCCTGACCATTTACTCTCTCCACATCCCTCTCCTAATCCTAGAGGATTCCCTTTGGGAGGAATCCTTTCAAAGGAAGCCTTTAGGCTCAAATCAAAAGGAGTTACACTTTTAAAGGTAATTCATTCTCTCATGTTCATTTGATTTATTTTTCTTCTCCAACCCACTAAACTCTTTTTATTTACTTCTTTTGTAACAAAACCAGTATCTTCAATATACTAGGATGTTTTTATAAGATTTATTCGAGCTACACTCTCACACAACTACATGAAATGGTTAAAGAACATACGGTTTCCGTGATGGCGAAATTCTGCCTCCCGAAACGATGATTGTTCAATACTCATTTAACACCTTCAAAGGTGGCCATTATGATGTCACTATTTTTATATATGATATATAATATGTTTTAGTTTTCCTTAATCTTCTGTTGTTTTTCATTTTGGGCATACCTTTATGGATTCCATTATGGGTAAACACGATACCTTCATTTAAGGAAGTGCGGACTACCGCCACCTCAAAGTGATTTGATTCGTTAAATACCATACGTGGGACGTATAAAGTATGGAACTATGATATTATATATTATATTATACTTGAATTATAATATACTCTTATATAATTATGATTCCATTCCAGAAAATACGAAATAGAAATGGAAGAAACGTTCATGCGTACGTACAGCTTACCGTCTCCATGAACGGTGCATTTCATTTCTTACCTCTAAATGATTATGTAATATTATAAATGCATGCATGTACTGGATATATATTACTTATATCATATCTACATCATGAATACCATTCTGGAAATAATGGATACATGAACAACTTGTAATTATAAAGAGCTTATTTTTGACTCAAGTACCAATGATCGTTAAAACGACCGTTATTAACTTAAATAATTACATAGTGTTCATGACATGGCAATAAGTGATATAAAAGGAATAATGAACTTGAAAAGGTTCGTAAACAAGTAGAAATTAACTCAAGTTTATTATTTAGGACATTAAAGAAAGACCGAGTCAAGTCGGACCCGAGGTATGGGACTTCGTCTCAATCTCCTTTCATTGAGGCATATTTTGTTTTATACACAACCTTCTTTTATATGGTGTATAAACCCCTTTGACTTTTAAGTTTATTCAAAAGGAATCTTTTTTATACGAAGCATTTACTAAATGAAAAAAGGGAATGTTTTTGTCGTACGTATGCGGCGACAACGACTTCTCTGCCGTCATGACCGTTATTTGAGTTTCAGCTTCCTCTACAAGCCATACCTTCTTTTTAAAAGAAAAATAAATACCATGTTTTACTTTTCTTTTATTTTGGTATTGAAAATGTTTTTCATAATGTTTTATATATCAATGTGTTGTATTGATATCTTGTGATTGAATGGTGGGAATGTTATGTTTCTTTTATGCATGTTTTATGTGATATGATTATGTTGAGGTTCTTGGGCATTATTATGAAAACGGGTGGATCCGTGATAAACTAAGGGCGGGTGAGCCCGATATATCTCTCCAATGCATTGGGTAAAGCGAATGAGTGAAACGTTAAGGTTTATCCGAAGAGATTTAGTGAATATACTGTGATGGGTATTCCAAACGTAACCAAGATGGTTACTCCCTACGTAAGAATGTTATGAATGCCTCAATTTACCTTTATGTCTTATGATTTCAATGATTTACTCATGATTTGATGAGGTATGTTAATGTGATTATGTTTTATGGGTAAAGTATGATTTCACACTTATGTATATATGTACCCATGTTTCCTTTCCATGTTTTTATAACCCATACTGATCTTTTTATGCTCATCCCAAGTTTTTTTGAAATGATTTTCACAGGTTAAGGGAAAGGTACATGATATGATGATAGTGTCAAGGAAGTGTTAATAAAGAATCCATGTTTTATTTTAAATATGTTTCCATTGATGGGAATGAAGAATACTATCTTTATGTAACCACTTTATTTATATGTGGAATGTAATGCATGTTTTATGATCTAATTCTCTAAAACTCTAAACCGGAAAAGATCCTTAATGTGTAATCTTCTAATAACTCAAGATTAAGTAAGGTTTAAGGCTGGGGCTTTATATTTAGTATCCCCAAATATATACCCAAACATCTTATCCTATCTCTCCCCACATACATGTTCTTTTCGCTTAACCAAAAGACCAAAAACCAAGTCCTAAAGGGGTCCTCCAAGGAGGTGGTGTTTGAGATGAGGTCGAAGAATACCACACTATGGGAATCAAGATATTAGGGTTTTCCCAACTAACTTTTACATTTATGAGATATATGAGTTATTAAAAACTTATTTATTATGTTTTTTTATATATAATTCACTTTGATATATCGTATCATGAATCTAATTATCCTAATAGTATTAAATGTTTCATTGGATTATTTGTACATTTTTGGAGCACACAATTCGATTGATTTCAAGTGGAAACATATTTAATCAATTATTTCAACCCCAAATTAATGTACATGGATATTGAATATTTTTATATTAATATTCATTATATTAAATAAAATCAATCCCATTGACTATAATATTTTAGTACATTTGGAAACATGGAACACCTTCTTCTAATTTGGTGAAAGATCTTCAACATCTCACATAAAAATATTCCCCTTTAGTTCTCCACCTTAAACCCCTTATTTATTACCTAGGTAATGGAAACACAAGAAATCGTGAGATCAAAAGTCCATCAAGGGAATAATGAAAGATATTAATCATATCATAATCATAATACCTAATAAAATAAATATAAAATTTGAATATTAAATCCTACATATCATAGATCGTGATATCATGTTATGGGATAAATCAAAGATGCTCATCAAAGAAAATATTCATATAGAGTAAAACATAAGATGTGTAATTTTTGTCATACTCATGTGAATAGAAAAAAAATTCTATACTAGTTAATGATGATTTCCAAGGCCATCATAGTGGGAAATGTCCTTTACTGAATTGAGTTCAATCCTCATTCATTACCAATGTAACTATCATGTTCCGATGAAGGGTGGTAGAAAAAATAATTAGAAAAAATTTAACAATCATAATGAAAAAATATTCAATGATATAAGGGACCATTTGATTCATCATAATAGAAGGTAAAAGGAATTGTTTTTTGGTTTCAATATCCTTTATCCTAATGTTTAGGAACTTTCATGAGGTGATATACTTATAAGATTCATTACAATCTCACACTGTGTTTTATCTTTTCCAATTTACACCTCAACACTTTCTATAAAAAGGAAGGTTTCTTTTTCAGTTTGACTACACTAAAGGATCAGGATATACATAATAATCCATACCATATATCATTGGTTACCAGAAACACAAATCTTTTATAATATGTTATCCAATTTGAAAAAAAATTTATGTGGGGAGATGATAAATTAATCTTACATACATTGTCTGTTATTTAACTTAAAAATTACATAAATGGATAGCCTAATAAACCATGAAAAATATGAAAAGTTAAAAAATTATAAAGTATAACATGATATTATGTGAACATTGATCCCCCATATATCCTAAATTATCTATTATTTTTCACCTACAAAATATGTGAATACCTTTAAAATGTATTATCTTGAATAATAGCGACAACTTGAATTACCATAAAACATTATTGAAAACATGTATTCTTTAAAAAATATACTATTTCATTATACAATTAATCCAAAAAATTTATAAAATCAATCCACGATATAATAAACCACTTAATCATATTATTATCCTCAAGGTCATCAATACTATACCATTTATTTTATCACAATCAAAAATTTATGTGTTTTATTGTCCCAAAATCATGCATGTATTAAGGGTTATCCTCCCCTTAATCATGTGTTTTCCAATAATATCACCTTACTACCTCCATAACATTTATTGGTAACCAATAACATTAAATATATTTTCTTAAATACTTATGGAAGAAATACAGTGGGCCATTACATAGATATTTTATTTTTTCATAATTTTGTAAAATTAATTATACAACATTACTATTGAATTTGATTTCAATAATAATCAATAATTACACCACTTCATCGTCTTAATCTGTATCACCAGTAGTGATCACATGTGATATTCCTTTTTATTTGGAAATAAAAGGTTTGCAATGTCCATCATCATAAACAAACCTTGGATCATGTCATTCATTTTAAATATTCCCATTTTCCATGAACTTGTAACATAGATGTGTAAGAGGTGAAATATATATATCCTTTCCTCTATTTTTATAATTACCTATCCCTTTCAAATAATTTTGGTAGTCCATTTACCAATGAACTTCTTTCCCACCCATAAAACAATTACTTTCCCCCTTTAGATAATTTCCTCCATGTTTCTATTCACACATTGAAGATAATTTAAAGCATATATTTTATTCAATTTTTTTTACTTTAAATTCCATTTTTTCTACTTATTAAACACATGAGATTATTGGGTTACTCAAATCTCATCATCAACTTTCAGAGTCCATCGAATTGATTCTTCATAGTTACTAATGCTATATATTGCTAATGAACATTAGAAACATGGTTTTAAGCCACTAAAGAATCGATCATTATTACCTTCATGTTGAATGATAATTCAATAAATGAACCTCTCAGGGCTGGTAAAAATTTATTCATAGGTGCCAACTGATTCTTCAACCTTTTTACTAAGCTCAAAGAACTAATTCTCTATCTTTATTCTATGAATATGATAAATATATTAAGTTATATATAATTCCTTGAACTCATCCAATTCCATAAAGTCAATTTCATATCTTTACCTCATATTCATGATAAGATTCCCCCAATTATTTGATTGAACATAGAAATGGTAGACATAAAAAATGAATTTTTCTCATTCTGAACATTAAAAAACCAAAAATATATTTTAATGGTACAGATCCATTTCTCATCCACCAATAGATTAGAAGACTCACTAATTGAAGCTGGAAAACCCATAATGAAGGACTCAATATAATGTTGTTCCCGTCATTTCTCATTTATATGTCCAAAATGATTCACAGCCTAAGAAAATTTCTGATTATAAAAACATGAAAATTCATTATTTCACCCATAACATTTAGTTTCCCAAGAGTACAATCATTTCATTACACAACACATTCATCATTAACATGATTTATATAGGTTACAAACAATGACTAAAACCAAAAATCATAGTGTACGAAATATAAATCATAGTGGTAGAACACCAAAATCAATGGAAATTAATTATAATATTTCAATTTATGACCCCTTAGGTTTAATAATAGGTTATTAATGATTACTACAAAAACTCTAGGATGGTATCCTATACAAAGACATATCCTTAGAGACATCCCAGTAATTATCCTTAGAAATATCTCTAGGGATCTCACTAATGTTTTCTTATCCTAGATTACAAAGGTTGACTAATCCTTTGATCTAATACCAACAATGAAGACCCTTGATTAACATACATGGATATTACATCTTTTTATATGAATACTCATAATATTAAACAAACCCAAGACCAAGGAACATCATAGTTTAGTGAATTTGGAAACATCGAATATATTGTTCTATTTTGTTGAATGATCTTTAATATATCCAATAAAGAACTTCCCTTATTGTTCTCCTATATAAAATCATTCTTTATAAGCTAGGGGAAATGAAACAGAAAATGGGGTGTCCTCATATTCTTTAAAAGGGTAAAATAGGGATAGACATGAACATAATCATGAGCATAATGGTATAAGAACATGATAATTAAAATAGAAGACCATACCCTAAATATCAATGATCATAAATAAGAATCAATACATAAAAATTGGAAGTTCATAAGACATGAATCACAATGAAATAAATAACATAATATAGGAAATCATAACTTAGTAATAAGTCATGGATTTTTTTCCTACACATAATCATATAAAATAATATCCATTTTAGTCAAGGTTAATTTCCAAGACCATCATCTTAGAGAATGTCATTTACTAAACTATTTTCACTTCTCATTTCATCCCTATATTACTCAAACGAGATCATTTTCAATTCCATTCCTATATATCTCATGAGATATAAAAATTTTCCCAATGAATTTGGGGGAGATATTGGTCCTACCGATCACATTATTATATCCAAACACGTGTGTTCCACAAGAACATAAATTATTCATTAAATGAGAACCCATGGAATGAAATGGGTTTATAATCATCATTCAACCATAACATAAACCATTGAAAAGATAAGGGTTTCATAAATATCAATTCACCACAAAAATAAATTAACCACATGACTAATAGGGATATCATCTTTAAAAAATATCACCATTAAATCATAATTAACATTTGATATATTACATGAAAATAATTTTTAAGGAAAATATCCCTTCCTCTTTGAAAATATTTTCCGTTTTAAAATTCCATAGAGTTTTAAAATAAAATATTTTCTATGAAAATAAACATGTAATATTTTATAGTAAGCCTCAAAAAATTATGGAATCATGAAAGTGTAAAAATCTATTCATTCTGCATAAGATTCAAAAACATTATCCTCATATATTTAATCAAAAAGCCAAAAAGTACATATTTATGAAACCGAAAAAAATATTACTTTCCAAATTTTTAGTCAATATTCACACATGGGTAAAAATGAATTTAAAAATTTTAGAATAATAGAAAAAAAGTTTGTAAATAATTTTTATGAAATAATGACATAGAAGATAAATATTCACTAGTAGTTACTTATAAACAATCTCAAATAATAATGAGATTTTGAAATTAACCCTTTTCTTTGGTCCAATTTTTTTATGTATCCAAAAAACCGGTATATTGGTTTATGTAATGTTAATAATTTAATAAAAAACAATATTTATATTTATGATATCCTACAATATTATCTTATTATCCATTTTTTATTAATGATTTATTATTACCCTTTTTTGAGTGTTAACTACTTCATTTTCTTTTGCATATTTTTTAATATAAGTCCTAGTTCTTATGCATAAGATATAGTTCCATCACTTACAAAATGACATTATGATAATATATATCATGTTTATTAATTATATAAATTTATGTATTCATTTTTTAGTGGTGATATTGGAAAATTAATCACATCAAATCATGGAGATGGCAGGTCGTACGTAAACATGAGTAATGATATAATTTCCGTGATGGTTAAATTATATGGAATTAAAGGGTATATTTTTCTTCTAAAATAAATATAATGTTATTATTATCATAAATATTTATTATTTCCAGCATTATAACCATAAAATTAATTTTTTTTAAAAAATAGATTACACCACATTGTTGACATTGTAAGCCTCACGTACCAACATATAGTACTTTCATTTTTATATAATGGATAAAAGGTAAAATATGGTTGTTACATAATCGTAATAAAATATAAAGAAATATTTTATTCTGAAATAATTTTGTTATAATGGAAAAAACACTAGAAGAGGAAGTATATGATGAAATAATATTAAAATGGTCGGTAATGGAGATTTCCTCTTCTTTAACAAGCTCCTTCTTGATCTCCTCATTGAGACCCTAGAGTTGGTCTTTTGAAAAGACCAAAAACACTATAATGTGAATAATAAGTTTGATAATGGAAATGGGTATTGTATGGTTGAGCTTAAAGACTCAACAGGATGTGAAGTTGTGAGGTTGTAGATTTACTTTATTAATTGAAGAGAGGGTCTCTTTTGGAATTAATTAAAATATTAGTCTATAATAATTTAAATATCATTCCAAATACCTCCAAAATTCCATTTATTAAATGATAAGATGAGATAATTTTTAATTTCATCAACCAATATATTTTTTACATGTTTCATTTTTGGTTTCATATATCTTATAATTTTGATAAACCCTTAATTAACATAATATAATTTTTACTAAGGTAACAAAAGTTTTAATTTTAAAAGACAATAAATTTTACCTATACAATGTAAATTATATTACGTCAATAAGGTTTTCCTTATTAATTTTCCATTCATTCATGTTTGTGGGATATTTTTGAGACAATAAGGTTTATTTATGACTCTACCATTCCTTCTTGTTTTTAAAATCACAAACACCTTATCTCAAGGGAAATCTCATTTTTCCCTGTGTTTTATTTCTCTAAGGAAAAATTTCATTCCCCATCGAAATTTATCATTACCATGTATTTCATTGTTCTTTTTCTTGTCTAAGTGTAAAAATATGTTACAATTCGAAAACCTTTGAATCATATAATACTTAGAAAAAGAGAATTCTATTTTTAGATTCTGATTTGTGACTCTGAATTCTCATAATTCATAATCTGAACTCTTCTGAGTTCTGACTCCAAGTTCTCTGTATTCAGACTCAGGACTCTTCTGAGTACTGACTCCGAATTCTAATTATGGACTCTTATGAATACTAACTTTGAATTCTTGTTACGAATTCTTCTGAGTTCTGACACTGAATTCAGGATACAAAATCCTATGAGTTCTGACTCCTAATTCTAATAAATTATGACCCCGAACATTTTATGTTTATGTTCCGAATTCTTGTGAATACAGATTCAGAATTTCCTTGAAATTCAGACTCTGGAATTCTATAGAGTTCAGGTTATGAATTCCTTATAATCCAGAATATGAATATCCTTGTATTATAGACTCTGAATTCATTTTTGGTTAGACTCCGAACATTTATTTTCATACATTCCGAATATTGGTTTTTGGTTATGTAACAATATTTTTTATTACACTAGTTTTTGTAATAAAATGATGTCATGCATTCAGTTACCAACTAACCGTTGATTGAGTGAAACATGTATAGGTCCCTCCGAAATTAAAGGAAAAATATGACTGTTGGAGGAGGGAGCCGACCCTTGGTGTTGTGCCTATAAATAAGAGCTCATTTGAAAAGAGCTAAACACTGTTCTATGACTCTAGATATTGCAGGTTTTTGAAGTGATTTCTAGAGAGAGACTACGATTCTTAGTGCGTATTGAACATCTTGTTCAGATTTTCTTTGTGCGACTCTGAATGTTGCTTATTACATTTGAGGGTTTCCAGGGATAGGAAGACAGAGGTTACAACTACCTTGATGTTGAGGGCTTCCTTGGTGAGGAAGATAGAGGTGCCGACTACCATGATTTTGAGGGTGTTCAGGGATAACATGACAGTCTCTGATCTTTTTATTGAGGGCTTACCTTAGTGTGGGTAAGACAAACATTCTTGAAAGTATAAATCAAGGGTCCTTTATCCAAGTTTGTTGGATACCCTTCTCTTTCGGTTAAAAGACTAACTACTTATTACTTGTTTTGTTACATGTTTTACACTGCAATTTGTTTATTGAGTAAAGTATAACTATCTTATACATCTTTATACTTGTATACTCTGATTTAGTAAGATTCTACAAGCTTTAAGGTATAATCTTTATATTTGTAAACTTTCGTTAAGATTCATTTTCAAGATCCATCTTATCAGATTCACTTTCTTAGAAACATATTTCTGGAATCAAGCAAGTGTGTAGAACTAGTGGATTTTTAAATTACCTTGTTTAAACTTGTTAAACATAATCATAATTAAAAGTTTCAAAGGAATTTTTAACGAATACAATTCACCCCCTCTTGTATTTTGAGCATCACTAGATACTACATACAGTATCTATATTATTTCAATCCTAAATTTGGTATTATAGAGTTTATCAAACTCCACATACCATCTCAACAATTGGTATCAGAGGATTGGTTAAATCTGAATTAATCTCACAATTAGATTCAGAATAGGATTTATCTTATTCTTATTTCTGGAATCAATTTTTTGGACTCATAAAATTCAGATTCATTTTTTCTTAAAATAACTATTGTTCTGTATTTTTTGTGGTAAGGAATATATTCCTTGTTTACAAACTCTTACTACTAACATGTTTTTGTGGAAAATTATATTTCTTAAATATAGTAAGAATCAATATTGGTTTCATAGAACATATCAATCCGACCAGACCACCTATTTTTGATCGAAATGATTATGAGTATTGGAGAGATCGCATGAAGAATTTTATTATCAATACTGGAGTTGACAATTTCATTATGCTTACTGGAGGATATAAAATCCCTGACAATGACGTTAGTACCTTCACCAATCAAAAAAATCAGGAATGTCAATAATGTTATAAGGTATGTAATACATTTCTTTGTTCTATGACTAGAAACATATATAGGAAAATTTCATCCTGTGAAGAAAAAAATTGTATGTGGAAGAAACATGAAGTTACCCACATTGGAACTTCCAAATTTATTGAAACTAGAAGAGACATGCTCAAGGATGAATATCATGGTTTCTTTTTTCCTTATGGATAACCCATATGTAAGGTACAACAATGATTTATTTATATTGTAAATAGTTACCATCCATGGGTGGGAATGGATTAGATGATGAAGTACTTGTTGACAAGATTATAAACATCATTCTCAATGAGTGGGAATCTTAGAGAACTGCTATTGATGAGAACATGAAGGTTACTTTGATTTATCATGATGAACTTTTTGGAAATCATCTTCAACATGAGACCAGAATGAAGAGATATGCTGATAACATAATGAAGAAGAATGGGAATGGTAGTGTTTCGTTTACTACAACTTCAAATCATAAGAAAGCCAAGACTCCTGATAGAGTTACTAGATCCAAATCTAAGAAGATTGTTATTCAATCTGAATCTAGTGTAAGTGAATCTTCAGAGAATTATTTGGCCAATATTTCTTGAGGGATGAACAAGATTTTTGGATAGAAAAACTTTTAATCCAGATATAAGAAAAAAGAAAGAAACGATAGGAAATATTCAGAAGATACTTGTTATGAATGCTGGAGAGATGGACATATAAGACTTGATTTTCCTATTCTAATGAGAAAAGAAAGAGATTAAAAGAATTCTGAGAGAAACAGAAAGAATTACTACAAAGCTAAAGCTAGGAAATTATTGAAATATAATGACCACTAGAGTGCCAGTGGTGGTGACTCTTCAAACGAATCATTATATTACGAATCTTCTGGACAGAAGAATCTTTGTCTAAAAGCCAGACTACCTACTGGAAATCATTTCTTAATGGCTAAGGTACACAATGTGGAATCAATGACCAATGATTATTTGAATTCAAACTACAGTGATAATAAATATTATAACACTTCTGATAAATAATCTTCTTCTGGTGATGAAAATAATTTACCAACCTATGAAGAAGTTTTTAGGTTTCACAAACTCGAGATTGAGTACCTAAAACTCATGAAAAATGATGATAAGTCAAATTCTAGAAATACCATTCTTACTAAGGAAATATCAGATCTTTATAAATATATTAATAAGAAAAATAGTTATTTTGAAAGTATATCAAAAAATCTTGAGGAAGTAAATTTTGAGAAGAATTAACTTTCAAAGGATCTAGAAAATGTAATTTCTAAGAAAAATGTTTTTGAGCCTAAATCTAGTTCAAAATAAAATGTTTTACAAGATAAGAACTTGGTTATCAAACTAAAATCAGAAATTTTTTCCTTGAGGAAGTGTTTTTCAAACTTTACCTTAGGTATGGAAAATTTTGATAAAATCTATTCACAAATCTGACCTCTAAGGAATAGTTCTGGATTTGGTTATACTAGTTATAAACCCGTTTTTTATAACAATTTTTTTGTTCCTCATAGTTATCCATTCTTTACTAAGTGTCAGTAGGGTGGGCGTTGTTTAAAAAATTGTTCCATAAATAAAACTCAGTATCTAGGATTTCATAAAGCTTGTTTTTCTATGAAAATGTGGGTTCCTAAGATTTTTCATTCTGAAATTTCTGGATCCAAGAAAGTTTGGGTTCTGAAAGTCTAACTCTTTTGTTTTCAGGAATATAGAGAGAGTACCAAAAGCAATACTTGGTATAAGGAGAGTGTATGTTCCCAGAATATCACTGGTAACAAAAACTACATTGAAAAGATTTTCAAGACGAAAGGAGGAAAAGTAACTTTCAAAGATAATTCTCAGGGAGAAATTATTGGTATAGGTAACCACATTCTTCTTGGAAAAAATTTTATTTCAATTTTTTTGATTGTTAATAGTCATAAGAAGAACCTCATTAGCATAGGAAAATTATTTAATGAAGGTTACCTTTTGAATTTTAGGAATGATAAGTTCTTTGTACAAAATTCCAAGTAAGAGTTTATTCTCTCTGCCTAGAGGCAAGAGAATGTATACACACATAACAAAGAAGACATTTGAAGCCAAGACTTACCTTGCATCAGTGCAATGGAAGATCATTATTGGTTATGACATAGAAGGTTAAGACACTATAACCTTATGAACCTATGAAAACATTCTATGAAAATATTACTTAAGGATCTACTGGTGAATATATTTGATTCTTCAAATGTTTGTGATCCATGTCAATATAGAAAGAAACATAAATCAAGATTTAAATCAATCAGTGAAGTCTCAGCTACAAATGCATTATAGTTAGTGCATATGGCTCTTTTTGGCCCAATAGAAACTGGCAGCATTGGTGAAAAATATTTTGTATTTGTCTTTGTTGATGATTACATAAGATTTAGGTGGGCCTACATTCTAGCGAAGAAGTCTGAAGCCTTCTCGTATTTAAAAATTTTTATAGGCCAAGTTAAAAACGATAAAATCCTTCCATTGAAAATTATTCATAGTGATCATAGAGGATAATTTCAAAATTATGATTTTGAATCTTCTTTTTTGTAGAAAAAGCATTAATCATCACTTCTCAGCACCCAGAACACCTCAAAAAATGGTGTTGTTGAAAGAAGAAATAGAATTCGTCAAGAGATAACAAGAACCATGTTGAGTGAATATTCAGTAGTAAAACACTTTTGGGCTGAAGCTTTAAGTACTTCATTTTTATACTAGGAATCAAGTTTTAATTAGACATTTTCTTAATAAAACTCCTTACGAGTTATGGAATGGTAGAAATCCTATGCTTTCCTAATTCAAGGTTTTTGGTTTCAAGGTATTCATCCTGAATACTAAAGATAATATACATAAATTCACACCAAAATATGGTGAAGGAATTTTCTTAGGATACTCCAAAACCTCTAAGGCATAAAGAGTTTTCAATAAAAACAATTTTACAGTTAAAGACACATTACATGTTAAATTTGACGAAACTGATCCTTTTGTTTTTAGACAACCCCAACCAAAATTTTCAGGTGTGTTATTAGAAACTGATTTTCATCCCTTGATAAAAGATCCTTCTGATAACGAAAATGTCCAAGATAATGTTTCTTAATCATTTACTATAGAATATTTCCTAACCTATGTTGATGAAAAAGTTTTACAAAACTCAAATCAGTTGTTTATACAAAATAACCCTAGTGATAGTATCATTGGTGATGTGAATCAACCTGTGAGGAATATAAGTTCATTATGAAATGAAGTAGAACATATTGCATTCTTTTCCCAATTAGAACCCAAAAGCACTGATGGATATTTAGGTGAGGATGAATGGATAAAATATATGCAAGATGAACTACATGAATTGAAAGGAATAAATTTTTGACCTTGGTTGAAATACCTAAGGAAACTTTTGTTATTTGAGTAACATGGGTTTTAATAAATAAGTGTGATGATAATTTAATCATAGTTAGAAATAATTATAGATTTTTTGCTAAAGGATATAGTCAAAAAGAAGGAATATACTATGAAGAAACCTATGCTCCAAATATCTAGACTTGAATCTATTCATATCTTACATTCCTTTGCAGCATTCTTCAATTTTAAATTTTTTCAAATGGATGTGAAATGTTTTTTCCTTAATGGTAATATTCAAGAGGATGTTTTTGTTGAACAAACTCCTGGTTTTGAAGATACAAAACATCCTGATCATGTTTTTAGACTTACCAATGCTTTGTATGGACTTAAGCAAGCCCCTAGATCCAGGTATAATAGACTTACATGATTTTGGATTAAAAAATAAGTATGTTAAGGGATATAGAGATCCAACACTTTTTATAAAGAAATATAAGAAAAATATTTTGTTCGTTCAAATTGATGTTGATGACATTATATTTGGTTCAACTCAGCAATCTTAAACTGATTCCTTTGTAGATCTAATGAAATCTAAGTTTGAAATGAGTATGATGAGTTAGTTAACATTTTTCCATGGTTTTCAAATTTCTCAAAAACCAGAAGGTATCTATATATCCCCACCTATGTATATTAAAGATATTCTAAAAAGTTATGGATATGACAATATTAAGAGTATTAGTACTCCCATTGGTACCTCAAACACACTTGATCTTGATGAATATGGGAAACCAATATATCAAAAATCTTTTAGATATATGATAATAAGTTTGATTTACTTGATAGCTAATCATCCGGAACTAATGTTTTTACTATTGTTATGTGTAAGATATCAATCGAATCCTAAGGAATCTCATTCAAAGGTAGTGAAAATAATTTTTTTATACTTAATTTAAACAATAGATTTAGGACTCTTTTTTACATCTGGAAATGATTTTGTCTTCAAAATTTTTTCAGATACTAACTTTGGTGGATGTAGAATGGATAGAAAGAGTACATCCAGAACATGTCATTTCTTAGGAGATTCTTCTATTTCTTTTTCTTGCAAGAAGCAACATTCAGTAGCACTTTCCACTTCTGAAGCTGAATATATAGAATCAAGAAGTTGTTGTGCTCAAGTTTTGTGGATACAACACACACTCATAGCCTATGTTATGAGTTATACCAAAACAAAATATTGCGTGATAATAGAAGTGTCATTTCCCTTAGTAAAAACCTTGCACATAACTCTCGTGAAAAACACATAGATATTAGGAATCACATTCTTAGGGATCACGCCAAAAAAAAGATATCATTCTTCAATTTATCAGAATGCAAGATCAACTGGATGATATTTTCAGAAAAGTTTCACCCACCGATAGATTTGAATACATTAAACTAAAGTTTGGAATTATAACCATAATGTAATCCTCCTTGTTAACTTTTTGTTGAATCCAATATTCTTATAGTATTAAACTATATTTTATCAGGGGAGTACATTTGATTGTTAGTTTTCAAAAAAAATCATAATAAAGTTTTCAAAAAAATTCGTAATAATGTCTCAAAAAAATTTCATAATTAAGATTTTCTTACTTGAGATTTTTTTAATGAAATTTTTCTTAAAGAAATTTTTCGTAATTAATATTTTTGTAATGAAGATTTTCGTAATGCAGACTTTCATACTCAAACTTTTATTTATCGTAATAGGGTTTTTTTTCGTAGTCATGTTTTATTCCTAGAATATAATGTTCTTCAAGAAGATTATTACATATTCTGAATAATCATTCTAGAAATCCAAAAGGTATGTTTTCTTTCTTAAGTTTTCATAGTCATCATTTACATGTTTATATTTTCTTTTGTGTTTTAAAATCTTCGGATACTAGTTTCCTTAAATCAGATTGTTTTCCTTTAAAAAACCTCAAATGATCGGATCCTACCAAATTTTCCATGTGGCTATCATTTCCACTATCTGATCTGATCAAAAGGTTTTTCAGCCATTGGATTGAGTTTAGAAGATGAATCATCACTTCTAAAGCCTATATAAAGGACCCCCAAAGGGTTGTACCACATCAGTTTCAATCCTTTCCATGTCGAAGCTCTGCCCCACTTTTAAAAGCCCATTCTGAATCTATCAAATCTTGCCCAAATATGAATGTCTGGTGAAGTTCCTACTCAAGGCATGTCTACTGTCAATATAATTCTGGAATGGAAGGTATATAAAGAAAGGCTGGTGCATCCAAATATCTTCAACAAGTATGATTCTATAAATTAGATGAACATAAAGATGAATGGATGGGAGAGTGTCTGCATATCAAAGCTAGGTGCTCAATACCTGGTGTATCCGGATCTACTTAATGAATTCTATGAGTCAGCTAGTTTCTTTAAGGAAGAAGGCCGAGAGTAGTTTTCATTCAAAAGAAATGAAAGGGATTGTGCTCTTTAGTACACCAAGGATGCAAGATTGGTTGGAATCCCATATGAAGGGGAAGCCGAGATCTGTTCCCACAAGTTACCTGATGTTCAAGGAATTTTTCTAAAGGTGAAAGCTATGGAGTGTCTCAATCTTACAGATATCAAGACTCAAAATATTTCTCATCTGACTACAAATAATCGGATCATTGATTTTTAGTTTAAGGGCTTTATTGTTCTGAGAAATGGAGATAAGGACACCTTGAAGAAGAGGGACATGTTCATCATAGTTTTTATGGTGAATCAGAGGAAGATAAACATGATGAATCATATTATCATTACGATAGAGAATATCAAGAATGGGAACATAAAAGCATAGATTATCATGTACCCAGCCATCCCCCCTAAGTTAATTTTTCGGTTCCTTGATTATTTTAATATTCTTTGTAGTTACAAGCCAAGGAATTGCAAAGTCATGCTAATCAGTGATGACACCCTCAAGAGGATGAAAGTTGGTTTTTCTAAGGAATCAGGATAATTTTATGACTTACCATAGGATTAGGCAGAGGCTGTTCTGAAGGAACAAGAAGTTCTTGAACATTCAAAAAAGGATAGAAAGAAGAGGAAGTTGAAAGAATATTGGTTGAAGGTAAAATCCCAGAGGCTAAAGGAACTGAATCCGCACCTCCAAAAACTAAGAAACAAAAATCCTTTCCCGATGGGGATGTAGCCATGTGGAGGGAAGACAAAAAGAATTGGATGGAAGAAGAGACACAGTTTGGTTTAGACTATGCAAGAGGCTAAGGCTTTAAAAGAGAAGATAATATATGAGCTTGAGAAGCAAGCCAAGAAAAATAAGCAAAAGAAGAAGATGTATGAGGCTGAAATTGTTCAATCCCTTCTGAGGGATACTGAAATAGCATATGAGAACATCCCAGTACCAAAATCGTTCTTGGTTGAGGCATTACTTGAGACACCAGGGAAGAAATTTGTCAATCTGGAAAAAGCCCAAGAAAAGATTCTTGAAGAAAAGTTCGCTGAAGAAAAAGGAGAAAAAGAGGATGAAAGCAGTAGTGGCACTAAAGACCTTATAAAGAATGTTGAATATTATAATGAAAAGGAAATCCCATCCAAGAAACTATCAATTAGAACATCTAAAGCAGAGTCTTAAAAGAACCCAACTCCTCAGATGGATGAGGAAGGTAATGTTGAGAAGGGTGAAGAAGAATTTAATAAATTGTCAGAGGAAGAAAGTTCAATCCATGATTTCATACACCCTATGTATGCTGAGAATAGAGATGAGAATGAAATTTAGATAAATATAAGATTGTTTAGCTGCCTGACAGTGAACATGAGTCTTTGAATGATGAAGCTATTCTGAGAAATGATAAGGGGAAACAGGTGGCTGTGGATACACCTATGAATGAAATTTTAAAGAATAAGGAAGTTGGTGGTTTTTAGAAGAGGAAGATTATTGAGATAAAAAAATATCCCTCACCAAGAAAAGTGTATAATTCAGAATCATCTTCTCTGGGAAATTATTTTGAATTTCAATCCTTGATAAAGCTTATTGGGACCATTCCAATTTTCCAATGCATAGATTTCAGATGCTAGATGCTTTAACATACTTTGATCCAATAATCTGATACAATGTCCATAGTGATGGACAAGTGTGTCAAGCTGGAGGAAGACATAAAATCTTTCCTTATCAACTATGAATCCCACAAAAGATCCTATAAGAACATGGTAAGCTGGTAAAATAATATAGTTTAAGATTTGAGAGAGCGTAGTGAGTTTCATGATGACGTTAAGGAAGATTTTTATATTAAAGACGGTAAAATCAAAGATCTCACAACTAGCTTTGATGGAAAGGTAACTCTTGAATAGAATACTCAAATTCAAGAGGTAAAAGATTTTAATTGAAATTTGTATTCTGTTGCCCAAATTTGGAAAAGGGAAAGGGATCTTCAGAACGAAATTGAAGGGAAGATAGTCAAGCAAGATGAAATGATAAAGGCTCAGATAGAGGCTCTGAAAACTCAGGAGGAAAAGATCAAAGCCTTAGAGAAACAAGTAGAGGATGACCACAAGGAGATAAAGAAGCTGAATACCATAGTGAATAAATTTATTCCCAATGAGGAGGAAAGAAAATAGACCCAATCTGATTTTTTGTTGTATTATTCTTGCCTTGTACAAATTTTTCATATCATAATGAAATTTTGGTTTCCTTATTTTTTTTGCAAGCTTTATACTAATATTTCAGGTACTATAATTATTTTCCACTCCCTAAAATTCTTTTTGAAAATAAAAAGGTGGGAGAAAATAAAAAAAGAATAATAAGTAAATATGAAATATCCCTAAGTAAGGAGGAGTTTATCTAAGGGGGAGTTTTTATTACAGATATTTCCATAGTGAAGATAATGAAAAATATAATTCCATAAATCTAGAATACGATCCTCAGTGTTCCAAAGACTAAGAGGTAGTTTGTCATATTTATCTTTTTCCATGTGAAAAAGAAAGATATGTTTTATTTTTAAAGTCAAGAAAAACATTTTATATGCCCTTTTATTCTTTTTTGAAAGGTTTTTTGTGCTTTCCAAAAAGGGAATGATTGTTCAGTAAATAAGGTTTTCCATACGACTTTTCCATTATTTCATGTTTGGGAGAGATTGTGGAGACAATAAGGTTTCCTTATGACTTTACATTTCCTTCTTGTTTTAAAAATCACAAACACCTTATCTCAAGGCAAATATCATTTTTTCCCAGTGTTATATTTCTATAAAGAGAAATTTTCTTCCCAAAAGAAAATTATCCTTACCATGTTTTCATTGTTCATTATCTTGTCTATATCTAAAATTAAGTTTCATGTATAAAACCTCGAAATCAAATAATACATAGATAACGATAATTCTATTTTCAGACACCGAGTTCTTACTTTGAATTCACATAATTTAGAATCCAAACACTTCTGAGTTCAGACATCGAGTTCTTTGAATTCAGACTCCAAACTCTTCTGGGTTCTAACTCCGAATTCTGAATACGAATTCTGATTATGAACTCTTAGGAATATTAACTGTGAATTCTTGTTACGAATTATTCTGAATTTGGAACCGAATTCAGGATATATATTCCTATGAGTTCTGACTCCGAATTCAAATGAATTGTGACTCCGAACAATTAATGTTAAGGTTCTGAATTCTTGTTAATCCAGATACTGAATTTCCTTGAAATTCAGACTTCAAAATTATATAGAGTCCAGGTTCCGAATTCCTTAGAGAAAAGAATTTGAATATCATTGTATTATAGACTCCGAATTCATTTTTGGTTAGACTCTGAACATTTATTTTCATACATTTCAAATATTGGTTTTTTAGTTATGTAACAATATTTTTTCTTACACATGTTTTTTTTATAAAATGATGTCATGTGTTAAGTTGATAACGAACCATTTTTTGAGTGATACGTGTATAGGTCCCTCCAAAATTCATGGAAAAATATGACTGTTGGAGGAGGGAGATGACCGTTGTTGTTGTTCCTATAAATATGAGATCATTTTAAAATATCTCAACACTATTATATTACTCTAGAGATTACATCTTGTTGAAGTGATTTCTAGAGAGAGAATCTCATTCTTAGTGCGTATTGAACATATTTTTCATATTTTTTTCATGCAACTCTAAATGTGGTTGATTACATTCGAGGGCTTCTCGGTAAAGGAAGACAGATTTGCCGACTATCTTGAAGTTGAGGGCTTCCTTGTTGAGGACAGAGGTGTTGACTACCATGAAGTTGATGGATTTTGGGGATAGCAAGACCGACTCCAATCATTGCATCGAGGGCTCACCTTGGTGTGGGTAAGATAGACTTTCTTGAAATTATAAATCAAGGGACCTTTATCCAAGTTTGTTGGATACCCTTCTCTTTGGGTTAAAAGACTTAATAATTGTTACTTGTTTTGTTACTAGTTTTCCACTGCATTTTTTAGGAATGTATAACTATCATAAAATTCCTTATACTTGTATACACTAATTTTGTAAGATTCTATACGCTTTAAGGTATAATCTTTATCTTTGTAAACTTTCTTTAAGTTTCATTTTCCAGAACCATCTAATCTGATTCACTTTCTCAGAATCATTTTCAGGAATCAAGTAAGTGTGAAGAACTAGATGTTTTTTGAATTACCTTGTTTAACCTTATTAAACATATTCATCTTTAAATGTACCAAAGTAATTTTTAAAAATAAAATTCACCCCCACATGTATATTGAGCATCACTAGATACTACATACAATATCTAAATTATTTCTATCCTACATTTGGTATTATAGAGTATATGATAATCCATATACCATCTCAATAAATTAGACATTAAATGAAAACTTTAGAATATATTTGACAATATAATAATTATGTTATATTTTAAATATGTTTTAATAATTTTAAATAATTTAATGAAACATTATATTGGAAAAATAACAATTGTGCCCATTTTGAAACTATTTAATTCTGGGATTTTTAAAATTTTCTAGATAACAAGTGAATTTCCAAATTTTATTATTATATCCCTAAAAGATCAGGGTAATCTTTAAAATTTTGTGGTCACATTAATTATCTCAAATATAATTAATTTTAATGTTTTAATAATATACATTTTGTATTTTAATTACTAAATTAATTACTACATCACTGTTGAGTAATTATTTAATATTATTATTTCATTACTAAAAAATAAAAAACAAATAAATTTACTAACATAAATATTCTGGATTTTATAAAAATAGTTTTAGGGGAATTTTTATATTATATAAATTTGTAATAAACATGTTATATTATTTAAAACATGAATGTGACATCATAATATTTTTATTAAATAAAATATTAAAAGTATCATAACTTCATTCAAGTGGCTCAAAATGTCAAAAATAAATTTAATAAATGAAAATAGAGTTTTTAGATAAATACTAACATTGATATTCGTTCATAACATTAATTTTTCCCCATATTGACACATACGAGATATTGAAGAAAAAAATGGCATTTTGTGTCTTTCATGGGTTTAAATATTATAAAATAAATTTTCATGAAACTATATACATTAAAAGACTTTATTTAGATCATTAAGTGTTAAGGGTAAAATTTTATTCATCCAATAATATTTTGGAATGTTTTAAAATCTTTTTGTAGTCATTATAATTTTAATTTTAACCAAAATTAATTAATTTACCCATTACTGTGGTCAAAAAATGTACTATGTTTACTATTCCTATTTTCTAAAATAATAAGTGATCCCAAATAATAAATTTGGAACATATGATTCAAATTTTTATAATAGTTTCTCATAATTAAAATCACAAAATTATTATAATTTAATTTAATATAAATATGTTAAATTTCCATGAAAAACTCTCTTCTCAAAAAAAGCAATTTTAAAACAGAAAATGATTTTAGAATATGTTCTTTTATAAAATCCTAAAAAAACATAAATTGTTTATTTTAAAACAAAAATTAACTAAATAATATTTAAAACTAATCCAAACCATAATTTGAACATGTAAAAGTTTTAAAATAAAATATAATTTACAATAAAAATCAGTACATTCACTATTCCTCAAAACATTAAACTTCTTAGAAAAATAACAACAGTTCACCAAAAGATATTTTTATACACCTATTTTAAATAAGAATCATATTTTTTCAAATATAATATAAAAAATATTCAAAAAAAGATTTTTAACAAGAATTCCATCAAAAGGCGACAAAACTACCTTTTAGAAAAAGACTTCAATTACGCAAAAAATTAAATTTATTCTCATATCATGTCTAGAAAACACAAAAATGAATTTTAAAAAATTTATTGATTATTATATATATATATATACATATTTCATTAATATAATCCAATAATATTTAATTATTTATTTGTTGGTATAAAACAAAATTTTAATATTTAATTATGTTTTTTCTGAAAAAAAAAATCAATTTTATTTATAAAAAGTTTTACATTCAGTAATAAATAATTGGACAAATAATTAAATAAAAATTTATAATACATAATTTCATAATTATGGTAATCATTATTATACCCACTATTCTAATTTCTAGGTTATAATTATATTTTTTTAATAATTACAATAAAAAAATGATGCTTCAAAGAAAATTAGTGTTGTATGTTACACAAGATAAGCTAGTGTTTACAGTAGAAAAAGAATAAAATGGTGTATCTTGATTTGAAAAATATTAATTAAATCAAATTATTTAAAAATATATTTTTTAAAAATCTCAGGGTATTACATTAACTCACTTTTCATTTATTGGGTTAAACTTCTATTTTATTGATTATTTCATGCTAAGTTTATGTTTCAAATGAATTACGATTATCTCATGTTTTATTTCCACTTATTTTATATACATTATAGTGAATAAACATAATCTATTAAAATTAATAGATTATTTCTCAAACTCCATTCATGGATTAATATTTTTTTGTTATACACCAAATTAATTTTATGATTTGTATATACTGCCCCTTCAACATATCATGTCATAAATCTCACTGTCTTCTTCGTATTCACAAGATTCAATGTGATATGAGAAAAGTTTATTTAGAAATATAAATTTAAATTGTATATTCAGTATATGATGAATGTTTTGGAATTTTAGTAATTGGTGGGTCCCGTCGTTGTATAACCACTTGAGGCATAGACATGTGTCATGGGACAAATAAATTGGTGACAAACTCCTTGTGTTTGCTTCTAAGAAGAATCAAACATGTGTCTTTCCACAAACATAAACTGCATTGAGAATAGGTATAGAATTTATAGTGGTTCATGTCCCAGATATATGGCATCCAAAAATTAAAAATTTCGTTTATTCAGCATTTAGTTATAATATATAAGGTATGTTCTATAAGGCCCCAGCATTAAACCTAACTTAATCTTGAGTTATTAGAAGATAAGACGTTGAGTATCTTTTTAGGTTTAGAGTTTTATAGAATTAGATCATAAAAACATGAAATACATTCCAAATTTAAAAAAAGTGGTTACCTAAAGATAGTATTCATTTTTCCCATTAACGGAAACATATTTAAAATAAAACATGGATTCTTTCTTGACACTTCATGACACTATCATCATATCATGTACCTTTCCCTTGAGTTGTGAAAAAATTTCAAAAGAACTTCGGATGAGCATAAAAAGCACAGTATGAGATATAAAAATATGGAAAGGAAACACGAGTTCATATATACATAAGAATGAAATCATACTTTACCCATAAAACATAGGCACTTTAACATACCTCATCAAATCAAGAATAAATCATAGAAATCATAAGACATAAAGGTAACTTGAGGCATTCATAACATTCTTACATAGGGAGTAACCCTCTTGGTTACGTTTTGAATACCCACCACAGTATATTCCCTAAATCTCTTCGGAGAAACCAAAACATTTCACTCCATCGCGTTACCCAATGCATTGGAGAGCTATATCGGGCTCACCCGCCCTTATTTTATCACAGAACCACCTATCTTCATAACAATGCCCAAGAACCATAACATAATCTTATCACATAAATCATGGATAAAGGAAACATAACATTTCCACCTTTCAATAACGAGATATAAATACAACACATTCATATAAAAACATTATGAAAACCATTTTCAATACAAAAATAAAATAAAAGTAAAACATGGTATTTATTTTTCTTTTAAAAAGAAGGTATGGCATATAGAGGAAGCCGAAACTCAAATAATGGTCATGGCGGCGGAGAAGTCGTTGTTGCCGCATACGTATGACCAAAACATTCCCTTTTTCATTTAGTAAATGATTCTTAGAAAAAATATACCTTTTGAATAAATGTAAAAGTCAAAGGGGTTTATACACTGTATGAAAGAAAGTTGTGTATAAAACAAAATATGCCTCAATGAAAGGATATTGAGATGAAGTCCCATACCTCAGGTCCGACTTGACTCGATCGTTCTTTAATATCATAAATAATAAACTTGAGTTAATTTATACTTTCTTAAGAACCTTATTCAAGTTCATTATTCATTTTATATCACTTATTACCATGTCATCAACACTATGTAATTATTTTAGTTAATAACGGTCGTTTTAACGATCATTGGTACTTGAGTCAAAATATGCTCTTTATAATTACAAGTTGTTCATGTATCCATCATATCCAGAGTTATAATCATGATTTATATATCATATATATCATATATATCCAGTATATACTTGCATTTATAATATTACATAATCATTTAGAGGTAAGAAATGAAATGTACCGTTCATGGAGACAATAAGCCGTACGTACGCATGAACGCTACTTTCATTTCTATTTCATATTTTATAGAATGGAATCATAATTATATAAAGGTATATTATAATTCCAGTATAATATCATATATAATACCATTAATTACATCCTTTATACGTCCCACATATGGCATTAACGAATCAAATCACTTTGAGGGGGCGGTAGTCCGCACTTCCTAAAATGAAGATATCGCGTTTACTCATAATGGTAACCATAAAGGATATGCCATAAATAAAAAATACAGAAGCTTAAGTAAAAGATAAACATATTATATATAATATATAAATATAGTGACATATTAATGGCCACCTTTGAAGGTGATATATGAGTGTTGAACAATCATCGTTTCGTGAGTCAGAAATTCGCCATCCACGGAAACAGTATGTTCCTTAACCATTAGATGTAGGTGTGTGTAAGTGTAGCTCGAATCATTATTATAACAACATCCTAGTATATTAAATATACTGGAGTTGTTACAAAAGAAATGAATAAAAAGATTTTAGGGGGTTGGAGAATCAAAATAAAACAAAAGGACTCAAGTGAAGACATTATCTTAAAATCGGGTAACTCTATTTGGTTTGAGCTCAAAGGCTTACTTGGGAAGACTTCATCCCAAAGTTTGGCTTCAAGGAGTTAGAGAGGTATGTGGAGATACAAAATGGGTAGGGGTTTTCCAAGGTGTGGGTAATGAGGTAGAGGTGGGGGCTTTTATATGAGGAGAGGAGGGGCACTCTTGGAAAGTAATGAAATATTACTTTATTTTAAAATGAGTTTCGGATTTAAAAGGTCCCACATTGATATAATTCTAGGATAAGGTGATAAGGGTTCTAAATATACCCATCCAATAGGTTTTGGAAATGTGTAGGTCATATATTTTACATTATCTTTTCATTTTATTTAAATCCTTTATTAATGAGTTAACTGCTGCATCATCATGATGCCATATGTAATTTAATATATTTAATGTCTAAAAATTATAAAAAAAATCATGACATAGGAAATATTATTTATCTTTCTAATGAATATTTATAGTAATAAATATGACTTGTATAACCCCATTTAAAAATTGTTTTAGTAAAACATCTCTTGTTTGTGTCATTTTTACTTTAACATTAAATAAAAAATTATTTATGTCATTTCCCAACCAAAGTGGCTCCATGGGGTCCCCAAGTTGACCCATGGATTGTCTCGATCATCCATGACACATCCAATAAGGGTAGGACATGTGTCATGCTCATATCATATTATTAAAACATTATTTTTACCTTAAACTACACTAATTACCTCTAATCGCGATTAAAAACATAAAAGTTACTATTTACCAAAAAAAATATTTTAATACCACTGAACCACATTTTACTTCTTAATGACAACCATGTATGTCCGATTTTTGAAATTCAAAACACAGAGGTGGTAAAATTTCATTTAAACAAAAGATAAGTTTTTATATGTACCACTTAGTGGTTTCACTATTAATCAAAAATTGATGTTTTCCAGAAAAAACCAATACTTTACCCTAAGCTATATTTGATATTCCGAATACAAAAATGAGGTATATTTTAAAAAATTCAAAACATATTAGTTACATTAATTAATTTAATAATTAATTTCTGCTGTCAGAGCAAATAGCATGTTTTTATAAAACAATAAGTATCAAAATATTGACACTTGTTTAAGTCTAATTTCAAAGTGAAATTAATTCCAAAGACCACTATTGAACTAAATGGTTAAAATATATTCTAATTTCACTTTAAAACCAATTCAAAAGATAATCTCATCATATAAATAAATTAGATTAAAAAGTGGTTTTGAATTAAAATACAACAGTTTTCACTATTCATTAAAAAAATTAACATTATCGGAAAAATACCAAAAATTCACACAAAGTAAAATTTGATGTCCCAATCATAAAGAATAAGTTTATTTTGACAAATAGAGCTTATAAAACTTTCAAAAGATAGATTTAAAAGATGGTTTTCCATCAAAAGGCTGTAAAACAATCTTTTTAAAAATATTAGTGTATTCCTTGATTAAGATTGGATTTATTCTCATTTTAAGCCTTTAAAACACTATCAAATTCATAAATATACATATATAAGAATACCTATTATTCATTAATTACTTGGGATGTTACATCCTTCCCCCCTTTAGAAAATTATGTCCCTGCAATTTATTTACTTATCGAATAAGTGTGGGTATTTATCCCTCATTGCATTTTCAGATTCCCATGTTTCCTCTTCAATCATGTTGTTTTTCCACAAAACCTTTACCTGATGAATCACTTTATTCCGTATCACTTTCTCCCTGTGGTCAAGAATCTGAACCGGTTGTTCCTCATAAGAGGGATTCTCTTCCAATTGAACTACCTCCAGACTCAAAACATAAAATAGATCTGGCACGTACTTCCTTAACATTGAAACATGAAAAACATTGTGTACCTGAGATAAACTCGGAGGTAAAGCCACTCAGTAAGAAACTGATCCAACTCTCTCCAGAATTTCATATGGTCTAATGAACCTTGGACTCAACTTTCCATTCTTACCAAATCTCATCACACTTTTCCATGGTGAGACTTTGCGAAAAACATGATCACCTACCTCAAAAGTGAGATCTTTCCACCTATTGTCCGCATAATGCTTCTACCTACTCTGAGCTGTTCTCATGTGTTTCTATATCAGCTGATCTTTTTCTGCCATCTCTTCTACCAATTCTGATCCCATAAACTTCCTTTCACCCACTTCATCCTAAAAAGCTGGAGTTCGACACTGCTTCCCATATAACGCCTCAAATGGTGCCATCTGTATTCTGAAATGAAAACTATTATTATAAGAAAACTCAACCAAAGAAACATGTTGGTCCCAACTTCCCTGATAATCCATAAAACAAGCACGTAGAATATCTTCCAAAGTCTGAAATGTTCGTTCTGACTGCCCATCTGATTGAGGATGAAAAGCTGTACTAAAATTTAATTCAGTACCCAAGGACTTCTGAAGGCCTTTCCAAAAGTTAGAAGTAAACCTGGGATCACGGTCAGATATAAAGAGAGAGGAAATCCATGTAACCTGACTATCTCTTTAAGATAAAAATGAGAAAGTTTATCTAGAGAAAAATTATCTCGTATAGCAAGGAAATGAGTAGATTTAGTCAAGCAATCAACAACAACCCAGATTTCATTATTACCTAGAGATGTCTTCGGTAATCCCACAACAAAGTCCATGAATACATTCTCCCATTTCCACTATGGCACTGGTAAAGGCTGAAGCATCCCTTTCGATAACTACCGCTCTGATTTAACCTGCTGACAAGTCAAACACTTCATAGTAAAATCAGAAATATCTCTTTTCATTCCATCCCACCAGTAATACTTCCGAAGATCTCTATACATCTTAGTACTGCCAGGATGAACTGAAAACGGAGAACTATGAGCTTCACATAACAACTCTCTCCTCAACTGTGAATCACAAGGCACACACAATCTCTTCCCAAACCTCAAAAAACAATCATTATCAATGTTGTATTTATGCAACTTACCTTTCTGAACCAGCACTACATTTTTATGAAACTCACTGTCTTGCTTCTGTGCTTTCTTCATTCTGTCTGATAGAGAAGATTTCACTGATACCTGAAATAAAACAGATGTACATCCTACACCAACAACTTCTATGACAATGTTCATCAAATCCTTAACCAAAGGATCACATTCAAAATGCAACATTGTTAATGAAGCATTACTTTTTCGACTCAAAGCATCAACCACTTTATTTGTTTTTCCCAGATGGTAATCAATTGTACAATCATAATCCATGATTAATTCTATCCATATCCTATGCCTCATGTTCAATTCATTATGGGTGAATATATACTATAAACTTTTGTGATCGGTATATATTTCACACTTTACTCCATATAAATGATTCCTCCAAATTTTTAAAGCGAAAACAACAGAAGCTAATTCCAAATCATGTGTAGGGTAATTTACCTCATGAGTTTTCAACTTTCGTGAAGCATAAGAAATTACCTGATCATTTTGCATTAGAACCCAACCAATTCCATTCAATGAAGCATCACTATAGATAACAAACTCCCCATTTCTGGAAGGTAGTGCCAAAACTGGAGCATTCACCAATTTTCTTTTCAATTCCTGAAAACAATCATCACGTTCTTTTGTCCAGATAAACTTAACACCCTTCCGAGTTAGCTTCATCATTGGACTAGATAACCGTGAAACATTTCTAACAAAACTTTGGTAATAACCTGCCAAACCAATAAAGCTACGAATCTTAGTTACATTTTTGGTTCTTCGCGATTCTTCAACAACCTTTGTTTTTGCAGGATCAATAGTTATCCCATCTTTAGAAACAATATGACCAAGGAAAGAAATATGTTGCAACCAAAACTCACACTTTCTGAATTTCCCATACAATTTCTTTTCTTTCAAGGTTTGCAAAATATCCCTTAAATTTTTTTCATGCTCTTCTTTACTTTTAGAAATCACCAAAATATCATCAATGAAAACAACCACAAACTTATCCAAGAACTCATGGAAAATTCTATTCATTAAGTCCATGAATATAGAATTTTCATTGGTTATCCCAAAATGCATTACTAAAAATTCATAATGGCCATATCTTGTATGAAACACAGTCTTCAGAACATCTGCTTCCTTTACCTTCAACTGATGGTACCCCGATCTCAGGTCAATCTTTGAAAAATACTGATCTCCCTAGAGCTGATCAAACAAATCATCGATATGAGGCAAAGGATATTTTTTCTTAACAGTGATGTTATTCAAGGCTCTATAATCAATGAAAAGTCTCATAGAACCATCTTACATTTTAACAAATAAAACAGGAGCACCCCATGGTGATGTGCTAGGTCGAATGAAACCTTTCTCTAATAAATATTGTAATTGCTCCTTCAACTCTAAAAGCTCAATTTGAGCCATTCAATAAGGGGGTTTTGAAATTGGCTTAGCATCAGGAACTAAGTTAACATAAAACTCAACTTCCCGATCTAGTATTATTCCAGGCAACTCATCAGGAAAAACATCAGGATACTCATTTACCACTGGCACATCCTTAATCTGAACAGTTCCTTTATTTTCAACGATGCGTGCAAGGTAACATTCATTTCCATATTTTACAAATTTCTCGGCCTCTTGATATGTTATCAACAGTAAGGGTTCATTCTTTTACAAAAACTGAAAGTCTTTCTGAAAAGAAACTTCTTGAGCTCTATAGTCAATCATAGCATGGTAAATAGAGAGCCAATCCATACCCAGGATAACATCAAACTCTACTAGAGGTAATGTAATAAGGTTCACAAGTAGGTTCTTTCCACGGATAAGGATATGATGATTCTTATAAATTCTTTTTGCCTCAACATTTCCCCCAGGTGTTTTTACCACAAGTTCAGGAGTCATTTCTTGAGATGGTATTCACAATTTACTAGAAAAGGTTTCAGAGATGAATGAATGTGTAGACCCTGAATCAAATAACACACTGACATAAACTGAAAAAACAAAAAAATTAACTGATACAACTTCATTTGACGGCCAGTCATCTGCTGAAGTAGTTGAAAAGGATTTCACCACCCCTTTCTTCTTGTAGTATAACTGCTTCCCATCACTTAATCTCTTTGTCGGACACTCATTTTCATAGTGACCCATCTCATTGCACTTAAAACATTTCACTAACTGTAAATCAAATTTGGACTTACCATCACCCTGATCTTTTTCAATGCAATCACGAGCCTTATGTCCCATCTTACCACATCAGTAGCACTTTCCAGAATTCAGAAGACATTCCCTAGCATGCCTTTTACAACATTTATCTCAAACTGGAAACTTAGTTTTCTTACCATCAGACCTTTTTGATGAATTGTTTCCTTTATCCTGCCACCTCGGTCTCTTCTTCTACTGGTTTTTATAGAACACTTGATCATCGCCAAACACCATTTCCACCTTCTCAGCTCATCGAACAATATTTTCATAACTTTTGAACTCACGAGAAGCTAATGCCCTTCGATATTTTGGATTTAATCCAGAGTAAAAACGATTGATTTTACTATCAAAGTCTCGGATAAAATTTTGAGCAAACCTTGACAATTGAGTGAACCTTTATTCATAGGCAGCCACTGAGTCTTCCTCTTGCCTCAAATCCAGGAATTGTTTTTCCATCCTATGTCGAACAGCCTTAGGAAAATACTTCTCAAGAAACATACCTTTGAATTTATCCCAGTCAAGAGCATCAATCTCATCAGCATCCCTGATATTTTTATCCATCGACCACCACTGATCTGCTTCACCCTCCAAACGGTAAATAGAAAGACTAATATTTTGATTGTATGAACACCCCATGACATCAGAAATCTTCTCCAGTTCTTTAATCCACCCTTCAGCTAGCACAGGGTCAGATGATCCTTTTAATGATAGGGGATGTTGCCTCATGAAATGTTCCACCACTGACATGTTCCTCTGCGGTTGATCTGGATGATCTCATGCATGGATACCACCGCCATTTATCGCATGAGTCAACTGCGCCATTACTACAAAAAACTATTCAGTTCCAATTCCGACCATCTTAGGATGCTGATTCGGAAGGTTATTTCCTACTGTATGCCTTCCTAGCACTGCTTCCCTATTTCCTCTGCGGAAAACCATTCTGAACAAACATGTCTTAGATGAAGCAACATGGTAATCATCAAATGCTATATCATTTAAAAAATATTTTTGGATAAGCATTTAATAGAATTATAACTCCTAAAGTTACCTAAACCGACATCTGATACCAACTATAAGGCCCCAGCCTTAAACCTTACTTACTCTTGAGTTATTACAAGATTACACGTTGAGGATCTTTTTAGGTTTAGCGTTTTAGAGAATTAGATCATAAAAACATGAATTACATTCCACATTTAAACAAAGTGGTTACATAAAGATAGTATTCATTTTTCACATCAACGGAAACATATTTAAATTAAAACATGGATTATTTCTTGACACTTCATGACACTATCATCATATCATGTACCTTTCCCTTGACCTGTGAAAACATTTCAAAAAAACATGGGATGAGCATAAAAAGCTCAGTATGGGATATAAAAATATGGAAAGGAAACATGAGTTCATATATACATAAGAATGAAATCATACTTACCCATAAGACATAGGTACCTTAACATATCTCATCAAATCATGAATAAATCATAGAAATCATAAGACATAAAGGTATCTTGAGGCATTCATAACATTCTTATGTAGGGAGTAACCCTCTGGGTTACGTTTGGAATACCCACCACATTATATTCCCTAAATCTCTTCAGAGAAACCTTAACATTTCACTCCGTCACGTTACCCAATGCATTGGAGAGCTATATCGGGCTCACTCGCCCTTAGTTTATCACGTAACCACCCGTCTTCATAACAATGCCCAAGAACCATAACATAATATTATCAAATAAAACATGCATAAAGGATACATAACATTTCCTCCTTTCAATAAAATATATCAATACAACACATTGATATAAAAACATTATGAAAACCATTTTCAATACCAAAATAAAGGAAAAGTAAAACATGGTATTTATTTTTCTTTTAAAAAGAAGGTATGGCTTGTATAGGAAGCCGAAACTCAAATAATGGTCACGGTGGTGGAGAAGTTGTTTTTGCCACATACATTTGAAAAAAACATTCCCTTTTATATTTTAGTAAATTCTTCATAGAAAAAAGATTCCTTTTTAATAAACGTAAAAGTCAAAGGGGTTTATACACTGTATAAAAGAAAGTTGTGTATAAAACAAGATATGCCTTAATGAAAGGAGATTGAGACGAAGTCCCATACCTCGGGCCTGACTTGACTAGATCATTATTTAATCTATTTAATAAAAAACTTGAGTTAATTTATACTTGCATAATAACCTTCTTTAAGTTCATTATTCCTTTTATATCACTTATTACCATGTCATGAAAACTATGTAATTATTTTAGTTAATAACGGTCGTTTTAACGATCATTTGTACTTGAGTCAAAATATGCTCTTTATAATTACAAGTTGTTCATGTATCCATCATATCAAGAGTTATAATCATGATGTATATATCATATATATCATATATATCTAGTATATACATTCATTTATAATATTACATATTCATTTAGAGGTAATAAATGAAATGCACCGTTCATGGAGACGGTAAGCCGTACGTACGCATGAACACTACTTTTATTTCTATTTCATATTTTATAGAATGGAATCATAATGATATAAAGGTATATTATAATTCTAGTATAATATCATATATAATACCATTACTTACATCCTTTATAGGTCTCATATATAGCATTAACGAATCAAATCACTTTGAGGGGGTGGTAGTCCGCACTTCCTAAAATGAAGATATCGCGTTTACTCATAATGGTAACCATAAAGGATATGCAATAAATGAAAAATACAGAAGCTTAAGTAAAACATAAACATATTATATATAATATATAAATATAGTGACATCTTAATGGCCACCTTTGAAGGTGATATATGTGTGTTAAACAATCATCGTTTCGTGAGGCAGAAATTCACCATCCACAGAAACAATATGTTCTTTAACCATTAGATGTAGGTGTGTGTACGTTCAGATCGAATACTTCTTATAAAAACATCCTTGTATATTAAATATATTCGATCTATTACAAAAGAAATGAAAACAAGAGTTTATGGGGTTGTAGAAGCAAAATAAAACAAAAGGACTCAAGTGAAGACATTACCTTAAAATCGGGTATCTCCCATTGGTTTGAGCTCAAAAGCTTCCTTGGGAAGACTTATGCCCAAAGTGAGGATTCAAGGAGTTATAAAGGGATGTGTATATACAAAATGGGCAGATTTTGGCCAATCCAAAGGCTTTGGAAGTGTGGGTAAGGAAGTAGAGTTGGGGTCCTTTTATAAGAGGAGAGGAGGGGCACTCTTGGAATGTAAAGAAATATTACTTTATTTTAAAATGACTTTCGGATTTAAAAGGTCCCTCATTGATATAATTCGAGGATAAAGTGATAAGGGTTCTAAATATACCCATCCAATTGGTTTTAGACATGTATAGGTCATAGATTTTACATTATCATTTCATTTTATTTAAATCCTTTATCAATGAGGTAACTCCTGCATCATTATGATGTCATAAATAATTTAATATATTTAATGTATAAAAATTATAAAAAACTATCATGATGTAGGAAATATTTTTATCTTTATAATGAGTATTTATAGTAAAAAATATGACTTGTATAACCCCATGTAAAAATTGTTTTAGTAAAACATCTCATGTTTGTGTCATTTTTACTTTAACATTAAATAAAAAGTTATTTATGGAATTTACCAACCAAAGTGGATCAATGGGGTCCCCAAGTTGACCCATGGATTGTCTTGGTCGTCTATGACACATCCAATGAGGGTAGGACATGTTTCAAGCTAATATCATATTATTAAAACAATATTTTTACCTTAAACTACACTAATTACCTCTAATCGCGATTAAAAACATAAAAGTTACTATTCACCAAAAAATTATTTGAATCCCATTGAACCACATTTTACTTCTTAATGACAACCATGTATGTCAGATTTTTGAAATTCAAAACACAGAGGTTGTAAAATTTCATTTAAACAAAAAATCAGTTTTTAAAAGTACCACTTAGTGGATTCACTATTAATCAAAAGTTGAAGTTTTCCAGAAAAAAACCAAAACTTCACCCTAAGATATATTTGATATTCCGAATTTAAAAATGATTTCTGTTTTAAAAAATTCAAAACATATTAGTTACATTAATTAATTTAATAAATAATTTCTGCTGTTAGAGCAAATAGCGTGTTTTAATGAAACAATAAGTATCAAAAGATTGACACTAGTTTAAGTCCAATTTCCCAGTTAAATTAATTCCAACGACCACTATTGGACTAAATGGTAAAAATATATTCTAATTTCACTTTAAAACCAATTCAAAAGATAAACTAATCATATAAATAAATTAGATTAAAAGGTGGTTTTGAATTAAAATACAACATTTTTCACTTTTCATTAAAAAATGAACATTATCGGAAAAATGCCAAAAATTCACAAAAAGTAAATTTTGATGTCCCAATAATAAATAATAAGTTTATTTTGACAAATAGAGCTTATAAAATTGTCAAAAGATAGATTTAAAAGATGTTTTTCCATCAAAAGGTAGTAAAACAATCATTTTAAAAATAATAGTGTATTCGATGATTAAGATTGGATTTATTCTCATTTTAAGCCTTTAAAACACTATCAAATTCATAAATAGACATATATAAGAATACCTATTATTCATTACATACTTGGGATGTTACATGTTCACAATGAAAAAAAATCAATGGATTCATTTCATTCTCAAATTATAGAATTAAATGACATGTGTGTTCTATTATCTTAATTAATATTTTGATTATTCTCATTGATTCATGATAGATTAAAATATTTCTAACCTTTAAAGATCATTTTAGCCCACCCTTATTTTTTATCCTTTCTATAGTTTATTAATAAGACAACTTTTAATGTATTTTGAAGGATAAAATTTATTAGCTTTTGTTATGTATTATGTTTTATTTTATTTTCCCAATGTAAAATAAGTATCATTTATATATCTAGTAACCCAGACTAGTAAAAGACTTATTCTTTTGGGATGTGATTCATTTTATCTATGCTAATTCAATTACTTAAGGTGTAGACTTTGAGATACTGGGGATAAGGACATTAAATTTGGATTGGACTTCAAAAACACTAATTGAGTTCTAATGAGTATATCATCCCATATGAGGATTAATGGATAGATTTAACAATGTGGGAGATGATATTTATTATTTAACATGAATTTTAAAATTCCAAATTCATAATTCTATTGGATATAAAGGTGATATATTTACAGATAAATCGATTGAGATAAAAAGATAATAGAAAGTGACATTCACTAAAGATCAGTTTGAAGAACCTATCAATTGTGTAATAATTTTTATATTAGGATTTATGTGTTATAGTTTGTCAAGATTAGAATTAATTTAAGTTTATCCCTTGATTATAATATAGATTTATGTATATCATTGAAGAAATCTAAAAATTATGAAACATGACATCATGGGGAGAACCACTTGATTATTAGTGTTGAAATCTTTATCAAAATTTCTAAAAGATACAAGTGTGTTTCCTCAATTTTTAACCATGTTAAATACTGTGATTAAAAGGGTGGATGTTTCCATGTACCATTATGGAGAGTTATTCTCTTTCTAAATATGTAACCTCAAACTATTAAAATTTTTTTGAATCAGGAATATCAACATACCATTTATATAAGGTATATATAGGGTCCTTTTTCAAGAAATCCCAATAAAATAAGCATGTCAATGTTTTTTGGGATATTTTTGTTATAAAAAATAGTATTCATGTTTTATTTAACAATTAAAAATAATTTTAAAATATTTTTTAAAAAGAAATCATAAAATACAGTCACCTTGATTCAACCTCGCATAGGGTGTTCAGTAGGACCTCTATATAAAATTAGTTTTATTGAAGCTTTTTAATGTTACTAAATTATTTTGAGAGATTGATTCAGTCATAGTGAAAAATAGTAATGATAAATTTGAATGATGAAATTATCAAATATTTAAAAACATTATGATATTTCCTTTATGATCTTATAGGATTGATATTTATTCTAGTAGAGTAGTTTGGATACAAATAATTTATTTGACAAGAAGGATTATGGTATAAGTTGAAATAATCATATTCAATGATGTTATTAAGGATCATCATTATTTTCAAAGAGAACATTATAAATATTCTTATATGAAGTTAAGGTACTAAAAAAATAATGATGTTATTTCAATAAAATTTCTAAAATAATTGAAGGATAATCCTAAGTAAAATATCCAAAGATGTAGATCTTACAAATAATGGATGATAATATGAAGAAAAATTATATTGAAAATATATATTATTTCTATAATTATTACACTAATGTTTTGTTCCATTCAAGGTATTGTTCATTAAATCAAAGATCTTAAAATAGTAAATAATATTTTCAGATTACTATTTTGACTATACAATTTGAATGTATCAAAATATGGGAAAATAAATATCATCAAGTTATCTCTTGACCACATGCAAAGAAAACTAGTTTCTTATGAGATGAGTAATAATCCAAAGTTATATATGGAAAAATTTTAAAAACAAATAAAATTCCTTTCTATTAAGAAGTAGTAATTTTTGGAGGATGAAAATAAAGATTATATAAGTGAATTTTTATAATAATATTTTGCAAGAAAAATTAAAAGTGGAAAAGCAAGATTTTAATCCAAATTTCCTCTAGTATTTTTTCATTACTTAAAGGTTGGGGATATCACTTCTAATTGTCCAATGATGTTTGATGAAGAATGTGGTGATTATGAGTTCATACCGATATATGATAATAAATTTCAATTTATATGGAAGCAATTTTTTGAAATTCATGTGGTCATAAGTTTTAAATAATAGTGCTTTTTGAAAAGGAATAAGGGTATGTAAAATAAGATCCCTTAGAAGGAATTAAATCCAGGTTTATCTCAATTGTAGAAGATAACATAATGGATTTATTGGATATCTATAAAACTAAAAAATATTATAATAATAAACCTAAAATATTTGTAGATATTATAGTAGATATGATTCGATAATATAAAGATATTGATCTAAAAACAAATAATTCCAATAAAATAAAAAGTTTTTGAATGAATCCCATGTTATATTGATGAAATTGTAGTTGAATTTTATCAGCTTGAAAATGTTGTGGAATATTTTGAACAATTTCTTATTGAATATTAACAATCTATGAGGTAAATATCATAAAAGAAATTAATATATTATGATCTTTGGAGATAATATATTATAGATATAAAAAGTCCCGAATATTGAAACTCTTGAAAAAGAACTTGTATATTTTGGACAAAAAGTCGATCCCAAAAATGAAATTTATTTTCCTAATAAAATGTTTTCCTTTTAGAAAAGTTAGGATGATATTTTTAAAGAGTGGAAAGAATGTGGTACAATAATATTTAATTAAATTATAATCCATCAAATAATAAGGGTATAGAAAAATACGGTGTTATATTTGATAGTGAAACATAATAAATGATGTTTGTAAGCATAAATATTATAGTGAATAATTTTAAGGGAAAATTTTTTCAACCAATGAGATATTAACAATAAGTACTGAATTGTTAATATAATAATGTTATTTGTAGAAAGGACAATATAAAAATTATTTATTTGTTGAATTTTTTTTCTATGGATTTCATGAAGAAACATTTCCTTTTGGGGGAGAGGTTGAATGTAATCGAGAAGAAGATGTTTTTAAAATCCAACATAAGAGATTCATAACATACTCTTCATATTAGAGATAAAATTACTTTTATATTAACTAATTAATAATTTCAAATATTTAACATAATTAATTTAATTACTAGAAGATTTGATGGTGAAATTTTAAAGGAATATTTAATAATGTAGTTTCATGGAAAACTAATTATGTTCTTTCATAGAATTGATTTAATCTTATTGTAGACAAATAATTTTACTAGATGTATTAGGATGAGAATGATGGGAAGAAAAAAATTTTCGAATCATTTAAAATCATCATTTATTGCAATAAGGATGATTAAGAAGGAAAAAATTTCATAAAATGAATTAAAATAATTAATGAATAGTAGTCCATGGATTTTTTATAGTAGGAATTCATTTAATATGAAAGATATTGTAAACATGTCAAAAAATATCAAATCATGAGTTTATGGAATCAAATGATTTGGAAATAATGAATCATTAAAGATAAAAAGATTTAGAAACACTTGATTTTTTTGTCGATGATTTTAAAGAAACTAATATAATTTTATTACACAGTTTATGACATTAAGTATTATGTGTTATTAAAAAATGTAACATAGTTGTTGAGGATATATTCTGAATCAAATATAATTTGGGAATTCATTTATTAATATTTAGTGAAATAATTGAAATTTTTATCAAATTGGTGGAAATAAAAATAATTGTTTATTATCAATGGAATAAGATAATATATTGTGGCTTTAGACTCTTCGAAAAATCAATAAAATAAGAATGTAGAACTTAATATAATTCAGATAAGTAGTGGATATACAATATATAAAGTCATATTAGGGTATTATTTTTAATAATTCATTATAAGAAATGTGTTTTTAAATCCATATACTCTAAATAAAAAGATAGCATCTAGTTGGTGAATTGGATTGATAAAGATGGGTGTGGTATGATTTGTCAAGAGGGAACCTATTGTGATTTTTATATCATTTTACTAGTGGATTATTATAACATTATATGTTTTTCCATATGTTAAAAAATATATGTGTCTGATTTAATAAAAGGATTTGGACAACATCATAAAATAAATGTGAATGGAGGATGAAAATCAACAGATTATGTAATGGAAAAGAATAAAAATCTTTTGAGATTGAGAATTATCTATAAATGAATAATATTAAATAATAAGTGTCTTTAGTAATAACCACTCAATAAAACTAGATTTGGGGAAGAATAAATAACATTTTTAGAAATATGTAAAATTCATTGTTGATATATTGTTTCATATTTTGTCACTATAATATTTAAGCAAACCAAATGATTATGAATAATTAAAAAATAATATTACTATGTCGTTGAGTATATAAGATTCCATATAAAAAATGGTATATAAGGAAACCATCATTTAAGTATCATAAAATAATTATAATAATGTGTTTCGTCTAATATAATTAAGGTAATAAAGTAAACTATGTTGATACTGTGGGTGAATGCATCATCATAGGATACATAATAATGAGTAAGGCCTAAAAATATTTCAATAAGAAGATAAAAGTTATTTTGAGAGGAATTATGTAAAGGTTTATGATTATGAAAAATATATAAAATTTCTATTTTTAAATAATTGTTTGATGAGAATGATGAAACAATACATATTTGGGAGAAACAAAAGATGATTGAGGTGGTGATGCTTATAATGTTGAGTTTTGTAAAAGAAAAAAGTAAAGAGGTGTGTCATCATATGAATTATTCAAGAACTAAAATTTCTCAAAATCATTGAAGTAATATCATAGGAGATAAATATATACCCACTAAAACTTAAAAAATGAATAGATTAGAGTACACTAACCTATTATATAAGACTTTAACAATTATGTTTTAAGAAGTAGATAACAGGGAATCATGGGTCAAATATATAAATGAATAATTAGATAAAATTGAAAATAATTAGACTTAAAATCCTATTTATAAACATGAAAATCGTATTGTAATTTATAAAAAGTGGTTCTTTATGAAAAATATTGATAAAATTTAAAAGGTAATATAGAGTAAAATAAAATTTTTCTATATGATATATTCTCAATATGAAGGTATTGAGTAGAACAAAAAATTTGATTGGAGGAAGGAATAGAGAATATTAGTCACTTTCTAGTAATTTATAATCAATAAAAATTTAAAGTGTATTAGATGTATGAGAAGAATTCATTTTTGATTGGACACTTGAATTATGTGGTATATATAAAATAAAAATATGGATTTATTATTTCAAATCATAATTCTAATATATGCAGGTTGAGAATTGTTTTTATAGAATTTTGAAAGAACCTCGTATTTGGTATGTAAAGATGAATATATTTCTAAGGCACATGGTATTGAAAGGGGGAGGGGGTTAAAACAACCTCTAAAAGAGAAATTCATAAGAGGAACAGTTCATGATGTTTTTATTTGTAAATGATATCAAATTTAGTGGAATAAATAAGAACTATGTTTATAAATATTAAAAATTAAGGAGTAAAGAGTTTGAAATGTAAATTATTTTACTGTGTACATACTTTATAAGGTTGTAGATTCATCAATATTAAGGGAAGTCAGTAGTTTCACTTTTTAAATATAAAAATTAAGTCTTGATGAAATTAAAATTAGTGGATTATAAGAATGTTTCAACTCTGGTAGCTATTAAAACAAAACATGGAACGTATGTGGATTGTGGTGGAATAGATTCAAATTTATATAGAAAAATAATTAGTTTTTTTCTAACTTACTACAACCATGAGAGATAGATTCTATGATGAAATATTGGTAAAAAAATCCAATGTTCTTATAAGATGGAATATCTTAGGACTGTAAGAAGAATATGTTTCAATCACCAAAGCTGACGCACATTCTATCAGGATGAAGAAACAGTTTTAAGACATTAGTGGAGTTATAGAAAAAACAATGAGGGATCAGTGTGACATAGAAAGTTATATTTATTTCTGAAAAAATACAGTTCCTCACTTTATTATTATTATCATTTCAATATGGTACCATTTTATGTTGAAGAATTTAATGAAAAACATAGTAAAAATAGAGTTAATTGGAATTCATGATCAATTGGATGATATATTTACAAAGGCATTGACAGCTCATGTATTATAATAGAATAGGTTAAACATTGGAGTTTATCCAATTCTATCATTCTACGTAGGTTTATAATTACACATCTCCGCATTGAACTAATGATTAAATATATAATTATTTATGTGTTTTGTGTCTATATTAATTTATAGAAGCATATATACAAGGGGAGATACAATTCATGGGGTTTAGACAAAAAAATTGTTTTTATCTATATTTTTGGATTTTATTATTGCATTTTATTAATTCTTTTATTTAATATTATTATCACTATATAACAAAGGCTCTGATATTAATTAAATTCACCTTGTTGATATTGTATGTATTGATATATTTTTATTAGGACGAAGTTACTATGTTCATATCTTGTAAAACCAAAAACTTATAATATACAAACTTTTTATTCAAAAGAATACATGACATGGATAATCAGTGTAATACCGTGACCCTAGTTAACCAATTTTAGTGAATTTTTTAATATGTTGTCATGATTACAGGGAATCATGTCCCGAATGACCTATCAGTTTAACAGTCTCGGAAAACATATTACATATATGAACATTACAGTAAAATTTTTAAGATAAAACACAACATAAATAATACTTTTAGAACACCATAATTCCCCTAGATTAAATCTTTATGTCAATCAAAATTCACATCTTCACATCCTAGGAAAAATAAAAGATATGAATGGGGTGACCTCATATGCTCAATAAGGATAACAATATAGGAAAAACTATGATAAATAAGAATAAGCGTTAAATGAAATTTGTATGACTAAAAAATGCCTTTTAAACTTAAAAACAGCCTAATGTGGAAAAGATAAATCAAATAATTCCATTAACTTATTCACATGGATATTCTACTAGTCGAACAATCACATGTAATATCAATAGCTAATTTCATAATGATGGAATTCATAATGCCAGACATCATAACCACATAGTCAATCCCTCATGCCAAGACTACAAATAAAACTTTTTCAAGGCATTGTTTTAAACAATAATTTGTCTCATGATACCTACTGATGCATAAAGGATATATATTGGGATCCACCCATCACTTTCTAAGTCTAGTGCATTCCCCATATGAAAAGGGTGAAACATGACATAATAATTAGTATTAAAACAGGCTTTCGAAACATTAATACATTAACCATAAATCGTGAATGGTATAAAAATAGCATATCCATAGTAAAACATATCATAACTCATTCAATAAAATATGGAAGATTGTATTGTAGTAAACCAAACTCAATCTAGAATAACCTCCAATAAATTATGTTGACATAGTAGAAACTAATAAAAATAATATTTGAGAGAAATACCCATTTTCAAAAAATCATTTAAAAGTCGCAAAATTTATAAATGACATCAGTTAAAAGATATTTTTGAATCAAAGTGTCCCATACAACCATGATAATTTTTAAATAAATTAATAATTTAAAACAATCATATCTATGTAAATAAATCCTTAAAATCATTTCGTAATCATGGACATTAATTAAATGATTTAGAAAAATAAATCTTTAAAAAAAATTAAAATGATGACCTAGGTAAAGAGTCTTTTCCATAAAAACATAAAATAATTCTTTTTAAAACATTTTAACGAAACATGGATATAGATGATAACTATTTCCTAGTGGATACCTACATATAAAAATCTTGGATAACAATGAGATTTTTGAAATAACCCTTACCTTGTACATTTCTTTGGTTGAGAGTACATTTAACCTTCTGTACAATGACAATAGTATGTTATAAAATTATAAAAAACCATATTCTTATTTATTATGTCATAATTTATTCAATTATGGATTTATACTACCCATTTAATAATAATTTCTATGTTGAAATATCATTTCGGATAATAATCTCTTTCTTTATCATCCATGTTTTAGCTTGTTATTTTTGATCTTATAAAATATATCATGATATAATTGATTCCAGAATATAAAAAATTATTTATGTATCATAAATATTCAGAATATAAGTATGTATAATAGATATATATATGAAATGAAAAACACTATTCATAGAGATGGTCGGTCGTATGTATGCATAAACGTCGTTTCCGTTTTCATATAGTATTAAATTGAAGTGAATGAGATATTTGTAAATACACACACACACACACAAAAACACACACATATATATATTTACAGTAGAATTGTTATGGAATATATGAAATTCTTACTAATATTAAATATATTTATAATCATCATTGAATAGTGAACGTGGAAATGAATCTCATTGCATCATGGAGACGGTAAGTTTTATGTATGATGGAGAGATGATATCATTATATTTATGGTGAAATTAGTATATAATTAGATGGTTTATTATATTTAAAAAATAATTAAAATATTATATTTATAATTTAAATCATCAATACTCATTATTATACCCAGCCAAATAATGAAATGTTGATTAACCTACTTTACCACGATGTGGAGATGGTAAGTCATACGTATGCACATATTGTGACTTGGTCATTTATAGGATGGATCGAATAATTAATATGGTTCTAAAATATTTATAAAAATTTAACAGTACGTATAAGGTATTGTATTTATTATTTTCGTATGGAAACAAAAAAGAAAGAGGAATTGGAAGAAGAAAAGAACTTTGAAAGAGGTGGTGAAGTTATTACCTCTTCTTCAGGTGCTTCCTTATTAATTTGATGAAAAATGAACATTAGGTTGCCTTTATGATCAAATTAAAGCTCCTATGTTGAATTAAGGGTAGTTTAGAGGATATTAGATCCGGGTTCGGATGAGCCAAATGGCATTGGAGGTGTGAATTTAAGAGAAGGGGAAGTTCCCTTTTATAAGAGTGGTGATGGGCGCATTAGAAAAAGATTGAAATATGAATTTATTCTAAAACAATTTTAAGTTTATAATACCTCCAAATGAACTTATTTGTAGGATAATGTGGGGATGGATCGAAATCATCTAAACCAATATTTTTTAGGCATGTTTAGGTCACCATATTAACCGTATCTTTTAGATTTATCCCTTAGATAAAATAGTTTAACTTTTACGATGTCTTCTTGTATTATTATAATACATGGTTAATAAACATTCTATTAAACTTCAAAAGAACTTAAAGTGATTCACTAATTACATATCTATTATTATATAAGTCCATTGGGATGTATTTAGATTATTATAAATATTATATCATTTAATAATATAGTTTTTATTTTAGAAACTCATTTATGTCAGTTTTGACACTTTTTAGAATTTGGTTTTTGTCAAAGAAGTAACAAGTTTATTATTTTTAACCAAATAGATTAAATAATCTCTATAACATCATACTCACATAGAAAATTTTTAGATAGCATCAAAAGTCTCAATTTTCATTTATTTTCATATTTATAATATCAATTATTTTAATCATTCATTAATAATGAAATTACTACTTCATCATTCTGTCATAAATAACACTACTTATTTAATGTCTAAAAATTATTTATAACATATAATGATGTAGGAAAAAAGTTTATCTTTCAAATGAATATTTAAATTCAAATTTATCTTATGTGAATCCATATATCCAAAATGGTTTATTTATTAAACATTGAATTTATCACATTTAACTCTACTTTAAATAAAATATAATAAATGTCCTAATCTAGAAAAATTTCATAAAAAGGATCTTATTTTTGTTAGAAGGATGATTTTTTTCAAAATACACTTATCAAATAGATTTAGGACATGTTTTGGGGCAATTTTAATATTATTTTTACCTTTAATTACATTATTTATTTATAACCGTGGTAAATAAAAATCAAAAGTTAATATTCACCAAAATAATTTACTTTCATCCTATTGAACCACATTTTACTTACTGATGTCAACCGTGTCTCTAAAATTTTATAAATTCTATTTAAAGATGCTGTAAAATTACATTTTATGCAAATTTTTAAACGTGTCTAGAATGTGGGTTAATGTGTCTATAATGTAGGTAAAAAGACGTTAAAATGGTTCAATAAAATATTATATATCTAATATAATTATAAAATGACTCCAATGACTTAAATTGTTCTAATATATGTATTATGTATCTATTTTAAAATAAATTTTTAATTAAAAATAATTATTAAAATGAAAAGGTCAATTTTTAGGTACAATGTAGTATTTTTTTAGTATTCATCAAAAATTGAATGTTTTAAGAAAATTACCTAACATTTACCCTAATATAATTTTGATATTTTGAATTAAAAATTTATATCTATTTTAAAATATTAAAAAATAGAAATTTAATTTATTATTTTAAAATTAATTCCCTTTTCAAAACTAGAAAGCCGGTTTTTTAGAAATAAAAACTATAGAAAGATTGATAAGTGTTTATGTCTAATTTAAATGTAAAATTAGTTCCAAAGACCAAAATTGAATTAAATGATAAAAATATAATCTAATTATAATTTAAAATCATTCAAATTTATAATTTAACAATATACATTATTTTGATTGAAAAAGTTGTTTTCAATTAAAATTTAGTATTTTCACTATTCATCAAATTATGAATATTATCAAAAAAACACCAAAAATTATCCAAACTGAATTTTTATGCCATGATTCAAAAGAATAAGTTTATTTTTTCAAATTTAATATATAAAAGTTTCAAATATTTGTTTTAAAATAGATTTCCCATTAAATGGTGTTAAAAATTCATTTTTTTTGAATGACACTTCTTTTATCTGAAAAATTAGATTTGTTCTTATATTATGTATAAAAAACACATAATATTTATGATAAACTTATATGGAATATATAAAATTCAAAATTCAGTTAATATTATTCATATCTTCTTTTTAAACGACTAGTTTTGGATTTCATTGTGCGCTCAAACTCGATGTTGTATGTGGCACAAGCTATTAAATTACATTAAAGGGATAACATATTATGACATCCTAGTGTGTTAAATTCTCTTCTCCTTTAATAAATTGCACCCACGCAATTTGAAATTGTTCTTCAAAAATAAAAGGTTGTAAATAAAAAATACATTTGTGGAAAACCCGCATCAGAAATAGGGTTACTAAAATTTATTTTTAATGAGAATGAATAGGAAATGAAAATATTCACCACCAAAATAGGATTTTGAATAAGAGAACATTGGTGGAAATTAAGGACACATAATTTGAACAAAAACATAAATATTTATAGGGAGTGATTGAGGTCATCCATCAAAAACTAGTAAATAATAAATAGAATATTGAGGGCCTCAAAGCCACAAATCTATGCTGATTTTAATATCACCAGTTTAACAAAACATAAGGTATGAGGATAAAAATAATTTGGTTTTATGATCCCTTCTATAAAGTTCAAGAATTAATTTATTTAATGAATAAGATAAAAATTACTTGACTAGTAGAGTTCCGTCCTTCAACAAATTTCTACCACAAACACATCTTTCATTCCAAAAGATAATATAATTCAAAAATATTCTCTTTATCCTAATATTATAGGATTCACAAAATAATTAATTTACAATTAATCTATCATAAAATTTAAAAAAACTACAATATACAATCCAGGACATCACTTAGGCCTATGGTAGGTGATGCACCCTTGCCACCAGTTGAGGGTTCCAGTATCGCTTCCTTTCCGGACATGGTGAGTTGTCACCTGACCTCTAGGTTGTCTTTTTAATAACAACCCAAAAATGATCTTAAGAAATGATTTAACCATGAACAATAGTATGCAATGTACAACATAATCTATTCCAATCTTTAGACTTATCCAAAATACTTGTTTCCAAACTCATTTTCCAATAATTTGTAAGAAGGACCGCATAACATAATGAATATCTCTTTTTTCACGTAATAACTGTTGAGTAACATCATCATGTATTTTCTTAAAACGTGGTAACAACATGAATTACCATAAAACCTTATTGATTACATTCATACATCCTTATTCCTTATAGAATACTAGATATATTCCTTATATCCAAAAATTTTGAATACTCCAATAATTATGGAATAAAAAACAATTAATCTGTTCCAAGGTAGTCAAGAATATCCAATATAATTTATCTAAATCATCCATCTCTTTTTCCAAAACAACTACCACAGTATCAATACCATATTACGGTTTATATTTACTTCATCCAAGTCTTTTCTGAAATTTTTAACTTGTTATTGAGTCGAATTTCATAGTAACATATAATCTTAAATTTTCAATGAAATAGTAATGCAGTCCAATACTTATTTATTTCCATAATTAATACAACCAATACATCATTGATACAACACTCTAATGACATAATTCATTAATAAAAACATAAGAACGCTAATTATTCTTATTCATCTATAGTAGTATCATAACTTGATTATTATCTAATAGAATTATTTGTGGTATACTCTGATGATTGGGACATTGATTTATGTAGTGTCCCAACTCCTTGTAGATGAGTAATTTTACATTTTAAACCTTTTTTATACCCTTTAAATCCCATACTTGTTGTCCTTTTTGTCCACACTTATAACAAACTCCAATTCACTTAAAGTATTTACCAAGTTGATTCTTTCCACAGTTATCACATATGGGAAAATACTTCTTTAACTTCTTCCCTTTATCCATATTTCTCTCTACCATCATTTTCTTCATTAGCTTCCCTTCAAATCCCTAGGACTCAAAGAATTATTTACTTATCTTATTAACATAAGATTCTATTTTATTATATGATGAGAATATGTGGGAGACTATTTACCTTATAAATGTTTGTTTAAGTCCATAGATGACAATATTATTCTTAATCGTTTGATTATGCATATTGCGGGAGTTCTCATTCCTTCTACTGGGAACCATTTCTAATCAATGGCATACACTTGCCTAGTTTATGAACAGTAATGCATAATTAAAAAGTTGTAAAATACTAATGTAAATTGAAATGTTTATGAATATAATCCATAATCATAAAGATGATTACTTTAGGGAAGTATTTACACATAAATCATTCATAATTGATTATAAAGTAAATGTGAATTATCTTAAAAATATCCCCTAGGAGTATCGTAACCATGAGTACAACAAAACTTGTTGTCGTGTACCAGGATACCTCGGGTCAAGGCTGAAACTCCTGTCGAAGTATTCACTCATAGGTACATCTGATCCAAATCCCCTTCTACCTACTTGTATCAAGAGATGGATGTATTTCTTGAAAAAAATAAGAAATCCCTACAATATTAGAATTCTAGGAAGTTCTTATATAACAATCTTCAAAGTCTATCTTACGGTAATGTTCTCTAATAATAGTTTTTCTAAATCATGTTTCCAAGGTATGTACTAAACTTCCTCTGATACCAACTATAACCCCCCAACCATAGTTACCTAGATTCAGTGCATTATTTTAATATATTAGCATGATTACATTAAATCAAGTATGAAGGACCGATCAGTTTAGCAGTCTTGGAAAATAGATTACATATATGAACATAACATTAAAATTTCTAAAATAAATCAGAACACAAATAATCCATTAAAAAATCCATTATTCCCCTTGCATAACCCTATATATCAATCATAATACACTTCTTCACATCATAGGAAAAATAAAACAAAAGAAAGGGGTGATCTTAGATGCTCAGTGTGGATAAAAATATTGCGGAAACTATGATAAATAAGCATAAACATTTAAGGAAATGTGTTAGACTAAAACAAAATCCTTTTAAACATAAACATCAGCATAATATGAAAAAGTTAAATCAAATAAAACCATTTACGTATTCACAGGGATATTCTACTTGTCAAATAATCATATATAATATCAATAGCTAATTTCATGATGATGTAATGTATAATGCCGGACATCATAACCATATAGTCAAGGCCTTGTGAAAGACTAAAAATAAAATTTTTGTCTAGGCCTTGGTCCAAGACTCTAAATTGTCTCATGAGACCTATTGATACATCAAGAATCTATAGTTGTCTCCACCCGTCACTTACTTAGTCCAATGCATTCCTCATATGAAAAGGGTGAAACATAACATAAACATTTGTATTAAAACTAGCATATGAAATGATAAAACTTTAACGATAAAAAATTAATGGTGTAAAAATAGAACATCTATATTAAAACATATGCTAAATCATTCAATAAAATATCAAAGATTTTATTATATTAAACCAACCTCAATCAAGATTAACATCTAATAAAGAATGTTTACATAGTTGAAAATAATCAATAAAACTCTTTTAGAGAAATACCCCATTTCAAGAAATCATTTTCAAGTCACACAATTTTTAAATGAAGTCATTTAAGATGTTTTTAAATCATTGTGTTCCATATCACTTTAAAACTATTGAAATAAATTAACTCTTTAAAACAACCATTTCTATGTAAACAAATCCTTAAAATCTTTTTTATAACATGGATATTAATTAAAATATTGAAAAAAATAAATCTTTATAAACATTTAAAATGATGATCCAGTAAAATATTCCATTCAATAAAAACATAAAATTCTAATTTTTAAATAATTTTACTGAACATGGACATAGACAATAAATATGTCCCAGTAGATACTTATAGTCAAACAATCTCAGATAATAATGAGATTGAGGAAATAACCCTTACCTTGTAATTTCCTCTGGACAAGGGTACGCCTAACATTATATATAATTACCATAGTATGTTATTAAATTATAACATAACCATACTCATATCTATGATATAATAATATATTCGTTTATATCTTTATACTACCCATTTAAAAATAATTTCTATGTTAAAATAACATTTCGGGTAAAAATTGATTTCTTTATCATATGTGCTTTAACTTGATATTTTTGAGGATATAAATTATATCATGGTTTAATTGATTCATGAATATAAAACATTATTTATCTATCATATATATTCAGAATATAATTAGATATAATATATATATATATATGAAATGGAAAACACCGTTCATGGAGACGGTAGGCCGTAATTACGCATAAATTCCGTTTCTGTTTTCATATCGTATTGAACGGAAGTAAGTGAATGAGGTATATTTAAATATATATATATATATATATATATACAGTAGAATTATTATTTCTTATACTACATATTTATTAATAATATATATATTTATAATCATCCTTGAATGGTGAACATAGAAATGAATCTCCTCGCGTCATGGAGACGGTAATCCGTAAGTTCAAACGTGCGATGAAATAATTATATTAATGGTGAAATTAGTGAGTAATTGGATGGTATATTATATATAAAATATCATTAATATGTTATATTCATTATAATATCAATTATACTCATTTTTATGCACATCCAAATAATGAAGTGGTGATTAACAAACTACACCATGACATAGAGACTGTAAGTCGTGCATACGCAGGTATGGTGACTTTGTCACTCATAGGATGGATAAAACAATGAATATGTATATAAAATATATTTAATAACAAAAAAATATGTATAAGGTAATGGATTAATTATTTTTTTATGGAAAAAAAGAAAGAGGAAGTGGAAGAAGAAATGAACTTTGAAAGTGGTGATAAAATTATTAACTATTCTTCGGGTACTTCCTTTTTTATTTGATCAAAAGGGATACATTGGATTGATTCATTATCAAAGAAAGGACCCTAGACTGAATTTAGGGTTTTTTGGGAGGATATTTGAGCTGAGTTTGGCCGATCCAAATGGCTTTGGTGGAGGGAATTTATGAGAAGGGGAAGTACCCTTTTATAAGAGAGGTGAGTGGAACTTTTGGAAATCCCTGAAATATAAATAAATTCAAAAATTATTTTCGGTTTATAATATATTTAAATAGATTTATTTTGAGAATAAGGATGGTATGGTTATAAATAATCTCAACCAATAGGTTTTATAAAATTTTAGGTCACCATATTAACCTTATCTTTTAGATTTATCCCTTAGATAAATAGTTTAACTTTTACCATGTCTTCTTGTATTATTATAATACATGGTTAATTAACATACTATAAAAGGAAAAATAAACTAAAGTGATTAAATAATGAAACATAAATCATTATATAAGTCTTTTGGAAAAACTTTATATTTTTAGGAATATAATATCATTTAATAATATAGTATTGTTTTTAAACTCATTTTTGTTTATTTTGACACTGTTCAGTATTTAGTTTTAGTCAAAGTTCTAACAAGTTCATTACATAGAAAAAAATATGTTAAGTCAACTATAACATGTCATATTCACCTATAAAAGTCTTTTATATAATCAAAAGTCTCAATTTAAATTTATTTTGAAATTTATATTGTCAATAATTTTAATATTTCACTAATAAGGTAATTATTTCTTCATTATTTTGTCATAAATAACATTAATTATATAATTTCTAAAAATTATAAGTAAAATATAATGATTTAGGAAATATTTTAATTTTTATAATAAATATTTATAGTTCAATTGATCTTATGTGTAACCCTATATTAAAAATGGTTTACTTATTAAACATTGAATTTAACACTTTTAACTCAACTCTAAATAATATATAATAAATATCCTAATCTAACCCATATGGATCAAAATGATCTTTTTAAGTTTATTTTGGTCTAAATACAATTATAATGTATAATTAGGACATGTTTTGTGGTAATTATAACATTATTTTTACCTTTAGTTACCTTTTTTACTTTTAACCCTGTTAAATAAAATTCAAAATTTATTATTCAACAATAAATATTTTCATCCTATTGAACCAAATTTTTCTTAATAATATCAACCATGTCTCTCGAATATTTTTAAATTAAATTAAAAGAAACATAAAAATTATGTTTTATGCAAATTTTCAAATTTACCTAGAAAGTGAGTAAATGTGCCTATAAGTTAGATAAAACCTGTTAAAATGGTTCAATAAAATTTTATATTTCAAACCTTATTATAAAATGACTCCAATGACTTAAATTTTATTAATATATGTATTATATATCTTTTTTTACATAAATTTTAAATTAAAAATATTTTTTTAAATGAAAAATCAGGTTTTTATGTATTATGTAGTATTTTTCAATTTTTATCAAAAATTGAAAGTTTCTAGAAAGATACCACAAATTTAACATAAGATAATTTTGATATTCCAAACTAAAAAATGATTTATATTTTAAAAAATTAAAATGGAATTAGTTTCATTAATTAATTTAAAATTAATTACCATTGTAAAAACTAGAAAGTGAGTTTTTTGAGAAGTAAAAATTGTCAAAAGATTGATTTGTGTTTATGTCTAAATTAAATGTAAAATTAATTCTAATGACCAAAACAGGATTAAATGATAAAAAAATAATATAATTATATTTCAAAACCATTCAAATTTATAATTTAACAGTATAAATTTTTCGGATTAAAAAAGTTGTTTTCAATTAAAATTTAGTATTTTCACTATTCATCAAAATATAAAAGTTATCAGGAAAACACAAAAAATTTATCCAAACTAAATTTTCTATGTCTCTCATTTATATAATATGTTTATTTGTTCAAATTGAATATATAATAGTATAAAATATTGTATTTAAAAATTGTTCTCTAATAAAATGCTGTAAAATTGCATTTTTTGAAAAACACTTCATTTATATGAAAAATTGGATTAGTTCTCATATTATGTCTACAAAACACTAATATGGGTATTAAAATTATATAGAGTATTTAAAATTCAAAATATAGTTAATATTATTCATAACTTTTTTTAAATGGTTAGTTTTATAAGTCGTGGTGAGCTCAAACCAGGTGTTGCGTGTGGCACAAGCTATTGAATTGCTTTAAAGAGATAACATGTTATGATATCCTATGGTGTTACATTCTCCCCTCCTTCAATAAATTGATTTCTGGAAATTTGACATTCTTCTTAAATAAATTTCAAAATAGAAAATAAATTTGTGGAAAACCCACATCAAAAATTGGGTTGCTAAAATTTATTATTAATAATAGGGAAAGGGAAATGAAAAACTCAACAGAAAATTAAGATTTCGAATCGAAGAACATTGGTGGAAGTTAGGGACACATAATTGGAGGAAAATATAAATATTTATAGGGAGTGCTTATGGTCATCAATCACAAACAAGTGAATAATAAATGGAATATTTAAGTCCTCAAAAGCCATAAATCTATGATAATTTAAATATCATCGGATCAACAAAACATAATGTATTAGGATAAAACTTTTTTTTTAAGATCCCTTCCTTAAGGTTTAAGAATTAATTTTTTCATATAATAAGATAAAAAATTACAAGACATGTAGATTTCCATCCTTCAACAAACTTCTATTGCAAACTCATCTTTCATTCCAAAAGATAATAGAATTCAAAATCATTTTTTATCCTAATAGTATAGGTTTCCAAAAATAATAAATTTATAATTCATCTATCAGACCATTTAAAATAACTACCGTATACAAATTAATGTCTCTATGTTTAATTAAGGGTATTTTTAACGATACTTGAGCTGGGTTTGGCCGAGACAAATGGCATTGGAGGTGTGAATTTAAGAGAAGGGAAAATACCCTTTTATATAAAAGGTGAGGGGCACTTTAGGAAAAGCTTGAAATATTAATTTACTTAATAATTATTTTCGGTTTCTATTATCTCAAAATGTATTCATTTCGGGAAAAACAAGGGTAGGGGTCGAAATAATATCAACAAATAGGGTTTATACAAGTTTCGGTCAACATATTAACCTTATCTTTTAGATTTATCCCTTAGTTAAATAGTTTAACTTTTACCATGTCTTGTATTAATATAATACATGGTTAATAAACATACTATAAAATTACAAAAGAACTTCAAGTGATTAATTAATGAAATATCTATCATTATATATTTCTTTTGGGTTAACCTTATATTTTTTTGGAATATTTCATCATTTAATAATATTGTATTTGTTTTAAAAACTCATTTATGTCAATTTTGACACTATTTAGTATTTGGTTTTTGTGAATGTCATAAAAAGTTCATTAATTAAAAATAAATACATTAAATAAACACTAACATGTCATATTAACCTAGAAAATTCATGGATAGAATCAAAAGTCTCAATTTACATTGGTTTTTATATTTACAATATCATTTATTTAAATCTTTCATTAATAAGGTAATTACCACTTCATCATTTTTCCATAAATAACATTAAGTATTTAATGTCTAAATATTATATAAAATATTTAATGATATAGGAAATCATTTTAAATTTCTAATTAATATTCATAGTTGAATTTATCTTATGTGTAACCCTGTATTAAAAATGGTTTACTTATTAAACTCTGAATTTAACACTTATACCACTACTTTAAATAAAATATAATAAGTGTCCTAATCTTACCCAAATGTTTCATAATGATCTTATTTTTGTTCGAAGTTATATTTTGGTCGAAATAATCTTATACAATAGAATTAGGACATGTGTTGGGGTAATTTTAAATTTCTTTTTTACCATTAATTACCTTATTTATATTTAATAGTGGTAAATAAAATTCAAAAGTTATTATTTACCAAAAAATATTTTCATCCTGTCGAACCACATTTTACATACTGATTTCAACCGTGTCTCTCATATTTTTTGAATTCAATTCATATAAGTTGTAAGCTTACATTTTATTCAAATTTCCAAATGCGCCTAGAAGGTGGGTAAATGTGCCTTGAAGGTAGGTAAAAAGACGTTAAAATGGTTCAATAAAATTTGATATATGTAACGTTATTTTAAAATGACTCAAATTTCATAAATTGAACTAATATATGTATTATGTATCTATTTTAACATAATTTTTAAATAAAAAATTATTATTTATATAAAAAAGTTGGTTTTTATGTACTATGTAGTATTTTACACTATACATCACAAATTGAAAGTTTTCCAAAAAATACCAACAATTCACCGTAAGATAATTTTGATAATCCAAATTAAAAAATTATGTCAATTTTAAAAAAATTAAAATAATAAAAGTTCCATTAATTAATTAAATATTAATTCATGTTGTCAAAACCAGAAAGTGGGTTTGTGAGAAGTAAAAACTATCAAAAGATTGATATGAGTTTATGTCTATTTTAAATGTAAAATTATTTCTAATCATCAAATTTTGATTAAATGATTAAAATATAATCTAATTTTATTTCAAAATCATTGAAATGTATAAATTAATAATATAAATTATTTTGATAGAAAGATTGTTTTCAATTATAATTTAGTATTTTTCACTATTCATCAAAATATAAATGTTATTTGAAAATAACAATAATTTATCCAAACTAAATTTTTATTTTCTTCTTCTAAAGAAGAATATTACTTTGTCAAATTTAATATACAAAAGTATTAAAAATTGTATTTAAAAATGGTTATCCATTAAAAGGAGGAAAAATTGATTTTTTTGAAAAACAGTTCTTTTATATGAAAATTTGGAATTGTTCATATATTATGTCTGAAAAACACATAATATTGACATTAAAATTATATAGATTATATAAAATTAAAAAATTTGTTAATATTATTCATAACTTCTTTTAAAATGGCATGTTTTTTAAGTCGTGGTGCCCTTGAACTAGGTCTTGCGTGTGACAAAAGCTAAATAATTACTTTAAATAGATAACATATTATGACATCCTGGGGAGTTACAACTGGTCTTAAGTAACCCATTAAATATATTAAATTAATTTTAATCTCTTCGATAGCTTGAAGAACATGCAAATCTGAGCTTAAATGAACAATAATATAGTGTAATATTATAAAATAGACATTAATTTGATGTGTATGAATAATGATAACTTAATACTGAAAATTATATGGTTTTTAAATAAAAAAACATTTTATCTCTATTTATTATGAAAAAAATAATAATCATGTAAAAAAATGAACAGTCTTCAAAAAACTGAATTTTTTCCTAAAAGATTATGTACTCATGCTTTCTGCACATATTTTAAAATTAAAATTCCCCATTTATATAAAATTTATTTTAAAAAATATAATTCATTTATGAAATCAAAATATAAAAAAAATTTAAAGTGATTATTTTAGAATTTTCCAAAAATGTTTAACTTTTTGATGAATAGTGAAAATGTCTAAAATTAAATTGAAAACTTATTTTCTATTTATATATTTTGTACTGTTAAATTAAATTTTTAGTCGAATTGAAAATAAAATTAGTTCAATTTTATATCTATTTATCATGACATGACCCATTGAGCCCCTCCTGGCTAGTGATATGTACAGTGTAATAACACTAATCTTGACTCCAATAGGCTAGGGGATGGAGACCAATGCTGAGTAGGCATAATACTCTCATGTGAGGCATTTTCTTACTTTACCTATATTCAAACACAACTTGAAGACCATGAAATTCCGAAATAAAACTAATACCTGGTTCATGCAGAAATCTAATACCAAAATCATAGTAAAAAAATATTGAAAAGAGTTAAGGACCAAATAAAATCCCATCAGAAACTATAAATAAGTGTAAATTGATTGAAAAATGTGAATATAGTGAAATGTGACTCATAGTACAAACCATAGTCTATAGAAACCAAATCAAATCCCAGTATTCTCCTAGTCTATTATAAACTCAGTCGAACTTTTATCCAACTACAAAATATATGACATGTGTGGGTAGTGCTCATAAAGGGGTGATTACAATAATGCACATAATGATCTCATGATATCACTATGCATATATAATCAAGAATATTAGTCATCTTATCACAAGTATAAGTACAAAAAATACATAAAAATAATAAAAACTTATAGTTCTAGTAGACATATAGTATGAATGTATGGTCAAAACCATAAAGCGATCATATGATTCCTTCTTGAAGGTTCCATATAACACTTGTCTAGGAGAACACACTCCATGAGTAATATATCTCTAATTGAGTCAATTCCAGATGTCTTTCTTATAAGTTTCATCATAATAAGTACATAATATAAGTATGAATAGATTGATTCACATATTCATATCACACTTAGGGCTATGGGGTATACCATCAACCCAATCTAGTTTAAACCACTATGTTGGGGATTGATGCATGACTAATGTTGGCCAAAATAATTCAAAGAACCCAATGGAGGGAAAATAATAATGATAGGGGATCTCACTCTAGTCCTCGTGGAGGGATTCAAAAACTCTATCTATGAGGTAATTTCATAAAAGTGGGGCACCATATGATTCATAGAACATGAATATATACGAAACCATCATGAAATTGATCAATGGAACACACCAAAATGAAAATTTCCCATGAATAAGGGAACAATGTCTCGAAGCTATTTTTTAAAGGAGTACAAAGTTTGTACTAGAACTACACAACATGTACCTTCATCACCGAGTCTATATATGCATAATGAATCATTCCAATGTTCATTCCCATGTACACATGTATGTGTCTGTGTTCATTCCCATGTATACAATTTCATTTCCACATACCTAGACATGTATTCCTAGCTAGGTCATGTACTTGGTCATGTATAAAGTATAATTTCATGATCCCGACTACGTACATGCCTATGTATCCTTCGATATAAACATTGAGCCATCAGGTAAGGTTCATATGGAATATGACACGTGTCACATGGCTAGTGATACTTATATTCACTATAGGAAACCTATTTCCTCATCTAGGGAACCACATGATGTGTGAGTACAGATTACATTCTATGTAGTATGGGATTTATTGAATTCCATGTTTCCTTCTCCATGTACACCCAAACCACATCCACCTCTGGTTCAACTTTTGATCTCACTAAGAGATCACAGATTTGGTCCAACTAAACATCATCGTCGCCTTATCTCTAAAAATAAACCTTGATATGCTCATAAATTACTTGTTGAGATGTACCATCATCAGATGAATGAATCATGAAGAACATTAATCCCCAAATATGATCCAATACATCATATGTCATCATTGTTCCCCACAATATCTACCTCGGTCACATTTGTACCCACAATATTGATTTGTTTCACAAAAGAAAAATCGCAATAAAATCAAATATCGGGTATTCGTCGAACCACAGACCAAAATAATTTACAATGAGTAACTTAAAAATAATAGGGGAAAAATGTTCTAAACACAAACCTCGGGAACAAACAACAAAAAATGTTCATTTTGGAGTCAATTAATTATTGATAGGATTTAACATGAAGATATATGAATAATAAAAAAGAGAAATTTGAAATATTATGTTAATCTAGACTATACCAACAATACACATGATCCATAAATCAATTTTTTTATTTATTCATGTTTATTGTAGGAATGCTAAAGGATGTTACCCAACTAAGAGCTAATGTTCTTCAATGAAAATGTTTATTTTATTTCTTCCTCCACCACATTTAATTATTATTAAAAAATGATGATATTATAACCTCAGTATAATAAAAAGCTATGTTGTTATTATGTTATGGTTGGTACCTATAAAAATCTTCATTTCTATCAAATGGGTTACGAAATCATCATTCATGTGAATGAAAGTTTACTGCTTCTCAAACCAATGAAATTATTATTTCTATTACCGCCTCTCATGGTTGGGTATAATGATTGATATAAATTATATATATATATATGATATTAAAAAAAGTATTATATATATTGGGGCATTATATCATATATATATATATATTTACTTTCCCTTCCATAGGGGATACCATAATGTAGCTCATGTCTCTAATAGACTACCACATCACAAAATACTGTGATTTGTTTATCAATAATGACTTATTTTGAATTTAATAAGAATAATGTTAACTAATATATATGATATAAATGAAATAATTATTATATTAGTGACATATTTATCATTTTAAAAAGATAATATATCATTTCTTTTCTTTTTCATTCAATAAAAGATGATAACTTCATTTGTGTACGGTGGACTATTGCATTTATGAAATGATGTGAATCTCTTTTAATCACCACAACACATGGATAATATATGTAATTATATTTAAATAAATAATATGGTATTTAGGATATTATAATAAGTATATGAAAATAAAATAATACTTACCTCATTTCCATAATGATAATTTAAAATTCTAGGGTTACTCATGCATACATTCAACATACTCTCTCTCTAATTGTAACATACTTCATTTCTAAAAACCATATTTCATGACTTGTATTAAAATAATAATTTAAATATTAATATTAATATTTTTACATGATTTATAATATTTATATGATTTAACAACATAATATTAAAAAGAACTAGAACTTTCGTAACATAACATGAATTAGATAACAGTGAAATTAATTCCATAATCAATGAGAATAATGAAAAGTTATTAATTAAAGAGTGATAAAATTTTATGAATGTAACATACCAAGTATGTAATGAATAATAGATATTTGTTATCTATGTCTATTAATGATTAAGATAGTGTTTTAGAGGATTAAAATGAAAATAAATCCCATCTTAAGCATGGAATACACTAATATTTTTAAAAGATTGTTTTACTGCCTTTTGATGGAAAACCATTTTTAAATCAATATTTTGACAATTTTATAAGCTATTTTTGTCAAAATAAACTTATTATTTATGATTGGGACATCAAAATTTACTTTTTGTGAATTTTTGATATTTTTCTGACAATGTTCATTTTTTAATGAATAGTGAAAAATACCGCATTTTACATCAAAACTTCTTTTTTATCTAATTTATTTGTATGATTAGATTATATTTTGAATTGTTTTTGAAGTTAAATTTGAATATATTTTTACCATTTTATCCAATGATGGTCATTGGAATCAATTTCACTTTGAAATTAGACTTAAACTGGTGTCAATCTTTTGATACGTATTGTTCTATAAAAACACGCTATTTGCTCTGACAGCGGGAATTAATTATTAAATTAATTAATGTGACTTATATGTTTTGAATTTTGTAAAATAGACTTCATTTTCTAATTTGTAATATCAAATATAGCTTAGGGTGAATTTTTGGTAATTTTCTGACAAACTTCAATTTTTGATGAATAGTGAAACCACTAAGTGGTACTTATAAAAACTGATTTTCCATTTAAATGAAATTTTGCCATCATTGTGTTTTGAATTTCAAAAATCCGACATACATGGTTGTCATTATGAAGTAAAATGTGGTTCAATGAGATTAAAATAATTTTTTGATGAATAGTAACTTATTAAGTTTTAATCGCGATTAGTGGTAATTAGTGTAGTTTAAGGTAAAAATAATGCTTTAATAAAATAATATGAGCTTGACACATGTCCTACCCTCATTGGTTGTGTCATGGCCGACCAAGAAAAGCTAGGGGTCAACTTGGGGACCCCATGGATCCACTTTGGTTGGGAAATTACATAAATAACTTTTTATTTAAAGTAAAAGTAAAAATGACACAAACATAATATGTTTTAGGAAAACAATTTTTACATGGGGTTATAAAGATCATATTTTTGATTATAAATAGCCATTGTAAAGCTACAAATATTAACTACATCATAGTATTTGTTTTATAATTTTTAGACTTTAAATAAATTAAATTATCTTTGACATCATGATGATGCAGCGATGACCTCATTATTTAACGATTTAAATAAAATGGAAAGATAATGAACAATATAAAACCTACACATGGCCAAAACCAATTGGATGAGTGGATTTCGAAGACTTATCACCTTATCCACGAATTATATTAATGTGGGACCTTCTAAAACCGAAACACATTTTCAAATAAAGTAATACTTCTTTACTTTTAAAAAGTGCCCCTCCTCTCCTCTTATAAAAGGCCCCCACCTCTACCTCATTTCACACGCTCCCCAAGCCTTTGGATCGGCCAACCCCTGCCCCTTTACTCTCTCCACATCCTTATACTCATCCTAGAGGATTCACTTTTGGCAGAATCCTTTCAAAGGAAGCCTTTAGGCTCAAATCAAAAGGAGTTACACTTTTAAAGGTAATTCATTCTCTCATGTTCATTTGTTTTATTTTGCTTCTCCAACCCCATAAACTCTTTTTATTTACTTATTTTGTAACAACACCAATATCTTAAATATACTAGGATGTTGTTATAAGATTTATTTGAGCAACACTCTCACACAACTACATCAAATGGTTAAATAACAAACGGTTTCGGTGGATGGAGAAATTCCGCCTCCCGAAATGATGATTGTTCAATACTCATTTAACACCTTCAAAGGTGGCCATTATGATGTCACTATTTTTATATATGATATATAATATGTTTATGTTTTCCTTAAGCTTCTGTTTTTTTCATCTTGGGCATACCTTTATGGTTTCCATTATGGGTAAACACGATATCTTCATTTTAGGAAGTGCGGACTACCGCCCCCTGAAAGTGATTTGATTAGTTAATACCATATGTGAGATGTGTAAAGGATAAAGTTAATGATATTATATATGTAATTATACTGGAATTATAATATACTCTTATATCATTATGATTCCATTCCAGAAAATACGAAATAGAAATGGAAGTAGCGTTCATGCATACGTACGGCTTACCGTCTCCATGAATCGTGCATTTCATTTCTTACCTCTAAATGTGATGTAATATTATAAATACATGTATATGATGAATATATATGATATATATGTTATCCAAATCATTAATATAATTCTGGATATAACGAACCTTTGACCAAATTAACAACATGTAAGTGTAAGAAGTCTATTTTTGACTTAAGAACCAAATACCGACAAAATGAACATTATTAACTTAAATGATTACATGATGTTCATAAAATGGTATAAAAGGAATAATGAACTTGAAAAAGGTTCTTAAGCATGTAGGGATTAACTCAAGTTTATTATTCAGGAGATTAATGAACGGTCGGGTTAAGTCAGATATGAGGTAAGGGAACTTCTTAACCCAACTTCCATTATTTGGGTTAATCTCCTACATTCAAATTATGTCATGATATTATTATGTCTTATTTTTTATTTTTACATTCTTTATGTGTACCTATAGTGAATACACATAATATATCTATTTTATTTTAAAAATTATCTTTGTATGGGACTTCGTCTCAATCTCCTTTCATTGAGGCATATTTTGTTTTATACACAACCTTCTTTTATACGGTGTATAAACCCCTTTGACTTTTACGTTTATTCAAGAGGAATCTTTTTTATACGAAGCGTTTTACTGAACGAAAAAAGGGAATGTTTTTGTCATATGTATGCGGAGACAACCACTTCTCCGCCGCCGTGACCGTTATTTGAGTTTCGGCTTCCTCTACAAGCCATACCTTCTTTTTAAAAGAAAAAATAAATACCATGTTTTAATTTTATTTTATTTTGGTATTTAAAATGGTTTTCATAATGTTTTTATATCAATGTGTTGTATTTATATCTTGTGATTGAAAGGTGGAAATGTTATGTTTACTTTATGCATGTTTTATGTGATACGATTATGTCGAGGTTCTTGGGAATTATTATGAAGACGGGTGGTCCCGTGATAAAATGAGGGCGGGTGAGCCCGATATAGCTCTCCAATGCATTGGGTAACACGAAGGAGTCAAACGTTAAGGTTTCTCCGAAGAGATTTAGGGAATATACTGTGCTGGGTTTTCCAAACGTAACCAAGAGGGTCACTCCCTACGTAAGAATGTTATGAATGCCTCAAGTTACCTTTATGTCTCAGGATTTCTATGATTTATTCATGATTTGATGAGGTATGTTAAAGTGATTATGTTTTATGGGTAAAGTATGATCTCATCCTTATGTATATATGTACCCATGTTTCCTTTCCATATTTTTGTATCCCTTTCTGAGCTTTTTATGCTCATCCCATGTTTTTTTTAAATGTTTTTCACAGGTCAAGGGAAAGGTAAATGATATGATGATAGTGTCAAGGAAGTGACAAGAAAGAATCCATGTTTATTTTAAATATGTTTCCATTGATGGGAATGAAGGATACTATATTTATGTAACCACTTTGTTTATATGTGGAATGTAATTCAAGTTTTATGATCTAATTCTCTAAAACTCTAAACCTGAAAAGATCCTCAACATGTAATCTTGGGATAACTCAATATTATGTAAGGATTAAGGATGGGGCCTTATAGTTGGTATCAAAGGTCGGTTTAGATAACTTTTGGAGTTATAATTCTATTAAATGATTATCCAAAAAAATATTTTGAAATGATATAGCATTTGAAGATTACCATGTTGCTTCATCTAGGACATGTTTATTCAGAATGGTTTTCCACAGAGGAAATAGGGAAGCAGTGCTAGGAAGGCATACCGAAGGAAATAACCTTCCGAATCAGCATCATGAGATAGTTGGAATTGGAACTGAACAGTTTGTTGCAGTGATGGCACAGTTGAATCAGGCTATAAATGGTGGTGGTATCTATGCACGAGATTAGCCAGATCAACCGCAGAGGAACATGTCAGTGGTGGAACATTTCATGAGGCAACATCCCCCATCATTCAGAGGATCATCTGACCCTGTGCTAGCTGAAGGGTGGATTAAAGCACTGGAGAAGATTTTTGATGTCATGGGGTGTTCAGATAATCAAAAGGTTAGTCTTGCTATTTACCGTTTGGAGGGTGAAGCAGATCAGTGGTAGTCTATGGTTAAAAATATCAGGGATGCCGATGAGATTGATACTCTCGACTGGGATGAATTCAAAGGTATGTTTCTTGAGAAGTATTTTCCTAAGGCTGTTCGACTTAGGATGGAAAATAAATTCTTGGAATTGAGGCAAGAGGAAGACTCAGTGGCTACCTATGAAGAAAGGTTCACTCGATTGGCAAGGTATGCTCCAAATTTTATCCGAGACCTTGATAGTAAAATCAATCGTTTTTACTCAGGATTAAAGCCAAAATATCGAAGGGCATTAGCTTCTCGTGAGTTTAAAAGTTATGAAAATCTTGTTCGAGGTGCTGAGAAGGTGGAAATGGAGTTTGCCGATGACCAAGTGTTCTATAACAACCAGCAGAAGAATTGACCGAGGTGGCAGGAGAAAGGTAAGAATTCTTCAATAATGTCTGATGGTAAGAGAACTAAGTTTCCAGTTTGTGATAAATGTGGCAAAAGGCATGCTGGGGAATGTCTTCTGAATTCTGGAAAGTTCTACTGATGTGTTAAGATGGGACATAAGGCTCGTGATTTCACTGAAAAGGATCAAGGTGAAGGTAAGAACAAATTTGATTTACAGTTAGTGAAATGTTATAAGTGCAATGAGATGGGTCACTATGCAAAAGAGTGTCCGACAAAGAGCTTGAGTGATGGGAAGTAGTTATACTGCAAGCAGAAAGGGGTGGTGAAATCCTTTGCAACTACTTCAGCAGATGTCGGGCCATCAAATGAAGTTGTATCAGGTACTTTGTTTTTTTTTCAGATTATGCCAGTGTGTTGTTTGATTCGGGGTCTACACATTATTTCATCTCTGAAACCTTTTCTAGTAAAATGGGAATACCATCTCAAGAAATGACTCCTAAACTTATGGTAAAGACACCTGGGGGAAATGTTGAGGCAAAAAGAATTTATAAGAATCTTCCTATCCTTATCTGTGGAAAGTACCTACTTGCAAACCTTATTGTTCTACCTCTAGTAGAGTTTGATGTTATCCTGGGTATGGATTGGCTCTCTATTTACCATGCTAAGATTGACTGTTGAGCTAAAGAAGTTTATTTTCAGAAAGAATTTCAGTTTGTTTACAAGAATGAACCCTTACTTTTGATAACATATCAAGAGGCCGAGAAACATGTAAAAGATGGAAATGAATGTTACCTTGCACATGTCATTGAAAATAAAGGAACTATTCAGATTAATGATGTGCCAGTGGTAAATGAGTATCCTGATGTTTTTCCTGATGAGTTTCCTGGAATAATACCAGATCGGGAAGTTGAGTTTACTGTTGACTTAGTTCCTGATGCTAATCCAATTTCAAAACCCCCTTATTGAATGGCACAAATTGAAATTTTAGAGTTGAAGGATCAATTGAAAGATTTATTAGAGAATGGTTCCATTAGACCTAGCACATCACCATGGGGTGCTCCTATTTTATTTGTTAAAAGGAATGATGGTTCTATGAGACTTTTCATTGATTATAGAGCCTTGAATAACATCACTGTTATGAAAAAATATCCTTTTCCTCATATCGATGATTTGATTGATCAGCTCCAGGGAGCTCAGTTTTTTTCAAAGATTGACCTGAGATCGGGGTACCATCAGCTGAAGGTAAAGGAGGCAGATATTCCGAAGACCGCGTTCCATACACGATATGGCCATTATGAATTTGTAGTAATGCCTTTTGGGCTAACCAATGCACCTGTTGTATTCATGGACTTAATGAATAGAATTTTCCATGAGTTCTTGGATAAGTTTGTGGTGGTTTTCATTGATGATATTTTGGTATTTTCTAAAAGTAAAGAGGAGCATGAAAGACATTTAAGGGTTATCTTTAAAACCTTAAAAGAAAAGAAACTGTATGGGAAATTCAGCAAGTGTGAGTTTTGGCTGCAACAAATTTCTTTCCTTGGTCACATTGTTTCTAAAGATGGAATAACTGTTGAACCTGCAAAAACAAAAGTTTTGGATGAATGGCCAAGACCCACAAATGTAACCGAGATTCGTAGCTTCCTTGGTTTGGCGGGCTATTACGGATGGTTTGTCACATATTTTTCATGGTTATCTAGTCCAATGACTAAGCTAACTCGGAAGGGTGTTAAGTTTATCTGGACAAAAGAATGTGATGATTGTTTTTAGGAATTGAAAAGAAGATTGGTGAATGCTCCAGTTTTGGCACTACCTTCCAGGAATGGTGAGTTTGTTATATACAGTGATGCTTCATTGAAAGGACTTGGTTGCGTCCTAATGCAGAATTATCAGGTAATTGATTATTCTTCACGACAGTTGAAAACTCATGAGGTAAATTACCTTACACATGATTTGGAATTAGCTGCTGTTGTTTTTGCTTTAAAAATTTGGAGGAATCATTTGTATGGAGTAAAGTGTGAAATATATACCGATCAAAAAAGTTTAAAGTATATATTCACTCAGAAAGAGTTAAACATGAGACAGAGGAGATGGATAGATTTAATCAAGGATTATGATTGTACAATTCATTACCATCCGAGAAAAGCAAATAAAGTGGATGATGCTTTGAGTCGAAAAAGTAATGCTTCATTAACAATGTTGCATTTGGAACGTGATCCTTTGGTTAAGTATTTGATGAACTTTTTCATAGAAGTTGTTGGTGCAGGAAGTCCTTCTGTTTTATTTCAGGTATCAGTGAGATCTTCTCTATCGGATAGAATCAAGAAAGCACAGAGGCAAGACAGTGAGTTGCAGAAAAAGGTAGAGCTGGTTCAGAAAGGTAAGTTGCATGAATTCAACATTTATAATGATTGTGTTTTGAGATTTGGGAAGAGATTGTGTGTGCCTTGTGATTCACAGTTGAAGAGAGAGTTGTTATGTGAAGCTCATAGTTCTCCATTTTCAGTTCATCCGGGCAGTACTAAGATGTATAGAGATCTGCGGGAGTATTACTGGTGGGATGGAATGAAAAGAGATATTGCTGATTTTACTATGAAGTGTTTGACATGTCAACAGGTTAAAGCAGAGCGGCAGTTACCGAAAGGGATGCTTCAGCCTTTACCAGTGCCAGAGTGGAAATGGGAGAATATATCCATGGACTTTGTTGTGGGATTACCGAAGACATCTCGAGGTAATAATGAAATCTGGGTTATTGTTGATCTCTTGACCAAATCTGCTCATTTCCTTGCTATACGAGATACTCTCTCTCTTGATCAACTTTCCCATTTGTATCTTAAAGAGATAGTCAGGTTACATGGAGTTCCTCTCTCCATTGTATCGGATCGTGATCCCAGGTTTACTTCTAACTTTTGGAAAGGCCTTCAGAAGTCATTGGGTTCTGAATTAAATTTTAGTACATCTTTTCATCCTCAATCAGATGGGTAGTAAGAATGAACAATTCAGACATTGGAGGATATGATACGAGCTTGTTCTATGGATTATCAGGGAAGTTGGGACCAACATCTTTCTTTGGTTGAATTTTCATATAATAACAGTTTTCATTCCAGTATACAGATGGAACCATTTCAGGCATTATATGGGAAGCGGTGTCGAACTCCAGCTTTCTGGGATGAAGTGGGTGAAAGGAAGTTGATGGGACCAGAATTGGTAGAAGAGATGGCAGAAAAAGTTCAGCTGATTCAGAAACACATGAGAACAGGTCAGAGCAGGTAGAAGAGTTATGCGGATAACCGGATGAAGGATCTATCTTTCAAGGTAGGTGATTATGTTTTTCTCAAGGTTTCTCCTTGGAAAAGTGTGATGAGATTTGATAGGAAAGGAAAGTTTAGTCCAAGGTTCATTGGACCATACGAAATTCTGGAGAGAGTTGGATCAGTTGCATACCGAGTGGCTTTACCTTCGATTTTATCTCAGGTACACAATGTTTTTCACGTTTCGATGTTGAGAAAGTATATGCCAGATCCATCTCATGTTTTGAGTCCAGAGGTAGTTCAGCTGGAGGAGAACCTATCTTATGAGGAACAACCGGTCCAAATTCTTGACCACATGGAGCAAGTGTTATGGAATAAGGTGATTAAGCAGGTAAAGGTTTTGTGTAAAAACCACATGATGGAAGAGGCAACATGGGAATCTGAAAATGCAATGAGGGATAAGTACCCCCATTTATTCGAGAAGTAAATAAATTACGGGGATGCAATTTTCTAAAGGGGGGAAAGATGTAACATCCCAAGTATGTAATGAATAATAGATATTTTTATCTATGTCTATTAATGATTAAGATAGTGTTTTATAGGCTTAAAATGAAAATAAATCCCATCTTAAGCATGGAATACACTAATATTTTTAAAAGATTGTTTTACTGCCTTTTGATGGAAAAACATTTTAAAATCTATCTTTTAACAATTTTATAAGCTATGTTTGTCAAAATAAACTTATTCTTTATGATTGGGACATCAAAATTTACTTTGTGTGAATTTTTGGTATTTTTCTGACAATGTTCATTTTTTAATGAATACTGAAAAATACTGCATTTTACATCAAAACTGCTTTTTAATCTAATTTATTTATATGATTAGATTATCATTTGAATTGGTTTTGAAGTGAAATTTGAATACATTTTTACCATTTTATCCAATTATGGTCATTGGAATCAATTTCACTTTGAAATTAGACTTAAACTGGTGTCAATCTTTTGATACTTATTGTTTTATAAAAACACGCTATTTGCTCTGATAGCAGGAATTAATTATTAAATTAATTAATGTGACTTATAAGTTTTGAATTTTGTAAAATATACTTCATTTTTGAATTCGGAATATGAAATATAGCTTAGGGTGAATTTTTGGTAATTTTCTGAAAAACTTCAATTTTTGATGAATAGTGAAACCACTAAGTGGTACTTATAAAAACTGATTTTCCATTTAAATGAAATTTTGCCATCATTGTGTTTTTAATTTAAAAAATCTGACATACATGGTTTTCATTAAGAAGTAAAATGTGGTTCAATGAGATTAAAATAATTTTTTGGTGAATAGTAACTTATTAAGTTTTAATCGCGATTAGTTGTAATTAGTGTAGTTTAAGGTAAAAATATTGATTTAATAAAATAAGATGAGCTTGACACATGTCCTACCCGCATTGGTTGTGTCATGGCCGACTAAGACAAGCCAGGGGTAAACATGGGGACCCCATGGATCCACTTTGGTTGGGAAATGACATAAATAACTTTTTATTTAATGTAAAAGTAAAAATGACACAAACATAATATGTTTTATGAAAACAATTTTTACATGGGGTTATAAAGATCATATTTTTGATTATAAATAGTCATTGGATAGATACAAAGATTTCCTACATCATAGTAGTTTTTTTATAATTTTTAGACTTTAAATAAATTAAATTATTTATGACATCATGATGATGCAGTGAAGACCTCATTATTTAACGATTTAAATAAAATGGAAAGATAATGGAAAATCTTAAACCTACACATGGACAAAACCAATTGGATGAGTGGATTTCGAAGCCTTATCACCTTATCCACGAATTATATCAATGTGGTACCTTTTAAAACCTTAACACATTTTCAAATAAAGTAATATTTCTTTACTTTCCAAAAGTGCCCCTCCTCTCCTCTTATAAAAGGCCCCCACCTCTACCTCATATCACACACTCCTCAAGACTTTGTCTCGGACAACCCCAGCCCATTTACTCTCTCCACATCCCTATACTCATCCTAGAGGATTCCCTTCGGTAATAATCCTTTCAAAGGAAGCCTTTAGGCTCAAATCAAAAGAAGTTACACTTTTAAAGGTAATTCATTCTCTCATGTTCATTTGTTTTATTTTGCTTCTCCAACCCCCTAAACTCTTTTTATTTACTTCTTTTGTAACAAAACAAGTATATTAAACATACTAGGATGTTGTTATAATATTTATTTGAGCTACACTCTCACACAACTACATCAAATGGTTAAAGAACATACAGTTTCCGTGGATGGCGAAATTCTGCCTCCCGAAACGATGATTGTTCAATACTCATTTAACACCTTCAAAGGTGGCCATTATGATGTCACTATTTTTATATATGATATATAATATGTTTATGTTTTCCTTAAGCTTCTGTTTTTTTTTCATTTTGGGCATACCTTTATGGTTTCCATTATGGGTAAACATGATATCTTCATTTTAGGAATTGCAGACTACCGCCCCCTGAAAGTGATTTGATTCGTTAATACCTTATGTGGGATGTGTAAAGGATAAAGTTAATGATATTATATATGTTATTATACTGGAATTATAATATACTCTTATTTCATTATGATTCCATTCCAGAAAATACGAAATAGAAATGGAAGTAGCGTTCATGGGTACGTACGGCTTACCGTCTCCATGAACGGGGCATTTCATTTCTTACCTCTAAATGTGATGTAATATTATAAATACATGTATATGAAGAATATATATGATATATATGTTATCCAAATAATTAATATCATTCTGGATATAACAAACCTTTGACCAAATTAACAACATGTAAGTGTAAGAAGTCTATTTTTGACTTAAGAACCAAATACCGACAAAATGAACATTATTAACTGAAATGATTACATGATGTTCATAACATGGTATAAAAGGAATAATGAACTTGAAAAAGGTTCTTAAGCAAGTAGATATTAACTCATGTTTATTATTCAGGAGATTAAAGAACGGTCGGGTCAAGTTGGATACGAGGTAAGGGAACTTCTTAACCCAACTTCCATTCTTTGGGTTAATCTCCTACTTTCAAATTATGTCATGATATTATTATATCTTATTTTGTATTTTTACTTTCATTATGTGTACCTATAGTGAATACACATAATATATCTATTTTATTTTAAAAATGATCTTTGTATGAGACTTCGTCTCAATCTCCTTTCATTGAGGCATATTTTGTTTTATACACAACCTTCTTTTATACGGTGTATAAACCCCTTTGACTTTTATGTTTATTCAATAGGAATATTGTTTATATGAAGCGTTTTACTAAATGACAAAAGGGAATGTTTTTGTCGTACGTATGCGGTGACAACGACTTCTCTGCCGTCGTGACCGTTATTTGAGTTTTGGCTTCCTCTACAAGCCATACCTTCTTTTTAAAAGAAAAATAAATACCATGTTTTAATTTTATTTTATTTTTGTATTGAAAATGGTTTTCATAATGTTTTTATATCAATGTGTTGTATTGATATCTTGTGATTGAAAGGTGGAAATGTTATGTTTCCTTTATGCATGTTTTATGTGATACGGTTATGTCGAGGTTCTTGGGCATTATTATGAAGACGGGTGGTTCCGTGATAATCTAAGGGCAGGTGAGCCCGATATATCTCTCCAATGCATTGGGTAACACGAATTAGTGAAAAGTTAAGGTTTCTCCGAAGCGATTTAGGGAATATACTGTGATGGGTATTCCAAAACGTAACCAAGAGGGTTACTCTCTAAGTAAGAATGTTTTGAATGCCTCAAGTTACCTTTATGTCTTATGATTTCTATGATTTATTCATGATTTGATTAGGTATGTTAAAGTGCTTATGTTTTATCGGTAAATTATGATCTCATCCTTATGTATATACGTACCCATGTTTCCTTTCCATATTTTTATATCCCTTATAGAGCTTTTTATGCTCATCCCAAGTTTTTTTTAAATTTTTTTCACAGGTCAAGGGAAAGGAACATGATATGATGATAGTGTCAAGGAAGTGTCAAGAAAGAATCCATGTTTATTTTAAATATGTTTCCATTGATGGGAATGAAGAATACTATCTTTATGTAACCACTTTGTTTATATGTGGAATGTAATGCAAGTTTTATGATCTAATTCTCTAAAACTCTAAACCTGAAAAGATCCACAACCTGTAATCTTGTGATAACTCAAGATTATGTAAGGTTTAAGGTTGGGGCCTTATAATGAAAGGATTATATAAGATGTTATTGTTATTAATACAGTCATATAATATGTTTTTAACATGAATAATACTACTATTAACGAGGTTAAGTAATGTTAAAAAAAGGAAGAGTGAGGTAAGGGACTTCATCTCAATTTCCCTTCATTGAGTCTCATTGTAATATCATGCACCTAATTTAATTTATATGGTATATATACCTCCCATTTTATATAAAATGTAACCATTTTTTCATAATTCATGGTATTTCTATATTCTATTTTAATTATTTTTTACAAGGGGATTTCACTTGAAAATTACAATGTGGTAAAAGTTGTTTTACATTCTCACTTTCTTTTGTAATTGTAAACTTTTTCATCAAATGATATATTTCATGTGATCATTTTTCCCTGAAAAGTAAATTTATTTTAAATATCCAAATTCTTGTTTAATATATATCATTATTTCCTAAACCATATGGTAATTTTGAATATGGTTTTATCTTTAACTTTTTCTTGTTTAACTTGGGAAATATTATCGAATCTATTTACATAACTCTAATAAATATATTTTATGATAAGGAATATTGATTAATGATTTAAATTAATCATTAGATATGTATTTAATGCATTGTGCCTAATGTGATGGGTGGTTATTGAAATTATATATCCTGTAGATGCATAAGTAGTATTCTAAGGTGAATCAATAAACTATAATTATATTGGTGTTTACTTATAATTTGAAGCCATATTATGAAAGGTCTTGATGATAGAGGTATTTTGTGCCTAATAAATAATGTTCTTATTTAAGAAATAATTTATTATTATTCATGACATTTTTACAATGATATTATCTCCAGATGAATTTCATTCTTGCTTAATTGATTAAATGACATGTGTTTTTAGTTATTTACCTTACCATATTGAGTATGCCTTATCTTATCATGATATAGATGTTATTGAAATAAAATGTGTTTGTTAGATATTTATCATTCCATGGTGATTATTTATCTAGATTCTTGATAAATTCTATTGTACATAATCCTTACAGATAATTTCATCTAACACATATTTTTGTTTCATTTTTTAAAAATCCATGAAGTGTGTTGTATTTGATATGGAATGATATTCTAGAGGGAATTTTCTTAATATATAAATAATATTAATTTTTTGATTTCAAATATAATATGGGAATCAGGTATTTAACTAATTGACCAATAGTACTAAAATATTTGGTACTTTATGATTTGATTCCTCGTATCCTATGTCAATGTGATAAAGTAAGACACTAGATCTAGGTTAATATTGGTGGAGACTTCATATATGGTATCATGGAATTTTTATTTTAATCCTTGGGAACTAGATTTAAGAAAACATGGACTTGTTAATATAACCATGGTATATATTTTGAGGATAACAATAGAAGAAAATGAAAAAAAATTTGTACAATATTATGTTGTTTTCATAGAAAAAATTCTATATAGATTTTGAAAGTGGGAGTGGTTATAGAACAAATGTTACCAGGGGTAATAACTCTGAAAATGGTGCATTGTTCATGACCCAATCATCACTTAGTACATGAAAATGTATCTTATAGGAACCTTTTTTAACACCAATGGGTGATATGCTTAGGATTATTAATATTTTCTTTATAAAATGTTATGAAGGATTTGAATAAGTGATGAAACTTAATATAATTTATTAAACATAAGTTTTACTAGATTAAAAAACTATTTGTTATTACATGAACATCCTATAAATGATCATATGGTTTTATGAATGAAATTATGGTCTCTCATACTATGATCATTAGTTTTTTACAATGGATGGATCCAAAAGAAATTTTTTTAAAATTTAATATTAATGAAATTATGGTGACTATAAGTAACCAAATGGGATCATAATCAGAGGGAAAAATATCATTATTATACAAATTTATTCATCTAAAAACATGACCAACAACCACTACATTAACCAACTCCCATATTCACCGAAGTAAATAATGATGGAGTTTTGTATGTTCTTGAGTGGTGGAAAACATGGAGGAATGAAAGTTAAATTCCATTCATGTCAGAAATATAGAAGGATGCACCCATGAATGTGTCTTAGTGGAATTGAAAGATGAATTACTGGTTGAAAGGAAGGGAATAATGAAAATACTTTTCAAGTAAAAACAAAGAGTATGATGGATGGACAAAAATATCAACATATATATCCATTTACAGTTCATTCTTTTAAATTGGGTAACATAAGAATTTTCTGAGTTAATGACCTGTTCTAAAGGATATGACCTAGACCAGGGCATTACCTATGTAGAAATAAAATTTATGGAGTTTTTATGCATTGGGATTCAAGAATTAAACATTAGATGTATTTTTACCATGTGTATTTTTTTGATAAAAATTATGAACAATTAATGGATTGTGTTAAATTCAAGAATAATAAATGTCTCCATTAACATAATTGTTACAGATACAATCATGGGTTTATGATTTTAAGGTTTATCACAAGTTACACATCTTAAATACCCATTTTGAAAACATGTGTGGTATGAGTATAACATTATTACGGATATTGTTTAGAAAACATTTATGGGAACACAAACCATTGGTTTTGAATATGATTATTTATTTATGGGAAGATCCCTTTACATTTTATGGGCATAGGATTAATGATCATTTAGAACTTTATGTTTTATATTATATTATTTTATTTTAACAATTATGGGTCATCACAAAATATTACATTGGATAAAGTGCTCTAATAATATTGGTTTTAGAATATATTTAGAGATACATGAAAATACATTTCACTCTTTTATGGATATTATTATCTATTTATAGTGAAATACTGTGATTAAGTATTAGGAATTTTTTTGGATATTCATTTTATTGTGGAAGGGATTAATTATAAATTTATCAAAGGGAAACCAAAGGATCCAATTGTTCTTATGAAATGGAAATGTATCAGGTACGTATATTTTTTAATACTAATGGATAGTAAAATATTTCCTCAACATCAAGATAAGAATTATGAAAAAATATTCTATCATGTTACCTTCACATATATTAAATTATTTATACTTTTAAATCATCACACATTTATGTTTTGAGGTATTTAAACTTCCATTTAACAATATTATTCTTGTGAAAAATGACATCTATCACTCTATAATTATTTAAACTTTTTTTACATGTTTATATGTTCACTTGCAACAATTTTTCTCCAATATAGTAACATAGTAATGAGTTATTCCATATTTCCTTTATTGTTTTATTTCTCAATTTTTAGAGGATTTTTTATTAAACCTTTTTATTATTTGGGATTTCAACAAAGTAAATTCAAATACAAAACCCTTAACTTTTGAGTGCAAGATTAAATTTTTAGGAATCAATTTATTTAAGGTTGAGATAATGTATCACCATAAAATATAAAATGAAAAAAATGAATCTTATAGATTATGTGACAAGAAACACTGATCTTAAATAACCTAAAATTTATATTTCACTAAATTTAATCTCTTTGATATCTTATAGTACACACAAACACAATACTAAATGAACAGTAATATAATGTCATTATAAACTATCCATTAAATTAGATTCCCCTAATAATTATAATTAAATTATAGAAATTTTATTTTTTACACATATAAAACTAATTCATTGGTTAAATATTTATTATTAATAAAATAAGAATCATTTTGAAAAAGAGATATTTTTTTCTAAAAAACTGTATTTTTTCTAAAAGACCGTTTCGTCATGCCTTTCACGGATATTTTAAAATTAATGTTTAATTTTTTTTAGAAAAAGTGAATTTATAAAAAAAAATTATTATTTTAAATAATGTAATTTGAAATTAACTTATGCTATGTTTTTTGTATTTTTTCTAAAATGTTTCATTTTTTGACACGTAGTTAAAAATATGGAATTTTAATTGGAAACTGCCTTTTTCTTTTACATTATTTATAATGTAAAATTATATGATTTGTTTATGTTAAAGTAAAAATATTTCCATTATATATATAAATATACTAATATTATTTATCTTGTTATAATTATTTTCATATATATTTTTATGAAAACACTTTTCAAGCCTTTTAATATTTTCTCTTTAAAACCCGAATTTCTCATCTCCTATATGGGATTAATTTGGTGATAAGTTTTTCCACATATGTGAATGGAATTTGGAATGAAAATATTCCATATCTGGAATCGTTATAATTTATATCATATAATATGATATACTTAATCTTCACAAAAATTAATAGTGAAAATAATCAAAATTATTTACCATGGTTAAGGTAAAAAGGGATTTTCCCGGGGTTAAACTAAAACGACAAGGGTAAAATTATCTAAAAATCTTTTTAAAGTATATTTAATTTATATATATAACGTATGATTTATTTGTCTATATATTAATCAATTTTTTACCCTTTTGGTTTGTGAAAAACGTGGATACACTATTTTATTTTAAAAAATTACAAGTGTGCTAATCACCTCAATTATAAAATTCCACCACTTATCATCTATTTTTCAAAACATAATACCATTTTCCAAATGTTAATTAGACCAATAAATTACCATATTCTAAAAAATTATACTATAAGACTTATTTTTTGTAGAATGATAAACTAGGTTGGATTTAATAGTAAGCCTAATGATGTTATCAAAAGAATATGTAATGTTATTCAACAAGTGTTTTTATTTTATTTATTCTTCATCCTCCATAAATTATTATTAAAAAATTATGACAAATTAAAATAATTATTTTACATATTATGTGTTATATTTATGTTATTATAATTATATATAACCATCCCCACTTTAATCAAAAGGGTTACAAAATCATCATTCATGTGTATAATGAACTACCACCTCATGAACTGATGACATTTATTTTTCCATTACCACCTATCATGGGTGGGTATGATGATAGATATAATTTGAATATATAATATTTAATAAATAATCACATATCTATAATAATTATATTATATCTACCTTTTTTTACTTTCCCTTTCATAGGAGATATGATAACGTCACTCCTGTGTACGACAGACAACCACCTTGTGTAGTGAGATGGGTTGTTTATCAATAAAATTTTACATTGAATGTAATAAGGGTAAATTTAATGAATAAATTTTATTTAAATGAATTAAATATTATATTCAAAAAATTCTAATTCTACAAAGATAATATATCATTTACTGTCATGTTAACTCATAGAAAGATGTGAACATCTTTTGTGTACATGTGGATTACTGCCTTCCAAAAATTATGTGAATATTTCTTCAACACCACACCACATGGATTATATATATAAGTACAACTATATAAAATATTATATTTTTTATATTATTATAATTATAAAATGATAAAATAGTCCTTACCTCTTTTCCCTAATGATAATTGAAAAATGGAAACGCAAATCATGTGTACGTACTGTCTACCATCTCTATGATGGTAATATACAGAATTTAAAAAAACTATCATTCATGATTTTAATTAAAAGTATACATGATTTATAAACATAAAATTTACATCATTGTTAGTATTATTGAAGAAAATATAGAACTATATAATACGTATAATAACTATAACATTCATAAAAATCATGAATACGAAATCAAAGAATTTCTAACCCAAATCAATGCGAATAATGAAATATTATTAATGAACATGTGATGACATATTATTAAAAGATCATATATGATATTATAAATTTTAATATTATTTATCAATATGTTAATTAATTTTTTAAAACAACTATTTATTAGTTTAAATCACATTCAACAAAAAGGAAGTATTGGGTAAGGGACCTTATGCCAATTTCCTTCATTGAGGCATATTGTAAGGTTATGAATTTAATTTCTTTTATATAGTAATATAGTACTATAGCATCCCGCCATTTTATAACATAAACTTTCATTACATTACACACAACTGAGGATCTTTAAGGTTTAGTGTCTTGGAAACCAGGAACATAATACATGAAAACAACATAAAGCATTCTTCTTAAACACTTGCAAGGCGTCTCCTTAAGTTCATTCTAGGTTCATTACTGCATCTCATAACCTGGGGACATACATCAAAAGAAAGGTTGAGCAGAAGGCCCAGTAAGGGAAACAAGAGGAACATTTTACATGTGAACTTGAGATACTACAATAAGGACATGAAAAGAACTTTAAGGCATGAGAAAGAAATCATGAGGCATTTCATAATAAAAATAACATTTTTCATAACTTGAAGATGTGGCTACATCATTTAACATAGAAAATCATGAACATATCACCAAGGTCCATCCCCAAGGTGTCATTTGAAAATTACCAAGGTTATTCACCAAGGTATCGTGAAAATTGTAATCTCTAGTGGTTACATCATTACCCAATGCATTGGAGCGCTATCAGGGCGCACCCTTAAATTTGCCTTTATTATCATGTGAGCCACATATATCATCATCAAACATTTCATAAATAACCCATATAGCATAAAATAAATGGGTTTCATTTCATAATCATAACGTTTTAAAAACTGCTTTAAAGACATGATCTTTACATCACTTTAAACCCCATAGAAAAGGAAGGTGGGTTTCATGTATGTAATTCCCAGAATTTAAAATAGAAAATTTTGATATATATGTGAATAAACCTGTAGAAATAAGATCTTTGAGTATTAACTTTATAACATAAAATAATTTTTAGAAAAGACAGAGAGGCATTTTGAGACGAAAATTCTGCAGCATAACAGTTATGTTACAAGGTTTTAGAAAACATTGAGAAGAGAGGGGACATGGGTCAAACATTCATAAATGACCCATAAAACAGTAGAGGGAAAAAATATAAGGGACTTAAGAACATGGTAATGAAATTTGAAAATATACCATATGAAATGAAGAACATGAAAGGAAGAAAAAGAGATTTCTCTTGTGAGAATTCGGCAGCCTAACGACGTCACTTAAACATCAACAAAATTGAATTGACAAGGTCAAATAGGGTCTCTCATCATATAAACATAAGAGTCCAGTATGATAGATATAGATATCATACCCCAACATAATAGAAAGGAACTTGAAAGAATTGACATGAAAGTAGAACCTCAAAACGAGAAGGGTGAAGAACCACTTAAAAATTCGGCAGCCTAACGGCGCCACTTAAAACATCAAAATAATGAATTGAAGAGATCAAATGGGGTCTCTCATCATATGAAAATAAGAGTACAGTATGATATATATAGAGATCATACCCCAATATAAAAAAAAGGAACATGAAAGACTTGAATGAAAATAGAACTTGAAAACGAGGAAGGTGAAAGAATCCCTTAAAAATTCGGCAGCCTAACGGCGCCACTTAAACATTCTTAAAACGAATTGATGAGAGCAAGGGGGGTCTCTCATCATATGAACATGAAATAGGCAGTAGGATGAATATAAAAGAACATCCTCCAACATAAGAACATGGAGTATAAAAGAAAAGACATAAAAGAGATTACTTGAAAAGAAAGAGAGAGGTCGGATCCCTTACCTTAAAATGTGACTCTTGAAACTCAAAGGATTGGACCTTGAGGGCTTGGGGGAACCTTGGGAGGAATCTTTGGAAGGTAAGAAGACCAGAACTTCGTTGGGGGAGAGTTGGGAGTGAAAACTAAGGGAGGAAAGTGTGGGTATTTATAGGGAAAGTGAGGGGACAAAGCATTAATGGCCAAGGGACACCTCACTAGTGGTTTTGGCAAAACCATGGGCTTGCCCATGGTATTTTCCCATGGTATTGGCCACTTGGGACACCTCACACCTTATCTTACTATTCATAATTCGACCATATTGAATATATACTTAATACATCATTAAATGATGTCATTAAACACCCGTAACTTAAAAACTATACTTTCACTATTCACCGAAAATTCAACTTTCTCAGAATAATCCCAAAATTTCACCTTAACCAAATATCAATGCTCTGATTTCAAAAAATGAAATCCATTTTATAAAAATAATTTTCTAAATATTTTTAATTTAATTTTTAAATAAAAACACTATTCATCGAAAATTAATTTTTTTCAGAAAAATCCCCAAAAATTACCTTAGCATAATATCGATGCTCTGAGTTCAAAAATAAAGTCCTTTTTATAAAAATAATTTTCTAATTATTTTTAATTAAATTTTTAATTAAAAAACACTATTCACCCGAAAAAACTAATACTTGAATAATAATTAATGAAACCGTTATTTAACTATTTTATTGAATCACATTACTTAATCAAGGTGCCTAGATTATTTTAAGACTTTCTTTAAGTGAGATTACTAATCCTTTTGGTCATATTACTAATCCTAATCATAAAATCACTATTCATAATTTACTATTCATCAAAAATCAAGTTGATCTTATTAGACTCTAAATTTCGTACTGAACATAATTGTAGAAGACCATTTTTCGAAAATCATTACACATTTTTAATTATTTAAGGTTTACACAACCATTTTTAAAGTATCCTTTTTCTAAAATTCATAAAAAATATGCATACAATATTTATCCGGTCATTTGAAAATTCATAAACATCATCATAAGAAGAAATCCAAATTTTTATTTAAAAAAAGGATTACACAAGGCAATTACGGTCTCGTAACATAACCCCTTATAATACCAGCATAGGACCTAAGAGTAAGGTGTGCTAGGGTGATAGAATTTTGGGGCGGCTCAGTCAACATTGCCTGAGTAGTAATTTCTATCAGTTTGAACTTCTCGCGAAGGCGATTCCGTTCTAGCTTCACATGATGAAGTTCAGCTTGGATTTGGTCCAGAGCAAAGCCCAATGGTGCTACCTCCTTCCCAATCTCTGTTAGATGGGCTTCGATCGGCCCAAGGCTACTAGGTGAGGCCATCAAATCTTCTTTCTATAATAATTAACCAAGATTACTTAAATTTAGAGACAATAATCAAAACATTTTGTTCATGGTGGTCATATTGACCGATGGTCATATAACACTCAAAAACCAATGGTCTCATTTTATTTATAATCATGTTTATCAAATAAAACATTTTTTTGAGTATAAAAAAATAACACATGAAATTAGGAAACAAGATTTATTCAAAATTTCGGGTCGTTACAATCTTCCCCCCTTAAGAAATTGCGTCCTCGCAATTTTTTTAAATTGGGTTTTGAAATTTCATTGAAAGTCCCACATCGGAAAAAGAGTCAGTAACACCATTACTTTAAAAGAAATAAAAGGAAGTACAAAGGCCACCCGAGTTAACCCACACTCGGGTTCCATGTAGGAAAACATGGACATGGAGGAAAAAACAAAGGGTCAGTTCTGAGAGAGAGTGATAGAGAACATGATTAGGAGAAAGTTAACCATGAGAAAATCCCAAACTTATGATGTGTGTAAACGGTCTTTGATTACCTAGTAGGAAACGTAAACCAACAACATTTTTGTTTTACGTTTCTTTTCATAATTTTGAGGATTTCATTTACTACATAGAACAAAAAAATAAGAAAATATACCTACCTTCAAGTAGAGTTTCATCCTTTAACAAGTCCCTACCAACACTAATCTTTTCGCCAAATGAGGAGAATTCAAAAACACTTGGTCTCATAAAAGCACAAGAATCATCTTCTATAGAATCACATAATCTACAAAAGATTAACTATCTATTTCTTCTATCTTTAAACATTATCCCAAAAACAGAAAGGTTAAGGTAAAACAACTCTTCAAAAAGAAAGAATCCCGTAGGAATAGAACCTACTTTTAAATCTTCAAAGTTCCATGGTACTACCCAACGTTCATCATAGACCACTCCATAAATAACGGTCCTTAAAATACCTCAAAATAAACCAAACTAAGATTGAAACCCAAATACAAGAAGGATTTAATAACATAGTCTTCCAAAATAACTTCATTGTTCATCTCCAGACAACATCAACCACTCCTAACATCTTATAACAAAAGTAGCTAACCTAAACATATTTTACCCAAGATAGGTTAATCATTCCCAAAAGTAACCTAAATTACTATAAGTCCACCTTAAATTCATCAATTATTCAAAATATAAGTCAACCTTACTCCTCAATGAAAATACTATAGTAATCTATTTACTTCGATCATATAGGGTCCCCAAAATAGTGAACGCCTTCCAAAATAATAATCATCTTTTAATCCCCTAATCATCTCTGACATATTAATACGGAAATTGTCGCATTTCCTATCACATTGGTTGTTGGGACACGTTATTCCATTTCCCACCATTAACTAAGAAGATAAAGTATAATTAGAGGCTTAAATACTTAACCAATAATCATGAAAAGGAACTTAAAGCATATAAGGATAACTTATAGAAGAAAAGTATACCCTAACTTGTGATCCCCTAGGTTCCCATCTAGGTTATCCATGATCATATATTCTTATTTGAATCTTTATTTTATTTTATCTTTGTTCCTTTAATAATGGTTCATATCAAGCTTATGAATTTACCAAAGCATATCCCCCGGGAGTGTCGTAACCAAGAGTGCAGCAAGGCCCGTTGTCGTGTACCAGTTCCCGTTCGAGTCTAGCTCAAAGCGGTGTTTTCGGGTTTTACCCCTATGTACATCTGTGCCAGAGCCACCTCTACCTGCTCGTATCCAGACAGGGATGTATTTGCTTGGAAACCCCTTACTCAATACTCACCAAAATACCAGGAAGATTTCCTATATTAAACTTTTCTATAGGGTTCCTCCTAGAGTTTTCATATCCTAATTTCCACAAATAACTAAACCATCCTTTGATACCAACTATAGCATCCCACCATTTTATAACATAAACTTTCATTACATTACACACAACTGAGGATCTTTAAGGTTTAGTGTCTTGGAAACCAGGAACATAATACATGAAAACAACATAAAGCATTCTTCTTAAACACTTGCAAGGCGTCTCCTTAAGTTCATTCTAGGTTCATTACTGCATCTCATAACCTGGGGACATACATCAAAAGAATGGTTGAGCAGAAGGCCCAGTAAGGGAAACAAGAGGAACATTTTACATGTGAACTTGAGATACTTCAATAAGGACATGAAAAGAACTTTAAGGCATGAGAAAGAAATCATGAGGCATTTCATAATAAAAATAACATTTTTCATAACTTGAAGATGTGGCTACATCATTTAACATAGACAATCATGAACATATCACCAAGGTCCATCCCCAAGGTGTCATTTGAAAATTACCAAGGTTATTCACCAAGGTATCGTGAAAATTGTAATCTCTATTGGTTACATCATTACCCAATGCATTGGAGCGCTATCAGGGCGCACCCTTAAATTTGCCTTTATTATCATGTGAGCCACATATATCATCATCAAACATTTCATAAATAACCCATATAGCATAAAATAAATGGGTTTCATTTCATAATCATAACATTTTAAAAACTGCTTTAAAGACATGGTCTTTACATCACTTTAAACCCCACAGAAAAGGAAGGTGGGTTTCATGTATGTAATTCCCAGAATTTAAAATAGAAAATTTTGATATATATGTGAATAAACCTGTAGAAATAAGATCTTTGAGTATTCACTTTATAACATAAAATAATTTTTAGAAAAGATAGAGAGGCATTTTGAGACGAAAATTCTGCAGCATAACAGCTATGTTACAAGGTTTTAGAAAACATTGAGAAGAGAGGGGACATGGGTCAAACATTCATAAATGACCCATAAAACAGTAGAGGGAAAAAATATAAGGGACTTAAGAACATGGTAATGAAATTTGAAAATATACCATATGAAATGAAGAACATGAAAGGAAGAAAAAGAGATTTCTCTTGTGAGAATTCGGCAGCCTAACGACGTCACTTAAACATCAACAAAATTGAATTGACAAGGTCAAATAGGGTCTCTCATCATATAAACATAAGAGTCCAGTATGATAGATATAGATATCATACCCCAACATAATAGAAAGGAACTTGAAAGAATTGACATGAAAGTAGAACCTCAAAACGAGAAGGGTGAAGAACCACTTAAAAATTCGGCAGCCTAACGGCGCCACTTAAAACATCAAAATACTGAATTGAAGAGATAAAATGGGGTCCCTCATCATATGAACATAAGAGTCCAGTATGATATATATAGAGATCATACCCCAATATAAAAAAAAGGAACATGAAAGACTTGAATGAAAATAGAACTTGAAAACGAGGAAGGTGAAAGAATCCCTTAAAAATTCGGCAGCCTAACGGCGCCACTTAAACATTCTTAAAACGAATTGATGAGAGCAAGGGGGGTCTCTCATCATATGAACATGAAATAGGCAGTAGGATGAATATAAAAGAACATACTCCAACATAAGAACATGGAGTATAAAAGAAAAGACATAAAAGAGATTACTTGAAAAGAAAGAGAGAGGTCGGATCCCTTACCTTAAAATGTGACTCTTAAAACTCAAAGGATTGGACCTTGAGGGCTTGGGGGAACCTTGGGAGGAATCTTTGGAAGGTAAGAAGACCAGAACTTAGTTGGGGGAGAGTTGGGAGTGAAAACTAAGGGAGGAAAGGGTGGGTATTTATAGGGAAAGTGAGGGGACAAAGCATTAATGGCCAAGGGACACCTCACTAGTGGTTTTGGAAAAACCATGGGCTTGCCCATGGTATTTGCCCATGGTATTGGCCACTTGGGACACCTCACACCTTATCTTACTATTCATAATTCGACCATATTGAATATATACTTAATACATCATTAAATGATGTCATTAAACACCCGTAACTTAAAAACTATACTTTCACTATTCACCGAAAATTCAACTTTCTCAGAATAATCCCAAAATTTCACCTTAACCAAATATCAATGCTCTGATTTCAAAAAATGAAATCCATTTTATAAAAATAATTTTCTAAATATTTTTAATTTAATTTTTAAATAAAAACACTATTCATCGAAAATTAATTTTTTTCAGAAAAATCCCCAAAAATTACCTTAGCATAATATCGATGCTCTGAGTTCAAAAATAAAGTCCTTTTTATAAAAATAATTTTCTAATTATTTTAATTAAATTTTTAATTAAAAAACACTATTCACCCGAAAAAACTAATACTTGAATAATAATTAATGAAACCGTTATTTAACTATTTTATTGAATCACATTACTTAATCAAGGTGCCTAGATTATTTTAAAACTTTCTTTAAGTGAGATTACTAATCCTTTTGGTCATATTACTAATCCTAATCATAAAATCACTATTCATAATTTACTATTCATCAAAAATCAAGTTGATCTTATTAGACTCTAAATTTCGTACTGAACATAATTGTAGAAGACCATTTTTCGAAAATCATTACACATTTTTAATTATTTAAGGTTTACACAACCATTTTTAAAGTATCCTTTTTCTAAAATTCATAAAAAATATGCATACAATATTTATCCGGTCATTTGAAAATTCATAAACATCATCATAAGAAGAAATCCAAATTTTTATTTAAAAAAAGGATTACACAAGGCAATTACGGTCTCATAACATAACCCCTTATAATACCAGCATAGGACCTAAGAGTAAGGTGTGTTAGGGTGATAGAATTTTGGGGCGGCTCAGTCAACATTGCCCGAGTAGTAATTTCTATCAGTTTGAACTTCTCGCGAAGGCGATTCCATTCTAGCTTCACATGATGAAGTTCAGCTTGGATTTGGTCCAGAGCAAAGCCCAATGGTGCTACCTCCTTCCCAATCTCTGTTAGATGGGCTTCGATCGGCCCAAGGCTACTAGGTGAGGCCATCATATCTTCTTTCTATAATAATTAACCAAGATTACTTAAATTTAGAGACAATAATCAAAACATTTTGTTCACGGTGGTCATATTGACCGATGGTCATATAACACTCAAAAACCAATGGTCTCATTTTATTTATAATCATGTTTATCAAATAAAACATTTTTTTGAGTATAAAAAAATAACACATGAAATTAGGAAACAAGATTTATTCAAAATTTCGGGTCGTTACAAGTACCCCTTTTATTTTTAATATAAGTATTCAACAACAATTCATGTTATTGTACGTTTCAATTTTAATTATTTCTTCCGATGGGAATTTACATGAAAAATACCATGTGGTAAAAGTTCTATAATATCACATTATTTTTTGGTTATTGTATTTATTTAAAAGAAACCAGATTCTTGTGATAAGTTATCATTGTAAATTATATTTCTTTTAAATATCCATATTATTTTTTATGGATATGATTACTTAAATTATGTTATTATACTTTCACATATGATATTCACATGAAAATTTATTTGATTAATTAGAGAATATTGAAAAATATTTATCCTTCTCTCAATATGGATATTTTTTGACCGGGCATATTAATTCCTGAATTAAAATAATTATTCAAAATTTGATGAATGATTTGGTCCTTTGGTGATGGGTTCAAATCAAAATTGTATAACCCCTTGAGACATTGGTTGCCTCATGAGTTGAATGATTACACTACTTTTAAATAGGTTTTACCTATATTAATTCACTTGTTAAAGGTCTAGATGGAAGAGGTATCATGTACATGAGACAAAGAATCAAATAATTAGTTAATTCCATTATTATAAATTTAGATAATATTATTTTTTATAATTTCACAATGATCTTAACTTTGGATTCATTTTATTCTTTTTTTATTTCGTAAATGTTATGTTTTTTCAATTATTTAACATTATAAATTTATTATACCTTTGGTTATCATGATATCCAAGTCATTTAATAGGATTATGTGTTCAGTTATTTACCTTTTCATATTGATTACACTTATTGATTTATGACAACTTCCACTGTATATAACCCATACAAAGAATCAAGGATTATGATAGAAACAGGAAATATTATAACTATCTATTATGTTTTTTGGATTTTATTGGTATCGAAATAATGTCTAAAAACTCCAAAGAGGTAGAATATTACAACAATTAGGTTATATTTTTAAATTTTAAAAATTCATCAATGAAATTTGATATTGTTGAAGTTTGTTGAATGAAAATTTTACATGGATGATGCTATCAGACATTCAAGAAATTATATCATGAAATTATTGATTTCAAAAAGTATTGTGGACAATGGAAATGTTTCCAGGATGTTTTGAAATTTTAGTTTGTGATTCAGGCATGGGGAGTAGTTATAGTTTATAAGGAAAAATCTTGATATGATAGTGAATATATTGGTTATGAAAGGACTCTCCATGATCTAAACTATAGATTGGTGAATTTATTCAAGTTTTAGAGGAAATGGAAATATTTTATGTGATGATGATGTGGGTATATTCTATTAAATTTTAATATTGAATGATTTCGGTATGAAACACGCACATTGTAAATTCAAATTTAGAAAATATTTGGGTTAAAAAATATACCTATTAAAAGAGGAATGGAGAATTATGTCATTATATTTAGTGTTTCATTATAATGTATGATTCCTTAGCATGGATAACATGGAGATTCAAAAATAGAAAGAAATTCATTTTACCTTGAAATTGAAAAAATAAAGTGATGTTTTAAAAAGTAAGAAATGTAGTAGACAATACACCGAAACAAGTATTAATGGTGATTTATGAAATCACCTCTAAAAAATTGATATATTTTAATAGTGGTTTCTTTTAAAACCCCCAACACATTTTTTCCAGGTAACAAAAAAGGAACTCCCCCACTGAGACCCTTCTCCCCTGAGCCCTCTTTCTTCCCCAAACCCTCCTCGTAAATCTTTTCCCCCCTCACCATTGATCCTAAACCAAGCCATCATTATTGATCCCCTTTCCCCCTTACCCCCAATCCCCAACCAATCCTTGAACATCATTCCCCAATCAAAAACCCCCACCACTACTGAATCCCTCCCCACCCTCTCTAATATCTGATTACTAATCCACTTTCCCCTTCCCCCCTTGAAAATGAGAAACCAATCCTTCAAAACAGAGCACATGATTCTAAGACACCATTCCATCACCACAATTACCCTTACCTAATTTTCAACCTCATGGTCTCCTTTATTTTCCCTTCCCCCTCCACATCCTTCTTCCCCTACTAGTGCACTGCTTTGTCATCCCCCGCTATATTTAGTTAGTGTGATTTTCATCATCTATCCATTTTAGTTTAAAATTATATACATTCAATTTTTTATGAGTCTTTATTATTTAATTTAAATTATTTCTTAAACAAATATAATGATTGTATATTCAGATCATTGTTGATATTATTAAATAATATATTAAAATTAAATATTTGATCAATCCATGACACAATTGATTTTATAATTATACCTGAGTCTTGATTATACGGTTATGGAATTATTTCATAATGTTTTTCTGTTATAATATAATATTCATTTTGAATTTTCAAATCATGAAACATTATTTTAGGAGAGCTATAATTTTGTTATGGATTAGATAAATCTGTATTTAAACCTATCAAATATCATGGTGTTCCAAACATCTAATAAAATTAATCATCTTAAATAATTTAATATTTAGTTGATTTTGAATAATGTCTTCATTTTTTAAAAAAAATTAATATTTATAATGTTTTTATGTTATATTTAATGAAGTTTTATACATTTTAAATATGCGGATAAGGTCTAGATCACATCACTAAGGAATACACCATAGTATGGTATGCATTTGGAAGAGACTTTAGATAATTCAATTTACAATCTATCCATTTGATGCCGTAGTTTTTCCTAGACATTTATTTTGTGAAAAACAAATTTTTAGGGTGTTCTGGGTGGCAATGGTTGCTCATTTCAATATTTTGACAAGTTTATAATTTTTCAAAATTTTCATTGATAACATAGGGCATCGGCATCGGCATGTTAGTACATTAGAATGTTAGTGCGTCGACATGTTGGTGCATCGGAATGTGAGTGCATCACAATGTCAATGGGTTGGAATTTCTGTTTCTTGGCATGTCAGTGTGTCATCATACCAGGGGAAACGACATTGGTTAGTTTGTGGTAATGAAATTGGTGATTCAGGGGCATCGGCATTAGTGAGTCTGGTGTGTCAATGTCAATTGGTAGAGGCATCGGTGAGTTCCGGAATCAATAAGTCGATGCATCGGTTGGTCGAGGAGTTGATAAGTCAAGGATCTAGATCTTCAAATCCAAGATATTCCCTTTCTCATGGGGTTTCTATTTCCACTTGGAGATTCTAGAGATTTTGTCCCCATATGATTCATGAACTTGTGGAAGATCCCCTCCTGCTCAGTTTTCTTGGAGTCCCGTGTTGCCCGTGCGATACCCTGATCTTAGAACAAAGAGGAAAATCAATCCTTTGATCATATTGTATGGATTTCTTCTATCTCTCTTAAATTTGGAATCATATGGGGTGGGTGTACTAATGATCCTTTGTGAATAAATGATGAATAATTTACTTAAAATAAGAATCAAATTTGATGGGGATGTGATCAAAAGATAGTGGCGTAATGAAATAACGTGCATGGTGTGGATTGATGTTTGACCATCTGTTTTGTTGTATTATCCTTATTGATATTATTATCATTTTTTGGATGTAAATTATTCTAAAAATCAGGGCCATTGGTGGTATTTCCTTTTATACTGATGGTGTCGCATTTTTGTGTTATGATGTTTGATAATTGGTCATAGTATGAATATTTCTTAAACACATACACTTGGTTAATTGAAACGGATTCTCCTTGATGAAAAACATTATGTGATCACCCCTATTTATCAATGTGGATTAATTAATAGTGCTTACCAAATATGAATATATATAAATATATATGTATATACACATCCTATTTATAGGTATGGATAAATGTTGTGTTCTGTTGAGTTTTGTAACCTGTGTGAGTTGTGTGGTGCTTCTATTGGGAGCATGGCTGTCGATAAAAAGTTGGATAAGGGAGTGGTATGGGTTTACATCAGGGTTTTGGTTAAAATGGTAGTTACTGTGAGATTTTTGTGTGTTTTTGGTATAGGTGGTGTGTTTGTAACCTAGTCTGAGATAATGATTTATTATGGAATGGATGATCTTTTAGGCAACTGAACTATATTTGTTTGTGTTGTGGCCATGGAGAGACGTTGAGAAGTGGGACATCAATGTGTTTATTAATTATTTATGTAGTGGGACTACATTGGTAATTGTTTGGGTATCATGGACATGGGGTTGGGTTGTGATAGAAGGATTTTAAGGTATAACGTTGAAGAATTGTAGTTGAAAGTGGTTGAATGGAGGTGTTCAATGGGACTGAAAATATGGTTTTGCTTGTTGTTTTTTAGTATTGCTTAATAGTTTCTTAGAATTGATTGAATAAATTAAATTGGATCCCTTAACAAATAAGTGTAAAATGGTTGAATGAAATGGGTTTTTATTATGTCTTGGTAGTGGCAATTGTGTGGTTGTGTATATAGGTGTAGCAACAATATGGTTCAGTATGGGTCGGTGGGATTTTGTTAGGGATCAGTATGTTGGGGATGAGTGTTTTATTTCCTATATATATATATATATTAGTTCCATGTGATTTCAATACACATCACACCCTTTTTGAGAACTATTTTCCAAACACATCCATTTCATGGGGGTGGGTGTAATTCCCAACATCTTGGTGGTTGGATTGATGGATGGTTACTGACATTCATCATCGCACCCTCTTCCTATTTCTTATCACTCGAGTGTATTTGGGATGTATATAAGGGATTGAGGCTTACAATAGTCTAATATACTTTAGGTAAAATAATTATAGATGAGAGGCCTCAATTTTGTCAGTCCAAGATTGTTTTCCCAAGGGTCTTTGGGATGAGGTTTATGTGTCTTCAGGTGAGAGGTGTCATTGTTGTGGCTCAAGTTTCTGTGGGAGGGATAGTGTATGGCTTGAGGCCTAGGTGTCTACGGGAAGGTTTTGGTAGTTAGACTACGTATGTGAAGAGTGTTAGCATCAATACATTAGCCATTTGGGATGATAATATTACCAGTGGAAAAGTGGTGTGGGGTATCGAGATATCGGTGTTTTTATACTAATACATTACTTGATTCTATTATTTTGTGAGTGTTTCTTAGTGAGGTTTGGCTAGTTAGTAATCCTTAGAAGGTTATTTGAGGTTATAATATTTTTTTCAAAGGAATGTTTGAATGTTCACCCACTTGTTAATGGGTAGATTTAGGTCACTACTGGGTATACTTGTATACTCACCCTACCTATATAAAACTATTTTCAGGTTTCTAGGAGGTCTTTGACTTCCATGATGGAGTTTAATTTCTCTATCATCAGGATTAGTTACAAATTATTGTTGGTATCTTAACATTTCTTACTTTAAATTGGAGTATGTCTCTTCTCTGTATCAGCTTTAATTTTGAACTTTCTTGTTTGAATTTATTGTGGATTTAATTTTACATTTGGTATTTGTATTTTCATGGGATTTACCATATTATCTCTTGATCGTGTTTTATAAAATGGGGAAATAACTTCCATATTATGTGGGATTCTATAACTTTGTTTCTAGTTTCCAATCTGTGGCCTATTAAAGGTGGGACATGGGGTTGATTATATCTCCCTCATAATAATGATGGAAGGGCATGGCACATTTTCATCCCCTCCCTCATATTGAAGAAGTGGGTTCATGACAAAATGGTATCCAAGGGAGGTTGTTTTTTTTGTTGGGAGTTGGGAGAAATGATGAAATTTGGATTTAATATTAGTGATAATTTCAAGGGATGGTAGGGCGATGGTGATATGAAATCTTGGAACATGAAATAAGTCGGGGAAGAATGGCTAGGACACATGATTTTAGCCCCCCGTGAGATCCGATGCAAGGACTCTAGACCAAATGAACAACCATGTGAGGATACACTGATTACAAGGTAGAGACCCTTGGAACCATAAATTCAGCATAATGACTTGTGTTCTTGTGTGTCTTGGGTGTTTTGGAAATTCAAAATAAATGAAGTGTAAAAATAAATTTAAAAAGAAACATTCCATACTACCCGGGCTTAGGAGTTCCTTGTTCACTTTTTCAGCAATGGAACCCAGACGTCGCCCTTATGTGGTACGAGTAGTTGAGGACCAACATGATGAAAATGTTGATTATTGAATGTATGATTGATAGAAAGAAAAATACTAGTGCAATAATGCACTTTGTACCTTCTAGTGGCAGACCCTGGGGAAGTATGGGGGCATCGTCTTAGACATGGAGATAGAGAATTTGCTCTAGGAGCTAGTGATCACTTCCAACTTGATCTGGGCTCTGATAGTGTACTAGGTTCCTCTGGCAGGGAGCTAGATATGAAGAGTAGGGTGTCATAGGTGGACACATTACCTCGAGGTGAAGAAGGAAACCACGATTTCATGGGCTGATATTGAGGAGGATTTTCGAGCAGAATTCCTTTCACCCATAATGAAGTCCAAGAAGAGGTAGATGATACTCTCCCTCCAACAATGGATTATGTAAACAAGGGAAATCGTGATCATGTTCATGGATCTCCTATATTTTACACCTGATCTCTTTCTAGATCAGGAGACCCGAGAGAGATGCTTAGAGGAGGCACTTTGAACATCCCTTCAGTATGATGTTCCTCCACTCACTCTACTGATATACTTAGAGGTTTAGAAGAAGGTCGATGTAGTAGAAATGATGTAACCAATGGGTGCTGTTTCATGAGACGAGAGCTTGAAGATTTTTTCATAGGGGAATGAATTCAGCTGTAGGTCTATGGAATCAAGGCCATCCAGATTTCAACCAGCGAAGAGTTGGCCTCAGCAGTTCTAGATCTGACCTCCTGATCCTCTCCCTTTCCCCATGGGCCCATGACCGAGTTGATTTGTCTATGGAATCTATGGGAATTAGCAGAACTAGTGCCTAGTTTGATCATAGTATAGTGGGGGGTGTAATGTTCTCTGCCCACATAATCAACAGTAGTTTCCTGTCTGGCCTTTCCTGTAGCAGGGGCAACGAGCTCCCACTCATCCGAGGATAGACAATGCTGGGGAAGCCGACCTCAGGGTGCTTCTCAAGGAACTCAACCCAACTGTGATGGAGAGGTAGTTTATAGTAGAGAGTAAGAGGAACTGGGCGTGGGATGTTGGACGCCACAGAGGTAGTAGTTCTAGGAGGGCCAAAAGTTGTTCGAGGTACAATCAGTCGGTTTACTACTATTACATGCTATTTTTTTTATTCAGAAGCTTCTCATGTATTTGTTGAACCAAGTATATCGCATTGTGTAGGACTAGATTTAGAGTGACGTACAATTCCCTTGATGTTCATTATGCTAGTTAAATGTCAGACCAATCTGTTTGATCTGTCTTGGGGATGTAGACTAATATTGAGACAACATCAGTCCCAAGGGGATCATTTAGTTCTACAGATGTAGTCATATGATGATAACATGGGCATCAATTCGGTTTATTATGTGCATTACAATATCGATTTCTTCTAGATAAGGCTTGTGTTTTTAGATCTAAATGGCTAGTGTGTGGCTTTTATTGGAGAGTGGAGTTTCCATGGGAGATGCAAGCGTATACATCCTCTTCTTTTATTATTATACGATGTCTCAGAGGGGTACACAAAAACAAATATGGTTCATATTTTGGGGGTTGTTAATATGTACCTGGATGTCTTTATAGAAGTTTTTTGGAATTTACCCCCTCAAATTGACATTGAATTTGGAATATACTTGCAACCCAATGCCTGTCTAACTTCAATGGCTCCCTATTGGATGGTGCCTTATGAGTTTCTGGAGATTCATATTTAGGTTTACGACCTAATGAATAAAGGTTTTATCTAGAGATCTGTGTCATCATGGGGTGATCCAGTCTTGTTCGTGAATAAGGAAGATGGTGGTCTATGGCTATGCATAGACTCCCAGATGCGGAATCTAGTGATAGTCAAGATTCATTACCATCTCCCAACGATCGATTATATTATTGACTAGTTAATTGGAGCATGTTGGTTTTCTAAGATAGACTTATGGTCCTGATATCAGTAGTTGAGGGTGAAGGAGGAATACCTCACAAAGAATTATTTTAGATGAAGTTATGGGAACTTTGAGTTCATGGCCATTCCCTTCTATGTTACGAATGAACTATCCCTGTTCACAGGGATCATGAACTCAGTTTTTTTGGGAGTTCATGGACCTGTTCACCATTATGTTCATCGATGAAATCTGAATCTACTCATGGTCAGGGGAGGATCACTTGAAGAATATAAAGATTATCTTGGAGGACCTCTAACACAACCAGCTCTACAGATGATTGCCCAAGTTCATGTTATGGAAATTAGAAGTGAACATTCTTGGACATGTTGTGTCTCAGAAAGGGATAGTAGTAGAACCATAAAAGGTCATAGTTTTTGTTTCTAGGGAAGCACCAAAGAATGTGGAATAGGTTTCTAGTTTCCTGGGTCTGCTAGTCTTTTATCAGAGGTTCATACCCAACTTCTATCATTTCATGGCTCCATTAGAACCTTTTAATTGAATGTTCTAGGCCTTCGTGTGGTGTGAGTATTTTCAAGTATCATTCAATTATCTGAATGGGAAGCTGGTTAGTGCCCCAGTGCTTAGATTTCCAGAGGAAGGGGTGACATTCAATGTGTTTTGTGATTCTTCCAGCCATGTCTTGGAATGTTTGTTGACTAAATAGTGAAGAGAAAAATCTTATATATGTAGGTAGTTACTTCCTCAGGAATGTAACTATTCCACCCATGATCTAGAGATTGCAGTGTTCATGTTCATGCTGATGTTGTTGTGGAATTACATCATCAAGGAGTGATTTGTGGTCTCCATGGATCACAAGAGCATAGGGTATATCTTTTTTAATCGAGATCTGAACTTCTGGTAGCGAAGGTGGATGGATTTTATCTAGGATTATGACATAAAAATATTTTACACCCAATGAAAAGGGTATGTGGTGGATGATTCCTTGAGAAGGAAGTCATAAAATGAGTTAGTTTGGGAATCCATGAATGCTTAATAGGAAATGGATGAATTGGACGCTTTGCATCTGGATGGGAGAGTGGATGATGGCCAAGGATTTCTATTTCAAATGACATTACAATATTCTTTAACATGGAAAGTGTAGGAGTCTAAATGGGGGGGGGGGGGTCAGAGACTATAGTGATGTGTGATCGAGTTGCCTAGGGTGATGCTTTAAAAGGATGTTCGAAGGATAGCTAGAATCAGATGTTGTTTCGTGGAATGATGTTTTCCCCAAGGAAATTAATGATAGAGTTGTCCATAATTTCTATATATCACCACTAGAGGTTCATCCAGGAGCCTCTATGATGTACTGTGGATTTTGGGGACCATTTTGGTGGCCAGGGAGGAAGCGGGAAGTGGTGGAGTTTGTGGCATGGTGCTTAGTGTGTCTTAAGTTGAAGGTAGAGTTACATATTTTTGGTGGTATGTTGTAGAACTTAGATGTTACTGAGTACAAGTGGGATAAAATATTGATGGATTGTATCATAAGATTAACCAGGTCTCTGGAATATGTGATGATATTTGGGTAGTGGTGGTTCATTTGATGTAGTCTGCTAACTTTTTGGCGATCCATGAGTCAATTATAGTGGGTGACCTAGAACGCTGGTATATAGATGAGGTGGTAAAACTACACGGAGTTCAAAGATCTATTTTTTTGGATCGGGATACACATTTTATATCATGAGTCTTGAGTTAATTAAAGCTTTCCTTTGAATCCCAGTTACACTATAGAGCTACATTCCACCCTCAAATGGATGGGAAAATAGAGAGGACCATCTAGATGTCATAGGACATGTTGTGGGTATCAGTATAGTACTTTAGAAGATCATGGGTATGAAAAATTACCATGGTAGAGTTATCCTACATGTTTATCTATCACTATACTATTTTCATGGATACTTTGGAGGATTTGTACAGAAGGTCATTGCATTCACCGGTATTTTAGACAGAGGTAGGGTAAGAATCCCTTCTTGGACCAGAGGTAGTGCAGAACACAACAAACATGGTCCAGCTTGTGCATTAGAGGATCAAGGAGGATCAGGATCGGTATATGTCATATACTGATCTTTGGGGGAGGAAATTGGAGCTTGAGGTTGGGGAACATGTTTTCTTTAATGTTTCCCCTAGTATGCATAACAGATGATTGGAAGAGGAAGCAAGTTTTCTTCCTACTTAGTCGGACCTTTAAAGGTGTTGGGATGAGTTGGTGAGGTGGAATATCAGTTGATATTTCCAACATGGTTATAGAGGATCCATGAAATCTTCCATGTCTCTCAGCTCTGTCGATATCTATACGATGAATCCCAACTCATTTACTAGGGAGAGTTGGATATCATGGATGATCCGATATTTGTGGAGCGACCAATATGAATCAAGGATCACAAGAAGAAGGTTATTTGTGGGAGGAACATTACTTTGGTTCTTATGTTATGGTGGAAATGTGGCTTAAAGGAGTTTAAATGAGATTTAGAAGAATAGATGTGTGCCCAGTACCTAGAGATGTTCTGAGTATTGCTTTTATGTTTTAGTTTTTTCTTCATTTTATATTGTAATGCTTAATCTTCCCCATTATCTAAGGATTTATTCCCATGTTCCCTAAATATGTGTAAAAACTTCGAAATATGGGGAGGGGAGGACCTGACACCTAATCAAGATGAATTAAAGAAGATTTTATTTAACCCATGCGGGTGAGACAGTTCTTCCAGAAGAATATAGTATCTTGACATGGAGGAAGGAGATCTCATCACCATGTGTCTGAATGGTGTGACATTTGTGTTTTCATTGTTGTTTGTGAGAAGTGGAGCCTGAGTGTTTATATAGTTGTTCCAGATATATATTATAGGTAGGTGTTCCGGTATGTCATGGGTTTCAATCTAGTTTTAAAAAAATAAAGCAAGGTGGTTTGATCTTAAGAGATATCTGAAGGGGCAGTTGTTCAGACACCCTTTCTTCTAAGATAGTTTTCAATTCTAAAGCTTAATAATAGTTTGACAAGTATCTTATGTAATGACCTAGACTTCCCAATATCTTTACTTTGAAAATAAAATGTGTTTAGGGTGTTCTGGGAGGCAATGGTAGCTCATTTCAAGTGTTTTATTAGTTTCCAATTTTTCTAGTTTTCTATCGGTAAATATGGGCATCGACGTCGGCATGTCAGTGCATAAACATGTCAGTGGATCTACATGTCAGTGTGTTATCATGTATGTGTGTTTTCATGTCCTTGCATCGATATGCCAGGGGCACCAACATCTGTGAGCCAGGGGTGTTAGCATCAGTGAGTCAGGGGCATCGACATCAGTGAGTCCAGAGGATCGATGTTGGTGGGTTGAGGCATGAGGAAGCTAAGGAATTGGTAGACTAAGGCATAGGTTGGTTGAGTATTTGGTAGGCCATGGAATTGGTAGGTCATGTTTTGGTATCCCAGTGTCATTGGCCCCGTATCAGTGACTCACCCATCTATGACATATTTTCATTTTTCCCATTTTTTCCTAGTTTCCCAGTTACTCCCCTCTTACATCTTATTTGAAGTAAACTAGTTTAAATCCTGGTTTGAGAATTTTTAATTGTGTTTGAATGTATATTAATTATATTCTTAATATAAAAAGGTTTTTGAGGATTTATGGTTCCTAAATCATGTGATCATGACGATGATTCCATGATATATGTATTTAAAAACCGCTCTTTCTTTAATAAAGGATCTGGCACTTTGAAGCAATGATATTCCCTTCATCATGTGTTTTCCATTCCCCCTTGGTTCACCAAGAGACTTACTCCCCATATGAGTCATGTTCCTATGCAGGATACCCTCTTGCTCAGTTTTTTAGTGTCCAGTGCTTCTCGTGTGATCCCCTATTTGTGGCACAAGTTGGAACATCAATCATTTATTCAAGGGGTAAGGATTTCTTATATATCTATTTAAATTTTCATCAAGAAGTGGGGATTTAGTAATGATACTTTTTTAATAATAGATTAATTCTTTTCTTAAAATAAGAAATAAATATTAAGGGAATGTGATCAAATGATAACTGGGTAATGAAATAATGGGATGGGAGTAGATTAATGATTGACTGTCTATTTTAATTTTTATCCATGTAGTTATTATGATCTATTTTGGATATAACGACATTTTAAAATCACTACCATTCATGGTATTTTCTTGTATACTGGTGGTGACCATTGGTTTTTTAATGATGTTTGATAATCAGCTATAATATGAAAAATACTCAAACATGTACACTGGGTTAACAGGAAAAAATGACCCAATATGAAAACCCTTGTCTGATCACCAATGTTTATCAAATTGGATTAAATAATGATGTTTAAAAAATCTATAGTTATATAAATGTTTGTGTCTGTGTGTGTTGGTACACATCCTGGTGAAAATTTTGGTAGAGTACCATGTTCTCTTGGGTTTTGTAACATGTGTGAGTTCTGTGGTGCTGCTGTTGGGAGCACGGTTGTGGGTACAATGTTAGATAGAGGAGTTGGTTATGTGAGAATGGAGTGGTTAGGGTGGGCAGTAGGGTAGTAGTAAAAATTTTAGTTATTGAGAGCATTGTGCGTGGGGGAGGTACAAGTGGTGTGTTGTTATCCTACTCTGAGAGACTGATTGATTATCGAATGGATTAACTTGTAGGAAGTTGAACTTACTTTGTTTTTGTTGTGGTAGTGGAGTGACATTGTGTAGTGGGACTGCAGTGTGGTTGTGAAATTGTTATGGAGTGGGACCTCATTAGGGAATTTTTTTGCGTAGTTGGGTGTTGGGTATGGGTTGTGGGAGAATTATTATGCAGTATAAATATGAATAATGATAATAAGAAGTGGTTGAAATAGGGTGTTCATTGGGATTTCATTTCTTTTTTTGTAGTTGTTTTGATGTAGTAGTGGTTGGTAGTTTCCCAGAAGTTCTAGAAAAAATTATAGTGAATCCCTTAATAAATAAGTTAAATTGGTTGAATGAAAATGGGTTGGGTCATTACTTGGTATTGTCTATTTTGTGTTTTTTCATGTAGGTGTAGCGACAATGTGGTTCTGAATCGGTTGGATGGATTGTTTGGGGATCCATAAGTTGGGGCTGAGTGTTTCATTATCTATATATATAAATTTTATTTCTTTTTTATTTCTATACTCTCCCACCATTTGTTAGAACTATATACCAATAACCTCTATTTCATTTGGGAGGGTGTCTTTCCAAACTTCCTAATGCGATTATGGATGGATGGTTACTTACATTCTTCCTCGCACCCTCTTCTAGTTTCTTACTGCTCGAGTGTATCTACAATGGAATTAATGGATTGAGGATTATCATTTTCCAATAACCTTAGTGAAATGGTTTTTTGTAGATGATAGGCCTAAGTGTCTGTGGTCCAAGTTTGTTTTCCCAAGTGTCGTCAGGATGTGGCCCATGTGTCTTCGGGAAAGAGGTGTGGTTTTTATGCTTAGTTGTCTGTGGGTGGGATTATTTGTGGATTGAGGCCTAGGTCTGTATAGGTGGGATTTGGTAGTGGGATTTTGTATTAGAATAGTGTTAGAAGCAAGAAATTATCTATTAGGGATGAGATGTTATCCCGTGGGAAAGTGGTACGGGTACCCAAATATCGATGTGGTTATACAACTACTTCAATTGAATTGCATTATTTGGTGAGTGTGCCTTTTTGTGGCTGAGATGGTTAGTATTTTTTGGTAGGCTCTTTGAGGTTCTAAAGTTTTATCATAGTGATTTTTTTAATGATCCTCCACTTTTTCTTAGATATATTTAGTTCCCTACTTCGTATACTTTTATACTCACCCTACGTATATAAATTTGTTATTAGGTTTCCCGGAAGACATGGAGGACCTTGCGAGACTTTTATATCTCAGGCATTAAGATTAGTTACTGTTAATTCTTAGTCTCTTTTAGTTTGGTACTTTAATTTGGATTTTTTGCACCTTATATCAGATTTACTTTTTAACATTCATGTGGGATTGGATTTTGGCTTTAAATTTACTTTTTCTATTTGGAGTTTCTGGGGATTTACCCTCTTATATTTTGATATTATTTTATAAAAGGCATAATTATAAATATATTATGTGAGATTATATACAATTGGTTCTAGTCTCCACTCTGATGCCTATTAATGGTGGGAAACAGTGGTTATTATCTCTCCTTCATCCTGATGAAGGAATGAAATGAAATTTTTCTGTCCCTTCCCTCATCTTGAAGAAGGCGGGTTGTGATAATACATTCATGGGATAATATGGTGTATATTATAATAATATAAATATAAAATATTGTTAAAGAAGTCTATGTTTCAAAACACATTATATTGAACCAATTTAATGATCAATATTTGAATTGTATTTGAAATGTGGAATCAAATGTTAATGAACCTTTGAGAAGTAATGTCAATCAAACTAGTGTACTCCCAAATTAATCAATCGTATGAAATTAAACGAAAACTATATAAACCATCGTTTTAGATTTATATGTAGTCATCATGAAAATAAAAACATATTAGAACAACAAGTTTAGGTTGATATATATAGTAACCGGAAAAATGATGTTTTGGCACTACATGACAACCAGACCAAGATTGTAACATATCCTTGGATACTCCACTTGATGTTTCATAGTCTATTGTTAGAGAGAAATTCATTGATCATAAAAATTAATTTCCTGATTTAGTTAACAATATAATTCAAGATATATATGATGGATGTCTAAAATATTCAAACCATTATTTTCTATAAAATGTATACAATATTAAATGTTATTATATAATTAAAAATAAGGAGATATCAATGATATTGGAATTATTTTTAACACATTTTAGGATGATAAGATCCATGATTCATTCTATGATATGAAAAAATGTGTTAATAATATTGGTTTGAATAATTTAAAAAAAATTCTTTTTTCTAATGATTGTATGCTTTTTAGGGGAGAGGATTCAAATATACATGATTTCAAAAACTTTTCTCTCATTGATTATAATTAATAAGTGATATTGGATATTTAATTAACCATACTTATACTATGATTAATAAAAATTGAACACCAATAAATGTTTTCTGTTACTTTTATTAAAAATATCCATTGTAATAATTATTCAGTTTATCAAAAAAAGTTGATCACATGAAGTGGAGTTCTACAGATGATTACAATGTTAGGATAGAGAAACATCCAATTGATTCAAAATAATGAAATAAATTTGATTTGTTGAATCTAGATTTATCATATAATCCTTGGAATAGGAAATTGCTATTAGATAGTAATAGATTCCACCCATTTGGGATTTTGATCTCTAGTTATAACATTTGGATGATTGTTTTGACCCCCAAAATCTACCACAATGCATGTGTATGAAACATACATCCATTACTATTTCCTTGATTATTTATGGAAAATAAATTACTATAAATGATATTTGATTGATAAAAGCTTATTATAATTGATGAATTATATGTTTAATTGATCAATGATGTTGAGAAATATAATGCAATGTATAGAATAATTTTCAAAATTCACACTGTTCTAATGTGGACCATTATTGACTTCCTTGGACATGGAAACTTATCTAGTTATAACACAAACTTATTTTTTTCTTTTCTTATTTTTAACATTGATTTTGAGGATTAATTAATACCTTACAGTGAAAAATGGTGTTTCTTGTATCATCATATAGTTATCAAATTATCACAATGATTTTTGTTGAACAATTCAAAATGAAATGGGTCTATTAATCAAAGAACACCTCAAAAGATATTCATTGGTTTTGAAATATTAGTGCAACTAGAAAATTTTGAAACAATATTATTGAATGTTCATCATTTATATGATATTAAGAAATGATTTTAATGGGAATCATCGGTTGAAATCATAATGAATAAATTAAAGAAAAAAAATTATATTCCTAAATATTATATATTGGGAAATTAATTCTATATAATAATCTTAATGTCAGGTATACTAAGGATTTTTTTGATACAATTTTATCTTCACATTAATTAACGAGTTTATAAAATTAAAAGAACATCTCAATTCACAAAATGCCATAAATAATTTAATGTAAATCACGATCTATGACCATATGATAATATAATGTATTCTACAATAAATGTTTCAAATAAAAAAGGACAAATATATATTCCCTTGAATTTTAAAACATATGAAACAATCTAATGGGTATTAAAGTAATATCTCATGATAATTCATAATAATTATTCATTGGTTACATGGATTTAAAATTCATGATTTTCATATTTTTTTACAGTAGTCACTACCAATGGAATTCCGTATATTTTTACCAGAAAAGGATAGTATAGTTTTACTCAAATTCTAAACATTATTTAAAAAAGTAAGAAAAATTAATAATCAGTTGATCTTGATGACATTCATGATGGATTTTTACTAGAACTTTATGCAATGAAGATGATCTTTCCTCCATTATTTTTTTACTATAATGGTGCTTTTAACTTTGAATTTGGTCATGGAATCTAAATTAGGAGGTACTATTCATTATTGATGGATATATCCAATAGAGAGTTACTTTATTCATATATTTTCAACATAAGTAAACAATTCATGAAACATCATTAAATTAATATGTATGTTTTATATATATATAATTTCATAGATTCATTTGACAGTTGAAATTATACAAGAAAAATAATACTCAACCTACGGAAACTATTTATGATGTCTATTTAGAATAGGAGCACCATACCTTTTCTTAAAGATACATTGAAGATATAGAGAGATTCTTTAATCGAGTTGGATGTGTTTATGACATATTGACTAAATATCAACTAACTGGGATGTAAAATATCAAACTATTATCCCAATGGTTAGGAATCTAAAAAATATGGCACTAAAAAAATGAAATTATTATAGGCATAAGGATATGTGCTACTAATTAGTGAAATTTCAGATCAATTAATTTACGAGATTATGATACAAACAAATATATGTAAGAGAAGTAAAACCTAATATGGGTAAGATATACCAAAATATATTAATAAAGATCATACAGAATGGTTCACACATTGTATAAGTTCATAAATATATCAATAAATAAGAATATTGGGTTTAATCATATATTTTGGGAATATATTTGTCTATATCACTTATTTAAAGATCATGAATACTGATTATTGGGGTGAGTTTTCATAATATTTGAAGTTTCTAGCTCAAAGCCCTCTAAAATAGGATAGGATGTCCAAAACATAAATGTGAATGGATTCATATTTTATATAGTCGATTGGTAAAAATGTTTAAAAAATAGAATACTAGTATATTATTAGTTTTCGAACTAGTAGGTAGTAAAACATTTAAATAAATTACAGAATTAAACTACCATAGTAATTTTTCAATTGACTTATTCAAAATCATGTAAGTTAATATTTCCCATGGTAATAAAAGATATTTAATTCAATTAACTTATAAAACACATATATTTGTTGATGGATTTTGATGACCATTAATTACATGATCTTTATATCTTCTAAAAATAAGATAAAGAGGAATATTATATAGAATATTTAATGGATTAATGGTGGAGTATAGTTTTTCATATAAAACAAAAATACATTTATGATATGGGTGATGAAGTAAAAGATTTCATATATTCCATTTAATCCAGTAATTAAAAATAAAATAACTTTTTTTTCATCATGATATTGAAAATATTAGTCTGGTAAAGGTGGATGATGTTGATCAAGTAATGATAGAGGTGGATGAAAACATGATTGATTGAAAAAAATGATTTTATGTGTGTTCATTAATTAACTCATCAAATAAATTTGTTATATGTAATTAATTTCAGGTACCATGGATATGTTATCATATATAAATTTAATATTATTCATTATTGGATTAATTTGGAAAATATATATTTTATATTTAATTGTATGTGCAGTCATTCATTATCATAACTGTGTATATTATGTTTTTCCTTACCATGCATATATATATATATATATTTATTTATTTTTCTTCATGATTTTTTTTAAATATATGTTATCAAGTAATTTTTATTTGTTTAAGTGATAGAAATTCTAAAAAATAAGTATTTCACCAATGATAGTCAACTCCCAGTAGATGTTCCCCTGACCATACAGATGACATCGAAGATACATAATGATTCCTTCATCTCCCACCCTATAAAATCTAGGATACCATTGATCTTCCCCTTATTAGTGCCTTTCACGCCCTATGTCTCCTTCCCCTTACATTCTGGCACAACCCCCTTCTCACTTCCATCAGCAACTAGAACATTGCCTCAAGATTATATAGGTATAGCATGCATAGACTCTACAATGATGGAAGAAGTGGTTACTTCTATTTATTCACAAGTATATCGGAGTGTTACTATTACAGGTTCTCATTTTATTGTGAATATATTTATTGTACTATTGTAATACTAAAAACTATTTTTTTCATAAAATATATCATCATAGTTACAAATGAGAAAATTATTAATAGTACATATGTATTTATTTTTTAAATATTGATAATTATTGTTCCATTTGATTGGTATGGGGTCTCCATAGATGATTCTGTAAGATTATTAGGCTAAATTATAGGTTATTTTGTAACTGAACTTGTTTCCATATGGATTACATCTTCTGATCAGAGGGATATTCCAAAATATTTGTATAATGAATTATTTTAATCCTTGATAAATGAAATTTGAATACATTATGGATTAATTTAATTCCATTATTTAATTAAATTATGATATTTTAAAAATGAAATTATATTTACAGATTTTATTTCACATTACCATTTCTGGTAATATCACACAATAGTTGGAATTTCAAAATTTGGGTAGGAAATGAAAATATTTTTAATAGAGATTATGTAATGCATTAAACAATACAACATTAATCACTCAACAGTAATATAACAAATTACCCTAAGGGGTACCTTGAGAGAAGTGGGAGATGTTTTTTAATAGTGATCCTTCAGATAAGTGCATGGTATTGGAAAATATATTATAATATGAATCTCATTTTATATATATACATGCATAGTAAAAGAAGATAAAATTACAAACATTAAAATCATATAAAATTATTGTTATTACATGAATTTTCAAGAAAAAAAGTATATAATTAAAAAAAATCACACCACAAGCCATTTGTTCTAAGCGATTTACAAGAAATAGATCAACTATTATAATATTTACATTAGTAAAACCATTAATATGATAAAATTATACATTTTATAAATGTTATTATTGTTTTATCTTTTCTTAATATTGAAAAATAATTTTAAAAAACAAGTCACCTAGGAAGAAAATTGGTTTGATGTTCATAAAAAATATGATGGGTGTTATGTAATTTATCCCACAAATGAAGTTTTGGTATGAAATTGTTTTTCAATATAATAACTAATTTTCTGTTGTCACTTTTTTAATATTTTTTTAAAAATGAATGATATTTAATTTATAGGTAAACATTTATTAACTGTGAGATACTAATCTTGAACTGTCCTTCATGGTCTTTGAGGATGATCTCTTTAGTCATGTCCATGGGATGAAGCATCTGGGTCTTGTTTGTGGGATGGGTTTGGAGCTATTACATTCTAAAGTATTTTCTAGTTCATAAAGTATTATACCATCATATACACCTGGTTATAGTTACTACACACCTCAATATTCTCATAGGATATATATTAAAATGGAATGATTTTTTCCAATAGTTCAGTATAATCCAGCAACTGGGGGATCATATAAAGATATAAGATATGAAGGTCATTACTATTTATACAGAATTGGTTTAATTATATTAAAAAGGGCTGGATGTGTCCTAGTTTATTTTTCAGTGATGGGTGGTTTGACTATGAAGATAAATCAAAAAAATTCAAAATCATTTTGCACATAACAATTTATTTTTTTATTACAAAATTAAGTATACAATATTTCATAATTTTCAATAAAATTTACTAACAATTTATGGAATAAGAGAGTGGAGAGGGTGTCTTTATTTGTTTATTGTGTAGTGATGAGGCTTGAATTTGGATTCAAAGGTGATGTTGTGTAACTAAACTAACTATGGACTAGAAGAATAATATGTTTATTAAGATAACATGTTGTGGTTTGAGGTAGTGGATATCTTTATTTCAATTACATTACATGAAATCTATATGAATAGTTAATTTACTATGTTTTTTCTGAAGATTCCCATATATTGATTATTCTATGTTTCTTTTGGGTTATTTTTTAATCCCATTAAATGTTTTTAACTATTGTTTGAGTGAATTTTTTTATTTACGAAAATGTCATATTACTGTTGGGATGGGTAGAGTATGATTACTATGATGAAGGTAGGGAATCTAGTGAGATCATGTTAATTAGAAGATTTTGGTTATACCATATAATAAAGTGATTAGATGTATGTCATGGTTGTAAATGTTTTTGGGTTTATACAGTTTTTTATCATGTTATCATTATTATTCCTGTTGGGTTGGTGGTGTTGTTTAGTCTCCAGAATGAAAGTGGGGTTGTGGTAGATTTTAGTGATTTATGGAGGAATAGTTGATGATATTATGGGAGAGTATTTCATTTTTTTATTGTTATGTATAAACCATGTTACTGTTATCTTCTTATAGTAATTTATTTCATTTTATTTTTTTATTTTTCGTCTGTTGGAAGTTGTTTGGTGACGATGTGGTAATAATTTATGAGTATGTGTAGTGCCAATGTAAAATAGTTGTTAAATGGATGTGAGAGGTAGTGATGTTGTTAAATAAATTTTGGGGTTCAATATATATAGTAGGGTTATGTGATTATGATTATGTCTATAGTGATGTCGTAATATTGTGTAATTTAGTTATATGTATGCATATATGAAGTTGAAACACAATTAGGTAGTTGAGTTTTGATTTTATAAGAACTTATTTTTTCATGATTTTAGATCAAGATTTTTGTGTTAAAATATGTTCTTCCAATAATTGTCATTTTATATTTATTTAAGATTCTTCTAATACATTGATTTTAGATATTACTATTTTCCTTCTAATTGTTGAAAATGATTATATTTTGATGTTATTTTATTTGTTGTGGGTTTCAGTCAATGCAAACACGTGTTTTCATTTAATGATATAAAATACTTGTTTAATCATATATTTACAATATTCATGTTGTTATTGATTATTATCAATACATACTATAATTCATTATATATATGAATTCGTTATTAGTTCAATAATTGTATATATTAGAATCTAGAATAATATTTTCGCATGTTTTGATTATTTTTTAATTTAATATTCAATTACATTTTGACTGTTATGGTCTTTAGAATATCAATATGATTATATTTTTTCAGGTATTATCCAATTATTTCATTATTTTTATTGACTATTGTAATCCTTTGTAATTTTGGTTTTTAAATTTTATTATATAAATAATATTTCTTGTTTATTTTTTATCTTATTTTATTTTTTATTAGTCAGTATATTTTTGGGGGGATGTAGTTTCTATTGGTTTTATTTTTTTAAAAAATAATATATAGTAGTGGTTTAAACCTCTATCATATATGGTAGTTTTTATGTGGTAGTTTAAATAGATGGAAAAGTATAATAAATTTGAGAGACCAAAATACTAAACACAAATGAAATATCCTCCACTAGATATCATATCACAAAAATTCTTAAGAACTGCTACTAAATGGGTGAAACTGATACAAGTTTTTCTCGACTCTAACATTTCTAGTGGTTTAATCAACCTCCAAACTAAAAAACTGCCACTATTATCTTATTCTCTTGTAGTGAGATGGTTTACTCAATAATGAATTGAATTTATTTCCTGAAAAGGTTCCATATAAAAAAGTGTGAATCACAAAAAAATTTGTGGTAAAAGGAAATTTGTCATTGTAGATATCCTACAAAAAATATGCAGTATGAGAGCTCCATGCCATGGTGGTACGAGTTTCAAATATCTAATTTTTTCAGTCGATTAATGCTTGAGAAAATGGGAAAATTAGAACTAGTTTGAATGATATTTTACTAGATATGGATGTTATATGAATTTTTTATGTTTAATATTTTGTAACATCTAGAATGTTATCGATCAGCCATTAAAAAATATTATAGTGTTTTAAGGTAGTGTTTATCACACATATGGATCAATGGATATATTTTATAATGTTGGAGTTTGTAATTTGACTTCCATTTAAAATTTCAATTCCAAATTCATATTTTTGGGGAATATAAAAGAGAAGGATATGTATAGAAACATAGTGATATACACCGAGAATTGAAAGTGAGTTTCTCTGAATATCTTGTGGAAGAACATCTTAGAAGTGGAAAATTTTTAATATCTACATTAAAAAAGTAATTTATGTCAATATTTAACTTCATTAATGATCTGGATATTAATAAATGATACTATTATTTATATAATTGTAGAAATCGAGAAATTAAGAAACAATGCATCATGTATAATAAAAATTTGTAATTAGTGTTGAATCCTTTATCAATATGTCTGAATGTTACTTAAGTGTCTTATCAATTATTGTATCCATCTTGAAAAAAGTTAATTGAATGTTCAAAGTGGCCAGAGAAATGGGTAGAGTTGTTATCTCTTCCTAATCTTTTAAAATCATACAACATATGTAGTTGTTAATAAATAATATCAATAAATTCTGTATATTTTATCTATAGAGTATCCATTAATTCATAAATAGATTAAAATCAGTGTGTTCATTCTACATATTTTTCCATAATTATTTTTTATTCAAAATGAATTAAAAATTGAATGTTCCTACTTAAAGAAAATAAGAAATTTAGTTTAGAGAATTTTTTTTATTTCTAATCTAATTAATTCACCCCTCATAGGATATTCAGTGCAGAAATTGGATCTAACACTATATGTCATATCATACCTAATCGTACATATATATTAAAAAATATTTTTTATTATATTGTGAATACAAATAAATTATAGGTAGAATTCGTTATTCATTACTATTCATAATGAAACACCCTATTATATTAATATAAATTTTGTCATTTAATAAATAGCATGTTAAATAGTCTCTTTCGTATGAAACCACATATTAAAAATATCTACAATATATCTTATTAAGAGAAAATATTACATTATGAAATAAAAATTAATACACTATAATAATACAATACAGTCATTGGATATATGATCATTGGATATGTTGTTATTAGTTATTCATATATAAAATAATTATATTGATGTTCTATATTTATTAGAAAAAAAATAAAAAATAATTCATTAATAATAAATAATTCTATAATTAAATTAAAACGATAATATTTAATTACAATATTTTAATATAAAAATATATTTTCTATGTTAAATATTATCCATATTATTACAATTATTGTATTATTTAATGAATTTATAAAAAAATATTATAATACCTATGTATTGATAAAATCTATCGATTAGATGATAAATGATTAATTAAATCAGGATGTGATTAAAATCATTTATTGTAAAAAATGTGATATATTTCAATAAAACTTTTAAGGTGTTTTATTAAGAAATTAGGTTGATAACATCTTTATGAAAAATCTATGTAATGATTAAATGAATAAAAAATATATCAAGATATATTTAATTAGTAATTTAATTCTAATAATACTAAGAAAACATAATCTCGTAAAATTTTGTTTTCTATAAAAATAATTTTTTGGTTAAATATTATGATTTCAATTAAATGTTAAATTTATCACATTTAAAAATTGAATTAGATTAAATGGAGTTTAAATCTGTAATAATTATTCTAAAATTAGATATGAAGATCAATTTCCCTTTTATGTTTAAAAATAATTTACCGAGTTAAAAATAAAGTTAGCGTGATAAAGGTAAAATATGGTTAATTGGTTAAACTAGGTGTAAAATAAATAAAATATTAGAAAATAGTATCTCTAAATTGTGTATATAATTGGATTCATGACCCATCTCTATTTTTTCCCACTATGTATCAACATTAATTTATAAATGACAATCTTACATACTAGGAAATTAATATTTTTGGAAATTTCATTCAAAATTTACCGATAATAGAACCTTTCTTATAACATTACAAAACTTATGAACTAATTCATTTCATTATTCAAAATTATCAAAATTTCACACCTAAATCCTTATAATAATTTTAGTGTATTTTATATCCATGGAGAATCCAAAGCCATTAATTCTGATGTAATTCATGTGCAGATCAGCCTTAGCCTAGTTGGTGAGGATATTTCATGTGCATCCAAGAGACCCGAGATCAAATCCATATAAAGGGATATTTTTAGGTACTGTTGAAGGTCTTATATGATTCTGTAGTGCCCAAAACTTTTCATCTATTTGGGCATTTTGGCCACTATTTTTTTCCTCAAGTCCATCATGGCCTTCCAACCATTAAGGATTTCATTCCACCTAATGGATATCGGTTCACCTCAAGGATGTCGGGCCAAATGAATTGAAGATGCAACCTGAAAGACCTTACAAGGAAAAGGCACTAGATAAGGATTCAAAGTAGGCTCATTAACTATAGTAGAGATAACAAGAATTTTATGAATGATAGGTTATAGAATTTCCAAAAGTACTAGGAATTTGAATCTTTACATAGGAAATCTAGACAATTAGTCATCTGATGGTGGTGAGTCGATATCACAATATATGCTGGGAGGGGTAGTTCTAAGTAGTCTAGTTTGGGATGAATTCCTCTAAGATCTCTGGGTCATGTAATGTGTCACTTAATCCAATTGGCCTTGTAAGGGTTCCCCCTCAAACCTTGAAAGTGTGATTATCAAAATAAATAATAATTAAAGGCCATCAGCCATTCAGGTAAAGGATCCCATGTCAAGAAGAAATGAATGCATCAATGCATTTAAATATATATTCACCTTCATTTTCTTTTACGGTTTAATCTACTATATTTATAAATATCAAAATATATTGTAATTATGTAATATTAACATCATTAAACTTAGGATAAAATTATTCTACTATTATATAACTCCAAACTCTTACTCACTCACTGGTATAACATCTTCTTGTTAAGAATGGTTCAATTACCTACATGAAAAATGTTATAAAAACATCATAATTTTCATCATTAATAATTAACATAACAATAATAAAATTAATATATGATACTATGGAACAATTTATGTCATGAATATGGTTTTGGATGTGTGGAAAAAAAATTAATTGTTATTATAATGTAAATTTTTGTAATCTATAAATTTCCAAAAACATGCTCATCAAAGATACCATTATCATGAACCAAACCCATAATTTCTATCAAATGAATATTTTAATAAATAAATAATTTTAAATAATTTATTCCTCTAAGAGTAATAATTTACAAATGATGAAATTGGTATAAAAAAATAAGGATATAGGTCTTCATTTTGAAACATGTACAAGGAAATAAAAATTTCTAACTAATTGAAGTGTATAAAATGTAATATATATAAATATGGTACTAAAATATGTTATTGATATGGTTATTTTTATTTCATAATATATTAAATAACTTTCATGGACATCAAGATTAATTGTAAGGGTTTCTTTTCCAACCCCCCCCCCCTTTCAAGTCAATTTTGATTATGCTTGAATTTATATATAATGAAATTGTATGATCTTTATATAGAAAACACATATATTTTCAATATGGTATAGTTTTTCATGGGATCTACATGTATCCTTACCATATCAACTCTATTTTTTTCAAAATTATCCTTAAAATATTTTTATAAGTGGTTTCGATCTTACTTTTCATTGGATGAGAATATTTCTCTTGCATTTTTATATTCTTCTCTATATTGTTTTATGGAATTCTGTTTATCTACACATTAAATTAAATATTTTATTTTTGATTTAAATTAATTTATTTTTAAAAATAATTATTTTTAATGTTTTTAGTATATATTTTTCTACTAACATTGACACTATATGAAGAAGTGTTAGAAAAATCTCTTATTAAAACATTTTTCACAGTAACACATTTTTATAATGTCTTCATTAGTTTTATTCAAGAAACCACATCTCCATGTTTTCTAAAATTCAAAATAAATATCTATTCCCATTATTTTATAAATTATTTCTTTTTATAGTAAAAGATATTAAACATATAACGGGTATTTCTTATGATTTCTCAAATTAATTCATAATGAACATAAAAAGTGTTTTTATCCTATTAAACATCCTTTAATTTTTCATAAACTTCATCAATGATATTATATAATTACATATTCCACATTATTTTTATATATGTCTTATGATAATTAAATTTTTCTTAAAACTCATTTATTTCCTGAGTTAATTAAAATATAATATAATTAAGAATATTTTTATATACAAATTGTATTATGGTTATTCATTATATAGAAGGTTGGATTAAAATTATAGAACCATCCAATACATTAGGTAATTATTTATATCTTATGAAATGATATCTATGTTGTTTGTTACTGATCTAAATCTAATATGGGACACTCTAATATGTGACGATTCTCTTGGAATTGATACTTAACATATGATTTGTTTCTATTATTATGTTCGTTTCGTTTATTCAGATGTTCTTTTTTCATGAATCATGATTATTAAATTAGGTATCCACACTAATATTTTTCATTTGTTATGTTATTCCCAAACCCTTATTCCGTGAAACAAGATTTAATATCTATGCTTTATTTGGTATTATTCTATTAATTTATGTCCATACACCTTGATTACATTATCATAATCACAAATTAATATTATGGTCACTTATTATCCATGAATGTTTTCTATCATGTTTCCACTTATTGAGCATCAGATCTCACTATTTCTTATATTTTTCTTTCCCTAGGCTGTGAATAATATTTTTTAAAATTGAGATGTTTCTAAGGGTATTATTTGTAAATTATTTGTGCTAGATTTTGATGAATTGTTGCAAAATAATTTGATTCTTTATATTTTCTCTATTGAAGCTAATCTTATAGGTAATGGGGAGTGTTTTTTGTGAGATGTAATAAATATTCATTAGAAATGATTTAATTTGAATTTACATTGAACTTGGGTAACCGTAGTTGATATCTGATTAGGGTATAATAATTTTTAGGGATTTTGTAATAGAGAATAATATTAAAAAACCTAAAATAACCAATAATGAACAAATATCTATGTATAAATAAATTAAAATATAATAGGTTAAAATAATGGTGTCTTAATTTAGGATATATTCAGATTGATTTTATTTATCCTATTATTTATTTATTTTATTATCATTTCATTACACTCACACAATCATTTTTCGTTTTATTAAATGGATGGAACAAGAGGAATCATGTTAACAATGGGTGTGATAGAGAATGAAATTATTATACTAATACAAAAAAAACTCAATGAGGTAGTGGATGAAAATCCATCTACTAATTCTCACCTAACTCTACCAAGATATAGAAAACAACATGAATCATAGCGAACTCCGTATAATGCCAAGGAAGTAATAAATTTTCATCAAGCCCTTTATGCAGTAATGTATAACCACTTTTATTGAGTCTTTAAAACAACTTATTTTCATGTAATGGAGAATCATAATAGAAAATATATTTTTCGTTATCCAATTCTCAATGCATGAAAGTGTTGTCCTATATTTTTATCAGCTGGATGTTAATGTTATCCAAGGCTAGACTCCCATTAATAAAATTTGGTAAGAGGATTAACTAGACTATATAAAATTGAAGGAGTTTAAGGTGGTATTATTCAATAAATATTTTTTAGACTATTTTCACTGATATAGGTATGTAATTCTTAGAGTTGAAATAAAAAGTTGATGAATCCGTTTGTACCATTGATGAAAAATTTAATGAAATTTCAGGGTATGCTTATATAATTTTTATTAAACCTAGAAGTCAATTGATTATTTCTATAGAGGATTAAAACAAAGTTCCCAAAAAAATTTCTATAAGGATATTTGATATCTATGTATAGATTGTTTGATATGATATAATGGTATAAATTATTATCATACAATACCATTATTCTTGTGGTTTTTGGGAGAAGAAGATGAATATATATTTTATAGAAGTCCAAATGATGAAAACCATAGAGGAAAGAAAATTAATCTGCCTATATTTAAAATATATGGGAATAATCATGGGGGTATTTTATCATAGGGATAATTATATTCCTGAAGTATTGAAGAGAAATAAAATAATTATATGAAAACTTAATTGATATGAAGCGGCGAAAATATTAAATAGATTAATCAAAATCGCATCATAATACACCACTAGCACATCAATTCTATAATTTAAAAAATTAAGGAAATTACAGATAAAATTATACCAATTTGATAGTTAATGATCATAATAGACAACAAAATTTTCTTCGGTCAAGTGATAAATGGAATGACTAGAAAATAAAAATTTATTAAAGGTTTAAAAAATTGTAGATATTGGTAAAAGCATTATTCAATATCAAACAAAAAAATTATTATTTTATTTTGGATCTTTTAACTCTATATTTTTTATGTTTTTTGGAGTATAAAATTACAATACCAGTATATAGATATTGAATTATTAGTGGTAACTCCTTGTGGTTTGATGATTTAATCACAAGCCTATAACTCCACTGTAATCGATGATTATCAGAATATCATTTTGAAAACATTATATCACTCTCTCATGAATATAATTTAAGGTAATCATGGGAATGGATTATCTCTCTCTAAAAAAGTCACATAATAATTATTGGGATATTTAAGTAACATTTAATATCCCTAATCAGATTATTCTCTTATATAAATAAATTTTTATCTATGATATTCCAATGGAAATTAGTTAGATTATATGGGGTTTAATATCCAACCATGAGGTCTTTTTGATCTCAAATCATCTGGGATAAAATCAATATAGAGGAAATTCCATTTTCGAATGAATACATTAATTTTTTGATAAACATTTCTCTAGTATTACCAATGATAATGATGTTGAGTCTTCTATAGAAGTTATACCTAATGGTTTACCAAAACTAAGGACTACTTATAGAATGACATTTATTAGAATGTATGAATTAAATATGAAACTTCAAGAGAATATTGAAATTGGTTTAATGCACACATGTGATTCACATGGGGTGTATTTGCCTTATTTTTTAAAAATAAAGATAGATAAATAAATATTTTTAGTGATTATATTGAACATAAAAAAGTCTTAGTCAATATGAAATAGCCACTATTCGATATTGACGACTTATTTGATCTTTTGAAAGGGGCTCAAAGCTTCAAAAATATTGACCTTAAATCTATATATCACAAATTATGGGTTATAAGAAATGATTTATCCTTGTTTTTCTTTTATAAATATGGGAACTATTAATTCATAGTTATGACCTTCAGATCAAAAAATTCTCCTACAATCATCATCGATAAAATGTTCATAGTGTGGAAATTTCATCAACCAATTTGGTGTGTAATTTATATTATATATTATTACATACTCTAATAATAATAATTAGAATGAAAATCATTTGAGGGTTGTGTTGAATACCCTCCAGAAAATAAATTTTATGAAAACATTAGGAGGTGTGAATTCTATCTAAGGAAAGTGTCATTACAGGATCATGTAGACACGAGTGAGTGAATATTTGTAGATCCTTAAAATATATAGAGGATTTAAAAAATTTATAAAATACCCACTGTAATAATGATTAAAATGTTTTGTGTATTAGATCAATACTGTTGGATCGTTGTGAGATATTTTTCATGAATATCAAATCCACTAACCTCGTTAAATTGGAAGGGATAGATGTTCTTTTAGATAAATTTATGTGAATAAATTTTCAAGGATCTTATGATAAGGTTGTTAATATAACGTATACTCATACTACCCTATAGTAGAGATAATTTTTTTTATATAGTGACTCATTAAATAGTGGATTGGGATGTAACCTCAAGGCAAATGACATGGTGGTACCTAATTTCATAAAATAATTAAAGATTCGTGAGAATAATTACATTATTCAGGATTTAGAGCTAATAGTAGTAACATTTGAATTGATGATATCGAAGTATAACCTACATGGTGAGATTCTTAGAATATATACTAATAACTATATCTTAAAATATATATCCATGTATAAGGATTTTAATATGCTTTGAAGAGATAGTTGTACATAATCAAGGACTATGAGTACTCTATACATTATCAAAATGGGAGGAAAAACAAGGCTTATATTTTTATAAGTATTAAGGACCATCCTACCTTATCAATGAATTGGTTGTAAGGAGAATCAATACTATTTGATATCTAAAGGATGGACCTTGGAATCATGAGGGAATGGGAGAAATACAATAATTTCCAAATTACATCTCTACCATAAACATGTATAATGATATATTAGGAACAAAAGGTAGATATATAGATATGGAATATGTTATGGAATACAATAAAGTTCAACTTTGACAATTCTGAGATTTTAAGATTTAGTTGGTGAATATGTGTGCCCATAATACTGGAATAAGAGAAAGCAATATTGGATGATGAATATATGTCATCTTTCATTATCCATTCTAGAAGGAAAAATGTTTAATATATATATGTAGATTCATTTTTTGTGGTAGAACATGGAGTGGGATATTGAAAATTATGTATCTTTATGATAGGTCTTACAAAACATACACTAATTAGGATAAAAATATAAAGGGATGATGCAAAAATTGCATATAAGTATATGGAAATTTGATATAAGAACTATGGATTTCATTATAGGGCTTCTAAAGACATCTAAAGTCTATAATAAAATTTATGGTTTAATTTATTGCCTTATGAATTATTCACATTTTTGAATATACTAGGATTGTTATGTACTATTGAGGGTGGGTGAATTTTGGGTACACTTAGGAATTTAATCCTCTTTAATTATTCTACTTTGACCATTTAAAGTATCAAAACAATCATTGTTTAATTACTCAAACCCAATTGAATATTAAAATAAATAAAAACACATTGATATATACATGGTTGGTACTTAAAAATCAATCTTCATGATTGGAATAATTAGTTTCACTAATAATATGTTGGCATATAGAACAGCTAACTGAAATACCATGAATAGGGTGAATTAAGTTATTAATATTCTCTTTGTTGTAAACCTCCCTCTTCTAGGTATGTGAGTTCAAATATTTTCATTAATAAAAATACATAAGAGAAATAAAAACTATTAAAAAAATATTGAACAAAGGAGGTCTATAATGGTTCATGGAATAAAAGTACCCTATTCCACTCCTCCAAAACAATAATATAATAGCTTGGTTACTTTCATAGTAAACATTCTTTTTATAGGGGCTCTCAGCTGAGTATATAAAGTTGTTACTTATTAAAAAGGTATAAGAGCTTTATACTAGGCTCTCATTTAAGAGACCCATCCACAGCATTAAAATACATAATTATAATGAGTATAAAAAAATATTATGGCTAAAATTTGGAAGAACTATTTGTAGTACACATTTGAAAGAATAAACTAATAGTATATGTGGATACATCATAAGAGGATGATAGTCTTCAAGATAATGCTCAAGATGAACTTCAGTGTAATAGATAAAATTGTATGCACAACACAGAGTTTTTTGTATAAGATGTTGTTTATGTACAAACAATATTTGTCATTATTAATTAGTATATTATCCAGATTGGTTGCATCTCTATATTTCTATATATTCTGTTTCAACATGAAATAACTAATTATTCCTTTTATATCCCCTATTTGATTTTAGACATACATAGAAAGATAATCACAATGGTTGAATTTATAATCAACTAATAAGATATAATAATAATGGCATGCATCCATTATTTCAAAATACAGAAAATATTTCAATAGCAGTGATGCCAAAAATCATCCACTTCTTGGTGCCTTCCATTTCATGGAAGAATGATATTTATTACAAAATGTCCATTATTTAAATTGACAATACCTTATATTGTATGCATTAAATGAATAAAATGAATTTTTTAGAAGATACATAAGTATTTATATCATTTTCTATAATAGAAAGTTCAGTATATCATATATCACTAATAATACTATCCTCATATGATAAATTTCTGGAGTACTTTATAGTATAAAACATATATTTGAATTATGATGTCTGTAAGATAAACCAAAATCAACATTCTATTGGATAATTCTTTATTGTAATTAAAATATGTTTTTGAAGTGTGATGATTAACATTCACAACTATATCTAACTCTTTTATGATAATATATTTTGAATAACCATTTTTTATGAAAATTATTTTTTGTAATTTACCTTCTTATAAAATATCTAGCATTGAATTATTCAATAACTAGTCCATTCTATTAGTAAGATTATATCATTTATAGTAGGATAAACATAATACTTTTATTTTTCTAATTATGAATAGACATAAAATAATCAATGTATCTTATAAGAAAAAATATGTTTCCATAGATTAAATATTGTACATGGTGTAATAAAAACATTGAAATTCTATGTAAAATAAATTCCATTGATAAAATTATAATATAAAACACTAAGATTACATCAATATAATACAATTTTGGTTTTTTCCATCATCAACCAAACAAATATAAACTGAAATATGTTGAAAGAAGAATTGTCTATCTAATAATCTCTCTATTTTTGAGTCTCATAAAACCCATAAATAGAAAACAACAATGTATTACATGAGATTTTAAAATTTTTAAAATTTATGTATTCTTCTTCCATAAAATAAAAGATTTATGTTTTTTTCAGTCCCTATTTTATTTTCTATTTTATTTTTTACTTTTATTTTTTATGTTATTGTGATATAAAAATAATTAAGCAACGAAAAAGGAATAAAATTAATATTTCACATGAAAAAATATAAATTTTAAATACTAAGGAATGTGAATAGTAGTTGGCTTAAAGTTCTCTTGAATGATGTAATAGACAACAATAATATTATAAAAACATTAAGAATCTATTTAAAATCATTAAATATAAGTTTAAATAGTATAGAAGAAATATAATAATAAGAAAATAACTGGGAATAAATATAAAAACATATATAATCCTATTTAAAAATATTCACAAATAAATAAATATAAAATAGGGAGATGTATTAAATACAATTAAACTAATTATAAAAGAATTAAAATATTTCATAAGCATGATTCAAATATTTATAAAATTACTATTCCTTCATGAAGAAAAATTAATAAATTATATCAATTTTGATGCATGAAACAACACTTCAGAGGTGGTTTTATTAAATGATAGTGGTTGGAAAGAGGGTAAAAAGGGTGTAGGAAGAGGAATTACAATCGTTTCTAAAACAACTTCACCCAACATTAGTAATGATGATCTATGTACTACACAATTGTTCCAAGTGAACATTATAGAATTGGATTGGATGATGTGAGAATCTTGTTGTTCTTTCCCATTGTCAAATATATATAATTATGTAATGGTTATATTTGAATATATTTCAGGTAAAGATATGGAGACTTATTTGGAATAATTGATATTTTCAATTTTATAGATTTTAGCAAGGACAAGGATTTCGTTTATTATTCAAGTCGAAGATGTGTGACGACTGAAAATGGAAGGTCCTAGTATATGTTTTCCTTGAATATGAAATAGCGAATCATCATAGTCATTGATTATTTTAATAAAGGTATTTTTCAAAAATCAATGTGTGTTTTGAATCCCTTCCATATTCACTACAAAAATATTCCAAAGAATTTATTTATATCTCCCTTATTGTCATAACCAAACACCATTTTTTAACACTTCATACTCGTTATGTAACATTCAAACAATGATCAATAGTAAACACTTATTTTCTTATGTTAGTCACTTGATGTTCTTGAGGTTCATCCATATCATTAAACTATTATTCATATTCTTCTCATTCTAATGATAAATAATTTAAGATACTTATAACCAACTGATGAAACACTTCAATTATATTTTTTGAAACATCAATGTAATTTTATAAGGAAACAACTGTCTTTTGTAAAATAGTGAAATGAAATTGAAATTTGTTTTCAATTGAGATATATGGTCATTAAATTCTATAATCTTTTCTTTGAATACGTAGGTTATCTAATTACTAGACTTATTTATGGATAGAAGAGATTCTTAAAGAAAACTTGAATCCTTATGACATCATTTATTATATCCATTTAAAAGCCTTGGATAATTTACTTGGATACATTCTCGCATTATATTGAGGTAAGTGAAATAATCGATGTTTCCACATCTTTAGACACGTCTACTGACCTTTACTGAATATCGTACAAATTTTTAGATTATGTAGTAGGGCCCCACGATAACTTTCAAACCACTGATTTAACTAAAAACATTACTTCATGAACATTAGCATTGTAATCTATCTGTTAACTAATATTATTTATCAAATTTAAAAAATTTGATCAACTAAAAATTAACTGAATCGATATTATAAATCAATTTTGAGTAGCTATCTTGATCTCTCTTAGTAAAATTCATCTCACTCATAAGAATCTATAAACGTATACAATATTCAATAATTGGAGAGTATTTATTCTATCATACTTCTGCACTTGAAGCATCATAAATTGGATTGTTTTCTCAAACATGAGGTTTTCTAAACACGTCATTCTCCTCTAGATTGAAATCGTATTATTCTTCTTGCAACCAAATAATTTGATTATTGAGATAGATATCAATAAAAAGGATGTGTTGTATGGGGTTCCATTGATATCGTCCTTCCCTAACCAATAATAATCATTTATGTAACCATTGAGGAAAATGTTTCCTTAAAAAAAGATATTGGAATAGAATCAGGCTAAGTATGAGTATGAGGTGAACTATCTCGAGGAGTAGTTCACTATCTGAGTTGAATAAAAATCATGAAATTTCTTTTCCTTTCAGTAAGAGTCACCTCATCCAATGAATCTATATCTTCAACCCATTGAACTAGTTTTTCTACCAAAATAGGTACATTAGGGGATGTTTGATAAATCTCAACGGGTAACTACCTAATGCAAAGACTCCCTTTGAGTAAATGATATTTTATATTCAAAATCTTCTTCTTAAGTCTCAATTAGAAACTTACATAATTATGAATTTCAATAGAAAATTCTTTTCATAAATATGTTTTCACTCAAAATTTTCCACCCATGACAATGAATAATAGTATTTCTATTTATAAAAACACTAACATTATGAAATATTAGTATTAGTATCCTACTAAATGGGTAAAAGTATGGAGGCTTGGTCTGAACTTTATACATATATATAAAAATATATCAATCCAGTTTGATGGGATTCTCAATCATACAAAATAATATAATGTGTCGTACTGAAAAAATATCTCACAGTCAGCATAGGTTTTTGCAATTGAATACTAAATAAACATTATAAAAACCATTCTTTCATGTTCTAAGTCGTTCACAAGATTATTCTACATGACTTCTCGGAAAAATAGAAACCTCATGTTGGTTTGAGATGTGTCCATGAATTATTGGTCACTAGAAAATAAATAAATTAATTAATATTTTAGGATAGAATAATGGTATCTAATTTAGTTATTAAATTTTTTCACATTGTAATTAGAGAGTAATAAGAAAATATTATATTAATTATTATAATTTTAATATTCAATGATCGCTTAGTATTACAGGAATTATGAGTTAAGTTAATGAATTGTGTTTATTACATAATAAATTATTTATATATTATAAGAGGTGTTAAAATTAAAATTTCATTCATCAGTTATCTAGTTTTTTATAACGTTTCATTGAAATTTTATTTACTGGATGTTGGATATATAGGGGTTAGGGATACTATACAATTATTTTGGATAAGTGCTATATTATTAGAGGAAAAAATCATTCCATATTATATTCACTCATTTATAAATGTGTTATGATCAATCCTTCCTGTACCTAGAGATGGATAAGTTCTCTCTCTCTCTCTCTCTCTAAGAAATAAAGCTAGGAATGCCTTTAATGGTGCAAAGGTGTGAGATCATGGTGATCTTCATGACATTGAAGGAAATTTTAGAGCACTCACATCGAAATCAAAATTTAATAAACATAAAATATGGATATTCAGGATGGGCATGTGGATGATATAGTGGTTTTTGGCCATCTTTACATTGTGTAACTGGAACTTTTTATAAGAATACATCAAGTGAACGTCAATTGAAATGATTTACCCATTAATTTTTTTATTAATAAATTCTCATGAGATCCTTAAACCTCTATCAGGTAACATATCACAAGTGGTGATGATGCTATGTCTATATAGTGAATGAAATTTTAAATCCCATTGCAATAGATGTTTCTCTACACCCCATTACCATCATATAATTATTTGGGTCCGTTCAAAATTAGGTGGTAGTCATAGTAGTTCCTCTATCCATAAGAGGATGTCAGATAAAAATCAACAGGTAAATGTTAAGGGAGTTGTGAAGTCATCAGGTTCAATGTTGGTAGATTCTTCTTGAAAAAATCAAGTGACATTCTACAATTATTGGATATGTAGTTTTAGAAAACCTAATCTCTTAATGGATCCAAAGAAATAAGAATGGTGCTAGTATTTAGGTCATCTTTTGTAGAATGCCCCAATCATGTTAACTAGAGTAGGTACATTATTTTTTTGCATTGGCATGATCATAAGAAAATTGAATCTTGAAGGACTAATCAGTTTAGTAGCCTTTTAAAAACTAGATATGAAACATAAGTATTAAATAACATATTAAAATTAAAAAATACATATTATTCCCTTTGAAAACCCTCATATAACATAGAATATCCTTTTGGGTCAATCATAACATTCTTCTTCACATGATAAGGGAAAATGAAATATATGAAATGGGTGATCTCAGATTCTTAGTAAGGATAATGAAAATACCAGAAGCTATCATAAATATGTATAAACTTTTAAGGAATGGTATAAAACTGAAACATCATCCATTTAAACATAATATTCATCATAATATTGAAATAATAAATCAAATAATTCTATTTAGACATTCAAATGGATATTATACTAGTCTAATAATCACATGCAACATCATTAACTAATCTCATAATAAAGAAAATGCATAATTCAAAACATCATAACTATATCTACAAGGCCACGTGCCAAGACCATTACCATACCATCTAGTCCTCATGCCAATACACTTAACATACCATAAAGGCCTTGTTATAAGACAATAGTTTGTCTCATGAGACCTAATGATGTATTGAGGGCTATATCAGGACTCACCCATCACTTAGTATGTGGAATTCATTCCTCGCATGAAAAGGGTGAAACTAACATAAACATTCATATTAAAACTAGGAAAATAATGATAATACATTAAAAATATAAAATTAATGGTATAAAATTACCACATAAAAAGTAAAATTTATCATATCAAATTCAATACAATATGGAATATTGTATCATAAAAAATCAAACTCAATTATATATAAAATACAAGAAAAAATGTTTACATAGATGAAAAATAATATAATAAATTCATTAAAACCCTTTGAGATAAATATCCCTTTTACTTTTAAAACAACAAAAGTCCCAAAATTTATAAAAAAATAAATTTAAAAGAAATTATTTGAATCTAAGTGTACAATAACACATTGAATATTTTGAATGGAATTATCATTTTAAAACATTCATTTCCATATAAATAAATCCATAAAACCATTTAAAAATCATGGATATTATAGAAGAATAAATATTTAAAACATTTAAAATTATGTTTTAGTTAAAAAGACCCTTAAATAAAACCTTAAAAAATATTCTTTTTCACGATATTCATATTATTCATGGCATTGTTGATAAATATATACCAGTAGATACTTACGTATATTAAATCTCATATAATAAAGAGATTGAAAAATTAACCCTTACCTTATAATTTCCTTTTATCTAGGGTGAGTTAGCCTCCTGTATAATTGTTAAACCAAGTTATTAACTTATAATAAGAAAATATTCATATTTATATTATCATATATTATCCTCTTATGTCATTTTGGTAATAATATTTTTGTATTACTGTTGTTTTGGGCGTTAACATCTCCATTTCCCCATTCCGATTTTTTCATGTAAGACATGTTAGTTATGTATAAGATATATTTTATTGATATCATGAATTATATTTAGTCCATAATTATTATTTTTTATCATCATATAAACCTTATAATCATTCGTTAATGGTTAACATGGAGAATGAATCTCAGCACATCGTGGAGACGAGAGGTCGTACGTATGCACAAGCGACGAAGTCACTCCCTTAATGGTTAAATGGTGTGGAATTTGATGGTATATTACTTATACAAAATAATAATCATGTTATATTAAATTTTATATCAATTATAATGATCATTATACCAATCCAAACAATGTATTTTTGAATAATAAAGTACACCACGGTGTGGAGACGTTAAGTCGTACATACTCACACATGGTGATATTATTATTTGTATTATGGATAAAATGAGGAATATGGTTTTAAATTATTATAATAAAATCTCAGTATATGTATGATATTGGATGTATTATTTTTATATTGAAAAAACATTGAAAGAGGAAGTAGAAGAAAAAACATCAAAATTAGTGATAAAATAATTACCTCTTTTTTGGGTGTCTCCTTTTGGTCTCCACAAAAGGGATCCATAGAGTGGATTGATGCCCAATATGTAGCCTCTAAGATGAAGTGAGGGATGTTGGGAGAGGAAATGGACATGGTTTGGTTGATCCAAATGGATTTAGAGGTGCGATTAAAATTGAATGAGAGATGCCCTTTTATAAGAGAGGGGTGGGGCACCATTGGAAACACCAAAACTAATAAAATAATATATATTAATTTTTACTCCAAATGTCTCCAAAGTGGATTATTCTAAAAAACTATCCGTGTATGTGTTTAAATCATATAAAACATTAAAATTTATACATTTTTTTCTTTTATTTTAAACCTTATCGTTTTGATTTATCCTTACACAATCTACATAATTTTAAATATGGTAATAACATTATAAATATTAAATGGATATAAATATTTATTCACATGGTATCAATTGATCATAAATGGATATTTTATGACATTTTAGACCCTATATATTTTATTTTTTAATTTTTAATTATTTTTATGATTCTATAATACTTTAATAAAAATTAATTCTTATATAATATCAATAGTTTTAATTTTGACACTATTATTTTAATTTATTTTAAAAAAAATCCACACAGAAGATAAATTTTAACCAACAAATTTAACATAATTATAAAATTTCATATTAACCTTTTAAATTACTATAGAAACTTAATTAATTCATATTTCATTTCTTTTAATATATTTAAAATAATTTATTTGATATTTCTATTAATAAAATATTTTTTGTGTCACTATTCTATAATCATTAATAGTAATTATTTAATAACTAAAAATTATAAATAGATTTTTATGATGTAGGGAATTATTTTATAAATCTAGTTAAATCCTATAGTTATTGTTATCTCATAGTTATCCCTATATTAAAATTAATATACTTATAAAAAATACGAGTGTTACATTTTTCCACATTTATTACTTTTAAAAATATTAAGGTCATATTAATGGGAATGTGGCCATTATATGATTATATTTAGAACTATAGATGATAATGGTAAAATTTATTTATAAAATAAAATTTTAATATGTGTTATGATAATTTAAAATATTAATTGTTCCTTTAATTACCCAATTTAACTTTAACTGTGGTAATACAAATTACTAATGATATTATTCATAATGTGTTAAAAATAGAAGTAACCTATTAACATAATTTGGACACCCTATTTTCAATTATAGAATCTATTTTTTCAAAATTCAATAAAAATTAAGTTACAGTAATTAATTCAAAATTAGTCCTCTAGCATATTGAAAAACAGGGTTATTAAAGTTGAAACATTGCTAAAGATTAGAAAGTTTTTACATCAAAATTCACCGTAAAATTAATGCCTATAATAAAAATTATATTTACTGATAAAAATATATTCTATTTTTATTTTAAAACCAATAAAAAATATAACATATCAAAATAAATTAATTTGATGCAAAATATTTTTTTGATTAATATTCAGTATAATTTTACTATTCATCAAAATATGATAGTTATCAGAAACATAAAAAAAATTCAAAAATGTAATTTTTTTCCATATTATGAAGAAAATTTTATTTTGTTAAATTGAATATATAAAATTTTCAGAAACTACATTTAAAATGGGTGTGCCATTAAAAGGCGACAAAACCTTATTTTTTTGAAAAATACTTCTTTTATCAAAAAAATTGAATTTTTTATTATATCATGTATAGAAGAAATATAATATGAATTTTAAAAACTATTTTAAATATATTAAATATATAATAAATTTATAAAATACATAAATAATTAATTTATAATTCTTCTTATTTTCATTTTAATAGTTTTTTCAGGTGAAAGTTAACAATGTTCAAACCCACCATTATAATAACTAAGATATAAAGTATATAATAATATTTATCTATTCACTTAAACTAAATATTGTATAAAATCAAATCTATTAAATAAAAATGAAATTTTGTGTAACATAATCCATGAATAGTGATAAATTTACTACGAGGTAAGTCGGTGTTGTGTGCAGTGAAAGCTTATATTGGTTTAGTTTACAATACAAGCTACTAAATTTATTTACGAGGAATCATAATATTATATAATGGGGGTAACATTCTCACCTCCTTCAATAAATTTCATCATTTAAATTTTTGAATTTGGGTTCGGTAATGAAGGTCTAGTTATTAAATATGTGTTTATTGTAATCCCACATCGGAACAATAGTCGATAAAACTTCCACATTACAATAAATAATGGGAAGTAAGAAGGTCACCATAAAAAACACATACAAGGGTTCCATGTATAAAAACATGGACATGAAATAAAAATGTTACCATAAAGTTATGATTTGTATTAATAGAGGGAATGTTTAAGTGAAATTTAATAATCATAAAGCTATAAATATGCGATTATCCAAGTGGCCATTTGATTCAACATAAAAGAAATTACTATGAGTTTTTTTTGTTTAAATATTATTTTACTAGTGTTTACTTCCGATAATAAGAGAAATAGGAAGAATTCGTACCTGAAATATTGTGTCCTACAATTTAACTAAATTCTACCACAAAATCATCTTTTTTTCAAAAAGATAAAATTTAAAAATATTCTATTTGTATTCACCATATAGTGTTCCAAAAATAAATTTATTCTTCATCTATCATACCATTTAAAAAATTAATGTTATACAAACATGGAAATCACATAGGCCAATGGTAGGTGATAAATCCTATGTCTCACTTTGGTTGTGGGTTTGATTCTTGTAGGATTTTCTAACATGACGGGTTATCACACAACTTATAGTTTTTCCTTTTTCTAAAACTATGTTATTATAACATTATAAAAATAATATTAAGAAATGTTTTATCCTTAAATAATATGTTCCAATGTTCAACATAATTCATTCCATTCTTTAGACTTATCCAAAACACTTCTATCTAAACTTGCAGTCTAAAAATGTCTCTAAATTTTAAAAAACAATTATAACATTAGACTCCCGAAAAAACATAATGTTTCTCTTATTGTCACATACTAAATTTATGGTTACCATTATCATATTAAAACCATAATGAAAATATTCATCATAATAAGAAAAATCACTGCAGTACAATCCTTATATATGACATTATTAATAACAAAAATATAATAACATAATCTTTGAATCCAAATTAAAAAATACCTTAATTATTCAACACAGACCATAATAACAACATAAGCATGACCTAGATCCTTTTTCTTCTTCAGATTTATATTTATTTAATTCATTGAAAAATAATTTTCATAATTTCATATCTCTTTAAAATTATAACATTTCTCATTTATCGCTTCATTCATTCCCTTACAATCATGATTCTGGTGACCTTTTTCTCCACATATCTAAAAAACTCCCATTCCTTTCAGGCAAGTACTAGGGTGTTTCTTCCCATAATTATCACACAAGGGAAAATAACTCTTCCCCTTTTTACATTCATCATTCTCTTACATTACAATTCAATTATTCTCTTGCATTAGATTAATTTGATAAGACATTGAGAATTCCTTTTCCATATTGATATAAATGAGAATAAATCTTTATATGAAGAGAAATATTTTGAGACAAGTGCCCGTCGAAGGAATGGTTTTAACCCATAAAAAAATCAATCAATCATACTTTTTTGGTTACATGTATATTTTTCATCATTCCTTGCTAATCTTATGAAGTTAGCCTCATACTTTTCAACATTATTATCCTCCATTTTCTTTAACCCCAGAAATTTCCATCCTATATGACCTTATTTTTCATGAGAAATTTATTTTTTTAGAAAATGTTCTTTAAATTCCATCCATTCCATAATTTTATCTTCTTCTTCCTCTGTATTTTGAATTAACGACCACCATAGATCCGCGTATCATGAGAAATGATAAACTACCATGACAACTTTCTCCCTTTTATTAAATTCTAATTCTAGAAATATATTTTATAAGGATCTTATCCACTGCTGATCTAAAAATGGAGTTGTAGTCCCATTTAATGTCAGATGTTGTTTTCTCGTGAAGCGGTGTAACATCAATCCTCCATGTTGGGGATCAAGGTTCTCCATACAGGTAAAGTTATTATTCATAACCTAGGTCATCTATCTCATTATGGTTATAAGATATTCAACAATAGTTGTATCAACAAATCCACAATATTTATATTGAATATTTGGGAAATCCATACATGGATTATGTCTATTTATAAGATTTCCATTCCTTACACTATGTTCCATTATTAGACAATGTAATAGACTAGATTAGGTTTTAAATCATAATCCATAATTCTAAACCAGAAAAATAATTATCATAAATTAAAAAATTTATGAATAGCTAATACATAATAAAAAAAATGGTTTCTTTGGGGACATATTTAGTTATAAATCCTTAATAATTGTTTTTAATGAAAATATGAATTATCCTAAGCATATAACCAGGGAGTGTCAAACCAGGTGCACTCTAAGGCCTATTATCTTGTAATAGGTTACCCAATGTTAATCCCAAAACACCATGTCGGTGTTTCTACCCATAGGTACATCAATTCCAGATACACTTTCACTTATAGTGTCTAGACAAGGATTTATTTTCTAGTAATACCAATAGAACCACTTCATTACTAAAATTATTGGTTGATTTTCTATACTAATCCTCAATGTCTATTTTAGGGAGATATTCCCTAATTAATTCCTTCATAAATATAGTTTACAAGGTTTTTATTTATATTCAACTGATACCAAATGTAACACCCTGACCACAATTAGTGAGAGTTGGGGCATGGTTTTATTACATTGGAATGATCACAGGTAAACCAAATCATGAAGGACTGATCCATTTAGCATCCTAGAAAAAACTATACTCAAACAGAATTTTTACATTATATCTTGAAATTAAAAACACCATTTATCCCATTTGAAAATCATCACATCCCTTAGAATGTCCATGTAGTTCAATCAAAATATATATCTTCGCTTCCTAAAGAAAAATTAAACATAAGAGAGGGGCGAGGTCAGATGATCAGTGAGGATAAATAATATTGTCGATGATATTATAAATAAGTATAAACTTTTAAGTCAATGTATAAAACTAAAACAAAAAGGTATTTAAAAATAATCTTAAGCATAATATTGAAAGAATAAATAAAATTATGAAATTTAATCTTTCACGGGGATTTTTTACAAGTCTAATAAAAAAATACAATATTAGGAACAAATGTAAAAAATAGGAAATGCATAATGTTAGGAATCATAACCATACTATCAAGGCCTTGTGCCAATACCCTTATCATACCATCAAGGACACATTCCAAGACCATTACCATACCATCCAGTCCTTGTGACAAGACAATACTTTGTCTCATGAGACCTATCGATGCATTGTGGGGCTATATTAGGCCTCACTCACCACTTACTAAGTCCAATGCAATAATCATATGAAATGGGAGAAATATAACATAGAAACTATTTTTAAAAATAAAATATGAAAATATAATGGATGGTATAAAAATTGAACATCCACAGTCAAACATATCCTAAACAATTCAATACAATATGGAGGATTGTTTCATAATAAATCATCCTCAATTAAACATAAAATCCATTAAAGGATGTGGACATAGAGTAAAAATAATCTAAAAAATCATTAAAAATATTTGAGATAAATATCACATTTTACATTTAAAACATTTTAAAGAGTGAAATTATTAATAGACGTCATTTGAAATCCATTTTGTAGTAACATTGTCCCATTCCACATTGATGTTTTTGAATGGAATTAACATTTTATAATATTCTTTCCCTTATAAATAAATCCTTATAACTATATTAAAAACGTGGATGTTAATGAGAATGATTTAGAAGAATAAATATTTTAAACAGTTAAAATGAGGTATTAGGTAAAGATCCACTTACATAAAACATTAAAAATGATCCTTTTGAAATCATTTTTAAGAAACATAGACATGGATGATAACGATGTCCAAGTAGATACGTACCCAAAAGCATTCATGGATATTAAAGAGATTGTTTATTTAAACTATAAAAAATAATTTTCTTTAGTTGAGGGTGAGTAATACTACAATATAATTGTTAAAATATGTTATTAAATTATAACAGGACTATATTAATATTTTTGATATCAGATATGATGATCTTATTTCATTTTGGTAATAATTTTTACTATTACTGTTATTTTGGGTGTTATATTCATTGTTTTCTGATTCTTGATTTGTCATGTAAATCATGTTTATTATGAATTTGATATATTATATATAGATAATTAATTATATTAATTTATTAATTATTATTTTTAATCATAATATAAATTTTCTAATAATTATTTTATGGTTAACGTGGAGAAAGAATCTCACTACATCGTGTAGTCTATTGGTCGTACTAATGTAGGAGCGATGATATAATTCCCTTGAAAGGTAAATGGTATAGAATTTAATGGTATATTAATAATAGAGAATAATTATAAAGTTATTTTAACTATTTATATACATTATAATGATCATAATACCCATCGAAATAAAGTGTTCTTGAAAAAAAATTACTCCACAGCATGGAGACGGTAAGCCGTATGTACGCAAAAATGGTTATATTGTCATTTAAATGATGGATAAAATAAGAAATACGTTTCTACATGATTATAATAAAATATTTTTTATTTATGACATTACAGTTATTATTTTTATATGGAAACAACATAAAAAGCGGATTTAGAAGAAGAATAAAACATTGAGAGAGGGGATAAACCAATTTCTTCCCTTTCGGGTGTCTCCTTTTGGTTTTCACAAAAATACAACATAGGGTGGATTTCATCACAAATTTATTGCCTCACTATTTAATTTATGGATTATAGTAGTTTAATGGTTATGGTTTGGTCGAGCCAAATTAATTTAGAGGTGTGATTAAAAGACAAGGAAAAGATCCCTTTTATAAGATATGGGATGTTAATCTTTGGAAACACCAAAACTATTAAACTAATATAAACTAATTTTTAATTAAAAATGGCTAAAAAGTGTATTATTTAGAATATAATATGATTATGAGTCTAAATCATCTCAAATAAATAACTTTAGAATTTTTTTATTTTCAATTAAACCATATCCATTTTGATTAATCCTTATTTAATCTATTTACTTTTAATTATTGTGATAACATTCTAAATATCAAATGGTAATAAATTTTCTACTATATGTTTTAAATTCAACATAAATTTATTTTGTATGAACGTTTCTAATCTATAATGATAAGTTTTTAATTTGTAAATATTTTTATAATTTTTAAAAAATTTAATAAAATGTTATTTTTTAAAAACTTCCATATTGTCAATTTTGAGACCATTCATTTCATTGATTTTAAATAATATTAAAATAGAAGAAAACTTCAAAAAAAAAATTATAATATAATAGTAACACATAATATTCACCTAAAAATACTTTTATAACCTTAATTAGTTCAAATTTCATTTATTTTAATATTTTTAAAATCCCTTATTTTATATTTCTATAAATTAAATAATTTCCACATCACTATTATGTAATCCTTAATGGTAATTATTTGATATCTAGAAATTATAAATAAATATCTATGATGTGTTTAATTATATTATCTTTATACATAGAACCTATATTTGATATTATCTGATATTTATACATATATTAAAAGAAATATACTTATATAAAATGAGAGCATGAAATTTTGTCATATTCATTGATTTTAATAATATTATTGTCATATTCATGTTCAAGTTTCTATTATGTGATTCCATTTATAAAAATAGAGGATAGGGGTCTAATTTGGTCATAAAATAGTATTTTAATTGATTTTAGGGAAATTTATAATATTAATTTTACCTTAAATTATATGATTTACCCTTAACTGCAATAATAAAAAACATTACTAATGTTACTATTCAGAATGTCCAAAAAATAAAAGTAACCTATTTAAATAATTTAGACCTAATTATTCCAAAATTTAATACATTTATCAAAATTTAAATAAATTTATTTTTAGTAATTAATTTAAAATTAATCCTATTTTTGGAATGAAAAATGTGTTTTTAATTGTAAAAATGTTTCAAAAGATTGAATGGTTATTACATCAAAATTCATGTAAAAATTAATTAGAATGAACAACCTTATATTAACTGATAAAAAAATGCACTATTTTTAATTTAAACCCAATCAATAATATAATTTATCCACATAAATATTTTTATGTGAAAAATTTGTTTTTGATTAATATTTTGGAATTTTTTACTCTTCATCAAAATATGAAAGTTGTTAGAAAGATAAAACAAAACTTTTGAATTTCTAATTCAAAATGAAAATATTATATTGTTAAAAAGAAATTATATATGTATATATGTGTTAAGAAGTATATTTAAAATTGGGGTTCCATCAAAAGGAGGAAAAACTTCATTTTTTTAAATAATTCTTTAACTGAAAAATTGAATTTGGAATTATATCATGTCTAAAAGACATAAAAGATGATTTTAAAAAAAATATTAAATATATAAAAAATTAATAAAATTCATCAGGATTGATTTTATATACCTAAATATTTTAATTTAAAGAATTTTTTTGTAATAAAGTTAACATTTTTCACACACACTATTATAATAACTAGGTTATAAGGTAACATAATAATATTTAGATCTTCACTTAAACTCTGTCTTTTTTAAAATTAAATCTATCAAAAGAAGCTGAAATTGTGTGTAACTCAATCCATTCATTATGTTGTGTATACCATAAGCTAATCTGGTGTTTGGTGTAGCACATGATTAAATTAGTATAGTTTACAACACAAGCTATTGAATTTAATTAAATAGTATCATACTATGGAATCATTGGGTGTTACACTTACATATTTTACAAGACATCCCTTTAGTGGACTTATATTTGTTATTCTTTTAATAAGGGTTCATAGGTGGGATTAGTTAACTCTAAGGGAGTATGATTTCACCCATGGTCTAGAGTGGATTATTAAATAGTTATGTAGGTAGTGGATGGGAATGATTTAGGGCATATCCAGATAGTAGATTTGGCACATAAGGATCTCGATTCTAGAAAGCCCATATGAATGTTATAGTGATTTTTTATTTTTATTTTTATTTATATTTTTTTTGGATTTGGTATTTTCAATTTAAATTATATCTTTAAGGTATCTCAATTCTATGGGAATTTGGGAAGATATTATTCTGTTTGTGAAGGATCAACATACTCCACTTGGATGATATTAATTAAGGTTTTAATTAACTGGGGTATTATTCTATAACCATTGACGTAGAATAAGTGTGGAAAATCCTAATATTATAACTTGGTGTTTTGAATATCATCATCTGTATGAACTGGATACTTTTTTCAATGCTTTGATTAACTATTATATCAGCACATGGTATATTTTATATCTCCTTATGGGTTAAATTACAACATCAATGATGAGCGGGATTTGTTGTAAGGGATAGAATGTAAATTCATTTTTCATATGAGATTAACATCATGTTAGTTATATATTATGTTAATGTATACCATTAAGTATGGTTTATATGATCATCTTCTAGTGGTTGTGGACTAGTACCCTGAGGTGTTTTTGAATATTTTTTCTAAATTTTCTATATATTGAGAGGTTATGTTCACTATTGATGTGTTCTTTAGTGTGATCCTAATCTCTATACCGTCAGACTATATGACCCCTAATAAGGTGAATGGTGTAAAGATTCTCCTGTAGACCACGAAATAAATTGGTTATTATTCATTTAATTTCATCAAGTGCACCACCATTCCTATATCATGTGATGTTAAATAGGTCTGTATGACTTTTTATTATCTATTGTAAGTTAAAATATCATACAGTTAACAATAAATACATGTTTTATAGAATCATGGATCATTTTGATCATCTCTTAAGAATACCACGGTTTTTAAAAAAAGATATACGGTTGTGGTATCATCAGTTGAGGGTCCATGTGGAGAATTTTCCCATGATTATTTTCAAGAGTTATTATGGGGACATTGAGTATCTGGTTACGTGATTTGGAAAGACCAATACTCATGTGGTGTTAAAACTTGGATAAAATGGATCATCCACATGATTTTGGACTTATTCATTACAGTGTTCATTAACAACATCATTGTGTGTTCAACGATAGGGGAGGAACATGGAGACCATATAAGAGTTATTTTGGGAACCTTTAATGAGGATAACCTATAAGTTTTATTATCCATGTGTTTGTTTTGTGTCTAAGTAGAAATGTTTTTGGATCATATCATTTCTAGGAGAAGAATTTCATAAGACTATGAGTCATTTTATGTGGTAATATATTGGTAGTATCCAATGAATATTCTTGAGTTCAAGAGGTTTTTCCGAAAGGATATATATGACATACATTTAGTTTGATATCTGTTTCTCCCTTGATTATGTGGACTAAAAAATGGGTGATTATTGATTAGAGTAAGAATAATTGTTTTTCCTTTTATGGTGGTAGAGATTTGAATGATATAAACTCCATTTTTTTTTCTTCCTCATCCAAAAAAGGGATAGGAAAGAAATTATAATTCCTTATTTGTGGTATTTGGGTGTATTCTAAAACAGGATAGTCATGCTGTGTAATATGGATCCCATCTTATATTCCAATATGAAAAAATTACCCTACCCATGAATTTGAGTTTATTAAAATGATGTGTTTATTTAAAACATGGTACCATTTGGAATTATGGTAGTGATTTAAATTATATTCATATCATAAGAGTATGAAATATATTTTATCTTTGAGGTCCATGAATCTTAGATAGATATACATGGTTGGATATATTTAGTCCTTTGATTATGATATATCCTACATGATAAAGAATGGAATTTTACCCACTAATTATAGGATTGGATTGTTACTAACATATAATATTAAATAATTTATGGATGAGGTGTGTTTTTTTGGAATAAATTGAATACAAACTCCAAGAATATTACTAGTGTATAATGTAGTTGAAAGAGTGTGAGTTGTATCAATCTCCTATGGGTAATCATACATAATTAGATTATTTCAATTTATCCTTGACATAGGAGGTTATTCTAGAGGTGTCTTATTATAGTTATGTTTTTTACCCAAAGAACTCACGTGGTATTATCCTCTATGTATTTTATAATAGTGGCCCATGATGTGATGATTGATTTTTTATTTTTAATCAAGATGTTTTACCTAACAGATGATCAATCGAACAATTAAACTTTATCTTGGATCCTTCATCCCCTATCCATTACAATATAGATGTTATATGTGGTCTCCATGGACATTGTGGCTGTTTTACCTTTTAATCCTATTTTTTTGTTATTTATTTAGGTTATAAAAGACTTGTTGACTAAATCCACCCATTTTCATCTCATTAGGGAGATGAAGATGGTAGAGGAAATGCAGTTTATTTATGTATGAGATATAATCCTCATTTATTTTGTTCCCTCATCAATATTTTATAATTTGGATATAAGAAATAGTATGATGTGTTAGAAGAGTCTTTAGGAAGAAATATGAATATAGTTGAATTTGAACAGAACAAACACCCCACTAAAAAATTGTATAACTAATAGATCTATCCAAATTATTGAGGACATTATTTGTGATTTTTTCTTGATTTTATGGTTTTTGGAGGCCAAATATCCCATTGTTTGAGTTTTAATAGAAAAAAAGATTGTATCCCTTAATCAAAATGTTCCCTTTTTATGTATTATATGGGTGGCCTTGTCAGTCCACATCATGCTGGGTTGATCTGGGTCAGTGATTCTCTATTGGACAAAATATTATCCATGAGATAAATGAGAATGTGGTGTAGATTTGAAATGGTTTAATGATTGTTTAGATTAAAAATAAAACATATTTTGACCATTTCCATAACCTATTGTAGTTTATGTTTTGTGATTTTGTATTATACTAGGTATTCAACTAATTGAGACATCAAGGCATAGGATTGTAGAAGAAATTAGTCCCATGTTAGTTCTGGTCAAATTAGAATATGGATAATCATGGGAAGAAATATTATCACTTAAGAATTCCAATGTGTTTCTAATCGATCCATGATTAATTTCACATTTATTTCAATGATGTACCATCCTGACCAATTTATTTAAAATACTGGGATGATTTGGTGGTCTGATCTAACACAAGCATTTTGGAATAGCCTACATATATCATATATTATCTTATCTTGGATTGTTATGGTTTGTTTAAATTGTTGGTCTACATTTCAAATATTTGTGGTGGCGAAACAAAAATTACTAGGAGTAGTATATTTCATTGATAGGGAAATAGCCTCCAATGATTTTTATATGAAGATCCTTCAAGACATTCTTATGGTCGAAAGTGTCTTGTTGGAGAGAATTATGGCACTATCAAGGTCAATATTACATCTTAGATTACTCCATATTTATTAATTGATTTATAAATAGATTTTATGGGTGTTTTATGTTAATAACTTATATTTTTTAGGAAATGAGCATTAGAGCATGGGTAGTACATGGTTAGTGAACACTATAAGCTAACATTGTGAGTGAGAAGATTGGGAGACATAGGTTTTTTCCATCTCTTAAGCTGTATTATTCAAACTATATCTGTGTTTCTTGAAATGTTTTAGCCATTTTTGGGGAGATAATGGCTCCCAAATAATTATAACATGTATTTCATAACAATGTGTAGAAACTGTTCTTTATGTTCAAGTCAATAATAATTTCTTTTTTACGTATTTTACCTTATTATTTTTAAGGGATATGGTCCTCATATATTTCCACCTCTAATGAATCCCTCTCCCCATGGATTTTTAAATTAACACTCTTTGTTTCTTGGTCAAATCCATTTGTTCTTAGTCAATTCCTTAATTTTATTTTTGCTTTCATACGGAATTTATCAAATCCTTCAATATGATTACCTTAATATTTAATTTCCATAAGTATAGAAATTCTAAAATGTTTTTATATAATCCATGTATTATATATGGTGGGTTTTTAATATTTATATAGGATTAGTTATATAAGGACTCTACTTAATTGATTCATGTTTTTTCAGTCAAGGGGAAATGTTTTATTTTGGTATGGAGGTATTTTTCTTTTTTATGTAGGTTTTTCCATGGATTTATTTTTGTTCATGAATAACATTGTTTTTTATAAAATATTATTTTTATTTTTTTACAATCATTTTTTACCCATGAATTATTGAGTTCTGGAATGCTTTGGAAATATGATGGTATAAAATTTCACATTTTATTGAGATTATTTAAATTCAATAAAATTTAATTCTAAAATGGATCCAAGAGGTTTTTTGTATTGATATAGGTTCATGAATTTTTACTTAAAGAGGTAATTTATATTTTCAAATGATTTGATTATTATGGTAATAGAATTTTTATAGAATTGTAATTTTAAATGGAATATATGATTGTAACATTTGATGTTTATGAGAATGGTATAAATTATATCATATGAAAACATGTGTGTGTGTGTAAGAATTAATTAGACCAATTGAATCATATCTTATGTCAAGGAATATCTATTGAGTGATATCCAAGATACCAGATAATCCTTTGGGAAATTATAGACTGGGAATAAAAAATGTGCCCATGTGGACCCATATTTCACATGGAAGTACCGTTATGCCCATTAATTTATAATTCACCTTCATAATAATTAATAATTCTTATACATATAGGAAACTATATCATTGAATGAGTAACACTGGACTTAAAGGGTTATCGAATAATGATATTGTTTCTTATCTATATTTTTATTTCAATTCCCATGTATTTATACATAAATCTATTTTTATATATATGATATAACTTATTTTTATTCCATGTTTAGGTGTGAAAATCATGCTTATTCCATTAATAATTGATTATTATTATTTTAGGAAATATAAAAAAATTTATAAAACCAATGTAATATATTAAATGTAATTGTTTCATGTGATTTTTTTCCAAATATAAAGTGTTTTAAATATTATTTTAAATTATATTTATTTGATTCCATGTATAAATTCATTACATAGATTTTTTGCAGAAAAATTATTGTCATCATGAGTTACACTCTACATATGAATTTTTCAATATGTAGTATTTTTGAGTAATACAAAATGTATGGTTAGAGAAACATGTTGTTTCATGAAAATTCATGATTTATGATGTCTTACTTATTTGGAATGGTAGAGATGTTGTCTCCTAGAGATTATCTCATGAAGAGATGTTTTGGGTATTAATATTGTTGGGATGTTATTTATTGGAATTTTTTATTCCAATTTTTATATTTTTTACTATGGGTATAATATATAAATTTAATACTTATAAAATTAGTTGTGATGATGTTATGATATATTAATTATTATTTGTTTGTCTACTATAATTATATACATCTATCTATTTATTCATTCATTTAGTCTGTTGTGAAAATAACATTAATGTATTTTTAATGTAATATTTTCAATGTAGGAACTATTTAAAAATGGTAACCTTTGGTTCCATTGTAATTTTCTTCATCCCATGTAGACATGGAACACTAATCAGATAATATGTTGTGTCATCTTGGGTGACTATTTGGGATATCCTAGGCCTTTTTTGTAAAATTATTTATTAATACCTATTATATTCAAAATAAACAACTTAAAAATATCTAGGTAAAATAATTTTTTCTATTTAATAATTATATAATTTAAAAATAATCAACTTTCATAACTATACTCATCCATTGATTATGGTATGTTCATGTATAGGATGGTCTAACAAACTACATGAACAATACTGTAAAATAAAGTCATGGATTATTATTAAAAATATATTAGAAATAATAATTTATATAAATAACTAATTGATTATGAAATTTTTGTTCAAGAATTATAATATTAATATTAGACTCATTAATTAATATACCAATATATATTCATTAAAAATCACTAAAATATGGTAATAGATTGTTTCAACTATAAATATCATAAAAAATACCATATAATTGAATTATAATATTATATATGATTATAATCAATCAATTCATGCGGAATGTAATGTCTAGGAATGATGCACATTGGGACACAAATACATAACAACACTTTTGTTATGAAACTAGTTGAAAATAATCATGATTAAACAAAACTGATATTGGAAAAAGATAACAACTAAAAAAAATACATGTATAAAATAATTATAATTTATGTTTATAAAAGGATTTAACACTGTATAATGTTCTCAAATATATGGTTTTCATATTTATTTTTCTTATAAAGTATACTTATGTGCGGTAGTATAAATCAAGAATTATTGTATAGGAGAATTTTGAAGAAAAATAAATTTCTTGAGATATATTTGAATTTGTGAACCATTAAATATTTGATGTAGTTCCGTTACTACAGAATGAATGTATTTTAATTTATTCATGTAATTCATGGATTTTTAAGAGAGAGAAAATTTTAACTCTATAAATGGATTTTTATTTAAAGGATACCATAGTTATAAGTGTCTTTTTTATCTCAACAACATTGATTTTATTAAATGATTCTTCTTGAAATTATTTCATCCATAATTGTTTGTTTCCACACTAATATTATATTTCGTAGAAATTCTTCTTCCTCACTGGAAATAATAACTCATTAATTCAATGATTTCACCTTGATCAATTTCAACCTCAAAAAGTAAATCATTGTTGAGAATAATGTACATCATATTTAATGATTGTTTTTCCACCTTGTCAATACTTTCATTTCCAACCAATTTGTCCTCTATAATTAAAACCTTAATATATCTTTTAACTGTTATAAATCCTATATTGTCTTATAAAAATAGTTTTTTGCACATTTTGTGATTTGGGTTTCCAATAATGGTATTTAAAAATATTAAATAGATTCTCCATCCTTTCAAAATCATAGGTTTCAGCTTCCACTCCACATTATCTTTAAAAATAATTTATGTCCTTTCATAACTCTATTATTAATTATTATATTTAAGAGTAAATGATTCAATAAAATTCACAATAATTTTTTAAAACTTGTATATATTTTTTCTAGGATCTAATTTTGTTGATTTTCTTTAATGTAATGATTTCAAATATGTTTTTAGTTCCTATTCATAAAATCTTTATTTCATTTTCAAGATTCCAATATTAAAATGTATTTTTAAAATTAAATCTAGTTAAAAAAAATTCGTATTCACCTTTTCAAAATTGATATTTCAAACAGACTATAATGTCATCTTATATAATATTATATAAAAAGAATTTACTAAAAACTATTTGAATATTTTACTTCTAATTTAATATTTAGCATAAAATGATTAATTTAAATAGCATTTATTTCTCATTATTCAAACTATATATGTTCATATATTATGTATTTTCAGATGGATAAATTTTTTGAATTGATTAATTACATTATTGATGTCTTTTTTTATAACATCTTAAAATAATGTAATGCCCACTTTTCTTTACATGTGTTATTTATGTTGTGACACATGAAATACATTTTATTTCCATGTTTTTTATGAAATGATGATGATTGATATCTTATGGAAAACAAATATGTGTATTATGATGGGTGGAGTCCTATGTCACAATCCAATACATTGGTTAATGATTTCTATATCATTAGAGTATTATTTTTTATATCTGTAAAGTTATGGTTAAGTTATGTTCACAAAGATATGTCTGGGTATAATTTATGATTATCTATATTCACTTGACAATTCAAGGGTATGATTATGAGTATGTTATGATCACATTTTTATGTATATGTATAATTTTTGTTTTTCCTATGCTCACAAGGTTTTTTTGAGTAAAATTGTGGTTTAGATATTATCATAAAAATGTGAGTGGGTAAATTTTAAATAATATATGATTACAAGATTATGAGTAGACATAATTTTGGTTTAAGATATGTTAAAATTTAATTTTTTTTAATATTTTAAATTCAAAATATTATAAATATTCTTATGCTTATTATGAATTATGATTATTGACCAATGCTGCCAAAATATTTTGATTCGTGTCTTATATTATTAAAATCCTTTTACATGAACCATGATTTATAATCAATTCTTATTTAGGTATAAATTTATTCTGAGTATTCATTATACTTATATGCCCAAACTATTCACAATTTTAATATTTAAATATCATCTATTATGTTTACCCGTACTCATTACCTGAGATCACCCAATTGTTATATTTCCACCCCATAGTTTATGAAAATGATCTTAACATATGATAATTCTAGAAGGTGGTATAGTGTTTTTCCATTATGGATAAATTTTCCCAAGTATCATAAATATAGTTTCTTATTTAGTAAATCCTCAATGGCACTAATCCTTTCATTGCTAATATTGATAGCTTATTTCATGAAAGTTAATGATTAAAATATGCAAAAAATATAAACTAAATATATTTTTATATAAGATTGTTATAGTTTTTCTCATTGGATATTTTATTTATTTTTAGGATTATTTTACTTATTTTTTTGATATTGGGATGACTTAACATCAGAGAATACCCTAGAGATAGGTCTAAAATATAATACTAAATACATGATGAAATCCTATAATTTTTTTAATGTTTTATGTTAGTGGTTTTCCATGAACATCCATCCCTATTGGAATATTATAATTTGTTTGGGGTTTTAATATGATGATATTTAAAATAATATTATGTTGGATTGCGTAAAATATACTCAACACCAATTAAAAATGAATAGTGAAATATTATTATTTAAATATGATAATTGTATAGTATCCTTTAAATTGGTAGTTATATATTGAATTAATTTAATTATTAAACACATATAAAGGTAATAATAGATTAAAAATTATAGATTAATTCTTAGGAAATAAGAATTACTTTTTTATAAATTCATTTTATTCTAAAGAATATTTGTTCTTCATTAATTGTTTTAGTTTTTAGTGAATAATATAATTAATTTATCAAACATTGAAAATTTTTATTTTATAAAAATGGTATAATTTTTGAAATTAGAATATCATATTTTTCATAGAGTGGAACTTTTATATTTCGGTAAATTTATTGATTTTGTATTGATAAGAGAAAAATAAAAATATTTTTTGAAAATTGTATTTTTGATTCAAGAATTTAAGAAGATTTAATTTTTTAAAATGTATAAAAAGTATTATTAGTTATATAATATTATAAAAAATCAAATTAGGTTTACTAGAATTAATTTTATATCATTATATGGTATAAATAATATTTATACTTATAGATTCATTTTTTTGGAAAACTACTTTTTGACATATTTTTCTTTAAAATAAAAAATTAATTTATACTAAATAATTTAATTGAATAATGAATCATAGATTTAATATTTGTAAATAGGAGTACCAAATCATTTAATTTGACCCATTTAAATATTTAATTATTAATTATAACCATAATAATTAACTATCGCAACTTTAAAGGTAAATAATGTAATTTTGGGTAAAATTAATTTAATAATTACTAAAAAATGATACAAGAACATTCCATTATCGTATATGATGAAAAATATTTTATTATTTCAATAAATTTTTGAAAAAATGATATCTTGGATAAATATTTCATTTATTTGTACTACTATAATATTTAAGTAAATACTAAAATAACAAATATAACTTTCATGCTTTTGATATCTTGAATATGTTTTGATAGTAATAAAAACAACATATTTACAGTAAAATTTTCTTTATTTTAATGATTAATTATTTATTTTTATTATGGCAGTTTTTACTAAATATTATTGATGAAAGAAATACCTTATTTTATTAAGAAACATCGACATGATATTAATTTAATCCGGATAAACATAAAATAAATTAATCTAAAAATATTAATGTAATTTATTTTATGAAATTTTTGTGTTGAATTGTGTTTGTCAATAAATACAGCATTTTATTGATGTATTTAAGGATTATATTTTAATTTTTTTCTCTAATGTTGTTTTTATGTAAAATTAAATGAATCAATAAAAAATGATATTATTGATTTATAATGATAAATAATATTATATGAAATTATTTAAAAGTCCATTTTGAAAAATGTAAAATTGGGATGATAAATGTAGGAAAATATCATCCATTGGTAGTCAACGAGTCAGTTTTTACCATATATGTAATATTTTAACTAGTTAGTATTGAAAAAAAATTATCACAGTTCAGGTTAAAATTGGTTAACCAAGAGTTCTAAGCAATATATAAGGTTTAAAATGATATAAAAACATTTAAATTTTTTATTTCATAATCATATAAAAAACATGTATTCTTTTTCTTATTATAGATTTCATTTGGGAACTATTTTACTAGAGTTAAGGACATATTAAATTATAATGTTTCAATTATTTAAAAAAAATGATATTTTATAATAAAAAATATATTTTAAATGTTTTACTATACATTAAATTAATATATTCTACAAATTTATTTATATATGGTTAAAAATAGAATCCATGGAAAATTTATGAACCAATTATTCTTTTATAGTAACAATATTAACCACTAAAAGTAAAAAAAAAATTCTTTTACTAGTAATCATAAGTAGGGATACCAAAGGGATAAAAGAGATAATGGTGAACACAACACCAAAAAAATAAAGCATTTAGTTTATGAGATAAATTAGACTCCTATACATTTTAGACTATAAATATATCAATTTGAATATAATTTAGTCTGAACATTATTTTTTATAAAATTAATACTTCCTGAAATTTCAAGAATGTCCCACCCCTTTTTCTAAAAGGGAACCTGCACTCCTTTTTCATACACACTTAAAAATGTATTTAATCATCCCATAAATGAAAAAAATACCTTCCTAACACCCCCTATAATACTCTAGAGGTCATAATTTCTTTAGAAAATTAGTTTAAGAGGGGTTAAGGTATAATGAAAAGGATGTTGTCAAAAGATAGCATATATATTTTGAACAAATATTTTAGTTTTACTTCTTATAGCTCATTAAAATAAATCCTGACAAGTCCAAATAACAAAACCACTATATTTAATATAATTATATTATATTATGTTAATTTAATACCCTTTATACATCTCATCTTCCCCTAAATGGGAATAAATACAATCATTCATGTGTACATCAGACTACTACCTCAGTTATCGATAGAATTCATATTTCCATTACTGCTTATCATGAATGGTTAAAAAGACGGAATTAATAGTTATATAAAAAATTAATGGATTATTGATTGTTATTTAAATATAATATATTATTTAATATCTAAAATTTCTATCCAATATGAAATAAAAATTTCATTAGTGGGTATGTGTGTTATACCACCTCCACGATGTGATGGGATTAATTTTCCATCACCCCATAACAAGGATGATATATATATATATATAAAGACGTAATAATGTATTAATGATGAAATTATAAATAGTTAATCAAAAAATAATTTTTAACTTCTTTCCATCATGATCATTGAGAAATGTAAATGTTACTCCTACATAAGTATGACTTTATATCTCTATGATTGTAATGTTGATCATTTTCAATAACCATAATTCATCTTTATCTGTAAAGTTATAGATGATGTATAAAAATTGTAGTTATATGTGGATTGTTATATTGAATATGATGTAGTAATCAAGTATTTTAAAACAGTAAAACTATAAAATGATTTTAGATATTTGTTCTAAATATCATCAAAATGTCTAACATTATCATAGTTGATTTTTTAGTTGAATATAACATGGTATTTAATGAATTAAAATGAATAATAAACAAGAAAAAAGTTTTTAAAAATGTAAATAATTCACTTAATTTAATTATTTAGGAAGACTAAGAATGAACCAAATGAGTCAGACTCATGTTAAGTGACACATTAACATAAATCCTCATATTAAGTGTCTTAATGATTTTTGTTATAAATATTTTTATTCTAAGAAAATATTACTAAAATTATCTTATGGATTTAATTATATAGTAATAAAATAATTAGAAAGGATATCTTATTTCTGTTATGACGTTATTCCATGGTATTTGAAAATAAATATTTGCACATATATTATATGGAATCTTTTGATTTTCATTATAAAGAGAACATGAAATTCTCTATTTTAATGTATAAATATTCAATTTTCCTTTCCATAATTATAACCATAAGCCTGTGTTTTTAATCCATTACAATCATTCATTTTCCATTTATGAGAAGACAGTTTTCCCTTTTATGGGTATTCTGGTTTCAGAAATGGTTTTTTTAAATGGAATTGGTGTTTTGATACCAAAATGTATTTTTTATAGGTTAAAAAAATAATTCGAGGGTTTTATGATGAAAAAGGATAATAATTTGTTTGGTTTTGTATGTGGTACCTAGGACGTATATATTAATTTATGTTGACCATTGTAGAGTCCTGAAAAATCTGCAAAGGGGATTCTACCCAAATTCCACAAAGAATTAGGGAGAAGAATGGAGAAAATTCAAAGGCAAGGACGAATGGGACCGGTCCATAGACTGGTCCGAAGATGATGAAGCGCGACCAGATTTTTCGAACAATCCCTTCACGAACCATTTTCATTCGCGAAATAGAGGCGGTGATCCCCCATGGGCGTGAGGCAAGACGGGCACTGAACCTGTCCTTTTTCGCAGACCGCTGCAGCCGCGGACCGCGTCGAACGGTTCAAGCCACCGCCTCTGTCATAGGCATGATGGAGGCGGAACCCTCCGTGGCCACGAAGCACTCTCTGAGTGTAACATCCCAGGAAAATAAAGAATAAATCATTTTTATATTTATTAATATTTATGAATTAAATATAAATTTTAATTTAAAGGGGTTGCTATGGTTGATAGCATACCCGATACGCAACAAATAGTTTTTTCAAAATCATACATTGCACACTAGTAATAAAATAATATTATTTTAAATGGTAGTTACCACGAAGCCGTTGTATTGGCTGGAATGAATAGAAATAACTAAAATATGATTTTATATGTTTGTTAAATGTTTTTACATTTATTCAATAAAGGATAAAGGCTTAAAATACGATAAGAATTCAATTTTAGGAATATATACTCTAATTTTCACTAAAGGTCCACTTATCGCCTTTTAACGGAGAACCATCATTAAATATAGTTTTGGTCACTGTTATACATTCTATTGGACAAAATAAAATTCTTCTTTATAATCGGGACATCAAAATTTACTTTGTGTAAATTTTTGGTATTTTTACAATAAAGATCATTTTTTAATGAATAGTGAAAAATGTTGTATTTTAATTCAAAACCTCTTTTTAATATAATTTATTAATATGATTAGATTATCTTTTGAATTTGTTTTATAGTGAAATTAAAATATATTTTTACCATTTAATCGAATTTTTGTCGTTGGAATTAATTTCACTTTGAAGTCGGACTTAAACTAGTGTCAATCTTTTGATACTTTTGGTTTCATAAAAACAGGCTATTTGTTTTGACAGTGGGAATTAATTATTAAATTAAGTAATGAAACTTATATTTTTTGAATTTTTTAAAATAGAAATCATTTTTGAATTCAGAATATCAAATATAGCTTAGGTTGAAGTTTTGGTATTTTTTTGGAAAACGTCACTTTTTTATGAATAGTGAAACCACTAAGTGGTACTTAAAAAACTGATTTTTCATTTAAATGAAACATTACCACTTCTGTGTTTTGAATTTAAAAAATCCGACATACATGGATGTCATTAATAAGTAAAATGTGGTTCAATGGGATTGAAATAATTTTTTGGTGAATAGTAACTTTTATGTTTATTAATCGCGATTAGAGGTAATTAGTGTACTTTAAGGTAAAAGTAATGTTTTAATAATATGAAATGACCTAGACACATGTCTTACCCTTATTGGATGTGTCATGGACGACCAATAAAATTCATGGGTTAACTTGGGGACCCCATGGAGCCACTTTGGTAGGAAGATGACATTAATATCTTTTTATTTAAAGTTAAAATAAAAATGTCACAAACAGGAGTTGTTTTACTAAAAAAAATTAAATGGGGTTATACAAGTCATATTTTTGACTATAAATATTCATTATAAATATAAAAAGTTTTCCTACATCATGATATTTGTTTTATAATTTTTAGACATTAAATAAATTAAATTATTTATGACACCATGATGATGGAGCGATTACATCATTATTTAACGATTTAAATAAAATGAAAAGATAATGTAAAATCTAAGACCTACAAATGTCAAAAACCTATTGGATACACTGATTTCAAACCCTTATCACCGTATCCTCTAAATATATAATTTTGGGACACTTTTGTTTTCCGAAAATCATTTTATAATAAAGTATCTTTTCTTAATATTACAAGAGTGCCCATCCTCTCCTCTTATAAAAGTCCCCCACCTCTACCTCCTTACCCACACCAATCAAGCCTTTGGTTAGGACAATATCTTCTCTTTTTGTCTCTCCACATCCCTCTCTTACTCCTAGAAGATTCACTTTGAGCAGAAGTCTTTCCAAGGAAGCCTTTGATCTCAAATCAAAAAGAGTTAGCCGTTTTAAAGGTAATGTCTTCTCTTGTGTTTTTATGTTTTATTTTGCTTCTCCAACCCCCTAAACTCTTTTTATTAATTTCATTTGTAACAAAAACAGTATCCTCAATATACTAGGATGTTGTTATAAGATGTATTCGAGCTAAACATACACACACCTTCATCTAATGGTTAAAGACTATACTGTTTCTGTGGATGGTGAAATTTTGCCTCACGAAACGATGATTGTTCAACACTCATATAACACCTTCAAAGGTGGCCATTAAGATAAAACTATATTTATATATGATATATAATATGTTTATGTTTTCCTTCAGCTTCTATATTTTTCATTTATGGAATACCATTATGGCTTCCATTATGGGTATACGCGATATCTTCATTTTAGGAAGTGCGGACTACTGCCCCCTCAAAGTGAGTTGATTCGTTAATGCCATATGTAGGACGTATAAAGGATGGATTTAATGTTATTATATATGATGTTATAATTGAACTATAATATACCTTTATATCATTATTATTTCTTTCCATTAATGTATGAGATAGAAATGGAAGTAGCGTTCATGCGTACTTACGGCTTACCGTCTCCATGAACGGTGCATTTCATTTCTTATCCCCAAATGTAATGTACTATTATAAGTACATATATATAATGGATATATATTATGTATGTTACATATAAATGATTAAAATAATTATAGAATTAAAATATACATATCTCTCATTTAGTTTTAATTCCATCAAGATGACATAGAAATGAAAGTATCGTTCATGCGTAAGTACGGCTTACCGTCTCCATGAACGGTGAATTTCATTTCATAACTCTAAATGATTATGTAATATTATAAATACATGTATATTCTGGATATATATGATATATATGATATCCAAATCATGAATATAATTTTGGATATAATGAACCTTTGACCACACGAACAACATGTAATTGTAAGAAGTCCACTTTCGACTTAAGAACCAAGTATCGACAAAACAAACATTATTAACATAAATGATTACATAATTCTTATAACATGGAAATAATTGATATAAAAGGAATATTAAGATTGAAAAAGGTTCTTAAGAAAGTATAAATTAACACTAGTTTATTATTCAAGAGATTAAAGAGCGATCGAGTCACGTCGGACACAAGGTATGGGACTTCGTCTCAATCTCTTTTCATTAAGGCATGTTTCGTTTTATACACAACATTCTTTTATATGGTGTATAAACCCCTTTAAATTTTACTTTTATTCAAAAGGAATCTTTTTCAACGAAGTGTTTTACTAAATGAAAAAAGGAATGTTTCTTTTAACATACGCGGTGACAACGACATTTTCGGCCGTCGCGAGTATTATTTGGTCTTTGGCTTCCTCAAAAAGCTATAATGTTTTTAAAATGAAATAAATACCATATACTCATTTATGTGTTTTGGTATTGAAAATGGTTTTTATAATGGAATTGTTATGTCAATATATTTATGTTATATATTGTGATCAAAGTGTGGAAATGTTTTTGTTCCATTATATTTGTTTTATGTCTTATGATTTTATAATGGTACTTGGACATTTGATGGGTGGTTACGTGATAAACCATATGACGGGTGGTGCCGTGAATACCACGACGGGTGGTTACATTATAACCTCTAATGAATTGGGTATGGAAGTTGGCCATATGGCTATATCATCAAGTGATATGTGTGGAAGTCGATCAGATGGTTATTCTACTTAAGTATGTTTATGTACCAAGTTACCTTTATATGTTATGAGTTCTTTATATGGGTTTTATGGCAATATTTTGGTTACAAAATGGTATGTAATGGTCTTTTATTCATTGAAGAGTTTTTACTACTTCATAAAGGTGAATGGTATTACATTGATAAAGGATACATGGTATACTTGTTGTTTTGAAAAACTAATAGTTTTCATTCTTTGTGTATCCCTTACTGAGCTTTTTATGCTCACCACAAGTTTTTGAAATGTTTTTCACATGACATAATGTGGAATAGGGTCAAGGATGGGATTAGGGAAAAGTCATGCTATCTAAATCATGGAACTGGACATGTTCCTTTTTAAGAGTTTTTATTCTATGGAAACTTAGTAGAAGTTTCTACTTTGTAATCTTTTGAGATGTAATAGTTATGTCCTAATTCTCTAAAACTCTAAAACTAAAAAGATCCTCAATGTGAATTATTCATTTAATTCAATATTAAGTAAGGTTTAACGTCAGGGCCTTATAGTTGGTATCAAAGGATGGTTTATATAACATTAGGAGTTAGAATTCTATTAAACGATTATCCAAAATTATTTTTTTGAAATGATATAGAATTTGATGATTACCATGTAGCTTCATCCGAGACATGATTGTTAAGAATGGTTTTTCATAGAGGGAAAAAATAGATTTTCAGGGAAGGCATACATAGGGAAATGACCATTCAAATCAGTATCCTGAGATAGTCAGAATCAGAACTAAATAGTTTGCTGCAGTGATGGCCCAGTTGAATCAGGTGAAAAATGTTGGATGTTTTTATGGATGATATTGTGGTGTTTTCTAAAAGTAAAGAGGATCATGAAGGAAAATTAAGGGTTATTTTTCAAACTTTAAAAAAAAGAACTTGTATGGAAAATTCAGCATGTGTGAGTTTTGGTTGCAACAAATTTCTTTCCTTGGTCACATTGTTTCTAAACATGACAATATTGTTGATCCTGCTAAAACAAAAGTTGTTGAAGAATGGCCAAGAGCCACAAATGTAACCGAGATCCATAGTTTTCTTGGTTTGGCAGGTTACTACAGAAGGTTTGTCGAAAAGTTTTCATGGTTATCTAGTCCAATGACTAAGCTAACTCGGAAGGGTGTTAAGTATATCTGGACAAAAGAATGTGATGATTGTTTTTAGGAGTTGAAATGAATATTGGTGAATGCTCCAGTTTTGGAACTTCCTTATAGGAATGGTGAGTTTGTTGCCTATAGTGATGCTTCGTTGAAGGGACTTGGTTGTGTCCTTATGTAGAATGATCAGGTAATTGCATATGCTTCACATCAGTTGAAAACTCAGGTGGTAAATTACCCTATACATAATTTGGAAGTAGCTGATGTTGTTTTTGCTGTAAAAATTTGAAGGAATCATTTGTATGGAGTAAGTTGTGAAATATATACTGATCACAAAATTTTAAAGTATATATTCAATCAGAAATAATTGAACATGAGATAGAGGAGATGTCCTGAATTAATCAAGGATTATGATTGTACAATTCATTACCATCCAGGAAAAGCAAATAAAGTGGCTGATGCTTTGAGTCGAAAAAGTAATGCTTCATTAACCATGCTATGTTTGGAATGAGATCCTTTGATTTTTGATTTGATGAACTTTGGAATAGAAGTTGTTGGTGCAGGAAGTTACTCTGTTTTGTTTCAGGTATCAGTGACATCATCTCTATCAGACAAAATTAAGCAAGCACAGAAGCAAGGCAGTGAGTTGAAAAAAAGGTAGAGCTCATTCAGAAGGGTAAGTTTCCCGAGTTTAACATTGACAATGATTGTGTATTGAGGTTTGGGAAGAGATAATGTGTGCCTTGTGATTCACAGTTGAAGGGTGAGTTGTTATGTGAGGCTCATAGTTCCCTGTTTTTAGTTCATCCTGGCAGTACTAAGATGTACAGAGATCTACGGGAGTATTACCGGTGGGATGGAATGAAAAGAGGTATTGCTGATTTTACTATAAAGTGTTTGACTTGTCAGCAGGTTAAAGCAGAGCAGTAGTTACCGAAAGGGATGCCTCAGCCTTTACCAGTGCCAGAGTGGAAATGGGAAAATGTATCCATGGACATTAATGTGGGATTACCGAGGACATCTCGAGGTAATAATGAAATATGTGTTATTGTTGATCACTTTACTAAATCTGCTCATTTCCATCCAATTAGAGAAGCATTCTCTATAGATCAACTTTCTCGATTGTATCTTAAAGAGATAGTCAGGTTGCATGGAGTTCCCCTATCCATTTTATCTGATCGTGATCCCAGGTTTACTTCTATCTTTTGGAAAGGGCATCAGAAGTCATTGGGTACTGAATTAAATTTTAGTACAACTTTTCATCCGCAATCAGATGGGCAGTCAGAACGAACAATTCAGACCATGGAATATATGATACGAGTTTTCTATATGGATTATCAGGGAAGTTGGGACCAACATCATTCTTTGTCTGAATTTTCTTATAATAACAATTTTCATTCCAGTATATAGATGGCACCATTTGAGGCATTACATGGGAATCGGTGTTGAACTCCAGTTTTTTTGGATGAAGAGGGTGAAAGGACACGAAAGGGACCAGAATTGGTAGAAGAGATGCAAAAAAAGTTCAGTTGATTCAGAAACACATGAGAACAGCTCAGAGCAGAAAGAAAAGTTATGTGAATAACCGGAGTACGGATCTATCTTTCGAGGTAGGTGATCATGTTTTTCTCAATGTTTCACCGTGGAAAAGTGTGATGCGATTTGGTAAGAAAGGAAAGATGAGTCCAAGGTTAATTGGACCATATGAAATTCTAGAGAAAGTTGGATCATTTGCTTACTGAATGTCTTTACCTATGAGTTTATCTCAGGTACACAATGTATTTCATGTTTCGATGTTGAGAAAGTATATGCCAGATCCATCTCATGTTTTGAGCCTAGAGGTAGTTCAGTTCGAAGAGAATCTCTATTATGAAGAACAACCAGTCAATATTTTTGACCGAAGAGACCAAGTGTTGCAAAATAAGGTAATTCACCAGGTAATGGTTTTGTGAAAAAACCATATGGTTGAAGAGGCAATGTGTGATTCTGAAAATGCTATGAGGGATAAATACCCCCATTTATTTTGATAAGTGAATAAAATTGCGAGGACGCAATTCCCAAAAGGGGGGAAGGATGTAACATCCCAGGTAAATAAAGAATAAATCATTTTCATATTTATTAATATTTACAAATTGAATAATAATTTTACTTGAAAGGGTTTTCTATGTTCGATAGCGTACCCGATACGCAACAAAGAGTTTCTTCGAAATCTTATGTTGCACACTATTAACAAAATAATATTATTTTAAATGGTAGTTAACACGTAGCCGTTGTATTAGCGAGAATGAATAGAAATAACTAAAATATGATTATATAGGTTTGTTAAATGTTTTTACATTTATACAATAAAGTTTAAAGTCTTAAAATATGAAAAGAATTCAATTTTAGGCATATATATTCTAATTTTCACTAAAGGTCCACTTATCGACTTTTAATGGAAAACCATCATTAAATATAGTTTTTTTCACTCTTATACATTTTATTGGACCAAATAAAATTATTCATAAGAATCGGGACATCAGAATTTACTTTGTGTAAATTTTTGGTATTTTTCCAATAAAGATCATTTTTTAATGAATAGTGAAAAATGTTGTATTTTAATTCAAAACCTCTATTTAATCTGATCTATTAATATGATTAGATTATCTTTTGAATTGGTTTTAATGTAAAATTATAATATATTTTTACCATTTAATCCAATTTTTGTCGTTGTAATTAATTTCACTTTGAAATCGGACTTAAACTAGTGTCAATCTTTTGATACTTTTTGTTTCATAAAAACGCGCTATTTGTTTTGACAGTGGGAATTAATTATTCAATTAATTAATTCAACTTATATGTTTTTTATTTTGTAAAATAGACATCATTTTAAAATTTGGAAAATCAAATACAGCTTAGGGTGAAGTTTTGGTATTTTTCTGAAAAACATCAATTTTTGATGAATTGTGAAACAACTAAGTGGTACTTAAAAAACTGATTTTTCGTTTAAATGACACTTTACCACTTCTTTGTTTTGAATTTCAAAAATCTGACATACATTGTTGTCATTAAGAAGTAAAATGTGGTTCAAGGGGATTAAAATAATTTTTTGGTGAATAGTATCTTTTATGTTTATTAATCGCAATTAGAGGTAATTTGTGTAGTTTAAGGTAAAAGTAATGTTTTAATAATATGAAATGACATAGACACATGTCCTAAAATTATTGGATGTGTCATGGGCGACCAAGACAATCCATGGGTCAACTTGGGGACCCCATGGAGCCACTTTGGTAGGAAAATGACATTAATATATTTTTATTTAATGTTAAAATAAAAATGTCACAAACATGAGTTGTTTTACTAAATCAATTTTGAAATGGGGTTATACAAGTAAGATATTTGACTATAAATATTAATTAGAAAGATAAAAATATCTAATACATCATGATATTTTGTTTTATAATTTTTATACATTAAATAAATTAAATTATTTATGACACCATGATGATGCAGCGATTACCTCATTATTTAACGATTTAAATAAAATGAAAAGATAATGTAAAATCGAAGACCTACACATGTCAAAAACCTATTGGATGGGAGGATTTAAAACCCTTATCACCTTATCCTCTAAATATATAATTGTGGGTCCCTTTATATCCGAAAATAATTTTATAATAAAGTATCTTTTCTTAACATTCTAAGAGTGCCCCTCCTCTCCTCTTATAAAAGGCCCCACCTCTACCTCCTTACCCACACCTCTCAAGCCTTTGGTTCAGCAAGGCTCTTCTCTTTTTGTCTCTCCATATCCCTTTCATACTCTTTGAAGCCTCAATTTTGGCAAAAGTCTTCCTAAGGAAGCCTTTGAGCTCAAATCAAAAAGAGTTAAGCGTTTTAAAGTTAGCGTCTTCTCTTGTGTTCTTATGTTTTATTTTGCTTCTCCAACACCCTAAAATCTTTTTATTCATGTCATTTGTAACAAAAACAGTATCCTAAATATACTAGGATGTTGTTATAAGAAGGATTCTAGCTACACGTACACAAATCTTCATCTAATGGTTAAAAAACATACTATTTCTGTGGATGGTGAATTTCTGCCTCACGAAACGATGATTGTTCAACACTCATATAACACCTTCAAAGGTGGCCATTAAGATGACACTATATTTATATATGATATATAATATTTTTATGTTTTCCTTAAGCTTATGTATTTTTCATTTATGGAATACCTTTATGGCTTCCATTATGGGTATACGCGATATCTTCATTTTAGGAAGTGCGGACTACCGCCCCCTCAAAGTGATTTGATTCGTTAATGACATATGTGGGACATATAAAGGATGGATTTAAAGTTTTTATATATGATTTTATACTGTAATTATAATATACCTTTATATAATTATTATTTTTTTCCGTTAATGTATGACATAGAAATGGACGTAGCGTTCATGCGTACGTACGACTTACTGTCTCCATGAACGGTGCATTTCATTTCTTATCCCCAAATGTAATGTACTATTATAAGTACATATATATAATTGATATATATGATTTATGTTACATATAAATGATTAAAATAAATCTGGAATTGAAATATACATATCTCTCATTTAGTTTTAATTCCATTAATATGACATAGAAATGAAAGTAGCGTTCATGCGTACGTTCGGCTTACCGTCTCCATGAACCGTGCATTTCATTTCTTACCTCTAAATGATTATGTAATATTATAAATAAATGTATATGATGGATATATATGATATATATGATATCTAAATCATGAATATCAATCAGGATATAATGAACCTTTTACCACACAAACAACATGTAATTGTAAGAAGTCCACTTTCGACTTAAGAACCAAATATCGACAAAACAAGCATTATTATCATAAATTATTACATAATGATTATAACATAGAAATAATTGATATTAAAGGAATAGTAATCTTGAAAAATTTTCTTAAGCAAGTAGAAATTAACACTAGTTTATTATTCAGAAGATTAAAGAACAATCGAGTCACGTCGGACACGAGGTATGAGACTTCATCTCAATCTCTTTTCATTAAGTAATGTTTTGTTTTATACACAAAATTCTTTTATACGGTGTATAGACTCCTTTTACTTTTACTTTTATACAAAAGGAATCTCATTCAGTGAAGCGTTTTACTAAACAACAAAAAGGAATGTTTCTTTTAACATACGCGGTGACGACGACCTTTTCCACCGCCGCGAGTATTATTTGGTCATTGGCTTTCTCAAAAAGTCGTACTGTATTTAAAATAAAATAAATACCATATAATATTTTATGTATTTTGGTATTGAAAATGGATTGTATAAAGGATTTTTTATGTTAATATATTTAAGTGATATATTGTGATCAATGTGTGGAAATGTTTTCTTTCCATTATATTTGTTTTATGTCTTATTATTTTATAATGGTACTTGGACATTTGACTGGTGGTGCCGTGAATACCAGGATTGGTGGTTACGTTATAACCTCCAATGCATTGGGTATGGAAGTCAGCCGTATGGCTATTTCACCAAGTGATATGTGTGGAAGTCAACCGGATGGTTATTCCAATTAAGTATGTTTATGTCCCAAGATACCTTTATATGTTATGTGTTCTTTATATGGTTTTTATGGTAATATTTTGGTTACAATAGGGTAACTAATGGTCTTTTATTCAATGAAGAATTTTTACTACTTCATAAAGGTGAAAGGTATTACATTGATAAAGTATACATGGTTTACTTGTTGTTTTGAAAATCTAACAGTTTTCATACTTTGTGTATCCCTTACTGAGCTTTTTATGCTCACCCCATGTTTTTGAAATGTTTTTCATAGGACTTAATGTGGAATAGAGTGAAGGATGGGATCAAGGTAAAGTCATGCTATCTAAATCATGGAAGTGGACATGTTTCGTTTTAAGTGTTTTCATTCTATGGAAACATAGTAGAAGTGTCTACTTTATAATCTTTTGAGATGTAATAGTTATGTCCTAATTCTCTAAAACTCTAAACCTAAAAAGATCCTCAATGTGAATTATTCATTTAATTCAATATTAAATAAGTTTTAAGGCCGAGGCCATATATCGAGTTCGGTTCATGGAGGAGAAGCGTTAAATACCCACCACGAATTGCGGATTGACCAAGTCAGCTGTAAAGCAGGTATTTTGTCATGGGCCTCCGTAAAAGGTTCCGCATGGCCACATATACATCTCGTTCCCCACTCTATAAAAGGAGACCGAGGGCGAAAGGATAAGGGATTCGAAGATTCAGATTTGTACGATTCGAAGGCAGAGGAAGAGAAGAGCGGTCAGACTCGAGAGGAAGGATTTCGAAGGAAGTCTAAGGATTTCGAAAACAACGAGCTTCCAGTTCGCGAACTAGAGCAGGTATAAACTTGGGAACGAACTAATAAGGAACCAAAAATGCATAATAAATTGGTGATCCGCGAACCTAAACAACAAACAAAATGAAACTACGAACCATGGCCCCTTTGCGGATGCACTCCCTGCAGAGCAGCGAGTTTATGCCTCTTTTCTGATCCACCGAACTATGTACCACCCTCCTACGCGGGCGAAGCCTCAAATGACGATCCCCCGATTAGTGCTGCCCTTGGCCACCACTGCTCATAAGGACCCTGCTGCATGCCCCCTGGTACGCCGGCCGAACCAGAAGTCGCCAACCACCCTGGTTCGTAGGATGCTCTCCAGACCACAAACTGCCCTGATTCGCGGGATTCCCCTCAGTCCGCGGACCACCCTGGTTCGCAGAGGGATTCTCCAGCCACGTATCACCTTTCTATGTGAAGGTTATCACCACTCCTTTATACGTGTTTCCCATCAGAGCCTTCGGAGTTTCCATTCCCCAAACCAGATAAAATCCTTCCAATCCGACTTGATCCTCCATGACCCCCTCATGGGTCTACTCATCAGCCCCGAGCTGAGGCCTCCACCAGAGCCACCAGATCTGTGTGGTGTAACTTTCAGGCGCATCAGCGTGCCGTTTGGAGTTCACATACCCACGGTAAATAGAGGTGAAGGGGTTTCCCCAACCCTTGGGCATATTTTCAAAGCATTACTGGGTTCACATTCCCACAGTAATGTGGAGTCTGAGCTCGGGAACCCCTTTTCATCCCATCTACTTTTTAAGGGATCCTCGGGGATAGTAAAATACCTGTTAGAAGGAAGCCCCCATGGACTGCAAGAGAGGAGATGGGCACAGGAGCACCCCTTTTGCCTCTCCCACTGCGCTTTGTAACCCTGGGCCTCCTCAGAGAGTAAGCCCCAATCCATCACCCTGGGAATCCATCTATGAGTAAGACCTGACATTATGGGCCGATCCATGTGTAAGTCCCACTCCACTTCTCATGGATGCACCTATCACGACGTGATCCTCTGGTCCCTGCTGCCTCTTGTTTCTCACACCAAGTATGACTCATGTGGGCTTAGAGAAAGAATCGACCATGAAATCCTCTTATGGGACACCCCAGAGTATAATCCTCAATCCATCACTCTGATCCTCCTCATATTGTAAGCCCCAATCTAGCGCTCTAGGTCTCATCAGAGTGTAAGCCTCACTCAGCGAACTAAGGGGACTTTGATTCTCCACTGCAGGGATACATAGAAAGCCTCCATGAGGTTCAAGCCCGCTACCCGTCGGACCCCCGGTCCAACTTCACGTCGGTTCTTCGAAACTTATGTGAACTACATGGACTTTGATCCCTTCCTCCTAGGAAGTTTACGTAGGAATCCTCTAAGGGGTTCAAGCCCAACAATCGGTCGATCCTATTATCTTCACATCGGTTCACCACGCCACTCCTAGTGTCGCCTCAAGAGAGTTCCAACTCTTCTTGGTTATTAATCCAATGTGGGATGGTAAACCTCAGGCATAAATGATTCCGCACCCCTGCGTCCATTTAACCATTTCCCACCAAGTTTAAATCTGTGGATACTATGTTTGGGTATAAACCAAATATTCACAAACATATGAATACATCTTAAATCTATAAGAGAGTCCCGGAACAGGCAATAATTTCCCCCCAAAAAAGGTACGATGAGCCCGATATCCCATCCTCTTGACCAATGTGAGTTATTAAGTGTCGTTTGTCGGACCATCTAGTGAACGTCTTCCTTTGGAAAGCAGGTCCATCCATCATTGGATATGGAACCTTTGGGTGTTTCGAGGCCGAAAACCGAAAACTGAACAAAAAAAATGGTGAACCCGACGTGAATCTTTAACCAAACATGATAGACATAACTTAATCCCACCCTATTCCCCCTGTTACTCGCAATGAGAGTCATGAAAAGTCATTATTTATGCATGGAATTGTGAGATACTACTTTGACAGGTTTGCTTCTTGTACTTGCTAAAATGTTTTGCATGTTCTACCTTCAGAACTCCCTTCGATCCAATGGCATCGCAAATGAAATCACAAGTGCGCGCTTACAAAAACGCAAGGACCGAACATCCTCACCTACGGAGGACCCCGTCACCCACCCAGTGTCCTCAGCGCTGGGTCTCGAAGACGGTGATCCGAGAGTACCACGTGAATGGTACTATCCCAACGGTGGAGGCGGCCATGCACGCCCTCTAGTCTGCCAGAACTCACCGGTCACCTGCCCAGCAGCGGCTGCAAAGGCAGGTCCAGATGGCCTCGGTTTTCGTCTCGAATAGTTTTGGGAGTCTTTCCCCAGAACGGGACAATGTGTACCTCCCTTACCTTAGGGAGGTGGATGAGGTCGACGTTGAGGACTTCATCCCTGCTGAACGGGGGTTCCGCTCTATGGCCCCCACTGGCAGATGTCATCGTGGTCACACCGTGACCCAACATCCTCACGGCAAGGAGGATTTTTTCCCGAGGATTCAGTCCCACTCTCCCTGTGATCAGGCCCCTCATACCACCCTGAGAGGGCGGCGAATGTACAATCAGGGACCGGTCATCACCCTGGTCCATGAGGAGGTGCTCCGCTGCCTATCCATGAAGACATACCATGAACAAGAACCTACACCTGTTCACTCCTCCTAAGCCTGCCATACAGACATGGCGGAATCATGCAATCCGGCGCGTATCCCCACCGAGCTCCACCAAGCCCGTCGCTCACGCAGGATGGAACTTACTCGGCATACACCTCTCCTTGCCCAGGGTCGTGAAGCCCACCAGCTTGATGTGGTGGCGACCCAGAGCCTGCATGACTAGCTCCTAGTAGATGCTTCGGATGCCCTCCATCCTGGCATGGTGGAGATCAACAAAGCCCGCCACCTAGATGTGGTGGCCACTCATAGGCGGGCTCGTCTCCCCACCAACAAAGTCCACCCACTCAATACAGTGGGCAACCAATATATGCAGGGCTAGCTCCCTACAGATGCAAGCAAAGTCTGCCACCCTGATTTGGCGGAAAATGGAGATATAAAATGACATTTCTTACTATAGGGGTAGATTCGTTCACCTCCACCGACACAGGATAATTTTCAGTACCCACTGACCACTGGAGGACCAGAGCAGGATATTCCTACTCCGATACAAGAATGGGAAATCATGCCCATTCCAGCCAAATATGTCTCTCTACATATCCTGGAAATGATGGAGGAGCAGGTATTGATCCCAGATCATATCATGGAGACTTTCCAGAATGTAATTGCATCGGTGGCAACAACAAGGACTCGGGTCCGTGAGCCCATCTCCCCAATTGAGGCGAATCATCTATGAGGCGAGGTAGCTGCCTTGGAGAAGATATGTATCCCTAATTATGCTCAGGAGGGTCGCCAGCAATATTCTGTGATGCAAGGGAAATCAGATTGAGTAGCTTCACTTGTTCCAATTGGGGGACACCCGTCCATCACAGTGGATTCTCCAGAGTAGGAATATATCCCCGCTAAAAGTAAATATATTCATCGGTGAATCACGAAAACATCACAGGACCCAATTAGATAGGGACGCAAAGATGAAGGTCATTATCCACAGCAGACGGTCCCAGCTAACCACAAGAAAGCACACTGAACGCGCCAAAGGCTGTCAGAAAATAAAGGGCGAGTTCATGAATTCGCTCTGTTGGAAGCTGGGGTTCCCAATGCCGCTAAGTGAACATCAAAGGCTCAGAACCCTGCCCACCCATTACCATATTATGGGATTGGCAGTAGTAGTTTAAAAGGACCTCCCCGCAATGTTGCTATCAGTAGCTCTAAAGGCCCTCCCCAGAGCACCCATCGTGGCCTCCCCCGTGGGCATATAACGATCGATCACGAGAGCTCCCCTTTTGATGCGAGTCACGAAAACCCTCCTTGTGACCAGAAGATCGAGCATCAAGAAGGTCCACCTCTTTCTACGGTCCACCCTGAAGGTCCTCCCCTGGGTATACACTGCAATCACTCTCCATGCATTGGGACCACAGATTGTGATACTAGTCCTCGTTATCATAGTCACAACTATGGAGGCCCTCACCGTAGTGACGTCTCATCCCGACAAGAAGGCCCTCCCCTTTTCGTGGCCTGCCCTGAAGGTCCTCCCTAGGGGTTACACTACAATGATTCTTTGTGCATTCATTCATCAGATCATAGTGGTAGTCCTCGCCACCCTGATAATGGAGGTCCTCCCCGTAGAGACATCCAGCAACGAGAACGCCCTCCCCTCATTGCGGTACATTCTGGAGGCCCTCCATAGGATGTATCCCATAAATATTCTCACTGCGGTAGCAGTAATGGTAGTCCTCACCATTATCATAGCTGTGGTGGTATTCCTCGCCACTACGACCGCCATTGAAAAGGTCCTCCTCGCATTGGCCCCAAGCAGCAAGAAGGTCCTCCCATTGTCGCAGTGTTTCCTGAAGGTCCTCCACAAGATGCACATCGAACATCAAGCTATGATGGTCATCTTCACCATGATGGAAGTTGTTGTGAAGTTCCTCCCCGTAATGATGCTATGCAGCCAGAAGGTCCTCCCCTTGCTGCGACATGCCTTGGAGGTCCTCCCCAGGGCGTGCAATGTAAAAGTCCTCTATGTTGTGAAGAATCAAGCAGTAATGGTAGTCCTCGCCATTACAGCCGCTATTAAGAAGGTCCTCCCAGCGATGGCATATCATATCAATAGGAAGGTCCTCCCCCTTCCGAGTCAAGCATAGAAAATCCCTCGTATGCCGAGCCACACAGAAGGATGAGATCAAGTATGTTAGATTCCTAGTTAGTCTCCAATGACACCCTTCTTCGATTAGGGGCCGTCCCAGGGTTGCGTTCATCTTCTAAACCACCTCAGAATCACACAAAAGACAATTCAATATCTACCGGTCCCACTACCTCCGACTATAGTGAGCACCTAAGTTGGGATGACTAGGTAGAGGAGTCACTAGTGGAGGAGTATGCCGATATGTTACACCTGAGGAAATGACTTTCTAGGGATGATATTCTAGTTATGTTCTGGCCCACGACCACATCTCAGTTCGATATACCAAGAGAGTTGTCATAAGAATGCATGCACATAATCCACCTTAATATATAGACAACCCTCCGCTGACTAAAATCAAGCTTCTTGACCTACGATCGGTATGTCTTCCACGTCAAGACAATAGGAGGACTCTTGCGTCACATCAACTAAGATCCTCTTCCTTCATCACGACAACAACGACCCGAGAGGGGTAAAGGAAACATGGAGGAAGCCTGCCTTCGTACGCTACACCAACTATGCCACCTCATCGGTGACACTCCAACGAGAGTCCATATCAGGGGATGGGGGGGAAACGGAGCTCTGCATTTCACTATGCTCCCCTCCTATAAGAACCCGTTCAGCATGGTAACTTGCAACGTCATCACGTCAAGACGGCAATCGAGTTGTCCCCCTATTCAGTAAAGGCAATACACCCAAAAGAGTCAGGACTTGAGTAGGTCCCAGAAGCTTCAGGCCCGGTGGGAACAAGCCATCCAAGAATTCCTGAATCTGGCCACCAAGAGCATACAACATGATTCTCACCTAAGAGAGTCCAATCAGCGATCTTTGCATGACTCCCCAGAAAGGATGGACCCATAGGTCAATTTGACACCAAATCTGGTTCACCAACGTATGGGGGCATGCAAGATCAGGTAAGTAGTGATAGCAACAACCACTGCCACAATCCAGGGTCAACACCAGCCTGTAGGGTTGGGAGAATTTTTAACAAAAAATTTCCCCATAGGACCAATAAAATGGGGAAGAGACTCAATGTCCAAGGAACGGGGCCAACCCCAGCCCGTAGGGCTGTGGGAATTATTACACCCTCAACAATAACCTCGCCTACAAGAATAAGTGTTCTCTCATATGGGGACGACAGTCATAAGAGGAGGTTCCCATTATATCCCGTCATTTGAATCATCATCCCCTCCGAGAGGAAGGATAACCATAAGGTCGCATCAAAGAACTCTCTGTGTCACCCTTCACCAAGAAGTTTGAAGGAAATCCCAAGTCATGAATGGGAAGGCCGGAAAAAGATGCGGGAGAACCTATTCCTTTTTAGAAGATGACTTCCCCTCCACCACGCGATAGGATAACCCCATGGGTGACACCAGAGATGATGTAAATCAGGATGGATCAGGGGACGATGGTTCGGGTCATGCTGTGACTCACAACGAACCCCTAGGTGTACACACCCGGAACAAGAGGGCCACCCTAAATATGTCGTCCTTCTAGCCAACCCTCCTTTTCCTACCCAATGAGATTCAAACAAGGATAAGAACAAATGACTGGTTACCATTAACTCACCTCCTTCTCTTGACAAAGATGAGGCACTCACGCTTGAAGAGAGATTCTCTTGACAGGAAGAGGAGATGAAAGAATTGAGGCGGCATAACGCAGATCTACTCCAAAGGAACCACCTTATTGAAAGTGCATCCCAGGAGGAGCCATATCATGCACTCCCAGCAAGTGCACCTCAAAGACTATGGTTTGCCCCGGCAAAAAAAACACAGTTAGGGATCCTGTCCAATGAGGTGCCCAGCCCGTCCAACTACCTAAACGTAGATTCAGATGAATACCAAGACTTACCTCCACTAAGGAAGCAACCGGAGAGAGTACACCTGACCCCTCCGAAGGTGCCACAAATGGAACATGCACCCTTTATGTCAGCCAATCCGAATCCTCAGGCAATGCCTCGGGCTACACCTTCCTAGGACCGGGCCCAACAAGATGTAAACCAGGGCCTCACCAACACCATTGAGGCATTAATAGCTCTATTGGAAGCGATGGAAGGTTGACGCTCTCTGATACAACCAGAGAAGAAACCCTACCCAAATTGGGTGACCAACACACCACCTCCACCCAATTTTGGGTGCCCTGTATTTCCCATCTTCAATGGATCAGGCGATCCAGAGCAGCATTTGATTCACTACGCATCATATTGCGACCCTATGACGGGGACTCTGGAATAGAAAGAAGTAGTGAAACTCAGATGCTTCGTACATACCTTGCAAGGACCTGCCTTTGTCTGGTACACGAGTTTTGCCAGCCCAATCAATAAAGAGCTGGGAAGACTTTCGGTAGCAGTTATTGTTCCACTTTAGCTAGACGTTGCCCAAAACAACAGTCATCGACCTCATGAACTGCAAGCAGAGGGAGAATGAGAGGGTTTTAGATTTCATTACTAGATGGAAAGGTCTGGCCTGTTCTCTGAACATGCCAATGCTTCAAGATGAGATTCTAGCCATATGCATCGATAATCTTAGTGATGAGCTGCGAACACTGCTCATACCTGTGGAGTGCACCACTGGATTCCTCCATCTATCGGCCATTTCCCATAATATTGAGGACTCCCTATAGCGGACTAATTCGATGTCTCGAATAGCCTCACAAGCACCTTCGAAAAGAGCCCCTAGAGCTGAAGCATCTGATGTCACACTCAAGCCGGCCCCTAGGCCAGCTCCATTGCTTAGGCCTCCACCAAATCGTCAAGGGCCTCCCGCATATCAGCGGCCACCTCTACCTAAATGGGATGATCAGAGATGACTGAAGCGGAACAAGTTTCAGGAATAATGAAAAAAAGTATACTCGTTCGGAGACAATCAAGTCCGCGGCTACTTCATTTCTACCATGAACTGCATCCTGCTCCACCTCCCAGAGCTGGGGAAACCTGAAGAAGTCGGCCGCGATGACAAGCCAGATTGCTGCCCCTACCATCGGATGTCGGGGCACAATATCCAAGAGAGTTTCGTCTTCAAAGTCCTCCTGCAGAGGATGGTAGACATCGGACAAGTCGAGCTGGGACCAGCCCTAGTACATGTGGCATGAATCTCTACCACCAACTCTGACAAAGAGGAGGTGTTGTAGAAAGTCACCAATAATTAGGGGAAGAAATATGACAACTAGATGACTCAAAAGACTATCAACCGAGCCTAGGGCATAATCCGACCTCAACTATAGTATCCAGTGTTGCCACCAATGGCCTCTGAAGCCGCAGATCCAATAGTATCGACCGCACAACCCTCCACGAGCCGGTCATCCGATCATAATCAAAGGAGGAGGAAACAATCGCAAGAGGATAATTCCGCGACGGGGCCAAAGTTAGTCCCGGACCTAGTAGATTATATGCCCTCAAATTTGGCGGCATGGGCACCGACCCACCAAACGGAACCATTAGGGGAAACTGACCAGGTTGACCTGTCAGAGGATGAAGAGCCAATCTTTGGTTCTATTAACGTCATCCATATTATGGAATCTTTCTCTGACGAAGGGTATGTTTATGAACTAGAGTTCCCTGCATGAGGAGTCGGGAGGAGGAATCTTAGAGGTATAGGATACCTGGGGAGGCGCAGCTGCGGCCGAAACCAGCCCTATGATTGGACCCCGGCCCAAACCATTAATATTGGGGAATCTCATGGGAGACCCCTTCAACGGACTCAAAAGGAGAAGGAATGCCTCACCACCTCCACAAGCAGCCACTCCGGCTCTGTTGTCCTGCAATACCCACCAGAGGAGGAACAAGTGTCTGGCTGCCTAGCGCGCACAAACCGATCGGCCGAGCCAAGTCACCATAATGCGGGAAAGCCATCGATATCAGACCCCACGACCAGCCCCTCCTCGTCAAATGCTCCATACATTAATGCACCCTCTAAGACTCTCCTGCCAACGGAGAAGCAGTGGCTGCTAGAGCATAAATACTATATCCTTAAGCAGATGGCATTGGTACCGGCAAAGCTGTCAATCTTAGATGCTCTATGTTTGTCAGCATACCTCAGGGAGGCACCTATAGAATCTTTGATCATCCCCCAGGAGTTTCAAGCCAAGGTAGTTGCCACCGAAATTTACCAGACAGAGACTGATCCATCTGAATACAATATAGTGATTTCCTTCATCGACCAGGATAAATATGCCATCATGAAAGGAAATATTAGACATCTATATGTGTCTGCCACACCGAATGGTATTGAGATCCGGAAAGTCTTTATAGACAATGGTTCTGGAGTTAACGTCCTTACCCTACGGACACTTCGTAAGTTGGGCTACAGTGAGGATGACCAAATTCCCTCAGCCACAACTCTATTTTTTTACGACAAGAGTGAGCCAAAATCAATTGGAAAAATCAAGATAAAGGCCCATTTTGGTGACCTGGTAGCTTACATGGAATTCCTCGTGGTCTGGAAGAGCACAACATTCAATGCCCTACGGGGAAGGTCGTGGCTCTGTAAGCACATGGTCGTTCCTTCATCCAATCACCTGTGTATCAAGTACTGTGTCAATGAACAAAGTGGAACATTGCACGTTGACAAGGCCACTTTCGAGCTCTCCGAGTCCCATTAAATTGACACCGAGTTCTATTAGAAAAAGAAAAAAAGCCTTTGGTCGATGGTTTCGACTAGATCCCCACTCCAAATGGCCTGGAAACGGTCCCTGATGACCCCCTCATGTAGCTTGGAATAGATTATGTCCTGCCCATCAACCATGTTGAGAGTAGGAGTTCATGTATAGACACACATTCGGATGTCCTCGGGACTTCATCCATGATGGTTTAGCATGACAGTGTGGGAACATCAACCAACCCTCTATTTGGGGATGAATACTCAAGCAGGGATGACCAGGACGCATCTCCCTCAAACCCTCGAAGGCTCAGATCGGAAACCCTCTCCTCGTCAGATCAAGAAGATGAGGACTGTGGAGAAGAAGAGGGGGAAGTTCTCCGGGATGCACCTCCCGCATTTGAGGAGGGTATCTCCACCACTTTGAATGAGCTCAGGGAAATAAACCTGGGTACCGAGGAAGACCCGAGGCCCGCTCTCATTAGTGCAGCCATGTCCCCCAAAGAGCACGAGGTATATACTACCTTCTTGAGAACACATCGGGATTCCATTTCATGGAATTAGACAAAAATGTCGGGACTCGATCTCGAGGTGGCAACACACCACCTAGGTCTTCCAGAAGCCCACTGAGGCTATAAGAAGGCCGCCAGAAGGACACACCCCTCACATGCTGCCAAGATAGAGGTTGAAGTCAATAATCACATTAAAGAATTCCTTATTCGAGAAGTCCAGTACCCCATTTGGTTGGCAAACATCATCCATGTCAAGAAAAAGAATGGGAAAATCCGTGTCTACATTGACTTCAGAGATCTTAATCGGTATTGTCCGAAAGATGACTTCCCGATTCCAATCACTGAGTTGTTAATTGATGCAACGGAAGGGTATGAGGCTCTATCCTTCATGGATGGATATTCTAGATATAATCAAATCAGGATGGCTTGAGAAGACGAAGAAGCCATTGCCTTCAGGGCTACTCAAGGGGTATTCTATTACAGGGTCAGGCCCTTCGGTCTCAGGAATGCTGACTCCACGTATCAGCATGCCATGCATCGGATCATTAAGCCGTTCCTAGGGAAAATCGTTGAATGTCACATGGATGACTTAGGGATCAATTCCAGACAGCGCTTGGATCACCTTTCAGACCTTGAGATCGTCTTCAATAAGCTCCGACAATATAGCCTGAAGATGAACCCATTTAAATGTGCCTTTGGGGTCACCTCAGGGAAATTACATGGTTTTTATTATTTAAAAACTATAAATGTTGATAAATATTCAATAATTACCCACTTCATATTATCCCTCATAAAGTGTTCTGTTGGATCTCTATACATCCTTGAACTACTAGGGTGTATAAAGAAATTTGATATATGAGTATCAACTAATATCTCCATTTTTATCTTAGTCATTTATGGAACACGTATCCTATTCTAAAATTTCATAATTCCATACCCATATAAGATATCTTCCAAAAATCCATCATTAATAGATTTCATTATCATTTAAAAATTCTCAACAATAGATATAGTTATTTTTAACTTTTTCAATACCGATATTTTTAAATTCATTTGGAAAAAAGTGATGTTTACTCATCCTTAAAAATTCCAATACACAATTTACTAAATCCATGAACAAAGGATATTTCTCAATCCCCATTCAAGTTAGAATTCCATGATATTTCAAACTAAATGCATAATCTAACTTATTTACGTTTACTAGGTTTTAGTGTATTGAGAAATCATCATCTGTGAGTAGCTTGAGCAATCTTATTTTCCCCATGAGGAGATCATTCTTTCTAAATATATATTTCAAACTAATGTGATCCATAAATATCTGACATATTCACCCATAGATATTGTGTGTATATATATTTAGAGAAAATATTTTGGATACTAACACCAGACCAGGAGTTGGATAATTATGTTCTTGAATCTTCATATACCTTAATTCATATGAAATAACCTTATCATTTTTCATAAAAAAACAACCAGGTAATTATTTAATGAATTACTATATATCAAAATACCAGCATTTATTGATTTTATAGTTAGAATCAGAGCATTGACTGATCATATTTTCAATTCTACTTAACATTTTTCTCATTATTCTGTCCATAAGAACATTAACCCTTTATGTGTGAGATTTTTTAATGGGTGATATAGTAATAAAATATAAAAATTGAAATTCCAATTGTATCATTTTAAACCAATAAAACTACATTATTTTTTTATTTTCATTAGCATCTGCCATTATTTGGTAGCCCTTTTTATTACAGGATAAAATGAGATTACATTATTAGAGACAATATGACCATGAAAATAAATGTAATGATACCATAATTTACACTATCTAAATTCACCATATAAATATTACCATATTAGAGTCTTCAAAATTATCTTCAAGTGAATACCATGGTCTTCATAGGATATAGAATATACCAGCATATCATTAATGAATTGCACAAAAAATCATCATGATATTTATTGAATATTTTGGTCATCAGGTCCATAAAACCTAAGACTGAATTTGTCAATATAAATTATATTTCGTGTAGATTCCTAATGTCTATAAATTTTCCAAAAAATATATATTTGGAATAAACTCTTTTTATTAACTATTGATTGTACCCATAAGGAAGGTAAATAAACCAAAAATATTTATCTCTTTGATGTTGATAAAATAAATCATCAATGTGAGGCATATGGTACTTGTTATTTATCCTAATATAATTTATTTCTCTATAGTCATTACACAACCTCATCAATCGACCACTCTTCTTTAAAATTTGAACTTGGGATCCCAATAGAGAATAAACAGGCAAAATAAATACCTTGTTAATAATGCCCTCTAACTGTGTCTTCTACTCCACTAATTCCACAATGTCCATTATCTATGGTTTCTTTTATATTTTTCTTGAATCATTGATCAAAATAATGGTAAAATCAACTTGATGTTATTGGTGGTGACCATGTAATTCCATAGGAAGTACATCAATGTATTCATGTAAAATTTGTATATCATAAATTTTATGATTACTTTACTCATACCTAGACATTTATTTCTCTTCCTCCCTATGAATTTAATTCATTAGACATACTAGGGGTTAATCTATATAATAGTCAGATGATGATGTTTCTTCTCTAAAGATAAGGAATTCTATATCTTCCTAATAAATTGTAATTTCCTTCCTCTTGCAATAAATTATTGCATCATATTTTGAAATACAGTTCATATGAAGTATTATATCAATTCCAACCATAGGTATTATGATGAGGTCATCCAATAAATAACAATTATATGCCATAATTGGTACTTTCTGAAGAATTGTTATTATAATGAGATATCCCATGGGATTTTTGATTGATAACTACCTAACTAAATAAAAAGAAAATATCTACATTTCATGGAAAACTATGTAGATATAAAATACTACAATCATCCAAAGTCAAATAATGAATTGGTTAATTTTCAGATTGGATTAATGTAAATCACTGGGTACATCTACATCATATGTGGTAATATAATAATCTTGGCCATCTCTCCTTGTCCACTTATATGGAATATTTATTTTATGATTGAGAGATTAGTTTAAATAAAGCCCCATTTTATTATAGTTGAAGCATTGAACATCATTGACTTTTTTCTTATAGTTACATTAATTAGCTCTTTCACTCTTTTATCCATACTTTTAACAAACTCAGATGTTTTGAAGTATTTTCTAAGGTGATTATTTTAGAAAATTTCACATAATTGGAATTGCTCTGTTCCTCTATTATTATTTTTTTCATTCTACATTTCATGGTTATCAGAATACCTCTTCTTCTCTTGATTTTTTTGGAAATATTTGATCTAGAAAATTCCTTCTCTATTTTTTTGAACTTAATACTATATCATCAAATGATGAAAATGATTTAGAATCCATTTAACATTATGGATATGGATAAAGACTTTAAATAAATGATCAATCCTGTTTTCTGAATAGCATATGTAATCTATATTATACCGATCCAGTCTTGTAAATCATTCCTCATACTCTATAATAATCTATCATCGCATTTTATTTAATATAAGGAATTTTTCATTCATTTGAGCTCATTTCTCATGAGATAAATATTTTTCGAAGAATGATTCTTTAAATGTTTTCTAGTCCATATCTTCTATTTCATCTTCCTACTTATTATTCTAGATCAATGAACAACCCTGATTATATTCACCGTTCAGGCAATATTCTATTAATACCATCTTTTCCATTTCATCAAATCCTAATGCAAGAAAGATATTTTCAAGGGAATTGATCCATTTCACGTCTACTAATATATTTTTAGTACCACTGAAATATCTAGGATTCTGCTTCATGATGTGATCCAATAAAGTTTTAGTATGGTTATTTTCTATAACCTGATTAATATATTCTAATATGGTCATGAACTTCTCAGCTCCAACACCAACTATGTTGAATTTCATTGTAGGGAAATCACTACATTCTCTATGGGTATAGATTTCCTTTATTTTTTTAAACTCCATCAATATATAATCACACACAATAATTTATCTTATAATCATCATCAGTACTGAGAAAAAAATTAATTATACAGAACCATTATAATTATCATGATTATTTAACATCTAGTCCCAAATGTTTCTACTAAACTTACTGTGATACCAAATACAATATCCCCAACACAAAAAGCCTAGATACAGTGTTTATTTTATTGTAATTGAATACATACAATAGATCACATCACTAAAGACCAATCAATTTATTAGTCTTGAATAATTTGATACAAAAAAGGCTCGGTTATTACAGTATTAATAAATAATACATCATAATAATTGAAAATAAACTACTTCCTTGACACTTATTCAATGATTTCATCTTCAGATCATAAAGTAGGAAAAATAGAAAAGGCTGATATAAAATGCTCTGTTTGGGAAACATGTGTCTAAAACACGATTCAATAATAAGTGAATCATAATCAATAAGACATAATCAATTAACTAAGAATGAAAATGAATCCATATATTTTGTTATATTGGAAATATTATGAATTGTAATAAATGGATACTAAATAAATGGAATTATTAATTATTAGACTTCATGTATCTATAACATGAACAAAATTCATCAATTACTTTCAAAAGATGGTTTATTTTTTATGGTAGAAACCCATCTGATTTTTCTTGGAAAAAATGCGTATTGTTTGTCAGAAACACTTATTACTCAAAAGACATGTTGATGAATCAAGGGGTTATTTATAACCAAGAACCACCTATATCTGTTTGTTCAATGAATTTATAAAATATATAAATTATTGAATTAATTCAGGGAAAAAATATTCCTTACCATAGAATATCTATATTGAGTAAAAGATATATATTTAACATTATATCCCAATTAATCAAATAACATTATAATTAAACACCATATGCAAAAAATGTAATACATATTAGAAAATAATCAAATCCATGGAACAATGAAATATGGATATTTAAGAGAAATTTATTGGTAAATGTAAAATGTTCTCAAAATGGTATTTGATAAACCACATAAAAATTATTAAGTAAAAAATACCTAATCTTTCTCAGTGAAATGTAAATTGATATGATGTCTATTAAAATATGTCTGAAATAATTATTCAAATGTACATAATGTAATGGATAATAAAATTATATTCCTTAATTTCATATTTCATAACCTCCTGAATATATATTTGATTTATTGTAATTTTATTAATTTCTTTTTTGGCTATTTTGATGAGTTATATTTTTTAATTTCGTTGTTCCAAGAGAATACATTTCAGGGGTTTATGGTCTATTACTCTGTGTATAATTATGTGTGTTCTTGTTGAATGTGAATAATATCTCATTATATGAAATTATTTCTTATTATAAAAATTATAAAAGTGTTAATTATCTCATATATCATTTGGTTATGTGGTATGCAGAAGTATCATTTGATAAAACATTAATGCTAAATGTTTTTTGTGGTTTTTACGACCATTGTGAACGTGAATAATTTTACTTAATATTATGTTTATATTTTGGTTCCAAAGCATGATATAATATATTTTATTAATTATAAAACATAATTAAATCACAATTATTTTTTATGCTTAGCATTGAAGGTGGTAATGGAAAATGAAAACTTATTTTCCACAAAGACGGTGAATCAAGATGTCCCAGACGATGCTAATATTTTAGAATAAAAGGTAGAGAGTGGATATTTGATGGTGGATATTCTTTTATTAAAATACAATTATACTATATGTATGATATTTGAGTTATAATTCTACATTGGATAAGGGTATTTGATGAGAGAATAAGAAATTAAGTGAATATAAAAGTAAAAGAAGGAGGATATCATCTCATAAATAACGGCTCCTTGGTAAACTCCTCAAGACAGATGGATTTGCTTTTTTGGTATGACCAGATTGTCTTGGACATGTAGAAGAGTTTTGGGAAGGTAATTGGAAGAAATTTGAACAATATTATAGTCTTAGAATGTGTGAGTGGAATGGGTGGTGAGGGTGGTAGTTATAGGGGAGGAGAGAGGGTTTTTTTATTATTTTATTCATTAGTGTATTATTTTGGCTAAAGGCAATAAAGAATTTTGATGGGTGTAAATAAGGAAAAAGACTAGTTCATATTTGTTATTAATAAAGGGTTCTTGCATAAGTATTGATTAAAAATTTTATGTATGAATTAACATTGTTAAATGCCGTAAATTTCCATATTTCACTATTCATATAATTCAACTATATCAGAAAAATGAAAAACAATAATCCGAACAAATTTCTTATGTGTTTATTTTAATTTGTACTCCATTTTTTTAAAAATAGTTATATATATATATGATATATTTTATTTTTAATTAAAATAATCAATTATTAAAAAAATACTAACATCAATATTATAAAATATTTTACAACACTTCTAAAAATTAAATACGCCCTCATAAAATTATCATAACATTATAATAAAATAAAAGACTATTCATGAATGTATTTTACAAAACTAAATTTTCATTTAAATAATTATATTAATTATTAAATTATAAATATACAGTTATATTTCGGAAAAATTACCAACACTTAATTTATCATGATTATACCATTTATTTACTTATTTCATGATATATATATATATTATTTTAATTTATGAGAGTCTAAAATTTTATTTATACTTTCATAGGTGATTTTATTATTTAAATGACCACATTAATATTCTAAACAGTCATATTACTATTCAAAATGTAATTTAAAAAAATAATAGAATGTCATGGTTTTTTCAATTTAATGTTGTGTTAACCATTAGCTATTGATTAAATTGAATTCATTTAATAAGATACATACTGCAAAATATTGGGGTGTTATAATTTGTCTCAGTGAATCCTAAATGAAAATTTCAAAAAATCAAGGATCCTCAATCCAACACCAAAACTTACCCAAAACCATTGGCCACAATTTGGAGTGATAGGTGAGATATTATAGTCATATATCATATAAATTTTTTTTCTACTCCTTAGTTGAGATAATAATCATACATTAAAACAATTTTTCAAGGGGCATCCACCTATATCCTTAATCCTTTGTAGAATAATCATCCACAGTCCATTTCCATATGGTATATTAGTGTTCATAGATCCTTAATCTAGAAATTTACCATAATGTTTACTATCAATTATTAGATCCTTTTTATGACACCTTATTTTTATAGTACACTACCAATTTATGGAGCATAAGTCTAGTACCCAAACCATTTCATCATTTAACAAAATACTATGGTTCATTATCTTGACCCTATAAAGAATTTTAAAATCACCAAATAACCCTTTTTAAACCAGTATCATTTACTAAGGTCCCTACTTCCATTGACAAAAAATTTTGTCCAAAGCCATTATTTCCAACAAAATCATTATGAACAAAAAAAATATATTTCACCCCATTGAAACCAAATATACCTTTAAAAACAACATTTAAAATCCATATATAAACCATGGTTCATAACCCATTTTAATGTTAAACCTTATTATTAAAACAATGACTTTTTAAACACATATATTTCCCCACATAACAAGAAAAAATAAGACTAAAACCCAAATCACACATTTAAAACAATCTCTATGGATTTATATGTTCATAAAATAACAACAACAAAATCATTCCAATTCATCGTTTCATCATTTCTTACACATTTATTCTAATGTACGACCAAGTATCATGTAATCATTCAATCACGAAAACCAATAAGACAAATGGTGTTGAGATTTTGACCCCTTTAAATTCCCCTTTACAAACACATTATATAATTTAAATAAAATTAACTAAACCATAAACCATATATTCATTCTTATAATCCTAAATGGGTCCATCATGATTCATGGAATGTCTAAAGAATCAATTTTAATCCCGAAAGCATTTTCTATAGCAATGGATCAAACACACTACACATGGGGTTCAATACACAAACAACATACTCATGAAAATAATTTAAAAATACTATAGGTAAATATGTTATACCACCTAACTCATTAACAATGAATTCAACAAAATTTCTTTAATATATAATCATTTCCAAGGACTTCTCAAATATTTTCCGAACTCCATGTTATAATAATAATCTTATCTCAATCCTCGAAACCTCTAAACCAACACCAAAAAACAAAAAACACTTAATATATGAATTTACAAATTGTCAAAACTATTTTAGTTAAAATAACATGAACGTATCCAATCTCACCGAGTGCTAATCTCTAATCGGAAATCCTGGAAACAGTGAGAGGAGGTCCAAAACTAACCCTTGACAGAATTTTGGAGTAAATCCATATGATGATATACTATTAAAAAACAAAAAAAATTATTTCACATTAAAATAATAATAAAATTGACCATGGTCTGAAACCATAATGAATTTCCACAAAAATACATCAGGAAATAATTTCTTGATATTTTCTATAGAACCTAACAAAAAGACCCTTATTAAAGGGAAAATTCCACCATGACCTAGTGGAATAATCCAACAGACCTAAATAAAATAACACAAAAAATATATTAATGTAAATAATAGTGGAACAGAATTCACTAGATGAATATATATCACCTAAAATAATAAGAAATCACCACGATCACAAACCAAATTATTGTTTGAAGAAGAAGGAAGGGGTTGAGAGTAACCCCAGTACATGAGCATCAATATGGGACAAATGGGGTGGCAATGTCTATAATTTGGGGGGATATTTTCTTCATTTTCCCCTTTTATTTAAATTATGATAAGACTCATAGTTATCCGTAAAATGTTTGGAATGTGAAACCCCTATAATCTAAAACTCGATGCCCCGTACAATTAGGCCATGCAGTATGAAAAAGATTGTGCCAACCATGAACTTCAAAAACTACAACTTAAAAACCCCTCACATGGGATATCCAGAGAGTTTGCAAACCATGTTACAACAATGAAACACCCACTAGATCCCTTCTTTATAGGGAACATGGTTTCTCAATAACCATGCAGTAGCCATTATATGGGTCTCAGGTACTCCATCACATCACAATTTCTCTCTTTTGTTACACACATTTTACCATAAAATAATCTATAACCATAAAACATCACTAGGCTAAGATTAAAATGTACTATAAAAGAATGAGAATCAATGTTTTTCATGGTTTCCCTTAAACTATTTACACCCATCCATACACCATGGATATAAAACTCCAAAACTCCTAAAACTATTTATTTTTACTCTAATGTTCATCTTACCATCTAAGCTACCTCTCAACCACCATTCCCCATATTCAAACACCATATTAATGAATTACAATGATTAGAATCCTAGTCTAAATCATGATTCAAAATCATAACCATATTGTAAATGAAAATTTACATTTCTTCCAAAACATCAAACTCATATAGATAGGATCATAAAAACTTTCTTATATTTATATCCTTTGAAAAAATGATTATTTTGTTCATCCATATGTGTAGATTACCACCTCCATGAAGTGATGTGATTAATTTTCCATCATTAATTTATATAGATGATATAAATAATTTTTGTTAAATAAATATTTGGTATTTATGAAATAAAAAACATCATCTAACGATAAAATAATACATACCTTATTTCTATGATTATCATTGAAAAATAGAAATGTGTATCATCCATATAAATGACATTCCATATCGATGATTGTAATATAATTAATTTTTCATAACCATCATTCATGGTTTAACATAAATTTATAATATGTAAAAAATGATAATTATGTTAGTATTGCTCTTTTGGAGATGATGGAATGAATACCTCTTTGAGTAAAGTCACCATCCCAATGTCATATTGGACAGATGATAATAATATCATCAAAAAATATTACTTGAATATAGGTGATTATGTAATTGAATATAGCATGGTATTAACAAAAATAAAATTAATAATAAAACTAAAAAATGTTCTTAAAATTTTAAATAATTAATATATTTTTATTATTCAAGAATATAATGATCATATGAAATTATTCTGACTCAACATATGTTACACATTAAAATTAAACTCCATTTTAAATTATTTAAATATTAGTTTTCTTAATATTTTCTTTCCATATCCATTTTATTAGAATTAATTCATAAAAATATTTATATGGAAGTAAAATAAATCTAAATTATATTTTATATATCTTTCTTACTTTCTTTAAGATGATTTCAAATGTAATCCTTTTACAAACTTTAATAAAAATGTTTGTAATTTCTTTATAAATTAAAAAATAATGTTCTATTTTAAAATATACAGAAACAATGGTATATTATGTCTCTATATCCATTACTTTATATTTAGATTATATCTTAATATGTAATTTTTTTCTGAAATAAAATCCACTATTCACATTAATTTGGGTATTTTAATTATTAAAATTGTGTTTTAGAAATAAATTATATTTGGATATCAGAATTTTTTCATATATGATTAAAATATTTTTTCATGAATTTATAATGAAAAGTGAAAGAATATAAATGTTTTTTGATATTCTATATGAGATTTATAGATTAATATATGGATATATTTATACATATTATACAAATGGATGTTCTTTCTACTAGTTATATGAATAGGTTATACTGATATAGTTTATAAGAAAAGTTAACCAATTATAGTTCTCTAATTCAATTGGTAGTCCTAATTATGTTCTTATAAATGAATGAGGTAAAAAACCATTGAGGTTTCTCTGATTAATTTAACTACTCTCTAGTTATTTATAGAACAGAATATGAATATAAATCCTTAAGTCACCAAAAGGTGTTTCCACTAGCTTGATAATGGTTTTAAATATTTTTTTAAAGATAAATAGTGTGTGTTTTTATGTGGAAGTTATTTATATGGTATGAAAAATAATTTGATAAAGGAAATAAATATATGATTTTACAATTTTTTTAATCAACTAGCATATCATATTTGGTTATGTCCATTACAGGTCTTTTTTCTTTTCATTTCACATATTAACTTTTTCACAAGGTTTAAGGATTAGTAAGAATAGATGATAAGTAAATTTTAATGTCTTTAATATTTCATTTTAGTAGAAAAAAGGCATTCATTTTAAAAGTTTTATATTTTTGAAAAAATAGATACTAGGTATCTGTATAAAGTTTATAATATATGGGATTCTATGTAAGAGTTAACACATAATTATCAAAAACACTATACTATAAAGATCATCAAATGTAAGAGAATATATTAATTACTTATAACTCAATATAATGAAATGTTTAATTTTAGGGTGATTAAATTGGTTTTTAGAAAGATGTACCTAGGGGAAATAAGAATGAAAAATCTTGATTGAGTAATATCTATACCTTTATATATTATACAATGAGTGGGCCTATGACTGAAAACTTTTCTAGATAATCTTGGGGAATATGATTTTGTTACTAATGTAATAACAATATTATTCATAAACCCAAATATGGTATTTATAGTAAATTATTAGATCATGATGCAAATTTTAATGATGAATCAAATATCATCATAGTCATAGAAGACTATTTACAAACATTTTTCCAATTAAAAAATCGAACAGAAAATGAAACAAAAAAAATCAATGAAATAATTATTACATTTACTAGAAGATCCTTGAAAACTATTCATACTTAACTTCTTGGATTCATGGGTAATGGAAATCAAAATAAAGGTGAGATATGATGTTTAGTAAGGAGTAACAAATTATAGAAGCTATAATAACATAAGAGTGGATTAAAAAGTAAGTCAAGAAATATATAACAAATATAATTCCATGATTATATTAAACTAAGGTAATATTATATCAAAGACATTAAATGAAACCATTAATAATACATATTGATCTCATTCTGATGGAATTTATAATTCCATACATTGTAAACATACCATCAATGCATTATTACAAACATTAAATAGAAATGGTTTATCCAAATGACAATACCCTAGTTAGTTTGTCTCATGATAACAAAAAATGCATCTCAGGGCTATATATCAAAGGATACACCCAACAATATTTATTTTCACTGCATTCTTCATGTGTGTTAAAAAAAATTTCTAATCATTCTCTAACAGATATATTACATGATAAATCGAAAACAAAAACATGTTTAGCCCCATGATTGAAGTGATAAAAAAATATTTCCTCACTAAATGTAAGATTTTTGATATATTTCATAATATTATAATGTCAAGTTAAAAAGTTTTTAATTTTAAATGAAATAATAAATATTGATATCAATTAAAAAAAGATAATGTAGTGGAGTGTGTATATTAAATGTTTTTTTCTTGCCAGTAAAATATATTTATTTATTAAAGTATTTATATAATGTAGGAAACCATATAAATGGTAAGAAAATAATTTATTCTATTTTTTAAATATCATGTCAATTTTCTAAAGCATATCCCCCTGGGTGTGACCAGTAAGGTGTATAGTCTTCAGACCACTCGTTGTAAAGAAAGTGAATATTTATTTGTCACTAAACAATCCTTTTTAAGGTGATTATCCTTTGGTTAGTATTTCTTAGAGACACATACAATATCCCATATATTGAAATATATTTAATTTCTAGTAAAACCACAATCACATTTCATTCAAAAAAAATTGGGTTTTTGAAATTATGAGGGCTTAGGTAAAATCCCAATCAAAACCCATTTAAAATATAGAGGAGTTAATTAATCATATAATATCCTAATTAAATTATGAATAATTATATAATAGGTCAAATAAAAAGTACATAGAACATATAATTGGAATTATATTCAAATTATAAAATCTATGTTATGAGATGGGATTTTAGTTAAAAGGTCCCTTACCAGTATTCTTGAATTCCACTTATGTCATTGAATCTCCTATATAAAATAAATAACTAAATTAATTTCATAATTAATTTACTAATTAATATATAATGTTTTTATAAACATAGTTTATAATTACTATATACTTTATATGAGTTAGTTATTATCTATTTTATATATCTCATGTGAGTAATGTTGACTATTTTGAAGTTGTTTCATTATATTAATGTTATTATACATCACTATCTAAAACATAATCAATTAAATATCATGTAAGTTAATATAATTTATGATTTATTGTTATTTATAATGTTATAATTTCTCTTAATTGGAGTTGCGGTTAAGATCCTTAATTTTGAAGTCAACAATGAGCATGTTTTAGTGATTTTTTAAGAGATGACTTAGGTTTCTTAATTAATGAGTTTGACAAAAATGTTAATATTACTGAACTAAAATAAAATAATTTTTCATGTTAATTATATTAAATTATAATAAATTACATTTCAATATTCATTGAATAAATATAATTACAACATTATTCAAGTAGTTTGTGAAACCGACATAAATAAGAATATAACATATCTAATAGATGATTATGATGTGATTTAGTTGTAATATAATTAATATATAATCATTATAACCTTATATAGTGTTTATTAGTGTGATATATTAGTTTTTTAATGATTTAAAACAGCAATAAAAACTTTAAAAATTTATTACACAATACGAAGTAATCATTCATATCTCTTACGATGCTTATTTGGATGGCTACATTTACCATTCCTATTTATTAATATTTTTTCTAATAGTTTGTGTGATATGTATTAATATAACCATAATAAATTAATTTAAATAATATTTATCCATTAAAATATTTTTAATTTTCATCTATAAATGGAATGGATGAATTGAAAAATAGAAATTTATTATTCCATAGAGGCGATAGCCTACAAAAATGCAAGGCCCAATATTTTGTTTTGTACAAAGAACAGATAATTGTGAATTATGTTTTATCATTATAAAATATAAAATATGTTAAAAATAACATGAATTTTTATTAAATTCAATATTTATACCATCCATATAATGTGTTTAAGGAAACAAAGGATGCTTTGAGGAGCTGGTTGTCCACACAAGCACAGTAAAGTGGTATTTTGTCTCCATAATTGAAAATGGGAGTTTGTTTTATAGTTATTACCTCAGCATAATAACATTCAATATAAAAAAATGATGATATCATTAAATATTAATGAGAATAATATATTTTGGGAAATTTTATATAAAATAAAAAAAATTAGTGAATATTAGTACCCACACATTGTGTATTTGTTATTTCCTTTATTGAAATCCTTGAAATGGAAGGTTTGAGAACAATATCTTTTAACTATATTCTTAATTAGGTGAAATTTATAACTGGAAAGATATAATGTTAGAGTTTTAATAATAATTACAATTTTTAATGGTATATATGGGTCAATGAGAGTATCCTCTTAAAATCTGTGATAATGAAATATTTCTAAATATTTTATCTTAAAATAAATAAAGAACAGGATTCACAAGATGGGTGGTTAAAAAATAAAAACTAACTAAGTGATTATGAGGTAAGGTAAACAATTTCATAGCCATTATTTTTTACTAAATTTAATCATGGAGGTAATATTATAGTTACATGAAAAAATATATCTATTTACAATACATTAAATATATCTTTTAGTTTTAGAGTTTTATAGAATATTGAAAAAATGTTACTAAAAAAATTGAACAGTGTTTCAACAAATGGAAATATTTTCCCCTGAGTTTTAAATTGATTATTTTCTAATAAATATGAAATGTATCCTACTAATTATTTATATATGATAATCATTATTACATTTCATTATTTTAATGGCTTCAAAACTTCGTGAAATTGATACATAAGAAAGGCATGATCTTAGATAATCAATAAGGGTAAACATAAGTTAAAAAAATTAAAGACCATAATCATGTATAAAATGAGTATATAGGTATAACTAGAAAAAATAATAAAGTTATTCTCTACAATTCATTGATAATAAGTCATGTCATAATATGAGAAAACATATTATCAATTCTATATTTCATAAAAAAGGGTAAACTTGAGGAGTACTTGGAAATCCATAAGTATAAAAATCACAAAATACTAGATCAAATATTAAAAAATATTCTCCATTGTGTATCCAGATAAAACCATTTATTTCCTTGGTGGATAAAGATTCACTCACCTTCTTTCTATAGGGGATCATGTATCTCAACCTGTTACCCATTTTGGATCGATCATCACTTCTCATTTCACCATTATATGTCATGATATAAATATTTCAAAAAAATGAATTAGATTGATATATATATATATATAGATCATACATCCCTTAAACATTATCCATGAATATATTTTAATCATCACATCATTAAAATCTAGGAATAAGAAATTTTTAAAAATAATTTCTTTTGAAAAACATTCACATTTAATTTTATAAATAATGCATGTGAAGGAAATGGGATTCATTCAAGAGATTATAAATACCTAATGGAAAGAAAATTATTTTATATACTTTTAAAATTGATTTAATGAAGGAAATATTTCTTAATTACATCAATAATGATAGCATGATATACCCACAAAAAATATATGGGTATCTAAATATATCATGTATATTTCTAGGTAAATATATTTCAAAATAAAATTAAAGAATATGGTATTTAAAATTTTGAATGAGATTATAATGCTATGGAAAAAATTCCCAATACATCAATGTATAGAAATATTGGTGGAAAACCATTAATTAAAGAAATCCAATTTTTTTATTCATATAGGAATGATATTAGATTAAAATTTACAATTATTCAATAAATATGGTTAGGAAAGGAAGAGGAAGTGATGGATAATTTCTATAAAAGATAAATAGAAGATATAATACATATATAAAAATAATGTGGATGGTTACATTCAATGAATATCTTTAAGGAATCTTATGGTATGTCAATGGAAAATGACTTTGTTGAATAATAAATTTTATGAGTTTAATAAAATCTCATTAGAAATACGATATATAATTTATTTTTGGAAATGATTCTATTAGAGATAATTTAATAATATGAAATATATATTATTATATTTAAAAATAGTGAAACCATAGAAATAATTTGTCATATAAATGGAAAATTTGGCTGAAACACATGTTTATAAATAAATATTAAATCGATATACATTTCACACTTTGAGGAAAAACGACCATATAGAAATTTTTAAACATTTCATTAAAAATTTTAATGTGGGTCATTTAGAAAAATTGAATTTAATAAATATTTGATTATTTTATATATAAATTCACTAAATCATTTAATTAATATAGAATTTAAAAAAGTTGGGTTCCCATTTGAAAGTAAATTCTTGGGGTAGATTCTAAAAAATGTGTAAATAATGATTCAAGGGGTAAAATGAAATAGTGGTGACATATGAAAAACAACATGAATTACTATAGAAGAATGAAAAGCTCTGGTTTTTAGATAAAAACTATAAAAACACCCCAGATATATTCTCATTAAAAAGAAATCTCTATTTAAAAATTAGAATGGTGAAAAACCCCTCACGGTATGGGTAACATTCAAAAAAAGTAGAATTAGTGGGAGAACACGAAATGGGAAATAAAATCTAATGACATGAATTAAATTTTACATTTTAAGGGAATAATATTGTGAATACAGTATATAAATGAATTAATGGTTTGTAATATCACACATGTCACCTAAAATTAAATTTGACTGAAATAACCCCATTGAATCATAGAAACATTCAAATTAAAACATGTAATGACCCGAAATTTTCCATGTAATTTTTTGTAATTATATGGTATTTTTATGAGTTCACAAAAAAAATTTATCATGCATGATTTTTAGGCCTGTTGTTCCTGTAATGAATTTATGAACTTATTTTAGGTACGTTTAGTAAATGCGTGAGCATAATTTTGTAATTTTTAACCAGTACTTGGAATTAAAACTTGAAGACACTGTTGAACTCGCTGTGCCAAAATTCTCTTAAAAAGTCATTCACCTCAATCGTAGTTGGTTGAGGGTGGGATTTATTTTTTCATATTTTTCATGGGAAGGATAAAAAAATAAAAAAATAAAATAATTATCTTTCATTTTATTTTTAAAACCACCAATTTGAATCATAAAGATGGGGATCAAATGAGGGTGGTCAGGAATTTTATGTTGGGCAATAAATGCCTGGTTATGAAAAAATATGAAACCATAACTCTCTTAAATTAATAGGGTTCATTAAATCTAAATTAATGGAAGGTAACTTTTTATCTCCCCATTGGTGTGCCAACATTAACAGATAATCTTCTTAATTTGAAACCACACCTCTCACGGGAAAAGGTTTGGAAAAGGAAAGGAGACTTGGGAAGAGATTTGGATAGTGGGGAAGGACATTCTCCAATAATGGAGATCCTCCAATGAAGAACGACTTCTAGACGAAGAATGAGGAACCGACCTTGGAGCGTCTTGCAGGAGTAACAAACTCTGACAACACCATCTTTATCGACTTCATATCCTTCCTCATGAAATCTCCAACAAAAATAAAGGTACGGTTTTAATTTGAATTATGGTTAATTCCTTTTTTTGATTCTTCATATTCTCTATTCATAAAAAGGATGGCCAAACAATCATGCCCATCATTCTGCACTTATACCTTGCCCCATTTCTTTTGATCTTAACACATTCTTCATGTGTTCTTCGATGCCAAATAATTAATGGCACTAATTTTTTTTTTGATTATGACATATGGGTGCAGAACCCTCAACTCGAGGATTGCGAATATGTTGTTTTTATATTTTTCGGGCTTAGAATGAAGTCACGGTGACCCACATAATAATAGGGTGGCCGACAGACCGGCCGGCTGCGTGGAGGTAGGGAGGCATGCGTACATGCCACCAGAAGAGATAGAGTTGTGGCCCATCAGCTGTAACGGATCTGGGTGGCATATGACAACCTTCCGACCAATGGCAGAGTGGCGGCATGCATTCGTGCCACCGGAGTAGGAGGCCGCAGCCATGGTGGAGGCCAGAGGGTGGCTAGAAACCGGTCGGCCATGGAGGATCGTAGTTTCGTCATGCTATTTGGAGGAGGAGTGGATGGGGAATCAGATGGACATGGAGCACCATGTAGGTCCCACTCCAGCGGGTCCCACATCCAAAAACCAAATGACCCTTTGGCCATTCGGGTCACCTGGGAGGCGCCCCCTCCCAGGTGTCGGCTAGGGCAGACACTGCTATGGCAGACCTCCCAGCCGAGCGTGCCACCCCTTCGTGGCCCGGTCTGGACAGCGACCTAGTGGGCCGGGCTTTCCAAGTCCCCTGCCAACCGAGTAGACCTGGACCAGTTGGGTGACTTGAAACGTGTCAGGTCGGTCCGACCAGGTCAGACAAGACCAGGGCCCATCTGGATCCAGTGTGGCCTTTTTGGCCATAACTTTTGATCCGAGGGTCTGTTTGATGAGCTGTCTACAGCGCCAGAATCCTTGGATCAAGATCTTTCTTTTTGGTATACTCCACTTGACTTTTGGATAAAGTTGGAGTACATCTAGGTTGGATCAAACCTGAATCTAACCAGGCCCTCGGAATGGAAACACTAATAATATAAAGACCTGGTATCCAATTGAAGCGCCGTCTGTTGCGTTGGGTCCCTTATGACATGAAGTAACAGTGGGATACTTCTTAGTGGATCTTCTTAGTATTTGAGGTATAAACGATGTCTTGGGGAGTGGTTCCACTGGAATCAAGCATACCGTGAGTGGGAATCTTGTTGCTGGAAGTGAGGCAGGTGTTGGAGACTAATAATACGGAGGTTAGTTACCTATCGAATCTGGGTGGGTTGGATCTTGTGTGGGTCATTGTGGGGGTTAGTTCCTCTTGATCCTATGTGGTTCAGTGCTCATCGATCTTTTGTGGGTCAGCATATACCGATCCTGTGTAGGTCAGATCCGGTGTGGGTCAGCGCTTAGAAATCCTGTGTGGGTCAGCACATACTGATCCTGTGTGGGTCAGATCCTATGTGGGTCATTGTAGGGGTTAGTACCTATCGATCTTGTGTGGATCAAACTTCGTATAATCAAAATCAGTGCTTATTGATAGAATAAGATGATCTAGCTTCACGACCAATCATCAGTACTTCTATACTTCACTAATACCTATGTGAGTTGAGTCTTTACCTTTGTGTTATTCTTTTGTGTGGCATAACTTTGTGGTACATACCATTGTGGTTTTACCTTCATGGTATTGTTTACTTCGTGGAACAGTTGAGCTTTGGGCTAATAAGATGGGCCTTGTGTTTCCTCGTGGATGGGATGTGTATACTTGATAACTTAGGTATATGTATGGGCATATACCTAAGTAGGGTTGACTGTTATTTCCGTACTTTGGGGATTATACTGTGTGTATTTTGAGAGACCTTTAGGGGTCTCGGAGTCCCTACTGAGTATTATTATACTCAAACCTACATGGGCTACGCCCGCACCTTGTTCTTCCTTTTGCTGATGACAGACATCATTGACTGAGGATAGGGGTACCAAGACTGGAGGCTACTCAGAGGTGGACCTTAGACAAGGCGTATCATTGAGGCAACCGTTCGAGAGTTGTACCTACCCTTCGGGTAGGATCCTTGGCAGGTGTTCAGATGAGCTATTTTTCATTTTTACCTGTACTTCCCAATTTTTCATGTACATTCTAGTTGGGCTTGTATTCTGGACCCCTTTACTTACTGTACTCAAACTCTTTACTATATAGTTTACTTTGTGCTGATATTTTGTTGAGTGCTTGGTTGTGTGAAATTTCAGGTTATAAAGGCAATGCCTTCCCGGTTTTAGGGATATTCATTTCCGGTGCAAGTCGCCAAACCCTGGCCTATTGAAGGCAGGCTTGGGGTAGACACGACATGGGCCTCGAGGGATGTGTCGTGAAAAAACACTAAGAGAGAATGAGATTGAAATATAAAATCAAATATCATTAAATATAAAGAAATAGCGATTCATAATTATAAATGTGTAGTAGATATAAAATTAAAATAATAATTTGTTTTATAATTAGGCATCTGTCTCAATGGGTGAAAATTTAATACAAAAAATCCTTATTATGTTTACCCTCCATGTCTAATGAATTCTATGATACTGTATAAAAAAGATAATTATATTAATCACCTATTTCATCAAAATTTTCATATATATATAACATTTTATATACTACAATTATAATTATTCTCTATATGTGTTTAATTTAGTTACTATTAATTGTCAAAACCAGATATAAGTATTCATGATCATTTTTAACTAGTTTTGTAATAAAATGGGTTTTATTTATTTTTCTCAAAATTTATATCATTACCATATCATTAAAGTAAATATAATTAAATTTTTTAATTATCTATAATGTTCTTATTTCATTTCATATGTATTCTAATCATTATTTGAGATTATATAGTCAATAACAAGAATATTTCGGTAATTGTTAAAAAATATATGATGTTGTCTTAATTAATGTGTAAAATTATTCAATAAAAATATTTTATCTACTAATTATTATAAAAAAATAAATTTCTAAATCAATAATTTTAGGAAATATATACTATTGTTCTTTTAGGATATTAAGTCAACCATCTTAAACATGATTAAATCAATTTGTGAGTATGGATGTGGAAGAGATTATGTAGTTTTAATATTATTTTCAATGAATTGATCTAAAATTATATATCAATTTTTTTTATTAATTATATAATGGATTAATAAAATGAAATTAATTGAAAAATAAGTTAGTACTTATAAATAAATAATTTTTCTTCTTGGTATGTTCTTTGTAGGATGTTAGTTTTACAATTATAGCATATTTTTAATATTAATTATAGAATGAAAGAATTCATAATTTATAAATATAAATCATGAAATAAATAAAATATATATTAATTAAACCCATTTCTAGAACCAATGTTGAATGGCAGTGATAAAAAATGAAATACATCATTTCAGGAGGTGGTAATATGCACATGTATATGATAAACATTTTAATTTTGTTTGATTGCGTGAGAGGGGAATAGATAATGGTTATAAAATCAACATAATAAAATTTAATTTTATTATTTACAGTGATATAATTATGTAAATATGGTTATAATGGATTTAGATTAGGTTGGATTGATATGAAAATGAATGAAATTAAAAGTTTAAGTAATACATACATTGGGAATTTTGATCATCACATAATGCATCCTTTGTAATTGATTTATTTTTAGAGCAATATTGATGTTATGGGAAGCAAAATTTCAACAAGGAATCATGGATGAGTAAATTTGTTAGTGTTTCATGAGAATTTTTAACTAGTTGTGTCATATTAAGTGGGTATATGTATACTCCTTTTATCAGTGAAAAAGAGGGACAAATAATGGGAATAAAATTTCATGTTACAATTATGAATGGAATTTCAATAAAGCTAAGTGAATTAGGTCGTGAATTGTGGGTGAAAAATGAAGCTATGAATTCTTTCCTAAAAATGTACTTTATAAGGTCAATGTGTACAATTTATTTAGAAAAATTTTATCTATTTTAGATTACCCATTTTTATACTTATTAATCTTGATTAAATATTAAACAAGGTGATTATTTTATCACTAAAAATATAGGATAATCCATATTTTCAAATATCATGGTGATAAATTAGTTTTTTGAGAACATTTAATCATTTCCAATTAATAAATATTAATAAAAATAACTTTTAAATTGAATTAAATAATGCCTTAACAAATAATATTGTAGAAGAAATTCCCTTTTAATCAATAAATGTTATTAAATTTATTTAAACCTAATTAAAATAAAAAATGATTTTAATTCCTATATATATATATTAGTATTAATGAAAATATATCCATATAATTTTATAAAATATATAATATTTTGGAATGTATTATTCTTTGAAAAATTAAAATATTAACGCAGTAACTAATATTTAACTTGGTAACATAATTTTATGCATTAAAATGAAATTGGACTTATAAATAATATAAATATGTTGGAATAAAATTTGAAAATTATTTTTTCTGATAAAAATTATAAATTTCATATAATTAAATTTTAATATTAGTATACAAATTCCTATAATCTATTTCCTAAAAATGTTTTTTAATTTTTATAATTAGGTATTTTATAAATGTATCAATTTTGTAACACCACAAGGTTTTGAAAATATATATTGAATTCATGAATTTTTGAGTCCCTACAAGAAAACACATTTTATATTGAAGCCATTAAACACAACATTGCCTCTTTTATGTTTTGAATTTTAAAAAACGATCTTTTAGAGTCTGATAGAATAAACATGACTTCTAGTGAATAGTAACATACACTTAAGAATAGTAATATTAATAGTAATACGACCCTTATGAATAGTAAATAATTATATTATGTTATTTTCTTACAGTTATATGATAATGAGACCTTAATTAATTTTTCACTATGATAGAAAACTAATTATACCATTAAATTGTTATGTTTAAAATTAACTTGATTTTATTAAAAAAATAAATTATTCATATTTAGAGAATTATTTTTGAAAACTTTACTTCATTTTGGGATTATACATGTCAAAAAATGGGTAGGATGATTTTTTGGGATTTTTCAGAAATTCTTGAATTTTACATGATTAGTGAAATACTGTAAAATACCGTATATAAATATTATCAGTTAAATTCATTATTTATAACGACATTATTGATGTATGGACACTTGGTTCGAACTCAAATTCACTTTTTACTATTATTAGTCACATGAACCAACACTATTTGTTGTCTTGAGGGAATTAATAAAATAATGACTAAAATATTCAAAATTCACTCCTCTCCTCCACTATAAACAATCCCCCTCACTCCCTCTTCTCTTCAATCTTATAAGCCTTGAAGATCCTAAACTTTTCTTCCAAAAAACCCTTACCTAGTAATTCCCCAAGCTCTTGGTCATTTCAAAAGTTCAAAACCCCTTCCCTTAAGGAGGATCTCAAGGAGATTATTTCAAATGATAAAGCACCCTTTTTTTTCTTTTAGTGTCATTTCAATTTATCTTCTTTTGTCATCCTCTTACAACATCCTCTATCCAAATGACCATGATAAATCTACTATCATCTTTATACTATAATTATATCATGTGAATGTAAAATCCATCATCAATATTCTTACTCTCTTGCTTTTATTTTATAAAAGAAATCAACATCTATGAGGTTCTAAATTATAACCTTCGTGGACGACGAAGTTTTGTTTTTCAATTTCTCCATCATTACTGGCCATGAAACCATTTTAATGGTTTAAAAATACTATAATATATGTATTATAATTTAATTAAAATTATGGAACATTTATACATACATATTAATAAATTGCATGACCAATCTAATTACTAATAATCAAAATATTACTATAACAATCTATGTTAATGTCATTAATATTTCATCAAATGATTAATACTCATTCCATGTAAATAAATTATAGAAATTAACATTAAAACGTATTTATGTTCATAAATAATATTTAATTTAAATTTTGGAGTTTTACATCCATTCCACATGAACTCTATTACTTAAGAAAAAGTGAACTGATTATGAATATAAAGAAAATCAGACACTCTGGAACGACAAAATTCAATACAATAACTGATCAATAAGGGAATAAATAAACTAAAATTAATAATGATAAACTATTTAAATTCCAAATATGTTCTGAAATTAGTTATAAATAAGTCTAATTTCATATTCTATGACCTTAAATTGAAGAGTAGAACACATTTCGATTTAAGGTAAGGGTTTTCCACCAGAACCTTCATTTTCATTCGAGTGACTTTTATAGTCTAATTAACTCAATAAGATTATTTTTTATTATTATATACTACTCATAAATTATGTTTTATTTTTCTATATATGTTTACAAACCATATACCATCCTTATTTTATGGGGAGTTACACTTTTTAAAAGGATGTTATAAAATTATTTCCGAAATACAAGTCTGAATCAAGGGAATTTCCCATATTATTATATAATATAAAAGGAACTCTATAATCTATTTTTATCAACCATTATATTAATAAAATCCCTAATTTTATTATTAAAATATTAAATTAATTCAGTTCTTGTTTTATACAATTTCTTTTCCAAATTAAGTCTTCTTTTCAAAATATGAGAGTATTTTTCTCAAGAATTGCTAAATGGTTTTGTAAGAGTATTTTGGGATCTTTCAACACTCTTGTTGATTCTTAATTATTGTTGAGATTATTAATTTATGATGTAACATACCATATTTAATTTTATGGTTTATGACTATTTTAATTGTGTATGTGATGTCTTGAAACCATTCACCATATTACATTGAATGGCTAGTGTTTGTGTTTAAAGATTGGGTAAATTTGGATACATTTCATATGTTATTTTCCATATGAATGTATATGTTGATTCTTTTTGTCCCTACTCATATGAGAATTTAATTAGACAAATTATTTGATGTGTGGGTCCTTCTATATCCCCTCGATATATCGGTACTTCTCATGAGACAAATAGACGTGGAATTGGCCCTGCCTTTCCCAATTCAATATATGGGTTTTTCCAAGACCTTAATCCTTTTTAGATGTCTTGGATGAGGCATTGATAAAGTGTTTAGAATTATCTAGAATATTAAATTTTTTCATTATGAAGATAGGTATTTAATGTTAATGTTGTTATTCGATTAGTATAATACCCATGATTATGTTGGCATTATTTACTCAGCTCATATTTCTTCCATAATGTGTTCAAGTTTAATATTTGTAAATGCATCTGTTTTAAATTATTCTGCATGCCTAATATCTATGTTTATGTTGTCTTCTATTGTATTTCTTAATCTTACTATGCATTTGAGCTCACCCCATTTTTATGTTTCAATTTTTCCATGATATGAAGAAGTAAGTTATGAGTGACTTGAATTCATAATCTAGGAGGGATGGGTGTTTCTAATGGAATAAATTAGTGTTGTATTTCCATTCATAATGTAATTTTTATCTTGTATATGTAACTTATTTCAATAATATAATAAACTACTTGGTACTTCAGGATATATATTCCCTATTTATATTCCAATGTAATAAGACAAGGCACCGACTTCAGGCAAATTGGGTCGGGTCCTTACAGTTGGTATGGAAGGATGTTTACAAGAAATCATGGAAAATATATTTTGAAAACATAGATTTGGAACATATCCCTAAGATAGTCTTTGAGGATGATAATACAAGAAAATCTTGGTATTTAGATATGTAATAGATTATGTGGATATTTCGTGAAAATACATCCCTGTCTAGATACTAACAGGTAGAGGTGGCTCTTGCACAGATGTACCTAGGAGTGAATGCTCTGACATGGAATTTTAGGATTTACCCAGGGTATCCTGGTATATGGAAATTAGCCTTACTAGACTCCTGTTATTGACACTCATAGGGTATATTCTTAGGATAATTCACATTTTCATTATAATCCATTATAAATTACTGAAATGTAAATTTTTCCTTAAAGAAACCATTTTTTTATTATGAGGTTATCCAGGCATAGGATTACAATTTATGCTAATTATTTTGCTATGTTAATATTATAAATTATGATTCATACCCTAATGTAGTGTATTTCAATATTTATAAATGGATCCCAATGGAAGAAATGGATACCTCATGAACACGTGTATCTCATCAAGGGATTTAACTGTGATACAAGATAATGATGTTGGCTCTTCTTCTACAACTAGTGCAAATTATCTTATAACTATACGTCAACAGATTACTCGGTTTATGAACAATAACCTTACCTGTATGGATCATCTGGATCCACCACATGGAGGAGATTTTTTAGACCTCTTTATGGAAAAAGAGCTTCCAACATTCAATGGGACTACAAACCTATTGGTAGCTGAGTAGTGGATTAGTTCCCTAGAGAATATTTTTATCTCTTTGGGATGTAATGACAGAGAGATGTTCATCATTGGGGTTTATCATCTATCAAGAGATACAGACTAGTGGTGGTCATTCTTCCACAACACAAACTAGGAGGAAGAGATAGTATAGATAGAATGGAGGGATTTTAAGGAAATCTTTCTAGAGAAATACTTTCCTCATGAGCAATAAGAAGATATAGAAAATATGTTTCTGAATTTGAATAAAAAGGAAGATGATAAGGTTGAAATGTATGAAGATAAATTCACAAGGATATAAGGGCATGTTTTGGACTACATAAGAAATATTAGGATCAATATTGATCAATTCATTCATGGCATAAATCCATTCCTACAGTGTGAACTGGTCTCCCAATGTTTTTTATCATATGAGGATATTGTTTAATGTGATATGAACACTGAAAAGGAATTCTCAATGTATTATAAATTTAAGGTAAACAATGAGTAGAAGAGGGTTGATAAAAACTTTTGAAAATGAAGTAATAAAATGGGGAATACGGGAAGAGTTGAATTTCCACACTGTGAAAATTGTGGAAGGAGACACCCTGGTACCTATTTAAAAGAAAAAGGATCATGCTACAAATATGGACAGAAAGGTCATCTTTTTGGTGATTGTAAGGGTAATAAATAAGCCAATAATTTTCAATGCAATAATTACTAGTATATGAGACACTATGCAAATTATTTTACAAATCGTCAAGGAAACATGCAACAGAAAAGTCTAAGGGAGTATGGACAAGCTTATGAGGTCACAACTGCGGAGGTTGATGTTCCTAACTCAATGGTGGAAGGTACATTAATCATTTAATCAAACCTACCTAACGATTTAATTGATTCTGTATAGTTTCATTCGTTTATATATTCTAAATTTTCCAAGAAAATTAGACATGTACAATTTTATTTAATAAAGGAGTTATCAGTCAAAAATCTTAGTGGATGTATCAATACAACAATGGTGTGTCGATCAGTCCCCCTACTAACACATAAGTGTGCTTTAGTTTCTAAAATTATCATCATACTAGTTAATAACTTTTATATAATTCTATATTTGAATTGGATTTCAAATTATGACGTGAAGAAATATTGCAAGAAGAAGGAAGTTATAATTCTTGAGAATGGTGTAGAATCCATTATCTTTAGAGAAGAAACATCTCCATCTAATTCTCATCTAGATCGACCCCCTGTAGATCTACTGAATTAAATTATTGTGGATGAAGGTAATACAATAACTATAAGTGAAGAAAATAATGTTCAAATAGAAGATGTACCTATTGTGCATGAATATATTGATGTCTTTCCAGAGGATTTACCTTGACATCCTCTAGAGCGGGAAAATGAGTTTTCCATTAATTTAATTCCTAGTTCAAGATGCATATCAAAGACCACTTATGGAATGGACACTTTGAATTTAGTGTAATAAAAGAATCATCTAGAGGAATTGAGTGATAAAGGGTTTATTCTCCCTTGTTTTTCTCCATGGAGATCTCATATTCTTTTTGTTAAGAAGAAAGACGAGTCTATAAGTTTGTGCATTGTATACAGGGAGATCAATGATATAAAAAGAATTCAAAAGTATACCCTACCTCACATTGATGATTTATTTGATCAAATTTATGGATAAAAATATTTATCATACATTGATCTTCAAGGAATGATGGAAAAAGAAATTTGATGAATTTTATAAAGAATTTAATAGAAGGTTATTGAATGTTCCAATCTAGACTCTACCATTATGGAATGATGGATTTGTGAAATTTAGTGATGCATCAAAGAAAGGACTTGGTTGTGTCCTTATGAAGAAAAATAGAGTGATTTCATATGCATATAGGTAGCTAAAAATTCATCAAAAAAACTACCCAACTCATGATATTGAGTTATTAGAGGTAAAATATTCTTTGATGATTTGGATACATTACCTATATTGCGAAGAATCTGAGATATATATAGATCATAAGATTTTTAAACATATCTTCTCACATAAAGAAATCATAATGAGACAAAGGAAATGGATTGAGCTACTCGAGGATTATGATTTCAAAATACACTACCACCCGAGGAAGGAAAATAAGGTGGAAAACACTTTGAGTAGAAAGGACCACAGAATTATGAACAAGATGAGAGTTGAAAGGCGTCCTTTATTCATGGATAGAGTAAAGATGGATATAGGAATTATAAAGGAAGGTAACACATCCCTGCATTTTTCAAATTCCATCCAAACTTTCTTTACTGGAAGGAATAAAAATTTCTTAGGCTGATGATGAGGAGTTTTAAAAAAAATTAATGGTTCAATTGATGATAAATTCATTGGATTCGTATATGAAGTTGTCATTTTGAAATTTGGAAAGAGGATTTTTCTTCCTACATTTCTTGAGCTAAATAGGGAACTATTGGATGATGCTCATAGATCTAATTTCTCAATACACCCTGGTGGAAGAAAGATGTATATAGATTTAAGGGAACATTTTTTGTAAGAAAACATGAAGAGGGAGATTGGTGATTACGTTTCAAGCTGTCTGGTTTGTCAACATGTGAATGCTCGAAGACTACATCTTGGAGGAGTTGTTAAACCCCTTACAATACCAATGTGTAAATGGGATGATATTACAATGGACATTGACATTTTAGCTACTAAAGACTCCATGAATGAGTGAAGAAATATGGCTAATTTTTTATCATCTTACAAAATTTGCATATTTTTTTGCTATAAGATAAATTTACCACTTGAATAATTAGTAATACTATATATTAATAATGTTGTAAGACTTATTGGTATAACCTTGTCAATTGTTTCTGATCATTATCCCCATTTTACATAACGATTATGGAAAATTATTCATATGTTCCAAGATACTAATCTACATTTGAGCACTGCCTACCACCCACAAACTGATTAAAAATCAGAACAAACAATTCAAACATTGGAAGACATTTTGAGGTCTTGTTCACTTCACTTTCAAGGTATGTGGGATTAGTATTTAAATATCATAGAATTTTCCTATAATAATAGCTTCCATTCAAGTATTCCAATGGAACATCATGAAGAGTAATATGGAAAGAGATGTCGTACACCAACTTGTTGGGATGATATTGGTGAATGAAATCTCATAGGCCCAGAACATGTTGAGAAAACAACTAAAAAGTTGGAGATTATTAAAACCCATATCAAAATAGATAAATGTAGAAAAAAGAGATACGCCGATAACCGAGTAAAGGATTTGGAATTTCAATATGGAGATCATGTTTTCTAAAATGTATCTCCATGGAAGGGTATTATATGATTCAGTAGGAAGGGAAAATTAAGCCCCAGGTAAATCAGACCTTTTGAAATTTGGGATCGAATTGGAACCCCAGCTTACCATTTGACAATGTCGCCAAGTCTCTCCAAAGTTCACAATCTGTTCCATGTATCAATGATAAGGAAATACATACCAGACCAATGCATGTACTCCCAAATGAAAAAATAGAAATTGATCCAGATATTTCATATTGTGAAGAGCCTATAAATGTTCTTGATACTAGAGAATAAGTATTGAGAAATCAGATGACTCTTCTGGTAAAGGTAATTGGGAGAAATCATAAAATCGAAGAGGAAACATGGGATCCTAAGGATATTATGTTGAATACATACCCGAATCTTTTAAGGTAACATATTTGGATTTTTTTGGATGAAAATGTTTCAAGGAGGGGAGAATGTAACACCCCAAGGTTTTGAAAATAAATATTGAATGAATGAAACACTGAGTCCCTAAAAAAATACACATTTTATAATCTTGTCATTAAACAAAACATTGCATATTATATGTTTTAAATTTTGAAAAAAAGACATCTAGAGTTGTGACCAGAAATTCATTTGGAGTCTGATAGAACAAAGTTGATTTTTAAGGAATAGTAACATACCCATATGAATAGTAATATGACCCATATGAATAGTAAAAAATGATATTATTTTATTTTATTATGGTAATAAGATAATGATATCTTCATTAATTTTTCAATGTTATATAAAACTAATTATACCTTTAAATTATTATTTATCGAATTAACTATGATTTTATTTAAAAATTAAATTAATCATATATAGAAAATTATTGTTGAAAAATGGAGTTTTTTTGGATTATACATTTTGATAAATGGTTAGTGTGAATTTTTGGGATTTTTCTGAAATTCTTGAATTTTTTATGAATAGTGATATACTGTAAAATAACGTATGTACAATTTATCTGTTAAATACACTATTTATGACATAATAAGTCATTTAAGTCCACTTGGTTCGAACTCACATGCACTTTTTACTATTATGAGTAAAATTAACTAACACTATAGGTTTCCTTGAAGGTAATTAATAATATAATGAATAAAATATTCAAAATCTACTCCTCTCCATTATAGAAACCCCCCTCACTTCCTCTTCTCTTCACTCATATATGCCTTGAAGATCCTCAAAATTCTGTGCAAATAACATTACCTAGTCACTCCCCACATCCAAGAATCTCATGGTCTTTCCAAAATACCAACACCCCTTCCCTTAAGGAGGTTCTCAAGGAGGTTATTTTCATAGGTAAAACACCTTTCTTTTTATTTTAGTTTCATTTCAATTTTCTTCTTTTGTTATCCTCTTCCCACCTCCTCAATCCAAATGAATTTGATAAATAAATTATCATCTATATATTGTAAGTATATCATGTGAATGTAAAATCCATAATAAATATGCTTACACTCTCCCTTTTGTTTTATAAACAAAATCGACATCCATGATGTTCCAATTTATAACATTCGTGGACGACAGAGTTTCACTCTATAATTTCTCTTTCATTAACGGTCATGAAACTATTTTTATGGTTTATCCATACTATAATATATTTATTATAACCTAATTAATATTCATTAACCATTATTCATACATATTATTAAATCTTATGACCAAAATAATTCTTAATAATCAAAATACCGCTAAAATAATCTAATTGAATGTCATAAATATTTCATCTAATGATTCAACCTATTTCCAAGTAACCAAATGATAGAAATGACCACTAACACAGCTGGATCTTCATAAATAATATGTAATTTCAATTTTGGATATTTAAATCTATTCTATATGATCCTCATTACTTAAGAACAAGTGAACTGATTATCCAAATAAAGAAAACATATACTCCAGAATGACAAAATTCAATATAATTACTTATCATTAGGGGAATAAATTAACTAAAAAGAAATATGGTAAACTGAATACATTTGTAATAGATTCTAAAATAAGTTATTCAAAAGTATAATTTCTTATTCCAAGACCTTAAGTTCAAGAGTGGAACAGATTCGGACTTATGGTAAGGGTTTTCCACCTGATCCTCCATTTTCATTTTAGTTACATTTATTGTCTAATTACCTCAATAAAATTCTTATGTATTATTATTTACTCCTCAGAAATTTAATGTGAGTGTTATAAATATTTTTAACAACCAGAATCTTACTTTATATTATTGGTGGTTTTATTTTTTAAAAGTAACATTCAAAATTGTTTTGGAAATACAAGTCCGATTGAAGGGAATTTCTCAAATTCTTACAAAATTTCCAGGGAGCTATATAATATATTTTTAGAAACCATTATATTTCCAAAATAACTCATTTTATTATAAATATACTATCTTACATTATTTCTACCATTATACAAATACTTTTACAAAAGAAATCTTTTTTTTCATAATAAAAGAGTATTTATCTCAAGAATTAATTAATTGTTTTATAAGATTATTTTATTCTCTTTAAACACACATGTTGATTCTTATTTATTTTTGTTATTAATCATTTATTATTTCATATAACATAATTAAATATATGTTTTAGGATTATTTTTATTGTTTATGTGATTTCATGAAACCATTCACCATATTACTTCGAATGGTTAGTGTTTTTGTTTAATGATTTGGGAAAGTTAGATAAATTTCTTATGTTAGTTTCCGTGTGAATGTATATGTTGATTATGTTTATCCTCACTCACATGAGTAATTAATTGGACTTATTATGTGAAAAGTGGGGACCTCTATATCCCCTCAATTAATTAGTAGGTCTCATGAGACAAATAGACGTGGAATTGGTTGAGGCATTTCTTAATTCGATATATGGTTTTGTCTGAGGCCTTAATAATTTATAGATGTCTTGGTTGAGGCATTGAAAAAATGTTTCATACGGTCCAAAATATGAACTTCTCTTGTTACGAAGATAGTAATTTAATGTTCATGTGGTTTTTCGATTAGTATAATATCCATGATTTTGTTATCATTATTTACTCGTATAATATTCCTTCCATAATGTGTTCAAGTTTATTATTTTTAAAGGAATTTGATTTTAATTATTCTCCATGAAAAATGTTTATGTTTATGTTATCTTCCACTTTATTGATAACCCATACTTAGAGTTTGATCTCACCCCTTTCTTATGTTTCATTTTTTCCTAGGATATGAAGAAGTTAGTTATGAGTGACTTTCATGAATAATCCAAGAGGCATGGAAGATTCTAATGGAATAAATTACTTTTATATTTTTTTTCATTATGTAATGTTGAACTTATATATATATCTTGTTTCAAAAATCTTATAAACTACATGGAATTTTAGGATACATATTCCTTGTTTTTATTCTAATGTATTAAAATAAGGCACCCTCTCCGGGCAACAGGGGTTAGGTCTTTACAAATTTCCTTGAAATTCATTACATGAGTTGTTTTATTATTTAAAAAATAATTATTATTTGAAATAAAATAAAATAAATTATATAATATTTCCATTAAATTGATTACTTAAAATAAAATATTATAAACAACTTTAGATTTTTATGTAAATGTAAATTATCTTTAAAAATTGATGAAAATATGTTTTCTATGTTAAAAATGATATTTTAAAATACATATTGTTACTCTATAAGAAAATATTTAATCAATAGATATTTTTTATAAACATATAGTTCATTCATATATATTGATAATATCATGAAATTTAATATATTGTAAATAATAAAATAGTCATATTCACTTAAAAATCAATTATTAGAGAAAAAAACCAAAATCTTCATCTTTGGAAAATATTTATATGATAAATTCAGAAACGAAATTAAATTAATAAATTTAAATTTATATAATTTATAGATATGTGTTTTAAATAAATATTAAGTACAACAATGTTTTTATTTATTTCATTGAAAATTTTTATTTTAATGTTTTAGGTGATCTTACTACTATTTTTTTTGATTTTTAAATTGATTATAATATGTTTATTTACTATATGATTTATATTTATATTATTTTTAAAATTATATTCATATAATATGGGATAAATTTTTTTAATTTGGTGTCAATTTGGAAATAATAAATTGAAAAAAATTATTTATTTAAAGAAAATTCATAGAGAAATATCAATTCCTTACATTATAACCACTTTAATAAATTGTGTCCTTATAATTTTAATTTTTACTCACCAATGAATGAATGTGATGGTAATACTAACATATTCATCATTTGGGATATAACATATAATCAAGAATATACAATACTCTATTAGGTTATATCATGTAAATTATCCCACTAAAATATTTCATACAATCAAATATCAGTTAATAAAAATAAAATAGTCATTTATTTTTCATTACATACCTATCCCAACAATATTTTTATCCGGTTGTCCTTATACCATAGAAAAATAATATATTACTGAAAAGATTAATTATATCATTAATCCTCAAATTGTATTAAACAATATATCATAATGTATAACATTTTTCAATATATATATTATATCCTTAAAAATTAGATAGACTTCGCCAAAAATTTCATTGAATCATTTTTTATAAAATCGATAATCAATTATATGGATATCATTTCTATCTATCTCACATTCTCAAAATCAATCATCTTTTTCTACATAAAAGTTATCCATACCTCAATCATGTGTTGTGTAATAGATTTCCAAATAAATATAACAATTTTATATAGTATGGTTTTCTTTGTAATGATAAAATTTTATATATGTTTCCAAAAAATCAATGCCAAATTACTAAATAAATCCTTAGACATCTCAAAAAAATAATATCTTTCAGAAGATTCCAGAATATCACTGATAAATGTCAATTTCTAATTAAAATAGAAAAAAGTATCCCGAATTAATTTACACTAACATGTCATCATCACTACCATAGGTAAGACATGGATTCTTAACTTTTATATCCTAACATAAAACTACTATAACTATTAACTATTTATGTATGTTACCTTATTAATTTTTAATAAATGGTGGTTTCTAGATATATATATACCTTTTTAAGATTCAGTTATGTCATCTATTTAAAACAAATATCAAAACAAAAATGATTAGGATATAATATAACATAATGAATTTAAATTATCAATTGATTTTCAATGCTCATTCCAAATATGTCTTCTCCAAGGAAACCATCTTTTGGTCTTATGATAATTTATTTTCAGAAATATCGCAACTGGTTCCTCTTAAAACTCCATTACTTCTTCCAAGGATACAATTTTTTTTCACTCATGCTAAATATTATAATCTAGTAATGCTATTAATAAATATATCCATCATAATGGAATGTAAATAGATTTTCTACCCATGTGTGCAGTCATGGGCCTACACATAGTGCACCTTCTTGAAGATCAATTAAATGCTCATACAACCATTTTTAATTTGATTAACCCTTTTTTAAACTATTTCATAACTAAAACAACTTTCTAGTATCTAGACAGTGAAACAAATACGTGGATAACAACACAATAATTACCTTAACAGTACATTGAGATGTTATCAAATATAGAATTTTCTCTAAGACATGTCTTAAGTGTTTTCACTAATTTTATATTAAAATAATCCCCAAAATAATCATTATTTTCTCAACTAATATTAGGTTTATTTAGACCACTAAAATTAGGATAAAACATAAATTATCAAACAATGATGGAATTTCTTACTCTCAGACAATACTTATCCAAAAACATCTATATCCCCATTTCTATTTAAACACTTCTCTTATACCATCTATGAAACCCAAAAACATTACCATCTAATTACATGAAATAAATAAAATATTTCATTATAATAATTTGAAAATACAGATTATGTTTAGTGATTTGGAGAATTTAGACCATACATTGACAAAAAAACCCATGCCTTTTTTAATTAATGGAAATTCTTCCACTACATAATCAACAACATAATCCATAATATGCAATCAAAATCTCCCACTAATTCTCTATATAAAATTACATTCTAGTAATTTCATAATTTGTTTTATCATCATAACCTTGAGATACAAAAACATAACAAATGGGTGAGTTCAAATTAATAGAATGGTAAATGTAAGTGAAAATTTTAAATAATCATAAGATACAATAAATTATATAAATATAAGATAGTTATACCCAACGTATCATACATCATAAATATATAGAATCAACCCATTGAGACCCTTAGTAGAGAAGCAACAAATGGTGACACTCCAAGACCACCTCTAATAGGCCAAGGGATGGTGACAAGCACCGTGTAGGCATATAACAGAAATGGTATACCTTATCCTAATGTACAAATACACACACAAATAGCTACATCCATGAATTGTTCAAAGATATAAAAAATGTAATGATACAACTAGATTATAGTAAATGAATGGAATATCCAATAAGAAATACATCAATGTGAAATAAGGAATAAACTCATATAGATGAAAAAATGACATATCCATCAAGAAATGAATTCCCCACATGAAAACTATAAGGAAAGGGGAAAAAAGTGTCCCAAACTCATAAGATCTGAGGTTTACTTCTAAAAATTTTCAAAATAACCATGTACATATATTCTCCTCTAATATAAGGTCCACAAATGTCACCACTGGTCTACATGTCATCTAAAAAAGACACTAGATGTGTTGGAAAAACCCCTAAAAGGTGAGTATATTCTTAACTAAGATGAATTCCAGAAAATCTAGGGTTAAAATAGAATAAAATTTCAATCTCAATCAATAAATCATGTTTTTCGAGAATCTTAACCACAAATATTCTAATAATGATATCAAAACCATGTGAGAAAGGTATCTCTATCCTCATATACATCTAATAATGAAGAGTCATTAGAAAAAAAAACTGGTCCTGAATTCTATAAAATAATCACATGTAGCCTCTAAATATTGAATATTGAGGACTCAATCCACACTACTAGAGAGCACAAACAAGGGTGAAATAACTTGAATAAATGACTCACTTTCCATCAGAGATCAATGATTTGGAATAAAACTAGAGAGATATAGTAAATATTCATTATATAAATTGAGAGTGTTTAATATTTAACAATATAAAATAAATAGATGGCTCACCACTTGGATAGATAGTGGGGTAATGACTCTGGTTACACTCTAATGATCACACATGAACACTACCACTATCTAATATACTTTAAAAGTAGAATATCTCTTACTACTCATCGCATTATATATATAATTACAAAATGAAGGCCACCACTACATTTTACATAGCATACTAATTCAGATAGGCTATTCACATGATTCAATTTGAGTCTAGGATAAGGTGGTATGCAAGGTAGATGTTATTTTGAAGTGTACATGACATGTTTAAAGGGTAACATGGATTATAACACTATCTGAACACCTTAGAGTTTTCTTAACTAGATATATCTTATCTAGATATATGTCTATACAATAAATGTTACTATGTGTAACTGAAATCAATTCTTTTCTAGGATCATGGATGTGTGATCTTAGTACACAGATTTGGGGTTTGGGTACGACCTCATGGAATGTCCCTACAGGGACATTGCAGGTCTACTCACCTTGGGTCTTGTTGTGTTCTCTAGGAAACTTTCTAGGATAAATGGCTTGTTTCACATGATATATAGGCCCATAATCATGGTGTGTGTTTCTTAAATCAATTAGAACCCTATAATATGTGATATTATTGATAACAAAGTGTGTGTTCACCCACAATTACCCAACTTGTAGTAGCAATTTTCACAAAAGTACTTTTTTTTCTTTATCTAAATGCTAGATCTCTCAATGTCTCAACTTCTAGTGCACTTATAATAACATAAAAATGATGAATACGAATTATTCAATCAATTATATTCAATTTAAAACCTTGGGTGGCTTGATCAATGTATTATAGTTTCTCAAGTAGTAACTGACACATCTCTTGAAATTTTTTGAGGTCCTGATCCATGAATTTATAAACCAATTATCCAAATCCACCTCAATACATATGGAATACTATGATACCTATGATTTTTATTAATAGATTATAAATATTTTAATATGATCACACTCATACCCATCTTAAAAATATCCAATTTATGTTCCCATTGGACAATGATGATGAAGATAAAGAAAAATGGTGGAAAATCACAAGAAATTGCTGAGATCAACATCAGATGATGTGATCCTAGAAAATGACCAGATATTGTGGAACCAAAATAATAATGAATGGAATTTCAGGAATTACTAACTAGGTTTAAAAACCTAATTAAATTTGACATCATGAATAAAAATAAAATCATATTAAATGAGTATATACACAATCTGTAGTTAAAAATTGGATAAAAGGGTATAAATCCACAAAATGATGAACCTATAATTAAGAAATGATTTGTAATTAGTGAAAAATAAGTCCTCAAAATATTATGGTAAAGTGTCATTACATTCATCACTCATCACTCATCACTCGTCACATGAATCTCTATGATCGTTCGATGTAAAATCGAGTTCTGGGGTTTCTTATATCAACATATATCTAACATTCCCCTCTCTAATTTCCCACAGTTATATGGTTGAACATGGATATTACATATAATTATTTATATATATAGATATATTAGGTTTTAGGATATTTAATAAAAATAATAATGATAAAATATTTATTTAATTACTGCACTAGACAACTACCAGCTTCTATGAAACATCTAGAGCCAAAAAATTTCATGCATATGGTAGAATCCATATCCCGGAAACAACTAAAGTTTGAATTTTTTCATTTAAGGTTTCAATGAATAAGGAAACCATTTATTTAGAAATTATTCGTATTCATGTTTTAATATATTTTAATATTTTTAATATATTACTTCAAAGGCCTAGTGATAAAAAACCCATCTCTAACTATAGAGAAAACTATATATATATATATATATATATATATTCAAGGGTTAAAACTATAGAAATTAGAGTCCTTACATTTTATCATTATTTAAGTGTTTTCTTCAAATATTACAATCTACACAAAAAGGTTGTGTAACTGAGTCCAAATTCTGATCTCGAAATCCTAGAAGCTCTTTTATACATTCTCATTCTGAAAAAACACACAAATAGTAGAAAAGGTCTACCCAAATAGGAACATTTCCTAATGATCCTTAATCTCCACTAGGCAATTTATCAATGTGAATCTATCATTTATATACATGAAACCCAATTCAAAAACATGTGTTAGATCATGCATGTATCTACTAAGTTGTGACATAAAGAAGTCATTATGCAGTCATTCCAACAATAGTGATGAGGAATATCAGAATAGTACCCCACCAACCCTATTCAAAATCATGTACATCACAATGAATCCCAAAGAACGGATTACTACACTAAAAAATTTGTAATAAATTTAATGGAGATACTATCAAGAAGACATGATATCTATGCTTGAACTATAATGTTCCATGACATTGGTAGGGATTCGATTTCAGTTGGAACTGAGAAGTCTTCATATTATCACAGATCAACAAAACCATTATCCAGTAATTCATATACCAATGTTTATACAAAAAATATATGTCTCACCAATATTGATCCCTCACATGTGTGACATGTAGGGTCTCCCATACAATGCCTTAAAATATTCCATGATAATATTTTAATGGTATTTGTTATTATACAAAAACTCCTCCAATATAACATGATCATCCCAACTTCATCCAAATTCCAACACATGATCTCTAAGAGAAACCTCTAAACAATATATTGTTTGTTCTATTTGGAGATCAATATAAATGAGAAACATTGTCTTCATCCTTAACTAGTCTTAGAAGTCTCATGAAAATATTTCAACAACTATGATGTATACAAAGCATCATGGTCAAATATGATAATTAGGGGAACACCATGAGACTGAATGATCTCAGATATATATAGCTTTTCTAAAATCCTATAAAAAATATTCTATAAAACAAAAAGAAATTATGGAAAAATGGTATATCAGTCATCAAACATTTTGGTTTCATTATGACCTATCACTTTATAGGGAATCTCCATCATAGAGTTTAACAATATTTCATCCACCTTCCATTCACACAACTAAATAGATTTAGATAGACCTACCGAAACCTGATTTCAATACCTTTACCAAATTACATGTTATGTATTAAGAAACCATATTGAAAACAACCCACTTTAATCATAAAAACCCCAAATATTGACGACGGTCATGGGGAAACATTACAGCTCCCAAATGTATACTAATGGAGGAGGTGGAGATCCCCATCAACACATCATCACACAACCTTATAGAAACCACTATCCATCCATGGTAAATTATAATATGATACCCAGATTTATAAAAACAATAAAATATATCTCCTATGGATATTTAGTCACATTGAACTTCATTTTCAAGGTATACAAATTGATTTTATATCACACGGTGATGAACTGATTTATTCATAACCATTGACTACATATATGTTGAATTTATATACATCACTAGGTCCATAAGAAATGACACAAACTGATCTAATTTTTCCTCCACTATAAGGGAACATTATTTCATTCTTGGTGAAAATTCAACTATGTATCCATTCTCTTGTGTGTAGACTATATTGAATTCATTTCCCTATAAGAAATCAAATTAAAACTTATATCTCATTTTATGGCCTCTCAAAGTAAAAAAAGTAATTTATATTATAATGGTATATGTAGACAATGAAATGGTTTACTAGAAGATAATTTCTTCACATATTCATGGAAAATAATACTATTAAAAACTCTTAGTTTTGCATTATGTAATTATACCCATGGAATATCAACTACCATGACATAAGAAATCACTACTCACCTCTTCATCAAAACATGTATGATGACAAATCTAGAGGTATCACAAAGCACCAGTTATTTGATTCCCTCCCCTAGTATTCTCAATATAAGATCACTTGTCAACATCTTCCTAAAATACTTAAAGGATATTTTAAAAAACATAGTATAAGAAAAGAAATACCCATTTTATGTGAAAATATAATAAGGCATTAATCCTACAAAATTATTCGACAGCCCTACTATATTACCCTTCCAAACCAAAAAAACCCAACACCTTCAAAACTCAATTTGTTGGTACCCAAGAGGGAACAAAAACAATCTTTTCCTGATCCACAATTACATCATTTTTTAGAGATTACAAGCCTGAGTAATTGAACCTCTATAATCCAATACTAACACTTTGATAACATACCATATAAGTGTATCTCCATATGTAAGTCTTGGGACACCATGATATTCTCTATATTATCCTCTATAGATGTAGATTAAATGTGAATGTCAATGATAAAGACAATTAAAAATTAATCCATGTATTCTTGGATGATCTATATTACTAGTTCTTTTATCATAAAGAGTGAATTTTTCACAGTTAATAGAATCACCAAGAAATAATAACTGTCATGGATTTGTTGAAATATAATCATTATAATATCATCCTCATGACCCATCAAATGATGGTAACCTGATAAAAATCACTGGAAACAAACTCACACATTTTAACATATTAAAAAGGTCATAAATCCTTGATATTGGGTACATGTTTTTGATAATAACATACTGCCGGTGGCAATAATAATTGAAAAAAACTATGTATGTTTCATCCTTTATCATGAATAATACTAGAGCCACATTGGAGCACAAATGGGGTCTTATAATACCTTTCTTATGATGGTATTCTAACATAACCCTCAACTCTTGGAGCTTTATGATGTCTATCTAATATGTCATAGATTATATTGATATACTCGTGGTGTGAAAGGTGGTACAGAAGTCAATCTATCTCTATGATATTAATACTAGAAGATATTTTGGAAATATATCCGTATAATCCTCCAATACTAGTGGAAGCATGATGCATGAAGATCCCACTACAAAAGGGATAAAATAATCAATTAATGGGTGATAGGGTGATACTTTCTGCTCAAAGAGAAACCCACAATTAAACATAAGATCTATCTCTCCAGTGAAGAAAAATCTCTCTGAATCCATATTAAGTATAAAAACTCTCTATCTGTAACAGTATACTTGGTAATGTGATGTGGTCAACTAGTCCATAATCATTATGATGTCCCAAGGTTTTCACTCCTTACCAGGAAGTTCTATATGGAAATATCTATCCCTCAAGAGATAGATTACGATGTCATCTACAAACGTGAAATTGAGAATAAACATAGTAAGAAACTAATATTAATCATTGGAAAATTTTATGAACAATAAAAAAAGTAAATTATGATATATTATGAACATCATACCATGTCTATAGTCCCTATATCATAACCCTAACTTTTCTATCCTCCCAAAAATTATAATGTTTTGATGATTCCCAATTAAAATTACCCATTTCATCATTGGTATAAAATACCCCTTGACTAATATTTATATGTACTTTACATGTCCTCTAAGGTTACAAAAATATATGCTAACTATGTCCATCTTATTATTAATTCACTACAGATATTTGTGCCTATGTCTAATCATGAATAATACACCTATTATGAGGCCTAGATAGTTGATTCCTATTAGTTTGTACAAAGATAAATTCTTCCATAATGTCCAATGTAAGCCCTTGATTATTAACACTCCCTTCATAGGAATCCCTCCATTTTTTAATCCTTCTTAATAAGCTTCTGTAGTAGAATTAGGGGTCCAGTATAGGCATAACACTCATTATTAAATGGTGATAAAAATATTCCTAGTTGAGGGTGGATTTATCAATTGATTGGGTGACAAAACCCCCTTAAACATGTCACTACTACACAAATGAGTTATGTTTCTACCCCTTCCATCTATTTGAATACAATTCACATAAATAGAAAATGAAAACTACACACTCCCACCAAACTTATACTTCATTAGTGTGTGTATCACCATATAATATGGGTTCCCCGCAATAATTGAACTCTAGAGGCATAATCAATAAAAAAACACCATATTATAGAATACATAAAACTAGTTTACACTGTTTCTTGCATGAAAAAACATGCTTGGGAAATTGGGATGGGTCCTCTCACTTCTAGGCTTGAAAACCCATCTTTAAAACTATCTCTTAATATGGATCATTGATACTGATATAGATATCACAATAACCATATAATTGTTCATAGTTTATCAAATGGTAATCATGATTACCCTATATAGGTTCCCTATTTAGTTTTCCTCAGGTAAGAATCCACAATATAACAAGATGTTCCAATGTTTGATAAGAATATATTAAACATGACATAAGATATGTATATTGTTCAAAAGATCCAATCAAATATGATTCATGTAAAACATGTCTCCTTTAATATTATTCATTGAAACGTTTAGTCAATAATATTGTGGTTAGATTCCTTATGTATTGATACATCAGTAACCACACCATCATTGAGTTCTGTCACGAACCAAATCTGGTCGCCACCCAAACTGGCACTAAACCCAGCCCGTGACATGACCTGAAGGGCGTTCCCTATCCCCACGGTCTGGCACAAGTGCCCGGGTATCATTTATTTAGGTTTGGGAACGATTTACCTGAATATGAAGTCATAAACCATTAAAAACAATCAATAAACTGAGTCTGCAAATTCATACCAAATGATGTTTAAACAAAAACCAGAACTGAATACACAGGTTTAGAGTCAATACAAAAGGTCCAAAGACACAATGGAACAGAAACAAAATATCCCCATGGACTCCACATGACAAGGGGTCATCACCCCCAAGTCGTCTCCACTACTTCGCCCCAAGGATGAGGACTAACACCCTGAACCGCCATCACCCTTAGCCTTTCCTTTACCTGGGACAAAAAAAGGTCTACTTACACCCAAGGGGTGTAAGTAGGGTGTGAGCCTAAGCCCAATAGGATATCACCCTATGATTCCAAGGTGCATGCAATACAAGGTGAAAAAGCAAGCAGTTTTAATATGCAATTAAAAGCGGTGAAAAATTCCACAAAATGAAACTTTAAATTGAAAACATTTTTCAAGATAAAACTTTCAGAATGTTAACACATTTAAATAGGAATATTAGATACTGCATTATAATTCCAAATACACCCAAAAACAAGGGAAAATACCACAAATCCACTGAGCAACAAAACCAGGAACACCCCTAGACACTAGATAGGCTCAGGCCCCATGTACCTCATACCTCAGTGTAATGTAACTATAGTAAAATCCTTTCTCGTGCACGAGCCACTAGTAGGGAACATACCCATAACCTAGTGGTCCCCAACCATCATCCACATAGTTTAGTTAAAGTTGTCGTTATCCAAATGCTAAGTGAAACAGGGACAAAACCCATCCGGTCCACTAGCCGTACCAGTACAAATCCGCCCCACCTAGGTACCCGGGCTTCCCCCTTTGTGCTCAAACAATTTCAGGATTTAACACACAACCATTTTAATGTAAAACACCACTACTGGTCACATACACCAAATACAGTAGCTATCTCATTTTATACCACTTAAAACACACAACAAACTCTTTGAATTTGAATAAATCAATTTCACAAAATCTCATGTAGTTTTGCACACAAAACCCCTTAAGAAACCCACTTGTACATGATGTTCACTATTGTAAGTTACAAAAACAGTAAAGTCAGCCCAATAAATATCAATTAAAACAACAAATCAATTTTTGGGCATCCTCATGTTAAACAAGAAGTGTTCTCTTTGTAAAACCTTCATTTTCACACAAAAGTGGAACCAAAACGTCACTTTCTTTACAAGCACAATTAAAACTCATTATTTGCAGCAATTAACAAAGGGGATAAACATTATAAACAGTATTTTATGCCTTATTACAGATCAATAAAAACAACTAAGTATTTATAGGGCATCCCCAAATAAACAAACAAAACACTTCTTTGGAAAACCCCCAATTTCACACCAAATTGGCATTTTAAATTCAATTGCAATGGAAACATCATTAGAACCAATTTTTGTAGCAATAATAAAATTATATAAATCTGAAAATATGATAAATACAGCATGCTAATACACAAAGATTGCATCAACATTGGAATCACCTACCAAATCAAATGAAACCATTGAATCCTTTGTGCGAAAACACAAACGCACCACCGCCGCACCTCAAGAAGGGTAGATCAAACCTAAAAATAGAAACTTGGACCAAGAAAACCCAAGGTTAAACCTTAGGTTCGAACCCCTACCCACTGGTCATTGTTCAATTCAATAAAATTGGAGGAAACCCTAAAAAAATAGAATGAAACCCTAATCAATTTGAAAGGGGAAAAGAAATGGACAAACTTACTTGAGAATTCTAGAATGAATCTCCCCAAAACACTAGTATCTGAAATTTAAAACGGCCAAAACTCAGGGGATGGTCTCACAAGAATTATTAGGTCATTTAGGAATTGGAATGGAGGGAAAATATTAAGAATAGAAGGAGTTATTAAAGGATCAATTTACCTCTCTAAAATATGGACGATTTATGAAATCCAGAACGTTTCGACTATTTTCGCGACTCTATCGAGCTCCAAATTGTGGGAAGAGGGCATGGGGTCGCGCCTGGGCTTCTTAGGGTCTATAGGGAGGTGGAATCACCGACAAATACATTATAATGAATAAGATATTAATAAATTAATGAAACAATTTAAAACTGGAAAATGGGCCTTCGGGTTGGCCCAATTCTCAAATAAAAACAAAAATCCCACATGCTTATGGATTTATAAAGGCCCCAAATTTTAATTTGGGGTTAATATATCAGGGGAGAACAAATAGGAGTTGGAATGAGTCAAAAATAATAAAAATTGAAAATGTTATAAATGAAACAAAATTTATTTTTAAATCTGGAATTGGGCTCGCAGTTTGGCCCAATTCATGAAAACTCATCTATTCTCAATAAAACCTTTGGAAACCACCAAAACAAATCATTAGTGGAAAATAAATTTAAAATAACCCTAAAATAGGTTACGTACGTGACAATTCGCCCCACCTTGAAAACTTTCCGCCCTGGAAAGTCACAGCAAGGTCAAAGCAACAACCAAACCCAACTGAGAAACCAATAGGTACACCTTTGCCAGGTTTCACCCCCAAAGGTCAAAACACCTCCAGTGATTAATGATGGAAGGAATACTATCACAAACCAAACTTACACCACTTTCCTGAAAAATAATCTACATCCAGGATTTATCCCAAATGAAAACTCGTCAAATACAATCTGAACAATACTCAATCAATTTACCCAAAAAAAACAACATTGTACAAGGTTACACTTCCCTACTATAACTAAACCATTGGAAACTCTCCAATATCAATGTTTACCCAATGAATATATAGGTAGTAAGATATCTTCGAATGATAATACCTACTTCCTATACAAGTCCAAAGAAAAAAATACGAGTTACTCGTATGAAGAGACACAAATGGGCTCCCCACCATAAGAGACATCTTAAATTGTTTTCCCGAGACAGAATCAAGACACTAATAGTGGGAGGCCCAAACATACTCTCTAGTAAAAGGGATATACTTCCATTAAATGTTTATGAAGGAATATTCATGAGAATCATAGTGGGTCTCCCCACCATAAGAACTGACCATCTTAACAGACCAGCGTGGGCCGACACAGAAAGACCCAAAAAGAAATCAAAGATTTAGGAAGGGCGCAGGATTAGTCTGCATGGTTTGGGAAACTGTGCACTAACTATGAATATAATTCTTTCTACATGGCTTCCTAGCACACAGACACTACTAAACGTTCACAAACTATGTGCTCAACCATGACGAAGCCATAGGTTTGAACACTTCTTATCTTTCACACCGAGGATATGAAATTTTACAAGGGATTAAATGAACCTGTGATTTCCCCTGACTACGAGCCAGCTTCTCTCCGAGACCTATGGTTGGAGCTCAAATTATTGAAGCATCTTCGGCCTCGCAGTTAGTCTTCGGAAACCCACTAAATGAGAATTATTCTTTCGGTTCCACCAACAACTACACCGCAGTCCCAAATAAGATTTCTAGACATAACACATTCCAAACTCACTTTACCTTATCCCGATATTTCACTGAAACAAGGGCTGAGAAGATACACACACATCACAACTTGTTTCTTCAGGTGAGAAACAATAGAAGTAAAGAACACCTACACTCACATTCATCTAAAATAGATGATTTTGAAGTTTTTCCAAGGGAGACATTTTCCCAACATAACAGGGACTCTCGGAGGATTTCACGACTTTCACCTATATGGTCAATCGAGCACATGACATCATAAGGAATCAACGAACATGGCCATTGTGACTTATATAAACAATGCATGGAGAGGGACCTTATACAACATCCCCAAACAACACACAATTCTAGAATGTGGCCACAATATCCTATCGTGACCATATTTCCCACACCGGTGGCTTAACATGAATTAATGCATCAAAGAAACATTGAAGAACCCACAGGTCCTCTTAGACACCATCGAGACACTCATCCACACATACAACCAAAGAACACTTCCACCTTCGACAAATCATGAAACTTTAGAAACTAAGGTTTCTTTCAACCTTCCACAATAACTTTACCACTACAAGAGGATCAAAAAATCAACGAAATGAATGGGTGTAGACTCAATCAAAAATGATCGATAAAATATTCCTTATATTGATCAACTGGAGGATTTTCCAATGGCGAAACAATATGGATTGCACTTCAGCTGTGCATTAACCCTTAATGGGGGCATACCTTATCCAATGAGAGAACCCAAGGACCCAACCAATCTGGTCCATTAGTCAAAAAATGCCTCAAACCAGATCCAAACACATGAAGGGAACCACCGTAGAGGCATCCCAAAACATTTTTCAAAAGAGACCACTAATCGTCCCTACAACACAGCTCACCGACCAAACACAAACCCAAAACACAGTTCAAACAGGAGGGGTTCTTGGACTCAAAACATCCCACAACATCAACATTATCAAAAACCCATAATAAAAACTATACCAAATAATTCATCAATACATCATGTTTTTCTTTAAAACTATTTCTTTGAAAACAAATGGTTTTGCAGTAAGAGTATCCACCAATGGTACCCCATGGGCCTCACACATGCATGTTTTTGTGTCACACCGGGGACCCTCCTCATAACCATCCCAGCACTCATCTAGTCATGCCATCAACCATCCATCATCCCATATAACCCCATGCATGTGGTCACTCATGGAAATACCAAAGGGTAAAACAAAAATTCCTTCCACTTTTCAAAAACAAAATGCTCAACCAACCCAACCTTTTTCTCAAAACTGCTAACAATGAGATCAAAATCCCAATTCACATCTTACAAAACATTTCATAAAGACACAACAATTTGGAAAAGAACCCACATTCAAGATATTCATATCAATATCAAAACATCTCATCCCATTAAAACACTGTTTTATTATTTAGAAAACTCTATTGGAAACACTTTTCAAAACCAACTTTAATATAGTTCCTTCTTTCAAAAGAGGTGTAAGCACACCATTTTAGATTTGAAAACAATTCTGACAATTCAATTCCTCAATTTCATAAACCGAACCATTCCCTCTTTATTTGAAAATCATTTCATAAAAACTTTACGCTTATTAAAACCAAGTCACCAGAAAACCAAAGTACCAGGATTTCAAAACTAAAGCACAAAACAATCCGAGAGGAAACTAGTTTCAATGGGTGACTTGGAAATATGGTTGGTAGCCATATTACAACCACTTCACTGTCACAGATAGTGTTTTAGGGAATATCCCCAGCTTCACATGGCTTGCCAGGCCCTGCGAGCTCACAGAGACCATTAACCCAACTCTCTTTTCATTTCCCCTAATCATCATCAAACCAAGAAAACCAAAGGAATTAGATAAATCTCGACTTCCCATGGGGACTCGAATCCTGTCATGAGGTGTGGTGATCAGTCACACTACCGATAACCGAACTAACAAGTCCCAACACTCTTAACATTATACTATCCTGACTGTTCCCCAAATAACGTGACCCAAAGAGTTAACCAGAACCTCCTCTGATACCATTTTGTCACGAACCAAATCTGGTCGCCGCACAAACTGGCACCAAACCCAGCCCGTGACATGACCCGAATGGAGTTCCCTATCCCCAAGGGCTGGCACAAGTGCCCGGGTATCATTTATTTAGGTTTGGGAACGATTTACCCGAATATGAAGTCACAAACCATTAAAAACAATCAATAAACTGAGTCTGGAAATTCATACCAAATGATGTTTAAACAAAAACCAGAACTGAATAAACAGGTTTAGAGTCAATACAAAAGGTCCAAAGACACAATGGAACAGAAACAAAATATCCCCATGGACTCCACATGACAAGGGGTCATCACCCCCATGTCGTCTCCACTACTCCGCCCCAAGGATGAGGACTAACACCCTGAACCGCCATCACCCTTAGCCTTTCCTTTACCTGGGTAAAAAAAAGGTCTACTTACACCCAAGGGGTGTAAGTAGGGTGTGAGCCTAAGCCCAATAGGATACCACCCTATGATTCCAAGGTGCATGCAATACAAGGTGAAAAAGCAAGCAGTTTTAATATGCAATTAAAAGCGGTGAAAAATTCCACAAAATGAAACTTTAAATTGAAAACATTTTTCAAGATAAAACTTTCAGAATGTTAACACATTTAAATAGGAATATTATATACTGAATTATAATTCCAAATACACCCAAAAACAAGGGCAAATAACACAAATCCACTGAGCAACAAAACCAGGAACACCCCTAGACACTAGATAGGCTCAGGCCCCATGTACCTCGTACCTCAGTGTAATGTAACCATAGTAAAATCCTTTCTCATGCACGAGCCACTAGTAGGGAACATACCCATAACCTAGTGGTCCCCAACCATCATCCACATAGTTTAGTTAATGTTGTCGTTATCCAAATTCTATGTGAAACAGGGACAAAACCCATCCGGTCCACTAGCCGTACTAGTACAAATCCGCCCCACCTAGGTACCCGGGCTTCCCCCTTTGTGCTCAAACAATTTTAGGATTTAACACACAAACATTTTAATGTAAAACACCACTACTGGTCACATACACCAAATTCAGTAGCTATCTCATTTTATACCACTTAAAACACACAACAAACTCTTTGAATTTGAATAAATCAATTTCACAAAATCTCATGTAGTTTTGCACACAAAACCCCTTAAGAAACCCACTTGTACATGATGTTCACAATTGTAAGTTACAAAAACAGTAAAGGCAGCCCAATAAATATCAATTAAAACAACAAATCAGTTTTTGGGCATCCTCATGTTAAACAAGAAGTGTTCTCTTTGTAAAACCTTCATTTTCACACAAAAGTGGAACCAAAACGTCACTTTCTTTACAAGCACAATTAAAACTCATTATTTGCAGCAATTACCAAAGGGGATAAACATTATAAACAATATTTTTTGCCTTATTACAGATCAATAAAAACAACTAAGTATTTATAGGGCATCCCCAAATAAACAAACAAAACACTTCTTTGGAAAACCCCCAATTTCACACCAAATTGGCATTTTAAATTCAATTGCAATGGAAACATCATTAGAACCAATTTTTGTAGCAATAATAAAATTATATAAATCTGAAAATATGATAAATACAGAATGCTAATACACAAAGATTGCATCAACATTGGAATCACCTACCAAATCAAATGAAACCATTGAATCCTTTGTGCGAAAACACAAACGCACCACCACCGCACCTCAAGAAGGGTAGATCAAACCTAAAAATAGAAACTTGGACCAAGAAAACCCAAGGTTAAACCTTAGGTTCGAACCCCTACCCACTGGTCATTGTTCAATTCAATAAAAAGGGAGGAAACCCTAAAAAAATAGAATGAAACCCTAATCAATTTGAAAGGGGAAAAGAAATGGACAAACTTACTTGAGAAATCTAGAATGAATATCCCCAAAACACTAGTATCTGAAATTTAAAACGTCCAAAACTCAGGGGATGGTCTCACAAGAATTATTAGGTCATTTAGGAATTGGAATGGAGGGAAAATATTAAGAATAGAAGGAGTTATGAAAGGATCAATTTGCCTCTCCAAAATCTGGACGATTTCTGAAATCCAGAAAGTTTCGACTATTTTCGCGACTCTATCGAGCTCCAAATTGTGGGAGGAGGGCATGGGGTCGTGCCTGGGATTCTTAGGGTCGATAGGGAGGTGGCATCACCGAAAAATAAATTTTAATGAATAAGATATTAATACATTAATGAAACAATTTAAAACTAGAAAATGGGCCTTCGGGTTGGCCCAATTCTCAAATAAAAACAAAAATCCCACATTCTTATGGATTTATAAAGGCACCAAATTTTAATTTGGGGTTAATATATCATGGGAGAACAAATAGGAGTTGGAATGAGTCAAAAATATTAAAAATTGAAAAAGTTATAAATGAAACAAAATTTATTTTTAAATCTGGAATTGGGCTCGCAGTTTGGCCCAATTCATGAAAACTCACCTATTCTCAATAAAACCTTTGGAAACCACCAAAACAAATCATGAGTGGAAAATAAATTTAAAATAACCCTAAAATAGGTTACGTACGTGACAAGTTCTCATACATGATAGATAAACTCAATATACTACAAAAATATATCCCAATGTTTTGATACAAAATCTCATTGTATTTCAAACTCCATACACTAACCTGGGGAGAGAAAACATTTAATACAACTCATTTCCAACCCAACCCACTAAGAACCTGCCTGGGCGTGTAGTAAGGTGAGAGTGACACCCCTATCCTACCACCAATAGGCCAAGAGCGAGTGACAAGAATTGGGAATGTATATATCTAGAATATGAGGCCTTTATATAAAGTACACATATCCATTCTCATAGCCATCTCAATGGAACAATTCATAGATATTAAAAAATAAAAACATCTCATGTGCGATCAAGGCATGTAGAAACCACTAGGAACTACATCAATGTTAAAAATGGTAATAAAAAAGATATAAGGGTAAAAAAATACAAAACCAACCAAAAATGATGACACAACATAAAAATTATTGTGAAATATAGAAATGGAAGGGATCCCATCTAACAATATCTGAGGATGAACACCATATCCTGGTCAATACCACCATGTACGACTATACTCCTCCAATAATTATTCTATTAAAGTCTCTAGTGATCTTATTATTTTATTTCTAAGATATAAATGTTGTGGGAATATCCCATGAAGGTGTCAGTATATAAATTTATAGTATGGATCCTAAAAAACTTAGTGTGAAGTAATAGAATAAAAGATCCAAATCAACACATATGGAAAGAGGGTAGATAAAACCAGCCTCAGATATGCTTGAGGATATCTATCCTCATAGACAGCCAAGAAAAATTTATACTCTTAGATCTCCAAATGTACTATAAATAATACCATAATGACACATTACATTTTATGAATGATTAAGTAGGGTGTGTACCTTGCCAGTTCCTCATCCATTCGGGGGATAACTACCTCTAATAGAGGACCTTCTCACTGCCAATTCTCAACTATGGGGAGTACCAATCTAAATATAAATAAATATACCTAAAATTAAAGTGGAGTAGTATTGTATCTAAATATAAAAAATATATGGAGGACCCATCACCTAGAGTAGTATGTACGTTATGATGCCAGTAACAATATGTTGACCACAACTGAACAATAATGTCAACTATACATCATTGAATATAGTGTCATTCTAAAATCAACCCATAAAGGATTGTTTATTATAAAACAAACTGAAAAACAACATTCTATGTTGATAACTATTTAGGATATTCTATTCACCAACCTAAATATGAGTTTTGAAGAAGTATTTACAGAAGGTATAAGTTTCAATGTATCATACATGGTGTGTATATAATGTCACACGACAAATGACTCCACCTAAACACCTATGTTTTCCCTATAAGAGACTCATTTTATCATTCCATTTAGATAAACATGGAATATACCTATTATAAATCATGATTTAAACTCACCTATCATCTAGGTTGAGTGCACTCAATACACAGATCATTACACTTGGTACAATAATATTACATGTCCCTACCAGGAAACCATGTGCCTTATCACATAGGTTAATGGTCATGTGATATAGGGAGAAAAAATGTATATTTTATTAGTGTCACATTATGTGTAGTCACATCCACACGACCTGTGATGTTTATCGTGGCCAAAACACAAGCCTCTATGAGATTCTAAAGAAAAAGGCACATGTTCCTCTATATTTCATGTTATTTAAAATCATTTTTTATAGATTGTGTCTCCAGTATTCACATGGATTCTATTTATCATTTTACAACAACATTATCCACAACATTTCTTTAAAAAATACTATAATCTACATGATTTCATCACAAATATTAGTTTTATGATATTTGGTTTCTGAAAAAAATTATCTAGTTTACTTAGATGTATCCATTATGCCTCTAATAATTGTTCAATGTCCTGATCCATTATTCCCTCACAAAAATCAGAAATTACATCTTAATCTATCATCCAAACAATGATACCTTTTTCATTGTCAAATCATTCATGAATTCATTAGTTCATCCACGCTCAATTACATCCTAAATAATCCAAATCACTAATCTCAAGGGACAATGACAATAAACATGAAGAGTAGTCATGAAAAATGCACAAGAAAAAAGTTATACCATATTTTTCCAATTAGATTCCATTAAAATAATTCACATTGTTTGAAAATGGTTATTCACATGTGATGTTGATATAAAAAATTTGGTTCACCTACACTAATTATATTTTTTCTTTTTTGGATAATGTAAATTGAAAAAATAATGAAAATTGACAATCAATTCTTACAAATTAAATAAAATGGAATAAATATATGTAAATAATATCATTATAATAATAATAAAAAAATACATGGTAAATAACATGTATTTTGGTGATGATAGTGAATTTTCATCCATGTTCATCATTCATATCACGAATCCCCTTGACTATTTTTCATCGATAGATGTTTTAGATTTTCCAATACCAATAGATCTCATACATTCTTCTCTTTATCCTCCGAGGGTTTTGTGACTAACCCTATATATTTCTCATAATAATGTATATATAGAGTTACATTAGGTATTATGAAATTTATTTAGATTAAGATAATATTTTTTTAAATACCTAATGATAATACCAAAAACTGCCTTACCCATAGTACCTTATATAAATGAACATTAGGCCATTCTGAAGGTAAAAACCATATCCAAAAACAACAAAAATCATGGATATTCTGTCTATGTTTTTGATCATTGGAAATCAATTAATTCTGAAAATTTTCCAAAATTTGTTTCAATACAAATTAATATTTTTAATAAAATAATTCTAGGGTCCCAAGTCACCGAAAACACTATTCTAACTCTAATGAAAAACTCAAAGATACATATAGATATATTCAAATGATTTTACTACATAATATAAGACTAAATACAATTAACAATATCATAAAAAATTATTTTATCATTTAAATGATGGATATCATAAAAAACATATACATGGGTATTATGGCACATCCATAATTACAGAAATCATAACATAGTATATATGGTATCAAAAATTATTTCCGATAGTAGATCAGGATTTAATCATGTATTTCCCATTGTGTATTAGGCTTCACTCACATATTTCCCATAATATATCATGTATTAAAAACTATTACCAACTTTGGATCGAGCATCCATACTCATTTAACCATTATCTCATGAGATGTAAATATATTTCTAATGTATTGGAGGGATATATAGGTCCTTTATATAATGTAATGATTAATCATACACTTTTGTTCCATATTAAAAAATATAACCATCACATCATTAAACAAAACAAAATAAGAATGAATTTCCTAGTAAATTAAAATAAATATTATAAACATTTTATATCATTAAAACCCCATAGAAAAAAATTTATGTCACTAAAAACATCATAAATAAACTACAAAAAGATAATCAGTTTCATATACTCTTAAAAAAATTACATAAGTAAATCATTCAAAATTTCATCGATAATAATAACATTATAAAACCATGGAAAACCATAGGTTATCTAATGAAATTATTTAACATTAATGGAAAATAGAATTCAATACATATAACAAATAATATTATATTTACACAATATAGATAAATTATATAATGTTAAGATTATAATATCCCAAAAAAATTAATTTATGTGAATTTATGTGAACATCCATAAATAAATCTAACTAATAATAGAGTATTTAAAAAATATTAGAATTTAAAGAAAATTGCGATTTTACATTGAAGTTGATGAGGGAAGAAAAATATATTGAAGGATAATTTCAGAAAAAGATAAAGAAATTAAATATTCAATTAAGATAAATATGTTATATGGTCACATTTTAAGAATATTCTTGATCAAGAATATAAACTGTCAAAGGAAACAATTGAAATGAAAAATACTTTTTAGGAGTTTCAAGAGAATCACTTTGGAAATAAAAAATTTCATTGATATTTTGAAATAATTTTAAAATAGATATTTCATAAATATATTTGAAAAATAATTTTTTTTATAAAATTTGGGATCATATATATATATTCTCATATATAATTACAAATGTGGGGAAAATACGTGTTTACATAAAAAATTTTAAAAAGTGAGGTTTTTCACACATTGATGAAAAATCCCTTATAAAAAATGTAAAAAAATATTGAAAGATTTTATGGAAGTTAAAGTAATAAAAATGACATTAATAATTCAATTATAAAAAATTCAAGGATATTTGGGAAATCATCTAATTAATATTCAAATTTAATATTATAGATTCCTAACTCAAAGAAAAATATAGGGCATGTAATCTTAAAATTTGTAAATAATGAAAGATGTTTGAAACAAAAATAAGTAGATGAAAATTAATACCCATGTAACTAATATAATGGAATAAATTTTAACCATATTTATATATAAAATTAGAAAAATTACCCAAATATATTATCATTCAATGACATCTCAATTGCAAAAAAAAATTATTTGCAATAAAACCCTCAGAGTATAGGTAAAGTAATAATAAAAGGACACAGAGTGGACGATTATGAAATGTAAATTCAAATATCATGAAATTTATGTTACATAATAATTTAAATCAATAGGGTTTTCATTAAACCATTTAAAATAAATATTTTTCTTAAAATCAAAAAACTCTCAATGAATGAAATTTGATAATAAGAACACCTTACAACCTTATAAACTATTGATTAAAACCCACATGAGAAAGATAAAATGGCATAAAAAATTTAATATGTTGAAATATAATATAATCATGGTAAAAGAAGTATTAAAGGAGATTTATGTATAATGTTACTAATAAAATAATTTTTATAATTACTAATATATCTCAAGGGGTGAAATTTTTGGACAAGAAACTGCTACCTCCACCCCTTAATTTATTGAACTCTAAAGTCATATATATATATAAAATAAATTTGTTAATAACCAATTTTCAAGCATTTTTAACATAAGTAACCTTTTAAAAAACATATTTATATTTATTCTCTACATGTATATTTGTTTTTATTAATTTATTTTCAGTGTCGGGTGTGAGTATCCTTTATCATTCTGAACATGTTTCATAATCATTTTCTTGTTATACATTATTCTCCCATGTTTCATAATTCCTAGATCATTAATGGTACTATAATTTATTATGTTTAATTTTTTATAATGATTTAATTTCATTTGACGTGAATTTTTGTTATTATTCATGATGATGATTTCAATGATGATATTGTTTTAGAAATTTATAATTGAAGGATACTATTTTCTTAATTAGTGAGTAAAATTCATATATTACCATTTCATAAAAAAAATTGTTATTTAATAATTTATATCATTTATTATTTTCTCCGAACCATCCTAGGTAGAAAATTATAGTATTATTCATATTGGGTATTAAACTGAAAACATAAAAATATGATAATATCAATGTGTGATTATGGTTATTGAGGAGATTATTTTGTTATAATAAAATAATCAAAAAAGTAAAATTGAGGTATTTATATTTTATTAATTCCATTAAATATAAATTTGATGAGTTATAATAATAATTTAGTTGAGAATTAATTTTATCCATGTGAATATTTTTTTTATCTTTGTATGTTTATTTTAGGGAGTTAGTTTTATAATGATATATTTTTTTCTAATTTTATTTTTATAAGGAAAAATATATATCAGTATAATATAAATAACTAATAAATGAAATATCTATCTTATTATCATATATTAAAAACCATCATTAAATCATGGTGACAAAACAGATGAAATGTTTTGTTCATAAGGGTGATACTCGGCATAGGCCCATTAAGAACGTTTTTATTTCATTGATTGAATGAGAGGGGAATATAAAATAGTTATGAAAACAATATATATATATATATATTATTTATTATTATTTAAATAAATAATTATGGATATAATGGTTTGGATGAGGTTGGATGGGATGTATAACCAAAGAATGTAAAAGGGTATGTAATACTTTGGTTTAGAACTTGGATATTTTTGTGAAATTTCTTTTGTAAATGAATGACTCGGGGACTGTTGTTATGACTAGGGATTCTAAACATGTTCATGGGCTCTATAGGATGATTATTTGGTATCATATAATGGTAATTTCAAATAATAGTTTCTACTTCACATGGGATTAAGTGATCTCTTTTATAGGTGAAAAATATAGATAAATATTTGGAAAAGAATGTTAAGTAAGGGGTGTGAGTGTAATTACATGATATCCAAGTTGGTTAGGTGGGGATATTTTGGTGATGAAGATGTTATGACTTCTAAAAAACTATTTTTTTATATTTGGTATATGTAACAAATATATTTTGTAAAATTAGAACAAAAATATATTAAAAACATTAAACATATTGATTTATTTATAGATATATATATATTAGGATATTAATTATAAACAAATATATTTAACATAAAAATATTAAATATTTTAAAAAGAATAATTCTTTAAAAAATTTATTTTACCTTGTTAAGTAATATTTACCTTGGTGAGGTAATTGTATTCAAAAAATTGAAATTGAACTTATTAAATAATTAGGCTAGGTTTATCTACAATTTGAAAATATATTTATCAAATTAAAATTTAAAATTTTAGAAATTTAAATTTTAATATTAGTACACATAGCTAATAAAATACACTCCAAGAAAAATATTGTTTTTTAGCATCAAATTTATTTAAAGTATAGATTTATCAATTTCATGAAAATCCATTACATGAATTATTTTATTAGAAAATTATATTATATATATGGATTCATAATAATGAATAATAAAAATATCATTGAGAAATTTAATAAAAATAACTAACTGAAAAAAAATTAATTTATAATAAAATAGCATAATCTTCCAAAATGTTGACAAATTTTTTTATAAGTTCAAAATTAAATTTTTAAAAATTAAAATTTTACCCATTAAATGATTAAATAATGAATCAAATTATTTATTCTCATATTGATATTTCTCATATATCTACAATGTCTTAAAATTTAAATTTATGGAATAAGTGCATTTTAAATATTCAATTAAAATTCTATTGACTTAGAAAAATCCCAAAAAACATGTAAAATCCCAACCATTTATGGAGGTGAATTGGTATTGAGTTATGTTAATTTTTTTCAATAAACATTTGATAGGGTTTTACCTTAGGGTGTGTTTCAGTGAAAATTAAAAAAATGGAAGAAAAAAGATTTGTGCACAGTGGGCGCACGACACGAGCCAACCATGACTCTAACCGAAGAAACTATGCAACCCTAGACAGTGAGGGTTCACATGAATAATACATTATTTTAAATACCTCACACACTAAAATGAGAAACTATGCACCACTAAAATAATAGGCACACAATTGGAAAATAGTTATGGAAAATGGTGCGCCTCTTCCCAGGAACCATGTGTGAGTTTTTAAGTGGCATGGAAATTAATTTTAAAATACCCCAAATCCTATAAACTCACTTATTATAACTCTCATTCGACTATATGAATTATTTCAAATTTTTTAAGCTTTTTGGAAGTATTAGAATGCCTTACGACTTCCGTTATTCATGATTCAAATCCCGAATCAAAGATATGGTCCTTCCACGAAAAGTGGATCACATCCCAATGATTTCCCATTTATCCTCTTTCTTATATGGTTCTTTTGAAATTATTTATCCACTTTTGGGGAAATATTAACTTATTTTTTATGATCTATATCTATTGTTGTATAATTAGATCTAGATTCATATGATCTTTTTGAATTTAATCCTCATTTATGGTTTTAGATCTTGATTCTGATCTAAGGAATTCTACTACCCAATTTTGGAGATTTTTATTTAGAAATCATTCATCAATTAATTGAGGTCAGTGTTCTATTATTCAAATCTTATAGTCTTGGCATCATTTCTAATTATGTGATTATATAATTTTTTGGTTTTTATTAACAATTTAGACTCTGAAGATAATTTTTTTAATGTGTTCATTTGAATAATTGTGTAATATGGGATTTGATGGAATAATTGAATTGTAAAATTGTTGTAATTGATTGATAAATTCATTATTCAAATATTTAATTGAGAATTTGATAATTAATTGTGAATTAATTATTGTAATATTGATATTTTTCAATGGAATTTATATGACCAATTAATTTTTTAATTAATTAATATGGTATATATGATTAATAAATAATATAATTAACTAATTTTGTGGAAGTGATTAATTAATTGTTAAATTATGTAATATGATTGATATTATAAATCAGTTGTATAATTAATTAATGTTAAGAAGGTTATTAATTTATTTTTGAATAAATTAACAAAAGTTACACTAATATTAATTTAAATGTTGATTAATAATGATCAATGTGATACAATTATATTTAGGATATTGGTGGCATATATTTACATGTTTTTTATAAATATGAACATTTGATAAATGTTATCAGTACATGGTCTACTAGTTCTTTAGCCTGTAATAACAAATGTGTGTGGGAAATGAATTATTTTCAAAGTCCACATGACCAGGACATGGTCTTCCAGTTCTAAAGCCTGTAATGATAAATTTGTGTGGGACAAAATCAATTGTTTCCAAAGGCCAGAAAATTCATTTCATGATGACCTATACCCTAGAAATTGGAATTTTTATATGATTCCACTTAAAAGTAATATGATTTGAATTTAAATGGATAATGAAATCCCATTTGATTATTGAATTATGACATGATAATGTTAAATGATTTAGAATCTGGGGTATTCCGAAGAAGGTATTTAGGTATGGGTGTTCTCAAAAACTGGGGGGTTTATAAGGTTAAATAAACAATATTTGGTAATATTGTAACTGTTTAATTAAGCATTGTATACATTTATTTACAAAAATTCAAATATTTTTTTAGACTGGTATTTTTTAGACACGTTGTTGGTGGCCTACTGATTTGTACTCACACCCTACTCAGGCTTCTAGATCAGAACTCAAATAGACTTTATTTTTGTAATATAGGTTAAGGGAAAATTCCCTATGTTAAATTTCAAATTTATGAATATATATTGGATGTGGGAACTAGACGTGTTTTGAGACCCCTTTGGAATATTATTTGGGGTCTTTAGTTTCAGTTTTCATTTTTGAAAATTTTCAATTACATTAGCATAATATTTTTTTCTCAGTTGGATTTTTTCTTTCTTGATTGACTATCATTTTATATTGGGTTTTTTATTAATATAAATTTCTCCGATTATTGTTAAATATTTATATCGTTGTATTACTCTGATCAAATACGACATAATATCCCCATGAATGACTTATAAGACTATTTTTTATATTTATATGACTCTATAAAACTATAGGGGGAATGCCTAAGGACATGTGACTGACCGGATCAGGGCTCCAGTGTGTGGAACCTTGGTCCGGACGTTACAATGTATTATGAGTGGACAAAATTTTATTTCCACCTTCTTTTTCATACTATTGGGAAAGTCAGATATGAGACTAGGAAGATTCAAGGCATGGTATTTAACCTATTCATGGGATATATAAACTCATGTATGGGGGAAACCCAAGTGCTCAGAGTGGGATTATTATTGTTGTTTTTTGATTTTATAGTTTAATATTATTTCACCTTGGGTGACACACTTGTTTTGTGAAGTAGTTATTGTTTCTAGATAATGGTAGAAATGGAATTGTGGCCTGGTATGGCATGGGAGTTGAGTCTTCATGAATCATTCAAGGAGATTAGGATTATTTTGTTACATGTATCATTTAAGGAACACAAGGGAAAATTGGTTTTGGGTAAGCTATTGAACTCGAACTATTTTTTCATTATTGAAAAATTAAATTGAAAATGGTTCCTAATATGAATTAAACATGGTAAGACAATAAAATAAGAAAATAAATGAGTGGCTAAATGGGAAATTTTTTAGGAGATGTGTTTACCGTTGTTATCCAAGACCATGGTTTGGGATGGTTAATGTTAGTAGTAGCACCATTGTTTTGACTATGTGGTGAGGTTTGGGAAAAGTACTTTTGTGAATTGTTGTAAATTTCTTATCACATAAATGTGATAAATTTGTGTTCTAAGTCCTAAGATGTGTGTTTTTAATTTTAGATAATATTCCTCCATTATGATTATTTAGAGGACAACCCAAGGGAATGGTTAGTAATGATCATACAATGATGGAACCCAAGGCAGTGGTCACGCTAGTTGAGGACACATGGGAAAAAATCTAAGATTACAACATTCAATTTATGAATTTCAAGGAATGATTCAAATGGAGGTATGAGAAGAGCATGTTTTACATGAATAGGGAGAATTAGTAGCATAACCCATTGGATTTTATTGGAGAGGGTGGACCCGAGGGAGCAGAGTTATGGTTTGAGTCCATAAAAACGATTCTTTACCCCCTGGAGACTCCTACCAAAAAAAGGATCACATTGTCCACTTATATGTTATGAGGATCTGTGAAGCCCTAATGGAACATTCACGAGTGTACTAGACAAGCTGGTGGTATTCTATGGAATGAATTTTTGGAAAATTTCTTTTCAAAATTCTACCCAAAGACACCGATGAAGTAAAGTGAAGTTGATTTCATGAGTCAATCTCAGGGGAGCATGTTTGCGATGGATTGCGCTTGGCACATTAAAGACCTATAATGAATTTATCAAGAATATTAAGTGGATTATATAGCTATAGAGATATGATTTTAGGATGAAAATAAGTGAGATATTAGGTCACAAGTATTTATTTTTTTGGTTAAAGATGTTTTTTGAGGTGGGGGATCATAATCTCAAAAAAAAAAGAACATATGAGAGGCCTATAGTGCAGGACAAGTGGTTTCTTAGGCATGATAAGGGGGTAATACTTTTGAGTGTAGGAAGCATAACTATGACAATATTTTCTATAGGATTTGGAATCAGAATACACATAGAAAGGGAATAGTTTCACATGATCTAACTCATGTGTTTTTTTACTAGTTTGGTAGGAAGAGACACATCCATAAACATTTTACATGATCACCAAAGGATTTTTGAGGTTGTAACAGATGTGACCTCTATAGTGGTTCTGCATGAATCCTCATAATGTAGTTATTGATGGACGAGATAGATAGAACTATGTTGTAGGAATGATATTTTCTGCCCATATCAGTCTAGTAGTTGGAGTTCTACTAGATGAAGTGGTAGAGGTAGCAGACATGGTGCATTTGGGAAAGGGAACCCATATTAGTAGAGTGGTGAAACTCTAGGGAGTTAGATATCATCATAGGGAAGAGGGGTAAGATAAAAACATGAAGTTTGGCCTATACTAGTTGATATAAAAGTTTTACCATCGTTAGTGAGAGGTAATATTCATGTAACCTATACATTATCTAGGTCCTTATATAATATTGGTACCTCTCATTACTTCATATCTGTGAATCATGTTAATGGTTTGATCCTAATGTCACAATTTGTGCCAATGGTTATGACTAAATATATATCATTTGGAGTATAGTCTAGAGACATCAGTTAGTGAAAATGATATTCCCTTGAGATAGATGAATATAATTTTATATGGTATCTAAATATCCATGACATGATTGTCTTGAACCAAATTATATGTATGGATTGGCTTGTTGCATACTGATCCCACAAAGACGATTACTATATTAGAGTGACATTTACATATCCTATGTGTGACCATTATATTCACCGGTGAGAGTGGGATATATAAGAAGGCAGAGCAGGGCCAATCACTTAGCAACTGGGGGATGTCACATCCCAGGTTTCTAGTCTTTTACAAGATGACATTTATGTGAAACACGATGTTTTTTTCATGAGTAGTGTAAATATTTAAAGTGGGTTTTCCTGAATAATTCTCTAGGATACCACCTTAGAGATATGCGAAATTCACTATTGATCTATATTCAGGGGATATCCTTGTTTCTATATCCCTAGATATAATGGAACCTATAGTGTTTCATGAACTCAAGGATTGGTATGAGGATTTGGAGGATAAAGATATTATCTGTCCGAGTACATCACAATGGGGATCACTTATGTTGTTTACAAAAATGATGATGGGATCTTGTGATTGTGGGTATATTATTTGAAGTTGATCAAGATGGATATAAACTACCAGTGTCTAATTCCACATATCAATGATCTTTTTGAATAGTTGAGAGGAGTTTATGTGTTCTTGAAGATCAAATTTATATTTGGGTTTCATCACTTGAGATGTCAGCATTCTGATATACCCTAGAAAACTTCATGAAGCATTTATATACATTATGAGTTTATCATAATGTTTCATGGGTTTATGAATCCACCAATAGTGTTTAGGACCTTGATGAACATGATCTTATATCTGTACCAAGATCAATTTGTTGTAGTATGTTGACAAAATCTCGGTGTACCACAAGAATCATAACCATCATGTTCAACATATTGACATTGTCCAGATTACACTAAGAGGGCATCAGTAATACACCAATATAACTAAGTTCCAGTTTTGGATTGATTAGATACACTTATTTGCATACATAATCTCATATGAAGGTGAGTTAGTGGATAAAGACAAGGTTTAGGTCGTGTTTTCTTGGGAGAATCCCAAGAATGTTTTAGATGTCAATATATTTCGGGGTTAGTGGATATTATCAAAGATTCATCCAAGACATTTCATATTTGGTGGCACAACTTTTAGGAATGAAAAAGAAATGGATAAAATTTGAACGGTCGGAAGCATGTGAGAATCTCTTCTAGGATTTGAAGAAGCATTGTACATTGGAACCAATCTAGGTCCTACCCATGCCAGGTGAGGAGAATATAGTTTATTATAATTTTTAAAGGATAGTACTCAGATATATGATAGTACATGGAGATTGAGATTTACCTTATGGGTCTTCGATGTCGAGGAAACATGAACGACACTACCCTATGCATGAACTCTAGTTGGTAGTAGTGGTTTTTTTCTTTCATGTGTTGGAAAAATATATTTTTGGGAAAAAATTACTATGCGTAACCAATCATAAAATATTGATTTATATATTTTCATTGAAAGATTAAAATACTCAGATGTAGATATTGGATGATTATATACAATCATTTTATTTTCTGTTAGTATAAATTCTTAAGAAAGGAAATAGTGTGGATGATTCCCTGATCATGAAAAATCATACATATATTGTTTGGGACTCTAGTATTGAGATGTGTATAATAACCCTACAGGGTGAGATTCATGTTTTCTTTTAGGAGAGTCTAGAGTAGATGAATCTCATTGTAGTTTAGTATAATTGACACATTTACGATGGATTGTTGATAGAAATTAAGTGGATCTAGAGTGATTGTCCTTGATTGAAGTCCAGGAAGTTAGGGAGACACCTTTAGATTGGATCACAGATAAATATTATATCATCTATTTCAATAATCAGGTTGTTGTACCAATGAGTATGTGATAGGAGGTCTTGTAGCAATTTCATTCCTTGAAATAGGTGGTTCATCTAGGTGAGACCAAAATGTATAGGGACATGTGATTTATTTTTGGGAGTATGAACATGAAAAAGGAGATAATAGAATTTTTGTCATGATGCAACACTAGTCAGCATGTGAAGGTAGAGAATCAACAAACTAGAGGCCTGCTACAGTCATTTCTCATTCTAGAATTGATGTGGGACAACGTCATGATAGATTTTGTAATGGGTCTTCCAATGAATCATATGAATAATGATGAAAACCAGGTATTTTTTGATTGAATGAAAAAATTAGAAGATTAATTACATATATGAGATAATTATCAGTAAATATGTTGAGAGAACTATATGTTTGAGAGATAGTCTATCTTCACAAGGTGACATAAACTATAATTTCTAATTGTGACTCATTTTTTACTTCATACTTCTGACAGGCATTGAAAAATGTTCTTGGTATTTAGGTATTATTTATTACAGATTTCCACCAATAGATAGATGGGCAGTCTTAACATACTATACAGGTGCTTGAGGATATGATGAGAGCATGTTTTCCTGACATTGGTGGTTCTTGGGAGAAGAAATAATCTTTAGTGTAGTTTTCTTATTACAATAGTTATTTGGAAACTATAGATCCGAAACTATATAAGGATATTTATGGTAGTCCATGAAGATCACCATTATCATAGATGGAGGCTAGTGAGTTAGAATTGTTGGGATCAAGTCTCATGCAAGAGATGTCTGAGTAGCTTCAGATGATTCAAAAACATATTTATATGGCTCAGAGTAGGAATAATTCATATGAGTACATACATAGATTATAGATAGAATTTAAAAAGGGTAATTGTGTATTCCTTCTCGTGTCTCATGGGTTGGGTCACCACTAGTTAGAAAGGAAGGGAAATCTGGCACCTAGGTTTTTTAGACCACTTGAAATTGTGGACAGAATCAGGCTGGTGGCATAATGATTGCCTCTTCCACAGAAATATAGTTATATGAATGATGTTTTCCATGTTTCACAACTATTATGGAATCACTCCAACTATTCTCATGAGATCAATGTGAATGATATTTATCATGAGATATATGTGTCCTTTGAAGAGCATTTGGTACACGTGTTTGATAAAAGTGAGAAATTTTTGCAGGGAAAGACCCTACCGATGTTCATGTGTTGTGGAAACAGGGGTGTGTTCATGAGAAAACATGGGAAAAAGAAGAAATTATGAGGGATAAAAAGACCAATCATTTTAAATTGGAATCATAGAGTAGCATGGAATGGCCTCTCAATGAAGAGCTATTATAAAGTGGAGATATTTTAAGATCCCGTCATTTATTGGTATTGAATTAGTCATGAATTTAGTTATTTTTTTTGTTTATATAACTTTTTATTTTTTTAACATGGTTATTTTTTGGGTGAAATTAAGAAAAATTGAAGAAAAAGGGGCTCTGCACAGTTGATGCATGGTTGGATAAAACCTTGCACCGAGCCCAAGAAACTGTGTTGCTTAGGATTGTGAGGGTTTACATAGATAGATCATGGTTTGACAAATAATTCCCCCTAAAAAGAGAATCTATTCACCCCGAAACAAAAGGTGCATAGATGGTGTACGATTAAGGAAAACACTGATCCCCTTACTAAGAAACCATATGTTTCTTTTTTATGTACCCAAAAAATAATTTTAAAATCCCTTGAACGCCTAAAATGTACCTATTTTGACCCTCAATTGACCCTCGGATGTCATTCACATTTTTATATCTTAATGGAATAATTCTATATCAATCCTAACTCTTTTCATGTTGATTCAAATCCTGAATCAAAGATATTCTCCTCCCCTGGTATGTGGATCTCATCTCAATGCTTTCACATTCATCCTCCTTTCATCTAGTGTACTTTTGATCAATGTTATCTACTATTATGTTAGATCTAAAACAATTTCGTGAGATCTAAATGTATGGTTGTAAATCTAGATCTATATTCATATTATCTTTATGACTTTAATCTTGATTTAGGGTATTTATATGGATTCATATCCATGTCTTAGTGTAACTCAATTTTGATTATTTACATTGGATGGTCGTTCATCAATGAATCGAGGTAGGTGGTATATTATTAAAACCCTATAATCTTGATATTTTTTATGGATATTTTATTTTATAATTTCATGGTTTATTTTTTAAATTGTGATTACAGTGTTAAATTAATTAATATGGTCAATTGATTAATTGATGAATATGGGATTTGATTGAAAAATGTAATTTCTAAAATGTATTAATTGATTGATTAATTATTTATCAAAAATTTTATTTGAGAATATAATAATTAATTGTGAACTAGTTTTTGAAATATTGGGATTTTACAATGGAATAAATATGATTAATTAAATTTTATATTAATTAATGTGATATTTATGATTAATTAATTGTGGAATTCAAAAATGTGATGAAACTGATTGATTTATTTTTGAATTAATTGATATGATTGATATGATTAATTAGTTATAGAATTAATTAATGTTATGAAATTGATTAACTAATTTTTGAGTTATTTAATGATATTGATACTGATAAGAATACTAAATTTGATTAATCATCAATGATGTGATATAATGATATTTTTTATATTGGTGACATATATATGTATATATATATATATATATATATCTATTTCTGTGTATGTTATACATATGAACGTTTAATAAATGTGATAGGAGGATGGTCTATAGGTTTCAAAGCCCATAATGATAATGGTTGACAAATGTGTGGGGGAAATGGAAATATGTTTCCGAATCCCACGTCAGTAATACATGGTATATTGGTTACAAAGACCATCGTGATAAATGTGTGTGGGATATAGTATTTTGTTTTCAAATCCCTCATGAGAGAGACATGATATACTTGTTTTGATGCCTACAGTGAAAATTCGGCATGGGACACAATCTAATATTTCCAAATCCCACGAGAACCTAGAAATGGATTCATAGACATTAAATGTTGGAATTGTACTATGATTTCAATTAGAATTAATATGGATTTAATTGAAATGGATAGTGAAATTAAATTAGTTATTTGAATTGTGATGATATAATGTGAGATGATTTAGTCTCTGGAATGGGATGAAGTAGGTTTTGAGGTATGGGTGTTCTCAGAGACTCAAGGGTATATGTGGTTAAATAAAGATTATTTTATAATATTATTTCTATTTATTTAACCATTTTACATATTTATTTATAAAACGACATAAAATATTTTAGACTAGATTTTTTAGACACTGTTGGTGGTGGCCTACTATGTTATACTCAGACCCTACTCTAGCTACCTGATTAGTACCTGAAAATACATTATTATTATAGGATAGGTTAAGGAAAAGTACATGGGTTAGATTACTGATTTTTGAATGCATCTTGGGTGTGGGAATATTATGAGTTTCAGGAACCACATGGGAGGCATCGATGTCTTTATTTTCAGTTTACATTTAATACACTTGACACTAACTGTAGCCTGAAATTTTTTCTATTTCAGATGAATATTGTACTTCCTTCTTGACTATCTTGAGATATTGGAATTGCTAATTGAGATATATATATATAGATTATATTATTGTTTATTATATCTTATGGAGAATTAATCTGATCAAAGAGTACATAGTAAATCCATGAGTGACTTATCTAACCCTCACTTCTAGTTAGCAGCCTCTTCCAGATGAGGAGGTGTGCCTGAGGTCATGTACTCGACGGGTTGACGACACCAACATGTGGAGCTCGGGTCAGATGTTACAAAAATCATATTAGAATAATTTTTATATGATACCTGTACTAATTATGTTCTTTTCCAAAAATTCATAATAAAAAATCTATATTGACTGATTTTAGAGAAAAAATTTATATATAAGAAAAAATATATATTTGTTGAAAATTTTCTTTTTAAACCCATATGTGTTTTTAATCATAATTTGAATGAATTTATAATTTATTACAATAATAATATTTTATAGAAGTTTTATAATTTAAAAAAAATTATAAATTATATACATCTAAAATTTCATGAATTATTTTAGTTAGGTGTTTAATATGAAGCAAGCAGTCAAACCAAATATTTTTTAAAGGAAAATACATTGAGAAATCTCAAGTTGTTACATTCTAAACACAGAAAGAAATTTCATCCTCACAAGTTTAATTATAAATAATTGAAAAATGTTGGGGTGGGTATTCCTATAATATTAAACATTTAGTATATAACTTATAATCTAAAATTTTCATTACACTTTTAAGCTGATATCAAGTTACTTATCATTCGTCAAAAAATATAAATGTTTCATATGATCATATATCGATGTATGTATGTACTGGAATAATATATTTTCCAAAACATTGATTTTCAAAAACAATTTGATCTTTATTTCACTAAACCCTAGAGAAATAATGAATTCCTCTAAAAATTAACCCTATCTTAATTCTTAAAATGGTATTTACCTCTAGATGATAATGTTACATCATAGTGAATATGTATATCATAATCAATAAAATATAATAGGCTTAAAAAAAATTTCACATATCAATTTCACATTAATCAATAATCAATTGCATAGTTATCAATAATATACAACTCACTTCTATTAAAATATATAAACATTTTCAACCAAAGTGATATCAATCCCTCATTCACCTGTTCAATAATATTTATCCATAATAAAATAACCTTTTCATAAAATCACATTACAAGTATAAAGATAACATTTATTACATGATAGGAAATATTTAGAGAAGAAATGATGTAGAATAATTCATATGTTTCCCACATAACCCCCCTAAAATTTAGAATATAATACAATATTATTTATAAATATCACTCATTAATGAAAATAGATAAATATATCTAGAATTAATTTCTATCAATGTATCATCTTTAGTAGATTTGTTTATACTATGATACTAAACTTTTCAATGATAATAATAATATAAAATCATTATCAATAATTTAGGTATACATCCTTATTATGCAATAATAAATTGTCGTTTCAAGTCACATACCATTCTCACCTAAATTATAATGATCATTTTCCAAAAGAAGAATAAAAAAAATTATTAGAACAACATCCAATAGAATAAATGTAAATCATCATATGAATATATAAGATCTATCCAAATATTTGTTATCTAGCGACACATTTATTTCAACAAATGATACTTTATTTTCAAATAGGTCACAATAGGTTCATCAAATAACTATCTCCGTTATTTTATGGTTACATTATGTTGGGTTTTATGCTACTTTTGTCCAAATAATTTAATATTATTAAGAAATAAATCCATCATATTTTCTTATAAAGATAATATTATTACCCAATTCATATCCATTAAGGTTTTTGAGTCATGTGTGTTCTTTTTCATCCACTCATCATGAATTATACTGAATAAAAATTAACTACCAAACTAGAAACTTCAAGGTGATATCCTATATGTGCATCTGTTACATAGTCACATATATATATGATAATATCTAGTCAGTGATTAATGTTATCGAATGATGATTGAATCATTAACTTTAATTTAATTTGACATGTAATCCTATAAATATACATGTTATTTAGTTTATACATATGGTATTCTATGAAGTTCTATTATCCCAATTTCAAAAAGAATCAATATTTCCTTAACTAATATAAATGATTTTAAATATCATTAAGATTATGATAAATCTTAACTTATGAAACATTGATGACATTTCATAAACCCCAATTATCCATAACTAATAACTTCTTGATCATCTAATGATATCATAACCCTAATCCGGCACAAACAAAATTGACCCATATATGTGGCGTTATAATTAAATTGCATAATGAAAACCTATCATTTCATTACTTTCCAAAAAAATAGTTTTAAAGATTTAGAGATAATTTTGAAAAATATATATTAACTAATAAATCCTATTTAATTTTAAACTAATTGGCTCTTTAATAACTTTATATGAAACTACATAATGTATAATAAAAGTTCAGCATCTCCAAATAAGTATTCAAAAAAGATACCATTCTTGACATTGTATAAATTTTTTATATTCATAACATTTTGAAATGGAAACATAAAAAATGTGTGATCTTAGATGATCAGAGTGGGTAACCATAAGTGATAAAAATTAATTATAAATGCGGGGACAAGATAATCATAATGGTATAATGGAGGTATATAAGAAACACATAACCAACAAAGTTGATATCATAAATCATGGAATTACATAAAAATATGTCAAACAAATTCCACATGTCATAGAAATAATACATACATGAGAATTACATCACATGCATAATTATATAAATAATAAAATAGTGGATCAGGTATGATAAAAATTTTCACTTTGTGGATTAGTATTCACTCACCTCATTGACTTTGTGGATTATTATTAAATCACTTTTATCCTATAGAAGATCACTAAAGAAAACTTGTTAACAATTTTGGATCAATTATCACTACTCATTTAAAATTTTTTCATGATATTTATATCATAACCCAGAAATTAGAGGGATATATATTGACCACCCCTCACTTCAGGATTAACCATAGGAAACTATCTCATAATTAATAATCTAACAATCATGTTATTAAAATGCTGGAGTAATAATGGGTTTTATAAAACATTACATTAAAAATTAGTCACTATTTAATTCATAAGGAGACCATGGAATGAAATTGGGTTTCATTTGAAACATCACAAATAACTAATGTAATTATAATGGAAATCATATAATTTTTTATAGATTTAATTATGTTAATAATTGATAATTCCATCAATAAACATAACATAATGAAGAAATGGAAAATAAATCTATGTCCAATGAAATTAATATACATCCTATCTAAATAAAAAAAATTATGATAATAAAGAATATGGAATTTACACAATCTAAATAAAGGGTATACTATTAAGATGATAATATTTGAATCCAACTGATGTCTGGATGATTAGATAAACATCTATAAATAAATAGAAGAAAAAATATGATATTTATATGGGAAATTCATTGTAGGAATAATTATGGTTATTATTACAACCTAGGTTTTAATACATTGATATTATATTTTAATAGAGAAATATATAATATATTTATCAAATACATTCCCATAGACCATAAAGGTTTATCATAATTGTGGACTAGATACACAATATTCCTATTTCATTAATGATTGTTCATATGATATGAATCATAAATGAATTATAGAACATGATCCATCATAAAATAACATTGAAAAAAGACATTAATTTGTGGCATGCACATAAATATATAATTACTTATGTAAAGGATAAACAAGAAGACATTACTTACATTTTAGGATTCTAATAACCACTTGTGTAACATCTTCGAGCATGGGATAACCTCCCCTGTACCCTTATTTTTTGTGCTTCAGATAACTTCCCATGTAACCACTTGTTCAGATTCATATCATTTAAATCTTAATCCACAAGAAATAAATAACCATATATGGATACTTATATACCATAATTATCATTATAATAATCATAAATAATATTCATGGGAAATATTTACACCACTAAAATGTAATAAGTGGTGAATATTGCTTTTGTCCCACATAAATAAATTTGAGTTGAAAAATATCTTACCACTTTGGTAAATATTGTAACCCAAGACCTAGGGATTAATAAAATTAATTAAAAAATTTATTATATTGACTATAAAAAAATATTTATATAACCAATAACCTTTATGTTATATATACCACACAAATTAAATGAGTGGTGAATATGGAATATGTTTTCTAGCAATAAAAGGGAGGCGAGAAATACACTACCTAAAGTTTGAACATTTTTAATAATGTTGAAAACTACTATATTATACATTAAATATTATTATAAATATATCCATGAAACATATATATATATATCATACAAAAATATTTTTTACCTTTTATTTACTTTTTGGGTAGAATTCCCTGTCAAAATCACGTTTTAGGTAATAACTACTTTGTTTTTCATATATGTCTTGGTTCGTGATTTTAGTTTTTCAACCTCGATCACGGTTCCATGATCTCAATAAATTTATACATTATATAAATACCATATATATTCACTATATGTGTATTTATAGTAATTAATTAATGTTATATATACAAAATACATTAGACTATTGATAGAGATAATACGTTAAACATACAAATGACTATTGTTTCCATTTTCACAATTGATGGAAAAATATATTAATAGTAATGTACCTTTTGTAGAATAAATATTATGTCATATATATCATAATTATTCTTTAAATATATCTTTATTACCATCCATGTTAAAAAAATGAAAAACAGATCACATCACTTCTTGGAGGTGATATTCCACATGTATGGGTGAGGGATGTTATCATTTCCCAATGGAAAGGAAGTTAAAAAGGTAGATATGATATTATAAATCCATAATTAAAATAATATCCTGAATATAATATATATACATTTAATATATTACTAAATCTATTTGTGAGAAGGAGTAATGGAAAAAAATTACACCTGTTCGCTAAGCAGTAGTCTGATGAACAACTGATCAATAGATTTCTCCCCCAGTAAAAAGAATAGGAGATAAATGTAGTTCATGAAATTACAATAATAAAATATATATTCATTTTAGATAAAAAATTTATAATATTTTCAGGTATTAGGAATATATTTAGGTGTTAGAGGATGAAATAAAATGAAAATGCATGGTTAAGGTTAATACCTTTTCTTCAAAGAATACCTTTTGGTTTACACATAATGCCTTCTTAGGAGGGTATCATAATGAAAATAATTCCTATAATATGTGGTAAAGGAATTAAGAAATAAATTTGGGGAGTTATTTTATAGATAATTGGGTTTTGTATGTATGTAGAGGAGTGTAGGGGGGGGGGCCTTATATGGGATGGGGAGAGAAAACAACCAGGTTTTTAAAAAAGAAAATGGTGTACTCACATTTTAAACCTGACATGAGGATAAAAAATAGCCCATTTGAATACCATATATTATATAAGGATGTAATATTTCTTAAAAATGGGATTTTTTAATGTTTTTATATGATTATACCACTTATAATTATACTTTAACCCTCAGTAAAACCTTTTTAACCTTAACAGAAGTAATTAATATTTTATTTTTTTACTTTTCTACTTGATAAAAAATTAATTGGAAAATATTATATTAAATTAATTAAAATGATTAAAAATATTTAATCCAAGTGTCTGAAATTATTTTATTGAATTCAAAAAATTTAATTTAAAATAAAACCAACATACATGATGAAAAAATTGTTTTCCAAAGAGAAAATATTCATTAGTATAGATTTTTTTAATTTAAATATTAATTATAAAATTTATTATAATTAACTAAATTATATTAATAAATATAAAATTGAACTATTTAAACTTTTTAAACCATATTAATATAAAATCTATCTTTAAACTTTTTTAAATGAAAAGGCAGTTTGAATAAATATTCTTATTTACTATTTATTGAAATATTAATATTTGTAGAAAACTCTAAAAAAACACTCAAAGATAAATATGAAATTTAGATTTAAAATTTATTTTTTCAATTAGATACATATCTAAAATTTTTAAAAAATACATATATTAATTTTTTCACAAAAGGAAATATACACATATTTTTTAGAACATATTATTTTCGTAATATATAATGACTTTACTAATAAATAAATACTTTATAACAATATTATCTTATATAAAAAACAATTATAATTAATTTTATAAGTCTTTTTATTTATATTAATTTCTCCAATATTAATCACTATGTTATAATAGTCATTTATAAATAATAGTGTTTCTAGTATATTTATGTTCCTTAAAAATAGGGGTTATGTGTAACTGCAACTATTAAAGAAATTAAATTTATTCAAAAACATTCTTAATAACATTAAATGGTAAATTACAAATAACATAAAATGAATTTCTTCCATTAAGGTTGTCACTAAGACACAGAAAATAAATAATCTTTTTCCCTATCAGGTCCTCAGGTTCATACATAGCTTCTTCAAATTAGTGGCTTCAACAAAACAAATTGACTTGTTGAGTGGTATTATTTAAGAATCTTTTCACTCTATAATATAGAATATCCAAAAATTGTTCTTTATAAAAAATACCATGTCCTATAAGTTCTAATTTTTAGATCATTTCATGTTAACGATCATGTATGTACTTACTCATGGGAGATCCAGGAAAAGATTTTGTATTTCTGAGAGGTTCAGTGGGAGATCCAATAAATAAACCAAAATTCTGATGTGATCAAAATTTTAAGAGTGATATGTATACATAGGTCTTAGTTTTCCATTATTACTGAATCATATTAACTTATTTTATATAGAAATTACTTTTCACAGATATCAAATTCCATAACACACAGGTGATTTTTGACATAACTATTATACTGAATTTCTACTATCCTTATGTGTTTCCCAATATCTATATCCCTCTAAATTTTTTCATCGTCTAAATGTAGTCCCAAAATAGTCAATTATCCAAATTCATCAAAGTATATTTGTTTCTATAATAATTTATATATAGAGATTCATAAGGATCCATCTTAATGGTTGAGAGAATGCTATTGTTTTATAAAAAGTAATCCAATGGAATGTCTTGATCACAAAATTATTTCAAATCCATAAAACAATATATCAAAAGATCTTCTAGGGTTTGAGTCATTATCTTACAATTAACATGTATATTAGGATAATACATAGTGGTGAAATACAACATTATTTCAGGATCTTGCTGAATATTTTTTTAGAATATTGATGTAATCCTTGGATACTGATTGAATATAATATAATTTAGTATAACTAGAAACATTACCATTTCCTTAAATTATATCATGGAAATATGATCCAAAGATATATTTTCTCTAATAGTGATGATGTGTGATGAAATTATAAGGTGACCAAATATGACCCATATATAAATTTTTCCATTATATGTTTTTGGGAGATTGATGAAAAAAATATTTGGAAATGTTTTCTGATTTCCATTATCATATGGGTAATGGTTATAACATACCAATTGTGTTTTCTATCTCATCCTTAAATTATTGAAATTCTACGCACCATTATACATACATTGAAATATATATCATTATTTTTTCCAACCATAAATACTATATGACAAAGGCTAGTGGTAGGTGATCCACCCTTGTCTTTATTCATTTGTGGGAGCAATCCCCACATCCTTGATGGACGTGACGAGTTGTCACCTGAAATATGAGTAATCATTTTTACAAAACTATAAAAATATTAATTCTATTATAGTACCAAATATCAATTACCCATAATAACATAAATATCATACATAACATATCCCTAGAAGGATACAAATACCATCAATATTATGTCCATAAAAAGTAAAGAAATTACTACAAAACAATTATCTCAAACCTATAGAAATAAAAAGTGTTGTATTTTATAAATTTGTCCATTAATTTATATAATATTCATAAACTATCTACACATAAAACCTCAATGTGGATGTTTAAGTATTTGAACTTCTGATTAACCATAAACACAAAACCCCATGATGGTATTCATAACTCTAAAATTTACCTTACATAGAGACATATATACTTCCAAAATTTAATTTAACATTTATTCCATAAATAAGTTCATATATTACACAACCCCATTTCAATGGGATTATTGGGTTCAATCATTCACTAATAGAATAAAAAAATAAATTTCATTATTCTAGAGTCCATGTAGAGTGAGATAGTTAATGTTAATAATCTCAAAACATTCACTAAATAATGAAGAATAATATTTTTAGAGGGAATATCAACAAAAACTCTAACATTAAATTTCCAACTCTATAGTAGAAGATATGTGTTCCCTAATTATAATAATTCACATCAGCGATTGTGATTACATAAAATTTCCATTTTCCCATTATCTTCAGATGTTATTGAGGCTTATTTTCCATATTGTGCCTTGCTTTATGACATTATGTCACATAATTCACAATATAATTTCACCTATAGCACTGAAGTATGGATGGTTAATTCTACTGGGATTAATCTCTATTCATATAAATATATAAATTCATTCAATCAATTTGACATTAAGACACTTAATGAAATTCACTTCCATACGTAAAACATTTTGTATCCCTCTTATGTAAATTTCATCCAGGTGTCCTTCAACAATTTAAGTATTAAAGAATTTTCATATTCTCCACTCCAATGTTTTTAGAGTCTTCTTTGAATTCAAAATTTATATTCTTATCACACTAATGATATTTATGTCAAACTCTAAATCAATTTATACCTTGATAACCAATTGAATAATTTCATCATATCTACTAAAGTTTCTTATGGAAAAATTCTTTTCAGATACTTTGTTTTAATCCCTTGTGGAATTATATTACCTTAATTTCTTGTTGGATGATAATAACATATGTGTAACTTATAAGCATAGTAAAATTTTCCCTAACGGCACACATAGATTTCTCATCCTTATACACATGTTTTGGGAATTCTATTCCCATTTCATAAGAGTCATAAATAGAATTTTGTTATTAAAAAATAATCACCCTAACACATCCCACTCAATGGACTATACTTATTCCCATTTCCATGTAATCATGATAAGATCCCACCATTGATCTTATTTTACATCAAAATGATATTCTGTAAAATGAATTTTTCATTATCAAACCCCGAGAGAACATAAAATGTACTTTTAATGGTACTAGTCTATTATTAATTAAATAAAGGATAAATTGAAAAAAAAACAAGGTTAGTGTTGCCTCATAATAAACTCAGTAAAACATTGTTCCCTCATTTTCTAATTTTTATGATTAATTGGATTCATATCATAAGATAATTATTTGAAAATAGAAAAATATTATACATTATAGCTCCCATAAAATTTGGTTTCTAAGGAGGATAATCACTAGATTTTCTATTGTATTTATCATTAACATGGTCCCTTCCAGTTTAATCAATTTATCAAATATAAAATCATATTCTGATAAATAAAAACCATAATATGAATCAACATAATCATGAAAAATAACTTATATGATGTCTAAATAATGACACTTTCATTTTTATATATATCTTATTATTAGTCTAAGTCATTCATGGTATTTATTTAAATCCTTAATTAAGTAATTTAAAGTGTATTAGAATTTTAATGTTTATCTCCTAGGAGTGTCAAACCAGTTGTGTTTCAAGGATCATTATCATGAACAAGGTGATGATCGTCTCAATTCCACACACAACCCGTCCATAGTAATTAACCATACTTATATATAGTTTGGAGCCAAATACACATGTATTATATATGAATTGATGTTATTTCATAAAACCCCCTTGATCTATCCTTCACCAAAATTCTATCTCATTTTCTAATTCCTTAACATCCAAAGACTAATCCTTATGATTATCACTAAATTTTTTCTATCATACTTCCAGAGGTTACCTAAACATTTCCTTTGATACCACGTCTAATGATCCAACATTTTATTACATAGATATTAAATCATTATTGATTAATATTCAATAAATTTCAAAAATACATGATATTATCCAACCTATAGATCCTCACACCCTTCCTTGAAATTTAGATTTACCCTAAAGTGGCTGACCACTTCACCAGTATCCCTCAACCTTCAATCTAAACTATAGAGTTCATGGAGGCCTCATACCTATTTAGTCTAACCTTGGTGGCTCGCTTCATTTCAAAATGACAATTTATAAATTATTTTGACATATTTGTCTTTAGTTTTGGGTGTTTTAAAAGTTTTTTGACTATTGGTCTTCTCGAAAATCAACATATCATGATTCTATTCTCATCGAAGGAGGATTTGATTATGGCATGTTCGAGAGCTCCACATTATTAAAACTGATCTCATTTCCTTCTATTACAATGTTCTTATGATTTCCACATAAAGAGAGATATTCCATTAGTGGTTATATGATTATGTCTCTTTGAACATCCTTTACCTTTTAAAAATCCATCAATAATTTACATTCTTGGTAACATGGTTGGATGATTATTGTTCTTAGATAGTAGAACCAATTTAGTGTGCCACCATATTTCATTGTGTTTATGTATTGAGGATGGTATTTTTAAACAACCTATTTATTGGGTATGTATTTTGCTTAGAAAATAATTTTGTTTGAAGAAGATGATGTACATTGAGTCATAGAGAGATTTTTGTTCTATGTAGTGGATATTGGTACATTAATCTACGTCATATCGATGAGGAAACCCTCATGGGATGGTTTCCCAAACACATATTTTGGGTCAACTCTCATTGATCCTTGTACTAGTGCTTCATACCCCAAACTGTGCTCTACTTCTAGATACGTCTATGGTCAAGTTGATGGTGGTGATTCTTGACCTAGGTTTGGGAATATTTTTACTTTTCTTAAAATTATTCAGGAGTTTACAATATGATTGAACTGACCCTAGGAATGGTCAAATTCATCATTGTCCATTCCATTGCTAATATTGTCAGGGTTGGTTGTCAAGGTAATGGAAAGATGTTTTCAAAATCACCTACTACCAGTGTTGTAAAAACCCTTGTTGGAGAAATGGTTCTTGAAGTGAAACAACATACTACTATTCTAGAAATTGTTTTGTTTATGAATTGATGAGTCATCAATCTTAGAGAAACATCAATGGAAATTAATAACCAAAGTTGTATCTCCACCTTATGTGGTGATGGATAGGATATGCAGATTAGGAAGGATATAAAATAATACATTCCTAAACAGAAATGGAAACATGTTGGTTCTGGGTCATCATGAGATATCAAGCTCATTGATAAAGAAGTGAACTCACAACCAATAACAGATTAGGATGACTCTAATGGGAAAATAATGGAAAGGTCTCAATCGAGAAAGGGGAAGCATAAAATTACTCTTCATGGGAACATCCCAATCTTAAGGGGAAAAAATGTAGACCTCGTAAGGATTACTAAAACAATCCAAATAAAAAAGTTACTAGATCATCATGAAAGTCAATGTGGAATGGAAAATAAGTAAAATTGGGAGAATCTTCGACAGAAGAAGTGTTCAAGAAGGTCTCAATTAATTGGGGAAAGGATAATCCCGAAATATACAAGACTACACTTGATACCAATGTGAAAGACTAGGAGGGAGATCAATATGATAATAGAATGATTTTAAGTGAATCAGATTTGGTTGACTAGGGATCAATGCTTAGAGAAGAACATGGTGGAATATCCAGAGTGCTAGAATTAGACAAAGGGGAGTATCTTGATCCAATCCTTTATTATAAGGAAGAAATTATAGAATGAGTAATCAAAATAAATGATTCAGGACAAGATGTTGATTTAATTTATGAGATAAGTCATTTAGTTGATACTAGTGAGGAGAACGGGGCATGGATTCACAATAGATCAAATCTTGGCATAAGGTTTCAATGAACATAAATTCTATTTAGAGGAATTTATACAAACATAAGAAAAAATGGATACCCATCTTAAAGATATTATCAACAATGAATCATATATCTAGGTAACTTCACTTTACTGGGAATTATATAGAGTGTATAATTATAGAAATAACAGTCTATTTTGATAAATATATATGATTTCCCTATATATAGTAAAACATTTGTTCCTTGTTTGGTTTCCCACTTCCCCCTCAAAGTACATTTGAAATAAATTTTTATATTTGTTTTATCATTATCACACATAAATATCTAACCAAATAGTTAACTTTATTGAAATATCATACATAAAAAATTTCTTCATAACATAAGGAAGGAAACATAAGAAATAGTTAGATCATATGGTCAGTAAGGGTAAACATGAGAGATATTAAAATAACACGAACATAAGGGCCTATGAACATTATAAAATCATATAGAGACAATACCAAGCATATCATAGATCATAAATATGAGTCACTAAATTAATATTTTTTTAAATGACATGAATCACATAGAATCAATGAATATGAGACACAATAACATAACATTGGATAAGACATAGATTTTTGGAATACAAATAATAATAGAAAAACATATATCTAGGACACCCACAGAGATATTCATACGATGTTATGATTGGGATAATCACATGGGTAACTGCTTTTTGATTGGGATAACCTCCCATTTACCATTTTTTTGGGTATTTTATAACATTCCGCATACCCTTATTTTTGGGATTGGGATAACCACCTGTGTAACCCCTAATATCATAGAACATTAATAATTACCCAATTAATTTGATAGATATATAGGTCCCACCAATTACAAAATCCATACATTATTGCACCATAAGATCATAATACATTTATTATATCATAAACCATAGAAATAAATTGGATTTCCTAAAAAATTTATCATAGCATAACCCACGAAAAGTAAATGGTTTTCCAAATCACCCCATCAATTTATCAAAGCTTAACCCATAAAAAAGGAATGATTTTCCTAAACAATGCTTCATAATAATAATAAAACATTCAATAAATGAATAATGAAATTAAAATTGGATCACATTCTCTGAAAAAAAAGAAATATCAATTTTTTTGTTGATTGTGAATAGAAATACCATAAAAAGATCATTAAATAATTTGTGAATAAAATAAATTTTTTATTTAATTTTTTTTTATATATAAATTTATTATATATTAATGAAAATATTTTATTTTAAAATGGTCTTTGAATCATTATTGGATGCCTTAAATCATTGATTGTTCATTATGGAGGAAATAATCGTTGATTACATGCATTTAAAATTGAAGATTTCATTCAAATTTTTAGTAAAAATTATTTGATCTTTTCTTGGAAGAAAGAATCATTCCACGTAAACTATTTTTATAAAATTCAAATATTAGTAAAAATTACATTTAAAAATTATTGGAAAACAAATAAAATATTCAGAAAGTATTTGTAGAAAACATGGTCAAGGGAGATAAAGGGTTTCCAACATAAGTGAGATATAAATTTGGATTTTTATACACATTATTTTGGATTAATGAGTTCATAAAGGGTGGAAAATAAAAAAAACAAGTAATTTCAAAAACTAAATTAGGGATAAGAATATTCATTAGTTTTTAGAGAGTCTCATGATAATATATCTTCATTTAAGCACAATCATAAATAATCTCATTGAATAATGAGGTTGTAATAAATAAATTAACCACTTTGGTAGCTTTTGATTCATAATCCCCATAAAGAAAATAAACTTATATGTATATTTATATCATATAATTATAATGAAAATTATCAGAAATGAAATTCATGTGATCAAAATAAAACATATAAAATAAAAAATCTATAAATATGGAATGTGTCCTGTGGAAATTAATGTCATATATAAAATCTTTTTCCACATTGATAAGATTGGTATTATAACACCCATAGAAGAATAAAATTACATGAAACATTAAATTTCTGGATAAACAAATCATGATATATCATGTAAATGGGGAATTATATAAACTACAACAAAGAAACAATTGGTGAATATGGAATATGACTCCTAAAAATTAAATAACCATTATTATTTCCTTACATTAATTCAAGAATTCATTCATACACATTTCATTTTATAGCTAAATTATTTTTCATATATGTTTTAGTTTGATATTAATGTGTCATTTTGTTTCATCATGGTTCCATAATATATATAATTTTAAAAATAGAATGAATATTATATAATATATATATATATAGTAATCCTGTTATAGATAGAAATTAAAATGCACAATGTACAGAGACGGTAGGATATACATACAGTTGACTGCTTTTGGCATTTTCTAGAAGGATAGAATGAAGTAAATGTAATTATTAAATCACTTTTAAATAATAATTTTCATATTATAGATTTAAAATACATTATTTTAATTTATAATTGATACCATAAATTCCAAAATCTAATAAAGAATGTATCACATTTCTTTGTAGAGGTGGTAGTTTTTACGTACACAAGGGGAACATTATTTTTTCTAATTCATATAAAGGTAAGATGTTACATGTGATATAAATAATTGATAATTATATCCATTTATTCAATAACATATATTAAAATTATATAAATAATTATCTACATCCATTATATGAGGTAATGGAAGATGAAATTCATTTATTTGTTATGTTGTAGTACACCGTAGACTTGACCAATGGTTTAGTTTACCATTTAATGGAAAAGTAGAAATATATAGGTCATTAAATTAACATCATTATATCCCAGTATATGGTATATATATATCAGTTATTATATCATCATTGTTGAATAAAATTATAGGGAGTTAGAGTAAGATATAAATTAATTGAAGGTTTAAAAACTATATATATTCTTTAGAAAAATGTAATATATTTACACATAAATCCTTATTATGAGGGTTGTAAAATAAAAAATTAGGGAAATATTATGTTTAGTGATAGTAAATAAATGGATTTTTTGTATACATTTGGTTAAAAAACTAGTTTTTCAATATTCTATTGTAGAGGAGAGATGATACCCTTTTATATGTGGGGGAGAAGACAAACATGCGACTATTAAAAGAAAAATGGGTACCAATTTTTAGATCAATCCAAAAACCCCTAAAATGAAGAATTTTAAAACCATAGATGATATAGGGTCAAAATATATTTATAAAATTGTTATTTGGATAGGATTTTAGGTTATTTTACATCTTATCCATTTAGTTTAACACTAGATAAACATGTTTTAATCTAAACATTGGTAATGAAATTTTACAATTGTTAACATTCATATTGACCATAATATAAGTGGATCATATTATAGAATATGATTTATTATGATTTATAATAAGGAATACATTTTTTAAAATTAATTTCATAGAATTAAAAAATTTTAATCTTAAATTAATATAATATTCAAGACATAAATTATTTTTTCCAATGGGAATATTTTCATGAGTATAGAATTTTTAAATAAGATACCTCTGTATAAAATTCATTTTATTTCAATAAATTATATTAATAAATTTATAATTGAATTAATTTTATATTTAGTACCTTATTAAAATTAAATTGATCTTTTAAATTTGTTAAATGAGAAAGATATTTTCAATAAATATAAGTTCTTTTTTATATTAATCAAAAAATTATTCATCGAATAAAATTATCCAATATTTATCCTATCATAATTTTGATACGTAGGATTTAAAAAAAATTCATTTTTTAGTTACATTTTATCAATTTTTAATAAGTTATTTTATTAAATTTTTAGTAAAAAATACATATGTATTGTGAGAAAATGGTATTTTTGAAACATATTAATACACTATTACAAATTAAATACATTTTAACAATATTATTTATTTATATAAAAACATTATACATAATTTTAAAATATTTTTATTCATATTAATTTCATACGGATTAATGGGTAGTTTATAATGTCATTTTTGTATAAAAAAATTAATTGGATATAATGTTTTATTATAACTTGTTGTTGTATATAATGAAATCATTCAAAGAATTTTATTTATTTGAAATAATATATTTCATAAAAACTCAGGGTGTACGAGTAACAAAATAATGATTAATAGGAAACATAAAGGCATATATAGATAATTTATACACAATAGAGGGACAATACATAATACATCTAGATAAAGAATGTTGATAGAACCATTTGAAGAATTTACTCGATCAAGCATATAATATGTCAATGGACTAAGGAATTTAAGAAAAAAATTTGTGTTTTATGAAATGATTATTAGAAATAATATATATCCTGGATCATTAGATATGAATATTAATGTGATGTTTTATAAAGCATGGATAAAAGATTTCTTTTAGAAAACATGAAAATATATAAATAAAGTTTTATAGAAAATGAAAATTTTGGTAAAATAATTTATTTAACAAAAAACAAATAAAAATATATTCTTATCACATGTTGATAAAAATGTCCAAGATAGAAACTATTAAAAATTTTATTAAAAAAAATAAATAAGGTTAACTAGAGTAAATGAACTTAATCCATTATTGAGTAACAAATAAAGGCATTAATAATATCAGCCATTGATTATAGACCTTGAATAATAGAGGTTCTAGGATGAAAATAAAAGCTAAACCTGGATTCCTTACAAAGAGAAAATATTGATCCAATATAGAAAACATTATTACGAGAATGAAATTAAAACACCAATAATGAAGAAAATAGAATCAATTGATTGGGGTTTGAGATAAATAACTATAAAAATGACCATGATTGATTAAAATTCAATTACATATCCATTATAAAAGAATATTCTTGAGGAAACCCTCATGTTATGGTAAACATAAGAATCAAAATCAAATTAGAGGAAGATTATAAAATAAACCGCAAAAGATAATGAAATGGACATTAATTGAAACATGACATTAATAGGGTGTTTTATAAACCAAATGAAAGAAAATAGAAGGGGGTAATATCAAACATATCCCATAAATTTAATTTTTAGTGAAATAATCCCCCATATTCTTATAAGTATTAATGTTCAAAACTTATGAATGAAAAAGACAGGATTAGAACATTTAATACAAAAAATATATGAGAATAAAGATATAACAATTTAAAACAAGGATTTTCATTCATTATTATCCAAATGATCATTATTAAAATATCATAAAACTTAATATATTTTATTTTTTAGTTATTTATAATTTTATTATTTTATTTCCTATACATTTTAGATATTATTGCAGATGATGATGTCAGTGAGATGTTTTTTTTCACTAACTTATAATGAGAGTAATGTTTTTTCTAAATTAATGAATATGATGATTATTTTACTATCCAAAAAATTAATTTTTCATTAGTAATTAATGAATAATTTAATTTTTCTAAACCCATCATTGAAAAAACAATATAGTATTTTTCAAATAGGTTGTTAAAATATCAAAATAAGAACATGAAACATTCTATGTGTGAGTTTGGATAATAAAGGGATTGCATTATTATAAAATAACCATAAAAATTATAATGAAATTATTTATGTGTTATAAATTTTAGAAATAATAATTTTGAAGATTTATATGATTAAATTAATTGAAAATAATTTTTTAATTTAAATATAAATTTCTTTCCTTATTGTTCTATTCATATTAGGTGTTTAGTTTTATAATTAGTACTTATTTCCAATGATAATTATATAATGAGTAATTAATTTTCCTAGAATATAAATAATGAAATAAATAACACATATATATAATACAACCATTTCTATAACCAAACATGATAGTGGAGGTGAAAAAATGTTTCATTAATGGAGGTAGTAGTCTACACTCTAGCACGAGAAACATTTTCATTTTTTCGATTGAATGTGAGTGTAATAAATAATTTTTATACCATAAATATAGTTAAATTTTTTACACTTATTTCAATATATAAGTATGGTTATAATTATTTTTTAGGGATGATGGGAATGGTACAATAATAATATAAATGGGTTTGTAATACTTATGTTAGGAATTTGGATCTTTTCATGATGTATTCCTTTGTAAATACAATACCCTTGAGTTATTTTTAAGGAATGGGTTATCATGAACCAACCTGGGTTGACCTTAAAACGATCACTTGAGCTATCCTACAAAAATTCCATAAGGAATTACTCTATCAACATGGTCTGGAAACTAGTGACATGAATCAAATAAAGAAATTGGGCATGATTTGTCCCATAAAGAAAACAAAGATAATAAATTATAAACTGAGTAATAAAAATAAACTGTTTAATTGGAAAGAAAATAAAACTTCACATGTACCTCCATGTGACCTCATGGGTCTCCTCCAACAATAGGATAACACATTCTCTATGAGAAAACCAGAATAAGAAATAGAACTAGAATATAAAAACAAAAATAATTCTCTAGGAGTGAGTATTAAAACTCAATAGGCATGCCTAATTAAAATATTCTCAATACATTACCTTTAAAAAATAAAACAAATTCTTTCTAGTTATAAAAATAAAACCATATAAAAATAATTTTTCCTTTTCTTTTGAAATTCAAATAACAAGATCTTGTTTTCAAGAGAAACCATTTTCATTCCATCATAATTCCAAAATAGCATCCATGCATACATAGACACATTAAAATGGATGGAAATAAATTTTTAATAAAACATGGATTTTTCAAAGAGGGAAAATAAACATGAATAATTTAAAATGGAAATGACATTACTTGTATCATGTTATAAGAGAGAACTATGGGAAATCCCATAGGTAACTAGCATAAGTGGGGCCCTAGAAACCTAGTACCTTAGTGAAATATGGTATGAAAACCACAACCCATAGTGTCGTAATTCACAAGAAACTAGAGGGGAACACATTACAAGGTCTAGTGTTCTCTATTAATTGTCATAATCTAGTTTGTTTTATAATCACAAATCTTTCTAGATGAATCCGGGCCATGAAACTCCTCATTCAACTAGCGTACTAGTTCTAGTTATCCCAACATGGTACACAGGATTCTCATGTGTATATTTAATGTGGTGTTGAGTTTCTATCTTTCTATTTTTAAGAAAATAAAGAAGAACAACTTCCTATAATGAGAATGAAATAGGGTTACAAGTGTCGAAAAAAAATAATTTTACACTTATATCTTTGGAGGATAGAGAGCATTTCACTTGGTTTTCTAGAATGATAAGTGACAATATCTCCAGAGGCTCCCATATTTGCAAGGAAATCACCATGTTGGTTGGATTTTAAATGGATTTGTGTTTTAATATAATGCATTAAAGTAAGAGTGTTTAGGGAATTTATCTATTTATAAGTGAGTATCCATGCAATATGAATCTGACCCATTCTAACCACTTGGAAAATGGTGAAGAAGTCACTTTCAAAACCATATTGTGTTATAATTTCATAGAGATGAAAATTTTACTACCTTATTAAAACCTATCATCTCTACCTTAAGATCAGTGGAATGAACATAAGAGCCATGGAACCCTACAAGGAAATCACTATTGTAATCTCTGGAGGCTATACCATATCTAGCATGCCCTAGATTTCCACTCGATGCACCATTTGAGTTACATTTGGTCCATACTGTAAAAGGAGGTATCCAAAAGTCCTCCATTATTCCCATTAGTTTAGGAAAATTACCAAAAAGATGTATTTTTCTTAGAACTGTAAAGTCTTTAATCGATTTGTGATTATTAGCATCATTTAGACAATTGCCATGTTGAGTTACGGTCATCATCTCTGTGAGTACTTATTTGTGGTTGGAAGTAGTATTTTTTGTGCCTTGATTTATTCCTTCTCCTCCATAAAATATGTATGACTATAGCACATCAACCAGAAAGAGAAATTAGGCCGACTTTGATAAATGAATTACTGTAATTTTCAACAAAAAATCCATGATGATCGATTCATATGAAGGATGAATCTCAAATAGAGAAAGAGCTGAATTCCATTGGGATCAGTAGTCTTTCTGGATAGAAACATGTGATTTATATTTTCTCTATGCTAGTGGCACAAGTCACATCTAGATCAGAGAGATATTCCAATGTGTTTCATGCTATCTTTTACTAGAAGTTTGTTTAAGTGGAGACGCCAAAGCAATGTTGACTGAGAAAGATAAAGCCATTTTTTATTAATCTTCCCAATTATAGTATAGTCACCTTGCAGTTGGTTATTGTAAAATATTTTGGAGTCAAGAATAACTGTTGGACTCAGTTTCTATATGAGATTTTCTTAAGTTTTCATAAATTCAGATGATGAAATTTGGAGGGTTACTTTAGGTGGAAGCATGTTGGTATGCTCAAGTTGTTCTTTGATGGTGGAATTATAGTCTATATCTTAGTATTTGAGGATTATAAAGTACTTCATGTGGTCGCCTATCTAGTTTTCTTTCGATAATTTATTTGAAGAACACAGATTTACTAGCCAGTGAGACTACATTTTAATCTTCTGGAAAATCCTTTTAAGACTCAGCCAAACTAAGGATTGCAAGTAAGTCATCCTTCTTTCAATCATATTGTGTAGAAATATGGCACAGAGAAAATCAAGGAAGTTTTATTTTTCATTAATAATCATCCAAATAAAGTGAGTCTGAAGGGATTTGTTGAAAAGATCAATATTTTTTATGCTAAGTCCTCCCATGTTCTTTTGCAAGCAGCATTTCTTCCAGGTGGATGTAATAATTTTCCACTCAAGAATACTACCACTAAACACAAAATTCCACATAAGAGAATTGATTTTTTTAATTGTGGAGGCAGGCCAAGAGTACTCCATGAATGAGTAAACCAGTTGTGGGATAATCACAAGTTTAACTTAGCAAATCCTTCCCTCCATTGAGAGAGACCAACATTTCCAGATAGAGAGGGTTCGACTAAGATGACTCACAACAACAATAAAATACTTGGAACACTATTTTTCAAGAAACATCGGGACCCCGGGATAGGGGAATAGTAGATATCCTTCACTTATTCCAAGACCCTAAACCATTGAGCATCTTCTGGAGGCAGATATGTTCTTCCCAAAGAAAATAAATGATTTGCACCTGTTAACCTCTTGACTTGATGCCTTTTCATTGGTAAGAACGATTTTCATGATGTTTTGGATATTCTTGTTGTCTATTTGAGTAAAATGTATACATTCATCTACAAAAAAGAAGGTGATATAGGGTAGAGATACCTCTAAAATCTCAATTTTTTTGATTTCTCCTTTGCTGACTTTATGAAGTATCAATATACTAAGATAATCTTCAACGATTGAAAAAATTATATAAGATAAGGGGCCTCCATGTCTCACTCCTCTACTGTATTTGAAGTATACTTTTGTAGATCCACCAACAAGGATAGAGATGTGGGAAAAGATAATAAGAGTTTTATCCCAATGAATAAATCTCATATGAAATCCAAACTCATTCAGGATTCATCCAATATATCCCTAATCAATGGTGTTAGAGGCCTTCTTGATATCTAGTTTAGGAGTAATGTTTCACCCTGTTGTAGTTTTTTGAATAATATTAATACATTTTGAGGCATTAAAAAGACAATCATGTATAATTATTCCTTTGATATAGCTGAAAAGATTCTAGGAGATGATTCTCTCTGTAACATTATCAAGACGATTGACCAGAATTTTGGTAAGTATCTTGTGTATAGTATTAATAAGAGTCACCAGTCCATATTGTCTTATATCACCTACATTTTCACTTTATAAATAAAATAAATAAATTGTGCATTTAGGTCTTGAAAATGATATCCATTAGAGAAGAAATTCCTAACCAATTTACAAACCTCTTCGTGGATGATATCCCAAAGGAATTGGAAGAAATGGTTGGTGAAACCATCCAGTCTAAGTGAACATTCCTTTATGAGTCCCAAAATAGCACCCCAAATTTCAATATCTGTTGGGCTCAAGGTAAGAAAAATTTTATCACCTACAGTGACCAGTTTTTGGAAAATTCCCTCCATTAAATCCCCTGTATTTTTGGCACCATTAAAGAGACCATTGTAGAAGGAAAAAATATGGTTATAGAGCATTTCTCTATCATCAAGGATAGTGTCTCCATTATTCAATAAATATATAGGAATGTTTACTTTCGTGGCTCATTGAAGTGAATTGAATAACTTGGTGTTCTTGTCCCCGTCTGTAAGATACTTTACCTAGAAGAATTCATTTTGGATGTTTTCTCTATGAATAAGGAGGTTAAAAAGTTCAGAGGAGACTCTCTTCACCTACTCATCATTGTTCAAGAAATTAGTTATGGTAATGGATTATTGTATATCATGAAGTGGAATTTCCAGTGAATCAATTTTCTGCTTGAGAAGATTAAATTTTTTCTTTCTCTTTTTCATCAATTGTTTCTTCATAATTCTAAGCTTTAGAACACAAAGTGATGGATTGTGTTTATAACCCAAAATTTTTCTGGTATCTCTAACAAGTTGAGATTATTCCGATAGGGTAGTCCAAGCATTGTTAAAACGGAAATTTAGTGGTTTCCTTTAATATTTATCAACAAGTTAGTCAAGATTGGATGATGGTCTGAATAATGCTTTGTAAGAGTGACACGAGAGATGGTTTTCGAAATTACAAGCATGTGTTCGTTGAGAAAGGCACGATCAATTCTACTTTCCCTCATTGTAATCATATTTTTCCTATACCAAATGTACTTGGCCCCTAGTAGGTTGATCTCGGTCAGATTATAATCCTCAATGCATGACCTGGATTCTTTTATAGAAGTGGAAGAAAAGTCATGTCCATGATTTTCATCTACACGAAGAATACCGTTGAAATATCCCATGATCACCCATGATTTAGAGATGGAAATGGAAAAAGTGTTTAAGTTTCATCAAATATCTCTTCTTATATTATAGATTTTGGAGGCATAAATCATTGAGTTGTATATATTATAACTAGATTTGGAAAATCTGCCTGTAATAACCTGCTTATCCACAAAAATCAGAGTTGTGTGATCAACACCAAGGTATTCAAACTCAATAGTCTTCATAGACTCATTCAATGTCAGTAAACTCGTTTCGCAGACTTGTCTTGTATGCACATAAGAGTCTACTTCAACCCAATCCACAATATCATATTGCATCAACATTTATGAAACAAATTAACTAAATTGTATAGCATCACCACACTTAAAGATTTACAAAATCACAAAAGGATACAAACCAAAAATATATATATTGACGTCAATTCACATCACACTACCGATTAACGTCATTCTAATGACAATTAAAATCAAAAAAATTGATACCAACTATTCACATCAGTAAATATAAGATTCAAATAGAGACCATAAATTCAAATTAAAATCATCTACAACATATATAAAATTAAAAATCAAATAAATTATAAAATATAGATAAATAAATCCATAATTAAGGTGTACAATAGAAAAACTCACCATGAGGAGAAGCACCGATGATTTGGGGAAGCAAAGACGAATAACTTTTGAAGTAGAGGTGAAGCCAAACTTAGAGTTAGAGGCAAGTCAATGCAGTACAGGGGAAGCATATGCGATGTGAGGTTGATGGTCGTCTCTCCCCAGGGGCGATGCAAGGTCGAATGTCATCACTTCCTAGTGCAATTCGAAATTTATTGAGAGGCTATAGCCTATAGGTTCTATCGTGGTTCATTTGTGTCATGAAAAGCAGCACCAGGCAGAGGAGAAGACCATGGTGTGAGGTAGGTAGCGTGAAGAGGGGAAGAAAATGAGGGAGATTCCAAATCCTAGGCAATTACTCTATTGGGGGAGAAAAGAAGAATACTAGGGTTTATGGAAGAAAGAGTAGAGAGAGGAAGAAATGTAAATTCGAAACCCTAGGAAAAGGCGCGTTGCGTCTCAGGTTGGATTAAATCATCCTTGAGTCTTCAACTACAAAAATATACTCCTTTAATGCGGTGAGTCTGAGCGCATCAATGAGTTTATCCTGATATTGCGGTGTTTTAGACGAGTTTTGTCAAAAATGAATCCTCATGTGAGTTTAAATTGAGGGGATGACTGAATTCGTAAACTCATACGATTTTACGAGTTGAATTACGATTTTAACTCCCTTGATGAACACTATAATGTAAAAGAAGCCATAACATTTCCCAACCAGAATCCTGAACTAAAATAATCATATAATATCCCTTGCTCTTAAGTGGATAACTATTAATGGTGGCCTTGGTTTTTTTAGATATCCTAATAATCTCATGTTTTTATTTACCCACAAGTAGCCTGAGGGAACATAGAGTACCATGATTTGCTAGACCAGGAAGTTCCAAAAAATAATCCTCATTTGGATTTTTTCAGTGGTAAGGCTCTGTTTATATTTTTTCTCTATCACTTTATTCCTTCTAGAGCTTCTCGGAACTTGTTTTCTAGAAGCAACAGTGGGAAATGTGTACATCAGGGTAGATTTAGGACAGTACTGAGAAACAACCTCATTGTTATTTCTTGTTTCTGTTTTTTAGGGGATAGACACATCCAACTTGTGAGTAACAAATTTGACTAGGGTGGTGTCTATCAATATTTGGGGAGGGAGAATGTTGGCCTCTGTAGATTCAGTATCAGTGTCTATGGAAAAATTTATGTATGAATAGATTAAGTCCAAAGTTAAAACCACATATTCCATACTGAGCATAAGATTAAAAGTTTATTGTGAAAATTGATGAAGCTCACTGAGCTTATACTGTTCACAAACTGAAAGCATCCATGTTTGACCAAGTACAACATCATCTTTATGAAGACAGTTTTGCTACTCTTCTTCAAAATGATCATCCTAGTTTGTGTTAGTTCTAGCTATGTGGTCACTTGCATTCTCCTTTAATGTTCTAGTATCATTTATCCTAACATATTTCATTTTGGAAGTAGTCTTTCTTCTTGGGACTTTAGACCATACAACATTATTTGATGTTGGCTGGACTGTTTTCTAGACAATGTGGAATTTATAAATGATATGACCAACAATCCTACAATGCTCACAGTATTTAAGAACATTCTCAAATTCAATACCGACTTCATTAATATTTCTATTGAGGAATTAAGTTCCGGTTAAATAAACTCCAACAATGTGAGATACATTGTATGAGATTGGTGAATGACTAGGGCTTCACACCTACTTCATAGATGATGATACCAACTATCCAAAATTTTCATGCCTCCACCCTTTTATTATTCACATCAAAAACAGCTATGACCATGATGGAACCTTTTCTAGAATGTTTTATAATGAGAGATTTTCTCTGATCTGTCGAAATTAGAGAAGAACGTTCGATGGCTTCCACAAATAAAATCTCCTTGTGGTGAGGAACATCAAAGTCAGCACCATCATTCTTATGAGGGAATTATCTTTCCCATTCTGGATTAAATGAATACATTGAGTCTCAAATTAGGCTGACGTTCAACTGAAATTAATTTGAAAAATTCGAATTGATTGGATCTCGTGGGATCTCTCATGGTCCCCCCATATCTTGTTGACATAAATAGACATATAATTTTCTTTACTCAATAACACATTCAACCTCTCACCACATATCTACCCCCATGTGTGAATCCTCCATTTTACGTCACATAATAATGCACGAGACTATTCACTCGGCACATATCATCAAACACACATTTAACATACACATCCTGTTTGTTAAATAAGAGGCCATTCTCCAAGAGGGTTCTCCCAATTTTAGAAACCATTCTAAAGGTGAAAAACATGAGTCATTATTTTATAGGGAATATCTTCAAATTAGAAAATTTAATCTCTCAACAATTTTATATTCCAAAATCATTTAAAATACAAATTAATCAAACAAGGAACCACACATTAAAAACATGAAACCATTCCTAATTTAAAGAAATCCATTTATGAAAGGAATGTCACCATTTAACATCAAATTTACAGTAAAACCCTTTAGCTTTTACAAACTTATGATTAAATGAAATTTCCCCCATATCAAATCACTCACGAACCAGTTTTAATATAAGTCAGATTTCACATCTATTTTACACATACAATACATATTTGGAAATATACATTATACGGTCAAATCAATTTAGTAAAACACTTTTAAATATTTATCATTTAGAACCAATTCATAATTATAAATTCATTTTATTTGTCAAAAAAATATCAATAGAATATTCCAACAAGAAAAATCAATGTTGGAAGCTTAGATAAATTATGTAATGAAAAATGAAAAACCATTTATAAAAACCTCAACCAGAATGAATAAAATATACATACTATATAAATATAAAACATAATTTTAAACATATCAAGAAATAATGGAATTAAATTAAAAGGCCTTCTCATAGGTAACCTACCTCAAACATGCTAGTTTTTCGATGATTACCACTATAATAGATACTACATGTCTACACCCAAATTAATTTATACACACAAACACATACACGCAGACATAGTGCAATTCGAAATTTATTGAGAGGCTATAGCCTATAAGTTCTATTGTGGTTCATTTGTGTCAGGAAAAGCAGCACCAGGCAGAGGAGAAGGCCATGGTGTGAGGTAGGCAGCGTGAAGAGAGGAAGAAAATGAGGGAGATTCCAAATCCTAGGCAATGACTCTATTGGGGGAGAAAAGATAAATACCAGGGTTTATGGAAGGCAGAGTAGAGAGAGGAAGAAATGTAAATTCGAAACACTAGGCAAAGGCACGTTGCGTGTCAGGTTGGATTAAATCATCCTTGAGTCTTCAACTACAAAAATATACTCCTTTAATGCGGTGAGTCTGAGCGCATCAATGAGTTTATCCTGAGTTTGCGGTGTTGTAGATGATTTTTCTCAAAAATGAATCCTCATGTGAGTTTAAATTGAGGGGATGACTGAATTTGTAAACTCATACGATTGTACGAGTTGAATTACGATTTTAACTCCCTTGATGAACACTATAATGAAAAAGAAGCCATAACATTTCCCAACCAGAATCCTGAACTAAAATAATCATAGAATATCCCTTGCTCTTAAGTGGATAACTATTAATGGTGGCCCTGGTTTTTTTCAGATATCCTAATAATCTCATGTTTTTATTTACCCAAAAGTAGCCTGAGGGAACATACAGTACCATGATTTTCTAGACCAGTAAGTTGCAAAAAAAGAATCCTCATTTGGATTTTTTCAGTGGTAAGGCTCTGTTTATATTTTTTCTCTATCAATTTATTCCTTCTAGAGCTTCTCGGAACTTGTTTTCTAGAAGCAACAATGGTAAATGTGTACATCGGGGAAGATTTAGTACAGTACTGAGAAACAACCTCATTGTTATTTCTTGTTTCTGTTTTTTAGGGGGTAGACACATCCAACTTGTGAGTAACAAATTTGACTAGGGTGGTGTCTATAAATATTTGGGGAGGGAGAATGTTGGCCTCTGTAGATTCAGTATCAGTGTCTATGGAAAAATATATGTCCAAATAGATTCAATCCATAGTTAAAACCACATATTCCATACTGAGCACAAGATTAAAAGTTTATTGTGAAAATTCATGAAGCTCACTGAGCTTATGCTGTTCACAAACTGAAAGCATCCATGTTTGACCAAGTGCAACATCATCTTTATGAAGACAGTTTTGCTACTCTTCATCAAAATGATCATCCTAGTTTGTGTTAGTTCTAGTTAGGTGGTCACATGCATTCTCCTTTAATGTTCTAGTATCATTTATCCTAACATATTTCATTTTGGAAGTAGCCTTTCTTCTTGGGACTTTATTCCATACAACATTATTTGATGTTGGCTGGACTGTTTTCTAGACAATGTGGAATTTATCAATGATATGCCCAACAATCCTACAATGCTCATAGTATTTAAGAACATTCTTGAATTCAATACCGACTTCATTAATATTTCTATTGAGGAATTAAGTTCCAGTTAAATAAACTCCAACAATGTGAGATACGTTGTATGCGATTGGTGAATGACTAGGGCTTCACACCTACTTCATAGATGATGATACCAAGTATCCTGAATTTTCATGCCTCCACCCTTTTATTATTCACATCAAAAACATCTATGACCATGATGGAACCTTTTCTAGAATGTTTTATAATGAGAGATTTTCTCTGATCTGTCGAAATTAGAGAAGAACCTTCGATGGCTTCCACAAATAAAATCTCCTTGTGGTGAGGAACATCAAAGTCAGCACCATCATTCTTATGAGGGAAATATCTTTCCCATTCTGGATTAAATGAATACATTGAGTCTCAAATTAGCCTGACGTTCAACTGAAATTAATTTGAAAAATTCGAATTGAGTAGGATCTCGTGTGAGCTCTCATGGTCCCCCCATATCTTGTTGACATAATTTGACATATAATTTTCTTTACTCAATAACACATTCAACCTCTCACCACATATCTACCCCCATGAGTAAATCCTCCATTTTACGTCACATAATAATGCACGAGACTATTAACTCGGCACATATCATCAAACCCACATTTATCATACACCTCCTATTTGTTAAATAAGAGGTCATTCTCCCAGAGGGTTCTCCCAATTTTAGAAACCATTCTAAATGTGCAAAACATGAGTCATTATTTTATAGGGAATATCTTCAAATTAGAAAATTTAATCTCTCAACAATTTTATATTCCAAAATCATTTAAAATACAAATTAATCAAACAAGGAACCACACATTAAAAACATGAAACCATTCCTAATTTAAAGAAATCCATTTATGAAAGGAATGTCACCATTTAACATCAAATTTACATAAAACCCTGGATCTTTTACAAACTTATGATTAAATGAAATTTCCCCCATATCAAATCACTCACGAACTAGTTTTAATATAAGTCGGATTTCACATCTATTTTACACATACAATACATATTTGGAAATATACATTATACGGTCAAATCAATTTAGTAAAACACTTTTAAATATTTATCATTTAGAACCAATTCATAATTATAAATTCATTTTATTTGTCAAAAAAATATCAATAGAATATTTCAACAAGAAAAATCAATGTTGGAATCTTAGATAAATTATGTAATGAAAAATGAAAAACCATTTATAAAAACCTCAACCAGAATGAATAAAATATACATACTATATAAATATAAAACATAATTTTAAACATATCATGAAATAATGGAATTAAATTAAAAGGCCTTCTCATAGGTAACCTATCTCAAAAATGCTAGTTTTTCGATGATGACCACTATAATAGATACTACATGTTTACACCCAAATTAATTTATACACACAAACACATACACACAGACATATATATATACCTATAGCTGCACTACACATATTCCCCTCTCCATGAGGGAATATATACAAAGATGGGATATAAAATATATATGTGTTTTACCCATACTTACAGATTTAAGAATTCTTGATTCTTGTAGCCTCAAATCACATCAAGGAGATCCAACCTACTCTGAAAAAATTACGAGCATCCCAAAAACCATGAAACCCCATAATTTAAAATTGAGATAAAATGAAAAAATTGAAGAAACCTTTCTTAAAACACATGGAGAACCCACTTCCCATGACGTCGGTGGCTTGAATAAACCTCGATAGAACCCAATGAACCCTAATCATCCAAAATTAACCAAAATAAAACCCTCTAGATGAGTTAGGGTTCATCCAAACAATACAAAACACATAGAAGAGAATAAACCACATAATAGAGGGAGGTTAAGGGACATGGATCTTACAAAATATAACCACACACCAAATTGGTGGATGAAACTGTTGTTGAAGTTGGGGAGGGGTGGTGTGCTGAAGTAATTTGACTCAGTTGGGTTAGGTGAGCTGAGAGAGGGTAGGGGTATTTTGGCATGGGGGTGAGATATGAACCAAAAAAGAATTTGATAAAAAATATATTAATAAAAAAATTATTTTTATTATCATTATCATTATCATTATCATTGTTATTATTATTAAAACATCTAAATTTAATTTAATTTTATTGTTATAATTTAATTTTAAGTTTTATTTATTTTAATTTACTTTATTTTATTTTTATCACTAGGTAGGACACATGGTTTGGACACACAGTCTTCCAGATCGTACACCAACTATGTGCAACCTACTAGAGAGGGGACCCATGCACGGGCTAGTCACACTGTTTGAGAAACCATGTGACGACCATGCAACAAAACTCTATAGTTTGATATTATAAATTTTCCCACTTTTAATATGGTTTCCTCGAACCATTCACAAGCCATGATCCACCAAAATAAGGGAACACATTCACTATTGGTCTAGACATAGTTTGAACCAAACCATGGTCAAATCGTGCACATGGAAAAAAACTGCCCATAATATTTGAAATTCAAAATAAATCACCAGGAACTCAAACCGAATATAACCCAAAAGGACACACACCAATAAAATGATAAAAATAAAAAGAACACATTTTTGGGGTGTGGAAATTCTCCTGACCAAAAATTGTTATGCCTCCAGAATTTTACCTAAACAAATGAGGAAATAAACTAGAACTAAAAACTACATGAGTCCAAATAAAACCATGAACCTTAGTGTCACCATTAAACTCCACATGTCACACATGACCTACTCTATATAGAGTTATAACAAGAGGAACCATGGGGGGAAACTCATGGTTATCCCCAAAACAATAACCTAACTAGCACTACCAGCATTGAAACTCTTAAAACATAAAATCTGATACTATCAAAACAATATAAAATAAAAACCCCCAAACACGAACCAAAAACTCCGGAAAACACGTGCCCCCATTATAAGGGGCCCATGAAGAAAACCCAAAACCGAGTGTCAAACAAAACCACGATTTAAAATCATCATAATATGCAAGCATCTCAAAAATGAGAAAAACACAAAACTCAAAGAATTTCCTAAAGAGAGAAACATTAAAGTGTTAGAATCTATAAGGAACAATCCCAACTACATAGGTTTACAAAGGTTCACGACCACCAAGCCTTTAACAACAAAATGGGAACATTCACGAATGATGAAAATTTATGTCTATAAGTATTAAATGGTTCCTCTATTCCTTTTACAGTTAAATGGATGCTTAAAAACAATGAATATATAATAGCAGAACTTGAACCATCTACATTCCAGCACTGCAGACAAAAGAAATAATATAATCCCACATACCCAATGATTTATAACTGCATGAAGAGCCCCCCTCTATGTCCTTAGGATAGATCCCTCATGTCATGAAGCATCAACTTCCCCACAGTTAGGAGATAATGGTCTTCAACCAAAACTTCCTCATTCAGCAATGTGACTTACAGAACCCCCTTCAGATAACAAAAGATACCGTGCCAAATGAATCATATTTTCATAAGACACTATTAATGAGACATTCCTTGGGTTTTCTACTAACGACATGGGGATACCAGAAAATAATACTTTAGTGTCATACAATTTATGGAAGGGCTCCATATCCACTATCAATTGTGAGATTTCATAGAGTCATCAATAAGAATACATAGAAATAATGTCATTCATAATTTACTCAAATACTGTTACAACCAAAATTTTAAAATTTCCAAACAATGAAATAATTAGCAACACTGATTTCTAAAATTGAACATCACCTAAGAACAGAGGAAATCATCCTAGAGTCTGACTGTTCACTCTGTACTATGAACCTTATGGGGCATAGACAAAACCAAGAGTTATGAAGCCAAATAAAATGCATCATAAACCAAAATTCCACACATCAATCATAAACCAAAACATAAACTCAAAATACCAGTTCAGCAACATTTTTAGCTTTCCAAAATCAATATCTTATAAATTTGAATTACAATCACACAAAAAACTATCAAATTGGTCACTAAATTTCCAAAACATTGAAATCCCCCCTTTTAAAACATTTTTTAGAATAAAAAAAAATTAAATTCCCACCATTGAGATTATATAAAGTCTCACATATATGTTATCTCAAGAACACATCCAAAAATGTCAACAATTATCCACTTCTATCATGTATTCATCCATATATGTGATCATTCATAAAAATAACAAGGGTAAATCAAAATGTTTCTCATTTCCATTTCAAAAAACCATTTTCCATTCCAAAACCGACATTCCCTTTAGAAAACCCATTTATAATAAAAATCATTTTAATTTTCTAATTTTAATTACAACAAACTAAACTATTCCAAAAAATAAGCCACACCAAAACCCCAATAATAAGGAACTAGTGGGTATTCCAAACCTAGAAACATGGCTTACCAGACCACGCTCAATGTGGGTATCAACCACTGGATGTATCTGGAACAGTGAACTCGGGATACACATGGGATGCTACTCCCTGAAAGCACTCCAAACAACAGCATCCCACTCCCATTATTATACCTTATCCATACAGACTATGAAAAAAATATCAAATATCAAACTAACAATGGTAACTCAACACTGATGATGATACATTGTTTGTGACGTCCTTCTTACACCAACCTCTATAGTCTCAACATTACTAGTCTCTAAGATACGTGACACCCCAAATAACATGGGAATTCTTTGTTAACATTTCGTCATGACAGAAGCTAGGTTGACCCAAAAATGATATCCTAATTTGGTCAAAAATTAATCCCATAGCGGATTCTTGATCCACACAGGATAGAAACAAGTGAAAAGAATCAAAATATGACATTTGGGAATATTTTTTTCAAAAAAACGATAGATAACAAATTATTAACTGATAAATAAAAATAAACTCTAGAAGTGGAAAAGAAATAAAACTACACATGCACCACCATGTGACCTCCGGAGTAACCTCCAAATGTTGGATCACACTCACTCCATGAGTGAACCAGAATGAGAAGCAACCTCATAAGATAAAAAATAAAAAACTAGTTGTGAGTATTAAAAATCAGTAGGTCTATCTGAATAAACTATTTTCTTTTACTTACATTTAAAAATAAACCGAAGTTTGGATAGATTAAAAAATATAACCACATATAAATAATTTTTTTTCTTTTTTAATTTAAATCAGAATCTTCCATTCTTAAGAAAAACCATTTACTTTCAATCACATTTCATAAATAGTTTTGAAAAATGCATAGATATTTTAAAATGGAAGGAACATAATTTAGACTAAAACATGGGTTTTGTAAAGAATTATGAAAAATGAAACAAATTAAATTTAATCATATTACAAGTATCATGTCACAAGAATTCACTATGGGAAATCCCTATAGGTGACTCACATGAGTGGGCCCCTAGAAACCATTTTCCTTAGTGAAACGTGGTACAAAAACCACAACCCACAACATCCTTGTGCATGACACACTATATGGGAATTCATCGCAAGGTCTAGTGGACTCCAATCATCAACATAATTTTTTTAGTGTTGTAATTATAAATCCTGCAAGATGTATCTGGGCCATGCCACTTCTAATTCAAATATCGTTCTAGTCTTTGAAATTCAACATAGGTACACAAGTTTCCCATGTTTTCTATATAATGTGATGGTATGTTTGGATCAATATAACTTTCATGTACATAACATTTTCTTTACTCAAAAACACATCCAACCTCTCACAATAGATCTACCTCCTTGAGCGCATACCCCTTTTTATGCCACACAATAAAACACAAGACTCTTCACATGGAATATATCAAAAATCACATATTTAATATAAAAATCATGTCCTAAATAAAGTTGAAATGTCTCAAGAGGGGTTTAACACATTCAAAAACCATTATTAATGTTACAAAAAGCCTATTTATTTTACAAGCAATACATTAAATTTAGAAAACATAATTGCCCAAAAATTTAAATTCCCAAAATCAGTTAAATTACCATTCAAACTATTAAGGCACCAATATTGTAAAAACAGACTTAAAACCATGAATAAGTCAAATAAACCAATTTAAGAAAGGAAATTTACCAATAAACATTAAATTTACACCAAAACCCATTCCCTTTTCTAAACATGAAAAAACATGAAACTTAACCTTTTAAAATCACACACGAACATATCTGAATTCAATTAAAATATTACATCTATTTTACACATACAATAAATATTTGGAAATACTACTTAAGCACTCAAAACCATTTATGAAACCACTTTTAATGAAATATAATTTAGAACCGATTGAGCATTATAAATAAAATACAATTTTCGAACTAGGGTCGAGAGCATTTTTCAACATGAAAACCCGTCATTGGAAGCTTAAATAAATCATATAAAACAAATGATGAATGATTTATAAAAACAAAAAACGGATTTATTAACATATATACACTACATATATAGAAAACGTATTTTTAAAATAATTAAGAAATTTTGGAATTCAAAAGAAAGGCCTCATCATATGCAACATACCTCAAACATGACACTTTTTTCAAGACAGCCACTCAAACTAACCCACCATGCTTACATGTACATGAATATATATATATATGTATATAATTACCCATAGATACACAACATATATTCCTCACCATGAGGGAATATTTACAAAGAGAGTATATATATACCGTACACATGCATTCATATGTAAGCATTCTAGATTCTTTATGTTTAAAACCACATCAAAGAGATCCAACGCATGGTAGAAAAATTGTCAACAAATTAAAAACCCCATAAACCCTAATTTAAAATTTCTTCACAATGAATAAAACAAAGAACACTTTCCTAAAACTCATGGAGAAGACACTACCATTTATAACAGTGGATAGAAACACCCACAATGAGACCCAATGAACCCTATTCATCCTAAATCAAAAAAACAATACACCAAAATGAGTTATGATTCAGCCAAAACAATTGCCATGGATGTGATGAAAGCCCCAAAATAGAGGAAGGATAAGGGATAAGGGGCCTACTAGAGTGGACTGTACACCAAATTAGTTGAAAAAAATGATCACTAGAGGGAGGGATGGGTTGCTTGCTGGAGGGATTCAGTTGAGTGGGGTCATGAGATTATGGATATAAAGGGGCCCTACTCACATGGGGTGAGGTAGGAACCCAGAATGGGTTCAATAACAACCTTAATAATAATAATAGTAATAATAGTAATAGTAATAATATTATTATTAATTCATTTTCTATTAATTTTATATTATTTTTATTATATTATTTTCATTTAATTTAATTTAATTTATATTTATTTGGATCATTGTGAAGGCCACATGGTTTGGACACATGGTCTTCCATACTATTCTCCAACCATGCACAACCTACTACAGAGAAGGAACCCTCACACATGTCAGCTGAATGGTTTGAGAAGCCATGCATCGACCATGTCAAAAACCTCTCTTATTTTAAAGATACATTTCACATTCTTACAACATGACTTCCCCTAACTATGCGCAAGTTTTGATACATAAACAGAAGAGTGCATGGCCACAGCTAGGCCTCACATAGTTTGGGCCAATCCATTGACAATCCATGTACATGGCCAAAAACCACCCAATGGCTTTGAAACTCTAAAACATTTAATGAGAATTCGACCTGAACATCAACCAAAAGATCAAACATAGATAAAATTATAAAAATAAAGAGAAACCATGGTCAGGGTGTGATATGAGGTTTAAAGACGTGTATATGGTCTTTATAATATATGAACTTGTTAGTGGTTCATTGTTATTTCAAAATAGATGTGTGACATGATGTGGGAGGAAATGACCTCCAATTATTTGTGAAAAATTAGGATAAATATTTGGGAAGGAATTTAAGGTATATGTAAAAATGTAATTTCATGAGTGTTAAGTTATTTAGGTGGGGAATTGTAAATTATTCTTAATGGTATAAATTCCATTATAAAAATGTTATTTTATATTATCTATTTTTAAATTTGATTAATTAATATTTAAGGCATATTTGATTACACATTTTAACAGTTATTATAATTGATTAAATATAAAACACGGTTATTATTTTATCATTTTAACTAAAATATACCCATTAAAAAATTTTGCTTTAAAACTAATTTTAAACTCCATTGTATCAATTTCAATTTCTAAATATGGTAAAATTATCTATAAAATTAAAACTTATAATTTTCTAAAAATATTTTTTTTAAATAATGTCATTTTAATCATTATGTATTATTAATAACATTTAACATTGATTAAAAATTAAATTTTAATATAATTTGATCAAATATATATAAGTGTATTAATTTTAAATTGATTACTTTAATGATAAAGAATAAATAATATTCAGAAAAGTATAATTCTAAGAAAAATAGTCAATTCTTCATGGTAACAAATATTCCTAGTCGGAACATAGTTTTATTCCTAAAAATGAAATTGAAAATGTTACGTAATTTATAAATCATGATATAAAATATGAAAATAATTCTATCGTATAATATTTTAAGAAGTTTTAAAATTTATTTTTAATATTAGTGCACATAATGCATACAAGTCATATTAAGAAAAATTTTATTTTAAGTATAAACTCTATGTGTTGTATAAACATAAAAAAACTAATTGAAGTTCATGATACAAATTTAATTTTAATAAAATAAATAAGAGTTATTTTCATTCAAAAGAAATCCAAAATATAATATTATCATTAAAAGGTTTAATTAAATAAATATACTGATAATTGATTTTAAATTTGAATAAGATGATACATATCTTCTAAAATGATGAACATAGGTTTTGTATGTTCAAAATTATATTTTAAAATACATAGTTGTATTTTTATAAGAAATCCTTAATCAATTAATTTTTTTTATAAATTTATATTTATTTCACGTATATTTATAATGTGAAAAAATATTCATTATTTAAAAAACATTAATTTTCACTATTCATATAAAAATAAATCATTTTACCCATATATAAAAAATTTATCATTGGACTATTTTGATATTATAAATTAAATAATAAAATTAATTTTAAATATTATAAATCGTGAAATTTTAAATTTTTCTCTTAGAATAAAATAAATCATAAAATTAAAATACCTATTCTGAAAAATTCTATTTTAATACCTTAGGTGTTATTAGTCCAATTTTTTAATGAATTTTTAATTTATTGAAAGATTTTCTATTTACTAGAATATTTATTATTCTCGAATTGTATGTATAATATTAATCTACTATGTCACAAATCATTTTAGATTGATGTTGCGTGTGAATCAAGACATCGAACACAATATTTATTTAATGAAAATACTTTTTGTGATCTCAGTTAATTACAATCTCAGATTTTATAATCTTTTTATGTCCTTTACACTTATAATTTTTAAATTTAATATTTTTTATTTTATCATTGTAAGTAATTTTTAAAATGGTAATTTACATTTGATTAGTAAAAATAAAAATATTTTTATTTACATAATTAAGAAATACTAATTCCAAATATCAAATCATTCTTACTCGATAATAATTCAATGTATACGAAAGTTAAATTTTAACATTAGGGTATGTAACTTGTGGAAACCTATTTTTTTGGAAAAGTATTCTTTTTAGCATAAAATTTATAAGTAGGATGAAATTTCCAATGTCATTTATTTTAATGATATAAAACATTTTATTACATAAAGAAATAATTAGTTTCTATAGTATAAAATCAAGCATATATTTTTAATAAAAATGAAATTTATTCAAAACAGAACAAATACAGTTTAATTTTTTAGAAAATATTATATTATAATCATAAAAAGATAAATATAGGTTTTATAAATTAATAATTGGGATTTAGTACATATTATTTTTAATTATTTATCAATATCTCTAATCAATATTATGGTTTTTTTAATTTATTTTCCATTCTCATATTATAGAGATGTTATTAAATTTATAGTTTTGATAAAAAATCAATTTTTTAACTATTGACATTAAAATAAATTATTTTATATAATTCAAAAAAATTCATATTTATCTAATATTGAAATAGTAAATCCAAATATTAATTTTCTTTGTTTAAATTGAAATTAAATTAAATGTTATAAACAAATTCATGATAAATGGATATTTAGTGTCCATATGTAGTAATACTTTTTTGATTTAGTGTCTTCCTGTTATAGTAGGGTATCCATTATTACTTTCTCCCCATTGCTATATTATATCATCATTAAAATCAGATAAGTTTTAACCATAACAAAACTAATGGTATTCCTTTATTATAGCTTCATATGGCTCCCATGTTGCCTTCTCTAGTTTGGGATTTCTCTAAAGGCCCCCACCTATTGAGTTATATATTTCCACAATAATTTATCTCATGTTTCAAGAACATGGATATGTCCTTTACTATAAGACATCACATGTTACAAATCTATTCCCATAGATTTGATTATATGAATTTGATCCAATATGTATTTACTCAATGATGAAACATGGGAGACATCATGTACTGTACAATGTTTGTGTGGAATAGCCGATTGATATTCTAAAACTCCATTTCTATGTCGAATTTCAGAATTCCTAATTTACATATTTCTTAACCTCCCCTTTATAACACTTCACACCCCTCTATTTCATTAGGAAACCATTATGAATACATGATCCCCCAAATGAAATTTCTACTCAAATATTCGACTATCATCACAACTCTATTAAATTCGTTGAGATTCTTTAATACAATTTTTAATAGTTTTTACATTCATAGTTTTCTCTTTAAAAAATCTAGGAAAACTAACATCCTCTACATAGATTCTTCCCAATTTATTAGAGTACGACATATCATCATATATAATGCCTCATATATTTCCATATAGATTCTCAAATGGAAATTTTTATTTAGTGTAAATACCACCTGATGTAGATATTTATCTCATGCTCATTACATGTAAAGAGAATATGATCTAATAATGTATTTTATTGACTTAATAGTCTATTTATATTGTCCATAAGTTTGGGGATAATTATTGGGGAATAAATTTTATTGTTATCGAGATATTTTTTAATAGTTTTTCATAATATTAATATTTACTGAATGTCACAATTAGAAAAAATTGATATAAGTTCTTTGTCAAGTGTACTGATTTAGTTTGTATAGATGTGGTTAAGGTGTTTTGGATAATTTCATCAATTACAGCTATGAAACACACAATATTTATATTTCTATTAACAATAAACTCTATAAAATTATTCTCCTTTGGTGTCTTTAGATTTCCGATGACCATGTATATAGTAATATTAACCCACATCCATAGTGGTATAGGAAATGGTTTCATGGATCCATTAGGATGTTTTCTTTCAATCTATGGCTGATGAAAAACAATTAATCTAAACACATAGTCCACAATTTTTATCTTTATACCATTCTATATGAATTTTTCTCTTAAATATTTATATATTGTTGTGATATTACGGTGTATAGTTAAATTGGATCCATTTTTTTAATCTATTAGATCTGTCTTCATTTTATGTATGTATAAAACCCATGAAATGATTATAAATATAAGAAATCCAACATTTTAGATAAATTTTTTAACTTTACCATTATTCTCATGTAACGAACCTGATATTTTAATTGATACTTTTCCGTGAATAAATATTTGGTATATATTAGATAATATTATAATCATATAAGATAAAGTTGAAAAATAATTTAATATCGTTAATAAATATAATTACATTAGTCATCTATGAAGCTAATTAAAATGAAAAGCATTACAACTGAAAAAATTATAAAATTGAAATGAGAAAATGGTACATTATGGGTCACCCAAATCTACTAGACTTATAACGACCATTTCAATTGATATAGAAATGAAAAAATTATTAGTATACCAGTCAACAACTTAAAAAATGAAAATATAATCTTCGGAAGCTTGTTTAGGATTTTTTATAAACATCAACGTTTTATTTATAAGGTATAAAGGGAAATGTGACTATTAGGATTCGACCATTATGTCACATGTAATACCCAAGGATTATGTTTTCCATATTTTTCATCTTACATGAAACTGAATATATATATTCTCATATGAAATAAATATGTTTGGATTGCATTATAGGCAATGCCATGTTAATCTCATACTATGCATGACACTTTTTTTAGATTTTGGTACATTAAACACAACATTTGGATTTTGTTGCAAACAATACCAAGTTCACATGGTAACATGTGTTTTATGCAAGAATGTGTTTTATCAAACAACAATATACAAATAATATTATTGTTATAATATTATTATAATTATCCCTATGTTGTTAAAATGGGATATATGAGTGATATTGAATAGATAATGAAAAAATGGTTTACATATGTATATAAAATAATTCATTTGGTAAAAAATTATTTAAAAATTAATTCAAAGACAGTTTTTGGAAAAAAAACTCCATTTTTAAGAATCATACTTTTCAATTTACAAATTCGATTTTATCTCAATAAATTTAAAAACCCTATTTTCATGATTTTTTATAATATTTAAATATAAAATATTTATTCATACTTTTTGACCCTCATCTAATAGATTATATAGTCATATGATAAGAATAAATGAAATTTTATGAATAAATATTTATATTTTCAAAATGGGTTATTTTTCCTCCGTTTAATGGAGATCCCAGTTTAAATATAATTTTTGGTTCATTAATAGTCTTTATTTGAAAAAATTATTATAATTTTTTGAATTTGGGATATCAAAATTTACTTTGGGTAATTTATAGTTAATTTTCAAATATGTTTTATATTTTTATAAATAGTGAAAACAACACTAAATTTTAATTGAACGCAACTTATTAATATAATTTATTTATACTAATAAAATATATATAATTTTTTAAAATTAAAATAAGATAAATTATACAAAAATAAATCCAATATTGGTAATGTCACGACCCGTCTTAGTGGGGCCCACACCATGACTCCCCAAGCCCACCTCCAATAGGCCATGGTCTGGTGACTAGCACCTAGTAGGCATATTACTAACATGGGAGACATTACCTAAGCACATGTAGACACACACACATCTCGAAGCCCACAATGCTGAAATGTAAAAACCACTTGGGAACAAAATGCATGCATAAAAATCAACCCAACCAACAGAGTACGATGAAATGTAAAGTACTGAAATTAAACTGGGCCAGAAAACAAGACAACCAAAAAAAGTGGCTAAAAACTACAAAGTCTAACATGTAAACACAGAGAGGTACGGGGACCCCTGCTCGTGGCCGTAGGAACTACTCGGCTTATAGGGAACTCTGAAAGCTCAGACATGTCCTCATCCACCCTGGACTCTATCAAAAGGTTGTTCGACTACACAATACACAACACGTTCGGGAAAATCCCATACAGGGGTGAGTATAACAATACTTAGTAGAGGACCCCGAAAACTTCAAAGCAATACACAAAGGAAAGGTATAGTCATCTCAACAAAACATGTCTAATGAAATCATATAAAGAGTAATAGAAAACATATAGATATAATCAAATCCCAAGCCTGTAGTCTAGGGACAAGTCATGCAACATCATACCCCCACTAGATAGTCAGTTAGAAGATTCCACGAAGCACTCATCTGGGAGAATTCACTCCACGAGTCTGATAACTCTAATGACATTCATCCAAGAAGTACTTTACATTGAGAAATGTAATACCCCAGGATTTTATGAGATATATTCTTTTTAATTTCTTTCATATAATTTTTTGTATGGTACAATAATATTATATTAAGCTATACGCAACACCATATTAGCTTGCAGTATACGCAACACTATTCTTGGATTGTGTTACACACAATTTCCAGTTCGTTTGATAGTAGTTATTCTATGCAACATTGAGTGTATATATATATATATATTCAATGTATAAATGAAATATAGTTGGATTCTACAATAAAAAACATCTAAGGAGTCTTCCACAACATGCAACCATGACTTGTCTTGCATTACACACAATCACGACCTTCCTCGATAGCGTGTGTTGTACGCAGTACCAGGTTTCACTAAACAACAATATATGGTTATAATATTATTATGAACTAGAAATTATGAATAATATCAAATAAATTTTGAATTTTATAAAATTATTAGTCATCTTACATATTTTTGAGAACATGGTATGAGAACAAAATAAATTTTTTGGGTTAAATAAGTATTTTTCAAAAAATGTAGTTTTACGGCCTTTTGATAGTGCACCGACTTTAAATCTAGTTTTTGACATGTTTATAAGTTCAATTTGACAAAATAAAATTCTTTTTTGGAATCAGGATATAAAAATTTGCATTGGATAAATTTTTCATATTATTTTGATAACTTTCATATTTTAATGAATAGTAAAAACATTCTATATTTTAATTAGAAACAACTTTTTTCATCATAATAATTTATATGGTTAAATTATAATATTTAATGGTTTTGAATTATGAATAGAATAGATTTTTACAACTTAATATAATGTATGTCATTAGCATTTATTTTACATTGAATTCGTAGGTTAAATCAATTCAATCTTTTGCAATGTTTTAAGCAAAAACCCGTTTTCATTCGACAACGGGATTAATTTTATTTTAATTTATACAATTTATGTGTATTGAATTTGAAAAAATGGATTCCATATTTGGAATCAGTGGGTACAAATTATTTTAATAGGCTACATTTTATTTTTGGGAATTATGAATCGTAACTACAGCAACTTTTATTTAACTACATTTAAAGATAAATCAGGTAATTAAGGATAAGAATAAGATTAAAAAATTACCCTAACACTGAAAAAATACTATTGGATTAATAAAATTTGACCTATATCAACTATGTTTCGGACTGAATTCATTTGATGGACTTTTTACTATGAAATAATATAATTATTATTAAATCAATGAAAGTGACAGCATGTCACTCTCTTGAATATTATAGGTGTAATAATTTTAATTTAGTGATAAACTTAATAGAACATAGGATATAAATAGTCTCCAGAATTATAATAAATTTATCTAAATCATATGAATTTATTTATAATTTTTTGGGATTAAATAATTATCATTAATTATGACGCAATTGTGATGTTGAAATTATTTTATTAATTGAATTATCAAATAAATGGTTTTAAAAGTATAAAAATATATATTATATGAACTATTTAATGTGCTCCACTAATTTTATAGAAAAATAAAACATTTTATGAGTCTATTAAAAATTTTATTTTGAATATAACTTCAGTGTATATTTTATTTAAATTCAAATAAATGAATAGTTTCAAAATTGACACTATTGTTATTTTATAAAAATTACATATTATAAAATTGTTTAAAAATCATGAAAAATATTTAAAATTTATAAATAAAAATTTATATTTTCTAAAATGTAATAAACTAGACAATTATGGAAAATTCACAACATATAAGTATTTATTTATAATGATTTAAAATTTAGAATATTATTACAACAAATAAAATTAAATAGATTAAATAAGGATAAATCAAGTTGATAATGTTTAAAATAAATTACCAAAATGTATAAAGTTTACGGGATGATGCAATTACAACCCTATCTCATCTATGTTTGGATTTGGGTCATGTTGGATGTTTTTATGTGGGGTTTGAATTTATTATAAATTAATATTTTTGAGGTTTCCAAAAGTGACCCTCTCCCCCCTTATAAAAAGGGCACCCCTTCCCTTTTCACTTCACACCATATTGAGCCTTGAAGCTCAGAAAAAACCTTCCAATTCCTCTTCTCAACCTCTCTAGTTATATCATTGAGGTTATGGTCTTCTCACAAGACCAACTCTAGTGCCCTAAGAAAAAGTTTAAAGTAGGTGGGTCGAGGAAGAGATAATCTCTTCTACCGACTCATTCAAGTTTCATTCTTCTTATACTTCCTCTTATTAAATTGTTTAATTATAAAGTAATAACATAAGTATTACTTATATACTGATATGTTATTATAAATATGAAACAACCCTATTTCACCTTATATCCATCCTATAGAAAACAAAATCACCGCACGTGCTTACGTACGGAGTGCCGTCTACACGCTGTGTTGTAATCTGTTTTTCCACCACCACCTTACATGGATGGGAATAATGGTGTAAAGAATAACAATATATGGTTATCATAACATCATAATGATTCTAATATATTATATCATCCTCTCCAATTCTATTCAATAAATATGGGAACGATATCATCGCTCGTGCGTATGTACGGATTACCGTCTCCATGACGCGATGAGATTCATTTTCCATGTTAACAATTAAAGATTGATTATAAAGTATATATAATAAGTAATCATGAAATATATGACATAATAATTCTACTGGATTTATGTTTATATATATGTATGACATCTACTTAATTCCATTCAATTCAATAAAGAAACGAAAACAGCGTTAATGCGTACGTACGACCTACCGTCTCCATGAATGATGTATTTCATTACCTTTATCGATATATTAGATATATGTATATTCTGAATATATATTATATATAAATCATGTTTTATATTCTGGAATTAATTAATCATGATCTATGAAATAATATTAATAATTACAAGTCAAAACACAGATGAAAAATGAAACGATTTTACTGAAAACGATACTTTAACATGAATTTAAAAAATTATGGGTAATATAATGTCATAATTGAACAGTATATGATATCATAACAATGAATATGATTCTTTAATAATACAATGAAATTATTTAAATCATTATACAGTAGGTTCGGATATGTACGAAGAATATCATACCTTAGGTAAGGGATAATTATTCCAATTTCATTCTTATCCGAGATTGTTTTTTCGTAAGTATTTACTGGGGTTATTTTTATCATCAATGTCAATGTTTTATAAATTTTTTCCATGTATTTTTAATGTCCTTTTACCGATTTTGACTTTTGCCTCATGTTATGAAAGAAATATTTCTTTTGTTTAACAAACAAGGTACTTTTTGACTTTTCTGAAAAAAGTATGTAGAGAATGTTTATTTTAACTCAGACGGCATTAACAGATTTTTACGGTTTCATAATGCCTTATTTAAATAAAGCATACTCTACATGATTTCATGATTATTTTCATAAAAATACATTTCTTTTAAAATTACATGGTGATTTCTGAAAGAAAATGATTTTGAATGAGAAAGGATATTTTCCTCAAGAATTTATTTAAAGTGTTTTATCAAAACCATTTTCCCTCTAAGATGACATTACTAAATATGTGTATGTTACAATTATAATGTCTCTATGATTTACATGGTTTTACTTTTCATATGATCAAATGATATCCATGTGATTTATATGGATTATGCTATGATGGGATGATGTTTACGAATCCCATTTTATTCTTTGGGTTATGATGAATGATTTATGATTATGTTGTGGAACAATTAAGAATGATTTTACTATGAGATTTATGGGACCTATATCTCCCTCCAACGCAATGGGTAAAGATTTATATCTCATGAGATAGACATGGCTGGAATGGTAAGTTAATCCAGTTCAGTGTTACAGGACTGGAACGAGGTGTCAACTCGATTCAGAAAGAGACATTGTCCACTAATATGATCTTGGTAGCAATGCCTTGGAAACTATGGAAATCATATCATCTGATTAATGTTTTTCCATAATTAAAATTTTTATTCCCAAGATATTTTATCATGATTGATGTTCCATTATGATATATTCCTTATGTACTACCATGTTTTATGTCATTGGTCATGATTTTTATGTTTAAACATTATGTTCATGTTTTTATGTTCAAATGTATATGGTTTTTTTTTATTTTATAAATGCTTACCCTAAATGAGATTTTGAGCTCACACTTTATATTTTTTCTTTTCCCCAGGATATAATGAAAGGATTTAGGTAAGAAGAAAAAACAAAGATCTTTATGGGAGATGATGAAGATCTGTCACCAAGATTAGAAGATTATATTCCGAGATTCCAAGTAAACCAAACTATTACGGTCCTTTGGTGTCTATTTTTGTTATGTATTAGATATTCTAAAAAATAAATGTAATGTCTATGCACGTCAAGATTTAGGTCTCTACAGTTGGTATCAGAGGAAAGGTTTAGTTAACCTTTGGATACTAGGATGCAAAACTTTAGTTATATTCCTAGAGATATTTCTAAGGTATGTCTAGCTATGTCCCTAAGGTTTAGTATAACTATAGGTTACATTACTAGAATTATGTTGAAGATCATGAATAACCTAGGGTGAACCTAAGGTTCAAGGATTAATGAATGTGTGATATGTTAGACATCCCATAAGTGACTTTTTATGATTATTTGGTTCCTCGTTATTTTAACTGTTTCATACACATTGGTTTTTGGTTTTAGTCAATAGAGGGACCCAGAATGAAATGTGTTAACATTGAATCTGATGGACAAATTGGTGACCATGAAAAAATAAATTGTGTAATGCCTAGAGAGAAATATATTTTGATTATATCGAATCAGTCATCTCAATATATTATTAACAAGGTGAAAATTAGTTATATTCCTAAGTCGTCAAATAAGAGGAAGATGGAATTTTATGCATGTTCACATGGTCAGGAGCATAGAGAATGTAATATTGAGATTTATAAATAAGGGAAGAATAACCTTTAGGAATACCTCAAATGGAGTGGAAGATGTTATTTGTGTGGGGAAAAGGGTCACAGAGTGACAGAATGTCATGGAGTTCAATGTATTATTTGTTGAGAACATGGTCATTACCCAACTCAATGCCCAGACCTAAGAGTTTACTTTTGAAACAAGGAAGGATATATTCCCTGACAATAATTGAAGAGGATAGATTGAAGTGTTTATGTATTGGTATTCAAGAATAATGTTGTTGAGCTAATATCATGAAATATTAGAATATCTATGTATTGGTTAATTCTGGTTTTCAATAATTATATGGTAAAGGTAACCATGAAAAGTGTTTGAAATATTTTTGGAAAGCAGATGATATGTGCATAATGAAGGGATAGGAACAAAATAATATGTTTGGTAGTATTCATGAGCTCATGATTGATATAAGGAAAAATTGATATCATGGTTTGATTATATAGAATTTTTGGGATTTTTTGTATTTGCAAAGAGTTAACTTTTGATATAATTCATGTTTTCACTAAGGTTCAATGAGTATTTATTTTCCAAGAGAATACATGATTAAGGTATTCACATGTTTGGAATGTGACCAACATGATATATCTTATGATATATAAGGGATAAATGATGGTATTCATGTGCTTGTTATATGACCATTCTAGTAATTGTTTTGTTTATACTATGATATTGGACAGTATTATTTTGGATAAACCTAAAGATTGTAATCAATTAATTTAGTCATCAGATAGTATTGTTTAAGGCTAGAACTTTTTGTTATGTTATAATAGAATAGTTTTAGAAATAGGACAACCCATAGGGCAGGAAAAAACTTGTCACGTCAGATAAGGATGTGCTAATCGAACCCACAACCGAAGTGCGACAGGCCTTTATCATCTACCACTAGCCTACAGGAAGTCCCTGGTTAGTAAAAACTAGTTTTTTATATTAAGTGGTATGATAGATGAAGTGTATGTCAATTTTTGGAATAATATATGATTAATCTCACCCTAGATGGACTTATGTATATAACTATTGCTAACCTTTTGTGTGAGATAGATGGAATGACCCATCATTCTATCACATGATCTGCTGACACTACATGAATGACTAATTCAACTTCATTTCTTTAAGAGATGAAGTGGAAATTGTTCAAGGCAGGAACAACGGTGAGATATTATCGAAATAAAGTAAGGATTTCTTCTAATTCGAATTCTTCATTTTTAGGGAAATGATCTTGAAAACCAAAAAATGTTGTCCTAGTGCCCTTATATGTGATGAATCAGATGCTACCTTAGATCATCACAAATTAATGGCTTTGTGATTGTTGGCTTTCTCATAGCCATGTTCTCTACCACTCTCCATCAGAACATTAAGGTAAGATTTCTCTTCCATATCCATATTTTCACCTAAGATCTACTATGTGGAAACCCAATGATGAGTTAATTTGGGTAACTGTTACATTTTATACATTGGTTTTTAAAGATAAGTTTTGGTATTCCTTTTTACGATTTGGGTTTCTATGAAATAAACTTTCTGGTAGTAATCCATCTATAACCCCGTGGAATTTCGAGGGAGAAATTCATTTTAAGGGGGGTAGAATTTAACACCTCGGGAATTTATGAGATATATTCTTTTTAATTTCTATCATATCTTCTGTTTTACGCTACACCAAGATTATCTTGCGCTATACGCAACACCGTATTAGCTTGCAGTATACCTAAAACTATTATTGGATTGTGTTACACACAATTTCCAGTTTGTTTGATAGTAGTTATCCTACGCAACATTGAGTGTATATATATATATATATATTCAATGTATAAATGAAATATGGTTGGATTCTGTTATACAAAACAACAAAGGAGTCTTGCACAACATGAAACCCTGACATGGCTTGCATTACACGCAATCACGACCTTCCTCGATAGCGTGTGTTGTACATAGTACCAAGTTTCATAAAACAATGATATATGATTATAATATTATTATTAACAAGCTGTTATGAATAGTGAAAAATAAATTTTGAATTTTATAACATTATTATTTATCTTACACATTTTCTAGAACATGGTATGAGAACAAAATAAATTTTTTGGTTAAAATAAGTACTTTTAAAAAAATGCAGTTTTGCCGCCTTTTGATGGCGCAAAAACTTTAAATATAGTGTTTGACATGTTTATAAGTTCAATTTTACAAAATAAAATTCTTCTATGGAATCAGGATATAAAAATTTACTTTGGATAAATTTTTCATATTATTATGACAACTTTCATATTTTAATGAATAGTAAAAACACGCTATATTTTAATTAAAAAAACTTTTTCATCATAATAATTTTTATGGTTAAATTATAATATTGAATGGTTTTAAAGTATGAATAGAATATATTTTTACCATTTAATATAATGTGTGTATTTAGCATTGATTTAAAATTTTATTCGTAGGTTAAATCAATTCAATCTTTTGCAATGTTGTAAACAAAAACCCATTTTATTTCGACAACGGGATTAATTTTAATTTAATTTCTGAAATTTATGTGTATTGAATTTGAAAAAATGGATTCCATATTTGGAATCAGTGGGTCCAAATTATGTTAATAGACTACTTTTTATTTTTGGTAATTATGAATAGTAACTACAGTAACATTTATTTTACTAGAGTTAAAGATAAATCGGTTAATTAAGGATAACAATAAGATTAAAAAATTACCCTAAAACTTTCCAAAATACTATTGGATGAATAAAATTCGACCCATATCACCTAAGGGTCAGATGAGATTCATTTAATGGACTTTTGACCATGAAATAATATAATTATTATTAAAACCAAAGAAAGTGACAACATGTTACTCTCTTAAATCTTATAAGTGAAATAATTTTAATTTAGTGATAAACGTCATAAAACATTGGATATAAATAGTCTCCAGAAATATAATAAATTTATCTACATCATATGAATTTATTTATAATTTTTAGGGATTAAATAATTATCAATAATTATGACGCAATAGTGATGTTGAAATTATTTTATTGATTGAATTATAAAATAAATAGTTTTAAAAGTATTAAAATAAATATTATATGAACTATTTAATGTGATCCACTAATTTTATAGATAAATATAACATGTTATGAATCTATTTAATATTTTAGTTCTAACATATCTCTTGTGTATATTTTATTTAAATTCGAATAAATGAATAGTGTCAAAATTTACACTATTGTTATTTTATAAAAATTACATATTATAAAATTGTTTAAAAAACACAAAAAATAAATAAAATTTATAAATTAAAATTTATATTTTTTATAATGTAATAAAATATACAATTGTGGACAATTCACAAGATTTAAGTATTTATTTATAATGATTTAAAATTTAGAATATTATTACAACAAATAAAATTAAATGGATTAAATAAGGATAAATCAAGATGATAAAGATTAAAATAAATTACCAACATGTCTAAAATTTATTGGTTGATTTTATTACAACCCTATCTCATCTATGTTCGGATTTGGGTCATTTTGGATGTTTTTAAGTGGAGTTTGAATTTATTATAAACTAACATTTTTTAGGATTCCAAAAGTGACCCTCTCCTCCCTTATAAAAAAGGCACCACTTCCTTCTCCTCTGCACAACCTATTGAGCCTTGAAGCTCAGAAAACCCCTTCTAATTCCTCTTCTAAACTTTTCTAGTAATATCATAGAGGTTTTGTTCTTCTCAAAGGACCAACTCTAGTGCCCTCAAAAGAAGTTTAAAGGAGGTGCATTGAGGAAAATGTAATCTCTTCTACCGACTCTTTCATGTTTCTTTCTTCTTATACTTCCTCTGATTCAATTTTATTATTATAAATTAATAACATCAGTGTTAATTATATAATGATATGTTATTATAAATATGAAACAACCCTATTTCAGCTTCTATCCATCCTAGGGAAAACAAAATCACCGCGTGTGCGTATGTACGAAATTCCGTCTCCATGCTGTGGTGTAATCTGTTTTCCCCCCACCACCTTACATGGATGGGAATAATTGTGTAAAAAATAACTATATATGGTTATTATAACATAATAATGATTCTATGATATTATATCATCCACTCCAATTCCATTCGATAAATATGGGAATGATATCATCACTCGTGCGTACGTACAAATTACCGTCTCAATGACGCGATGAGATTCATTTTCAGTGTTAACAATTAAAGAATGATTATAAATTATATATAATAAGTATTCATGAAATATATGACATAATAATTCTACTGGATTTATGTATATATATATATATATGTATTTCATCTATTTAATTCCATTCAATTTAATAAGGAAACAAAAACAGCGTTAATTCGTACGTACGGCCTCCCGTCTCCAAGAAAGATGTATTTATTTACCTTTATCAATATATTATATATATGTATATTCTGAATATATATTATATATAAATCATGTTTTATATTCTGGAATTATGTAATCATGATCTATGTAGTCATATTAATAATTTCAAGTCAAACCATAGACGACAAATGAAACGATTTTACTCAAAACACTACTTTAACATGAATTTACAAAAGAATGGGTAATATAATGTCATAAGTGAACCATATATGATATCATAACAATGAATATGATTATTTAATAATTAAATTATATTATTTAAATCATTATAAAGGAGGTTCAGATACGAATGAAGCATGTCAGACCTAAGGTAAGTGATAATTATTCCAATCTCGTTCTTATCCGAGATTTTTTATTTGTAAGTATTTAATGGGATTATTGTTTTCTTCCATGTACATGTTTTATAAAAGTTTTTTCATGTATGTTTAAGTCCTTTTTACCCATTTTTGACATTTACCTCATGTTATGAATGTAATCTTTCTTTTGTTTACCATACGAGGTACTTTTAGACTTTTCTGACAAAAGTATGAGGAGAATGGTTTTTTAACTTATACGATATGAATGGATTTTTACAGTTTTATAAAGACTTATTTACATAAATCTTCCTCTACATCATTTCATGATTATTTTCAAAAAAATAATTTTCTTTTAAAATAACATGGCATTTTTTGAAAGAAAATTATTTTGAAGAAGAAAGGATATTTTCCTCTTGAATTAATTTCAAGTGTTTTATCAAAACCATTTTTTCATCTAAGATGAAATTATTTAATATGTGTATGTTTCAATTATAATGTCTCTTTCAATTTTCTTATGATGAAATGATATCCATTTTTTTATATGTATTATTCTATGATTGGATGATGTTTATGAAATCCATTTTATTCTTTGGGTTATGATGAATGATTTATGTTTACGTTGTGGATCTAGTAATAATGATTTCATTATGAAATGGGTGGGACCTATATCTCACTTCAGTGCATTGGTTAAAGATTTATATCTCATGAGATAGACATGGCTGGAACGGTAAATTAATCCGGTTCAGTGTTACAGGACTGGAATGAGGAGTGAACTCTATTCAGAAAGGGAATTTTTCCAATAATATGGTCTTGGCAGAAATTCCTTGGATACTATGGAAATAATATCATCTGATTAATGTTTTTCCACAATTACAAGTTTTATTTCCAAGCTATTTTATCCTGATTGATGTTCCATTATGATCTATTCCTTTTGTACTACCATGTTTTATGTCATTGCTCATGATTTGGATGTTTAAACATCATGTTCATGTTTTTATGTTCAAATGTATATGGTTTGTTTTTTTCTCCATGCTTACCCTTACTGAGAATTTTAGCTCACCCTTTATATGTTTTCTTTTCCCCAGGATATAAATAAAAGATTTTGGTAAGAAAAAAAAGGATGATCTTAATGGGAGATGTCAAAGATCTTTCACCAAGATTAGAAGATTATATTCTGAGTTTCCAAAGACACTAAACTATTATGGTCCATTGGTGTCTATTTTTGTTATGTACTATATATTCCACAAAATAAATTCAATGTCTATGTACTTCAAGATTTAGGTCTCTACAGTTGGTATCAGAGGAAAGGTTTAGTTAACCTTTGGAAACTAGGATGTGAAAACTTTAGTTATATTCCTAGAGATATTTCTAAGGTATGTCTAGGTATGTCCCTAAGGCTTAGTATAATTATAGGTTACAGTTCTATAATTAGGTTGACGATCATGAATAACCTAGGGTGAACCTATAGTGTCATGGATTAAAGAATGTGTGATAATTTAGACATACCATATGTGACTTCTTATGATTATGTGGTTCCTCATTATTTTAATTGTCTCTTACATATTGGTTTTTGGTTTTAGTCAATGGAGGGACCCAAAAGGAATTGTGTTAACATTGAATCTGATGGAAAAATTGGTGACCATGAACAATGAAATTGTGTAATTCCTAGAGAGAATGATATTGTGATTATGTCCAACCAGTCATCTCGATATATGATTAACAAGGTGAACTATAGTTGTATTCCTAAGTCATAAAATAAGAGGAATATGGAATTTTATGCATGTTCACATGGTGAGGAGCATAGAGAAAGGAAGATTGAGATTTCTAATGAAGGGAAGAAGAAACTTGAGGAATACCTCAAATGGAGGGGAAGATGTTATCTGTGTGGGGAAAAGGGTCACAGAGTGACAGACAATCATGGAGTTCAATGTCTTTTCTGTAGAGAACATGGTCATTACCCAACTCAATGCCCGGACCTAAGAGGTTATTTCTAAATCAAGGAAGGACATATTCCATGACAATCATTGAAGAGGATGGAATGAAGTGTTTATGTATTGATATTCAAGAATATTGTTGTTGAGGTACTTTCAAGAAATATTGGAATATCTATGTATTGGTTAATTCTAGTTTTCAATAATTAAATGGTACAGGTAACCATGAAAAGTGTTTAAAATAATTTTGGAAAGCAGATGATATGCGCATAATGAACGGATAAGGAGAAAATAATATATTTAGTAGTATTCATGAGCTCGTGATTGATATAAGGAAAAAGCGATATCATGGTTTGAGTATATATAATTTTTTCGATTTTTGGTATGTGGAAAGAGTTAACTTTTGGCAGCATTCATACTTTCACTAAGGTTCAATGAGTATTATTTTTTCAATAGAATACATGATTAAGGTAATCACATGATTGGAATGTGACCAACAAGATATATCTTATGATATATAAGGGATAAATGATGGTATTCAAGTGCCTGTAATATGACCATTCTAGTAATTTATTTATTTATACTATGAGATATGACAGAAGTATTTTGGATAAACCTGAAGATTGGAATCGATTAATTTAGGCATCCAATAGTATTATTTAAGGCTAGAACATTTTGTTATGTTATAATAATATGGTTTTAAAAAAAGGACAACCTGTAGGATGGGATAAAACCTATCACGTCAAACAAGGCTATGGGAATCAAACCTCAACCAATGTACGAAAAGACTTTATCGCCTACCACTAGCCTACAGGATGTCCCTGGTTAGTAGAAACTAGTTTTATTTTATTAAGCGGTATGATAGATGAAGTGTAAGTGCATGTTTGGAACGATATACGATTAACCTCACTATAGATGGACTTATGTATATAACTGTTGCTAACCTTTTGTTTGAGACAGATGGAATGACCCGTCATTATATCACATGATCTACTAACACTTCATTAATGACAAATTCAACTTCATTTATTTAAGAGATGATGTGGAAATTGCTCAGGGCACGAACACCGGTGAGATTATATTGAAATAAAGTAAGGATTTCTTCTAATTCAAATTCCTCATTTTGTGGGAAATGATCTTGAAAACCAAAAATGTTTTCCTAGTGCGCTTATATCTGATGAATCAGATGCTACCTTAGATCATCACAAATTTATGGCTTTGTGATTGTTGGATTTTTCGTAGCCATGTTCTCTACCACCTTCCATCCAAACTTGATGGTTAGATTTCTCTTCCATATCTATATTTTCACCTAAGTTATCCTATGTGGAAACCCAATGATGAGTTAATTTGGGTAACTGTTAGGTTTCATACTTTAGTTTTTAAAGATATGTTTTGATATTCCTTTGTATGATGTGGGTTTCTATAAAAGAAACTTTCAAGTAGTAAACCATTTATAACCACGACAAATTTCGAGGGTGAAATTTATTTTAATGGGGTAGAATGTAACACCCCGAGATTTTATGAGATATATTATTTTTAATTTCATTAATATCTTCTGTTGTACACTACACCAAGATTATCTTGGGTTATACACAACACCGTATGAGCTTTTAGTATACGCAACACTATTCTTTGATTGTGTTACCCACAATTTCTAGTTCGTTTGATAGTAGATATTATACGCAACATTGAGTGTATATATATTTATATATATATATTAAATGTATAAATGAAATATTTTTTGATTCTGTTATACTAAACAATGAAGGATTCTTGCACAACAAGAAACCATAACTTGTCTTTCATTACACGCAATCACGACCTTCCTCGATAGCGTGTGTTGTATGTAGTACCAGGTTTTACTAAATAACGATATATGGTTATAATATAATTATGAACTAGCCGTTATGAATAGTATCAAATACATTTTGAATTTTATAACATTATTATTCATCTTAAACATTTTCTAGAACATGGTATGATAACAAAATAAGTTTTTCGGGTAAAATAAGTATTTTTAAAAAAATGCAGTTTTGCCACCTTTTGATGGTACACCCACATTAAATCTAGTTTGTGGAATGTTTATAAGTTCAATTTGACAATATATAATTCTTATTTGGAATCCGTATAGAAATATTTACATTGGATAAATTTTTCATATTATTCTGATAACTTTCATATTTTAATGAATAGTAAAAACACGCTATATTTTAATTAAAAATAAATTTTGTCATCATAATAATTTATTTGGTTAAATTATAAAATTTAATGGTTTTAATTTATGAATAAAATATATTTTTAACATTTAATATAAGTTATGTCTTTGGCATTTATTTTACACTGAATTCGTAGGTTAAATCAATTCAATCTTTTGCAATGTTTTAAACAAAAACCAGTTTTCTTTCGACAGCAGGATTAATTTTAATATAATATCTGCAATTTCTGTGTATTGAATTTTAAAAATCGGATTCCATATTAGGAATTAGTGGGTACAAATTATGTTAATAGGATAATTTTCATTTTTGGGAATTATGAATAGTAACTATGGTAACTTTTATTTTACTACATTTAATGATATATTGGGTAATTAAGGGTAAAAATAAGATTAAATAATTACTCTGACACTTTCCAAAATACTATTGGATGAATAAGATTTGACCCATATGACCTAAGGGTTATAATAGATTCATTTCATGGACTTTTGACAATGAAATAGTATAATTATTATTAAAACCAGTGAAAGTGACAACATGTAACTCTCTTAAATATTATAAGTGTAATAATTTTACTTTATTGATAAACATCATAAATATTCAGTTATAAATAGTCTCCAGAAAGATAATAAATTTATCTACATCATATAAATTTATTTATAATTTTTAGGGATTAAATAATTATCATTAATTATGACCCAATATTGATGTTGAAATTATTTTATTGATTGAATTATCAAATAAATGGTTTAAAATGTATTAAAATAAATACTATATGAACTATTTAATGTGGTCCACTAATTTTCTAGAAATATATAACATGTCATGAATCTGTTTAATATTTTTTATTCAACATATATTCTGTGTATATTTTATTTAAATTCAAATAAATGAATAGTGTTAAAATTGACACTATTGTTATTTTATAAAAATTACATATTATAAAATTGTTTAGAAATCAAAAAAAAATATTTAAAAATCATAAATTTAAATTTAAATGGTCTAAAATGTAATAAAATATACAATTATGGACAATGAAAAACATATAAGTATTTATTTTAATGATTTAAAATTTAGAATATTATTACCACAAATAAAATTAAATAGATTAAATAAGGATAAATCAAGTTGATAATGTTTAAAATAAATTTCCAACATGTATAAAGTTTATTGGTTGATGATATTACAATAACATCTCATCTAATTTCAGATTTGGGTCATTTTTGAAGTTTTTATGTGGCGTTTTAATTTATTATAAGTTAATATTTTTGAGGTTTCCAAAAGTGCCCCTCTCCTCCCTTATAAAAAGGGCAACACTTCCCTCTACTCTTCACACCCTTTTGAGCCTTGAATCTCGGCAAAACCCTTCCAATTACTCTTCTCAACCTATCTAGTTATATCATAGAGGTTCTGGTCTTCTCAAAAGTCCAAATCTAGTGCCCTTAGAGGAAGTTTAAATGAGGTGCGTCGAGGAAGATGTAATCTCTTCTACCGACTCATTCAAGTTTCTTTCTTGTAATACTTACTCTTATTCAATTGTTTAATTATAAATTAATAACATCAGTATTAATTATATACTGATATGTTATTATAAATATGAAACAACCCTATTTCACCTTCTATCCATCCTACGAAAAATGAAATCACCGCGCATGCGTACGTACGGAATACCGTCACCACGCTGTGGTGTAATCTATTTTTCCACCAACACCTTACATGGATGGGAGTAATGGTGTAAATAATAACTATATATGGTTATTATAACATGTTAATGATTCTAATATATTATATCATCCACTCCAATTCCATTCAATATATATGGGAATGATATCATCGCTCGTGTATACGTACGGATTACCGTCTCCATGACGCGATGAGATTCATTTTCCATGTTAACAATTAAGGAATGATTATAAAGTATATATAATAAGTAATCATGAAAGATATGACATAATTATTCTACTGGATTTATTTATATATATATATATGTATTCCATCTACTTAATTCCATTCAATTCAATAACGAAACAAAAACAGCGTTCATGTGTACGTACGACCTACCGTCACCATGAACAATGTATTTATTTCCCTTTATTGATATATTATGTATATGTATAATATGAATATATACTATATATAAATCATTTTTTATATTATAGAATTTTGTAATCTTGATCTAAGTAATCCTATTAATAATTACAAGTCAAAACACGTACAATAAATGAAATGATTTTACTCAAAACACTACTTTAACATGAATTTACAAAATAAAGGGAAATATAATGTCATAAGTGAGCCATATATGATATAATAACAATGAATATGATTCAGTAATAATTCAATGACACTATTTAAATCATTATACAGGAGGTTCGGATACGTACTAAGCATATCAGACCTAAGGTAAGGGATAATTATTCCAATCTTGTTCTTATCCGAGATAGTTTATTCGTAAGTATTTACTGGGGATATTGTTATCATCCATGTCCATGTTTTCTAAAAGTGTTTTCATGTATGTTTAAAGTCCTTTTTACCCATTTTTGACATTTACCTCATGTTATGAAATGAATCTTTTTTTTGTTTACCATACGATGTACTTTTTGACATTTCCAACAAAAGTAGGAGGATAATGTTTTCTTAACTTATATGGAATGAATGGATTTTTACATTTTCATAACACATTATTTATATAAAGCTTCCTCTATTTGATTTTAAGATTATCTTCAACAAGATCTATTTCTTTTAAAATAACATGGCATTTTATGAAGGAAAATGATTTTGAAGAAGAAAGGATATTTTCCTCAAAAATTCATTTCAAGTGTTTTATCAAAACCATTTTTTCATCTAAGATGACATTATTTCATATGTGTATGTTTCAATTATAATGTCTCTATTATTTACATGGTTTCACTTTTCTTATGGTGAAATGACATCCATTTGTTTTATATCGATTATGCTATGATGGGATGATGTTTATGAAACCCATTTTATTCTTTGGGTTATGATGAATGGTTTATGTTTATATTTTGAAACAAGTTAGAATGATTTCATTGTAATATGAGTGGGACCTATATCTCCCACCAATGCATTGGTTAAAGATTTATATCTCATGAGATAGATATGTATAGAACAGTAAGTTAATCTAGTTTAGTGTTACAGGACTGGAACGAGGAGTGAACTCGATTCATAAAGGATCTTCTTCCACTACGATGGTCTTCGCAGCAATTCCTTGGCTACTATAGAAATCAAATCATGTGATTAATGTTTTTACACAACTAAAAGTTTTATTTCCAAGATATTTTATCATGATTTATGTTCCATTATGATCTATTCCTTATGTACTACCATGTTTTAAGTCATTGCTCAAGATTTTGATGTTTAAACATTATGTTCATGTTTTTATGTTCAAATGTATACAGTTTGTTTCATTTTCTCCATGCATACCCTTACTGAGAATTTAAGCTGACCATTTATATGTTTCCTTTTCCCCAGGATATACAGAAAGGTTTTAGGTAAAAAAAAGAAGATCTTTATGGGAGATGTTGAAGATATTTCACCAAGATTAGACGATTATATTCCGAGTTTCCAAAGACATTAAACTATTACTGTCTTTTGGTGTCTATTTTTTTATGTATTAGATATTCATCAAAAGTAATGTAATTTCTACGTATGTCATGCTTAGGGTCTCTACATGAAAGGTCGCGAGAGATAGATACACTCATTTCAGAAGAATGCACTCCTAAGTGCGGAAAATCATGATACACAAATGAGGATCACTATGATGGCCATAGCGGATACCGTGACTCATCCGAATTCACATTATACGTAAAGTATTAGCACCCTGTGGAAGTATTCACGTCGATACCTGACTCTACCTACTATCAAGAATGGATAGAGGATCTCGCTCCAGGACTCTTGGATGGATACCTAATTCTATCTCAGAAAGTCCTACTAATGGCATAATACTCTTATTAAAGGGAATGAAACCTAACCATTTGGGAAATGTGAAAAAGGTCACTAACCCAAACGAAACATGTCTATGATATGGTGGACAAGTAGATCAATCCATGTACTAAAAAGTATAGGATGTGTAGAAGTGTCACACACCGTGTCTTCCATCATTGGGTACTACCCGTGTACTACGACCCGTGTTGCGAGTATAGTCATGTAGGAAAGTTTGTACATGACGTGTAATACAGATCACATGCCATGTCCGAGTAACTGTGGTTGGTTTTGTGTACACGGTCAAGTGCCCATACATGGCTTTATCCCATGCGCACCACCTCGTGTAACCAGGCTGGTCTGGACTTGTGGTGGAGTACACAGCCGTGTACTACATCCCATGTCTGTGTATCACATGAGATACATGCAGAGTCCTGCGTGATGAACCCACACACCATGTTCTTCAAAGAACATGAAATTTCATTGCTTTGTGCCTTGTGAAACCCTAGCTGCTGCTGAGATGGTACCACATGACGTGTTCTTTGGGAATACACCTCATGTTCTTCGGAAATTTCCCGAACTGGGGTTCTTCATTGTAGCGCCTCGGAGCTCCTTCGATCCACAATCTGGCTGTCCGATCATTGCAAAATTGATGGGTCAAGGTCACTTGATCCTTATGATGTCGATTCTGTCAGTATCGGGCATCTGATTTTCCCCCAAAAACTTTATTTTATCATTCGAGCGAAGAATGGTCAAAGAATGATTATTCTTGAACCATGTCAATTCATCCACCGCCATCGCCGTCGCACCTCCTCCATGTCGCCACAATGTCGGATCTCCAATTTTGGATCGTTGTGTTGCAAAATGGATGTGCAATGATCTGGTGTTCATTATTCTATGAAGAACATGAAGAAAGTGAGAGAAAATAACGGGGGAAGAAATCCAAAAGAAAATCGAGGAACTAACCTCCGCTTTCATTCGTCACGGCGTTGATCTGCTCCCATTAGTAAGATTAAACAGAGATGAATCAAAACATCAATCTAACATGGATTATTCCCTTGAGATCAACCCAATTGAAACCCTCCTACAAAAACGTATGAATCTGCGGATCAATTTATTCATGGGTTGACTCACGTTCGTCTTCTGATATAATACTGGGGAAGAAGAATTGAAATAACAACCCCTGCCTCAATTTGGTGAAAGAATGATTGTTATGTCACGTTCATTGGTGAGGTTCGTCAATTCTAAAGTGCGTCGATCTCTCGCATCACCGTCGTCCGCCAACAGGTTCTCCTCTAAATCTCTAATGGACACACCCTTAATTTCACATGGTTATGTGGATAAACCTATGAACTAGACATAGGTAGATATATAAAGAGTAGGAAAATTAGGTTATTGCGCAAAAAGGAAACAAAATAAATTGTTATAATATTTTATTTCCATTAAAAACATCGTAAAAACTAACTCTTGCAGCTAAACCACTCTGGTCGATGTTAGGCCCCCCCTAAGGTAAAGTCAATTCTCCAAGAACAATTGTGCCTTCAGATTTCTGATCTCGGAACTCATTTAAATGATATTTTACTTTTAAAGGAAACCCTCTAATGCGTGCTGTTTAAAATTTTAATTTATTTCAAACATTTATTCTGGGCACTCCAGCACTCAGATTTGCACTCCCTCAAAAGGATTAGTCTTAGAATAATTTCATAAAATATTAAATAATAATACACGGGAAATATGAGATATTACATTCTCCCCACCTTGGGGCTTTGCATCCCCAAAAATACAAAACAAGGTCTACTCAAAAAGATGTGGGTACTAGGCACAGATCTGGGTCTCCCACTCCCACCTGCTCTCCTGAAGATTCTCTTGATTCCACTGGACATGCACTAAAGGAATTGATCACCCATGAAGGATCCTCTCCTAATGATCCTTGATCATTACTGGGTACTTATCAAAGGTCACTCCATTCTTGATGTCCAGCTCACCCTAGTCGATGATGTGTGATGGGTCATGCACATACCACCTTAAATGCAACATGTGGAAGACATCATGTACCTGATGTAACTATGGTGGTAGATCTTGGTGGTATTCCACCTTTTTAACTCTATGCAGTCTATGGAAAGGTCTAATGAACCTTGGATATAGTTTTTTGCCTTAGCCAAATCTCTGTAACCCTCATTGAGGAGAGACCTGAAGAAAAACGTGGTCTCCCTCCCCGAACACTAGAGGTCTCCATTACCTATTAGAATAAGACTTCTACCGGTTCTATATAGTCTTCATCCACACTCGAATGACTTTCACCTTCTGGGTGGTAGTTTGCCCCAACTCTAGACCCATGAGTGCTAACTCTCCAGGGTCGGTCCAACAAAGCGGTGACCGACAGGTTCTCCCATAAAAATCCTCGAAAGATGCCATACCAATGGTGGATTGGTAACTATTGTTGTATGAAAACTCCACCAGTGGTAGGTGGTCCTCCCAACTATGACCAATGTCCAAGATACATGAAAACACCATATCCTCCAAAACCTGAATGGTCCTCTCCATCCGACCATTGGTCTAGGGGTGGGACGTCGTGCTCAAGCATAGTTGAGTCCCAAAATCCTCCTGAAATTCCTTCCACAACTAGGATGTGAAGCGCGTGTCTCGATCAGAAACTATTTTCAAAGGGATGCCATGAATCTGAACTATATCCTCCACGTAGAGGTATCCCACACACTCTATGGAACTCTACTCCCAGATATCTTGGAAGTGGGATGACTTGGTGAGTCGGTCAATGATCACCTAGATGGAATCATGCCCCTTGGACGTCTGTGGTATGTTACTCATGAAGTCCATCGATATTCCATCCCACTTCCACTCTGAAGCTTCCAGGGTGAGCTAATCCTGATGGAACTTGTGCTGAACCTTCAGCTGCTGGTATTTAAGGCATTGAGAAACGATCTCTCCTACATCTTTCGTCATGTCTGACAACCAAAACTACCGTCAGAGATCCTGGTACATCTTCTCCACTCTAGGATGTAACTCTAATGGGGATGTATGAAACTCCCTCAAGACCTCCTCATGTAATGCCACGGGTAAAATAGTTCATCATCTAAAAATAAGTATGTGCTCCCCACCTTTCCAATATCCATAACAAGTATGTCTTTTGGATAACTAAGAACGTAAAACCTCACAGTCGAGATCCTCAAGTTGTGCCTCCCTAACTCACTGTAAGAGTGAAGGGGTGACAACCATTGACTGAATGTAAGCATCATCCTCTCTATCCTTGAAGGATAACTGCAATGTGGATAACTTCTCTGAAGCCTCATTCAATAGCTACAAGCTTGACCTTCTGCAAAGAGCATACACCAAGTTGTTCCCCTTCCTAGTAGTATAGATGATAATGAAATCATAGTATAGGAAAATCTCGAGCCAACTCCTCTGCCTCAGATTCATAACCTTCTACAAAGAAGATTTACTTAAGGCTCTTGTGGTCAGAATAGAGGATAATCCGCTCACGCATAAGTTAGTGTCACCACATCATCAACGCGAAGACTACCATTGACAAATCGAGAATGTTGGTAGCATAGTTCTACTCATGTGGCCTAATCTGGCGCAAACCATATGAAATTACTACCTATCACTACATTTGGACACAACCAACCCGTTCCCTGATGTGTCGTAGAAAACTACATACCCAACACCCTCCTCCAGTAATCTCGTGATCTGGGTGCTCATCAAACTCTGCCTCAACTACTCCAAAGCCTACTGGAACTTCTCCATCCATATGTAGGGTTGTCCCTTCCTATTCATGGCATCCATCAGTTTTGATATTCATGAGAAATCATGAATGAATCTCTGGTAACAGCCTGCCAACCCAAGGAATCTTTGCACCTCCATCATTCTCTGAGGTGGCTCACATGATAACACTACCTCCACCGTGGCTGGGTCCCCAACTATATCATCTCGTGAAATAAAATTTCCCAAAATGTGGACCTCCGGAATCTGGAACCAGAACATCAGGCGCTCCCCATAAATATGGTGCCCTCGGAGTACTTCTAGAATCATCCACAGGTGTCTCACATGCTCCTCCCCTGACGCTGAGTAAACAAGGATGTCTTCAATGAAGACCACTACAAACCAATCTAAGTACGGATGGATGATCGGGTACATCAGTCCAAAGAAAACTATATGGGTGTTTTTCAGGCCTAAAGGAATCACTAAGTACTCATAGTGACCATAACGACATCTGAATGCCATCATCATTATATCCTTATCCCGTACTGGTAACTGGTTATAACCTAATAGAAGGTCAACCTTCGCGAACCATTATGCCCCTTTTAGCTGATCGAAGCGGTCGTTGATTCTAGGAAGTGGATACTTGTTCTTCACGGTTACATGATTTTGGAACCTGTAATCCATGCACAACCTCAAACATCTATCTGATTTTTTGGAAAACAATACAGGGGCCTCAAAGGGTGAAATGTTGGGTCTTACGAAGCCCTTGCTATGAAAATCCTCCAACTACACCCACGGATCATGAAGGTTTGCAGGAGCCATCCAATATGCTGATGAGAAATCGATGTCATCCTGGGGTGTAAGTCGATGCAGAAGTCTATTTCCCTGCTGGGAGGTAGTCATGGAACATCTTCAGGAATGATGTCCTTGTACTCTGCCACTACTGCTGGGAACTGGTAGCTCATAACACTTACTGCTTTGAGGGAATGGTTAGCCAAATCTTGAGTGATCAGATGCACGCTTCTATGAATAATCCCATTCTGTGCTACCTGGGTCCCTTTTTCTATGACAAAAGAAAACCTCATCCAATCACTGCGGACCCACCACACCCGTCACATAAAGTATTCAATTTGGGCATAGTCCGAAGAAAACAAATCCATAACAAGAATGATGTCATAAGTCCTCAATGCTACCACCAAGAGGTTCCAACTAAAACTCTCACCACCAAGGGCAAGATCGCATTGTCTAAAAAGGTGTGTGATCATCGAGACTCTCCCCGTAGATGTTTCTAAGTGTATGGATTGAGTCAAAAGCTCTACCATAATCTCACGGTTTTTTACAAGACATGTGGTGATGAAAAGATGACTAGAACCTACACCTATAAGTACGGTAACTAAAGTAGAGAAGACACAAATTGTACCTTAGATATCCCCTGGAGTCCCTGGTTCATATGCCTCAACTGCATGCAGCTTCCCCCGCCCCTGTCCCGTAGCTCCCTAAGCCTGGTGCAGACCTATTTGGGGTGGTGGTGGAAGTTGATCAAAAAGACTTCCCCCACCTGCAGCTCTTCCTGCTCCTCTACCACGTCCTCCACCTAGAAAATATGTCCAATCCACTCTCTTCCTCTGCCTCAGAGGTCCATCAACCACCTCATTGTCAGCATCTCGATGGGTCGGACATTCTCTAGTGAGATGTACTCTACCATCGCATGAGTAACACCACCTCTATGTGGAATGACACGATCTTGCCTAAGTGTCCTAGAATATTGATACCCTGTCATGGGTCCTCCTATGAAGTCTCCCACAACCTAATCCATGTGCCTAACATCATCTCCCTGCTACCGAGGTCTCTTCACTTGTCTACCGACAACTGATGCTATCAGCTGTCTCTGCTCTGCTAAGAAGCACTCGATCACCAAGGCTCGCTCGAGCACTCCAGCATAAGTCGAAATGCATAGAGGCTCGACAGTATTTTGGATTTCCCTTCATCGACCTCTATTGAAAGTCTGAGATTTGAAGTACTTATCCATAACCATATCCATCAAGTACCTGGCGAGGTTGGTGAACCTCAATGAATTGTCATCTACCGTCAAACTGTCCTACTGAAGATGAAGAAGCTCATGGATGCCCACTACTCTCAATGTAACTTGAGAGAACTCCTCCCTGAAGAGTCAATCAAAGTCAGTCCACAAAAGAGTCTCCTTGTCGTGAGTCTGTGTGGTTAGACTCCACCATCATCCTGCCGAACCCAGAAGAAGCCTCACTCCCAGGATCACCATATTGTCCACTGGTGTCCTCACTAGATGGAAAACTCTGGTCAGTGCCTCAATCCAGTCCTCAACCGCCCGAGGGTTGTGTTCCCCTCACAACCTGATGGGTCACTATCTCTAGAACTCATGGAGTGCGCTCATCCTGCTCCCCCTATCGGCCGGTACTGCAGGTACTACAGGTTTCTCAACTGGTGGTGGTATAGCAGGTGCACCACTTGGAGGCAACACATGGGGAACCAGTCCCTGTATCGAAGCCTCATCACTGAGGGGTATTTCCTCGTGAACGTGCCACTGAATCCTAGTGGGTATACGTCACAAAGGAATACTGTAAAGAAAAAAGATGTACAATTGTTAACAAGAATATCTGGATCGATGACATAGAGGACATGGAAAACACAATCCATTCCAATATGATGCATGTACCATTCTCTTATATCCCTGCAACTAGTGTTTACATGTACAGAGTCAAAAAAATGGTTATCAAAGTCCTAGTGTATGGATACGTCAGACGCCCGCACCAAAACTAGAGTCTATGGCCTGAAAGCCAAGCTCGAAACACTTGACACTATTTCCCCAAACCAATCTTACACACTCTAGGTCCTAAGGTAGAAATGAACTCCCTCTGATACCACTCTGTCACTGCCCATCCTAGTGGGTCCCATGCCACAACTACCCAAGCCCGCCTCTAATAGGCCAGGGGATGTTGACTAGCACCGAGTACGCATATTACTAACATGGGAGGCTTTTCCTATGAACATGTACACACACACACATCTCCATGCCCACAATGAAAAAAAGTAAAAAAAAATAGGGAAAAAATGCATGCCTACAACTCAACCCAACCAACAGAGTAAGGCATAATGTAATGTACTAAAAGTAAACTGGGACAGAATACAAGACCACCAAAAAACAAGAGTCTGAAAAATACAAATTCTAACCTAGAATCAAAAATAGCTACTAGGACTGCTTCTCGTAGTCGTATGAACACCTCATCCTGTAGAGAACTCAAAAAGCTCGGTCCCTTCTTGATCCTCCCGGGACTCCATCAGAAGGATACTCGTCTGCACAATACATGATATGTGAGGGTGAAGCCTACGTAGGGGTGTGTATAACAATACTCAAAAGAGGACCCTAAAAACCACAAACCAATACACAAATAAATGGTATAGTCATATCAAAAAAATATTTCTATTGAACACATAGAAAGAGTAAAAAAAACACTAGATATACTCAAATCCCAAACCTGTAGTCTAGGGACAAGTTATGCAACAACATACCCCCACTAGGGAGTTAGTTTCAAGATTCTACGAAGTACTCGTCTGGGAGAACTCACTCCATGAGTCTGATAGCTCTGATGATATCCATCAGAGAAGTATTGTCCATCGGGAAAGGTCACGAGAGATAAATACACTCATGCTAGTGGAACACACTCCTGAGTGGGGAAAGATAATGATACATAGATGTGGATCACTACCAAGGCCTTGGAGAATATAGCGACTCATCTAGATTCACCGGCTAGGTAGAGGATCAATGAATGTGTGGAAGTAGTCACATAGATACCTGACTCTACCTAAGGTCAAGAATGGATTGAGGATCTCGCTTTGGGCCTCTCAGAGGGATACCTGACACTATCTCGGAAATTCCTGCTGAAGATATCATACTCTTATAGAAGGGAATGACACCTAACCTTCAGGGAAACCATAAAATGGCCACTAACCCAAATGAATCATGACCAAGATATGTTGGAAAAGATGATTGATCAATGTATTGAAAAGTACACTATGTGTAGAAGTTTCACATATCGTGTCTTCTAACCCCAGATACTACTCGTTTACTACTGCCTGTGTCGTAAGGCTAGTCATGTAAGAAAATTTGTACACAACATGTAGTACAGATCACACGCCATGTTTGAGTAACTGTGGTTGGCTCCGAGTACGTGGTCGTGTGCCGGTATGGGTCTTTATCCTGTGTGTTCCACCCTATGTAACCAGTCTGGTTTGGCTCTGTGGTGGAGTACACAGTAATGTACTCCATCTCGTGTCCTTGTATAACTCGAGATACACACCAAGTCTCATGTAAGGACCCGCACACAGTGTTCTTCGGATAACCTGTTGTGTCATATCTTCATGCCATGAAAAATCTTAGCTACTGCTGAGATGGTACCACATGACATGTTCTTCGGGAATACACCCCGTGTTCTTCAGAAATTTCCAGAACTGATGTTCTTTTTCGCTATGCCTCGAATCTCCTCTGATCCTCGATCCGGTCATCCGATAATCGAAAAAATGAAGGGTCGAGGTCACCTGATCCATATAAAGCTAATTCTGTCGGTATCCGGCCTCCGATTGGCCCTAAAAATGTGTTTTAATCATCCATGTGAATAACGGTCAAAGAATCATTATTCCCGAACCATGTCTATTCATTCGCTGCCATCATTGTTGCACCATTACTAGTTCACCATGAAGTTGGATCTCCAATTTGGGATTTTTGCGTTGCAAAATGGATGCGCAATGATCTGTTGTTCATTTCCCCATGAAGAACGTGAAAAACAAAGGAGAATAGAATGTGGAAAGAAATAAAAAGGCAAATAGAGGAGCTAACCTCCGCCATCATTCATCAGAACATTGATCCACTCCTTCTTGTAGGATCAAATGGAGCAGAATCAAAACATTAATCTAACATGGATTATTTCCCCGAGATAAGACTTATAAAACCCCTCCCACAAAAATGTACGAATATGTGGAATAACCTTTTAATTGTTTGACACACATTGTTCAGCTGATCCAAGAATGGGGAAGAAGAATTGGAATAACAACCCCCACCTAGATTCGGTGAAATAACAATCAGTGCATCATAATCATTGGCATATTTTGACGATTCCGAATTGTGTCGATCGCTCACGTCGTTGTCGTCTACCAAAGGGTTCTCCTCCAAATTTCAAATGGCCAAATCCATCATTTCACTGGGTTATTTGACTAATTCTACGAACATTCCATTGGAATATATATAAATAAGAATAAATTTTGGTTTCTATGAAAAAAGTAAATGATATTAATTATTATTTAATTTTATTTCTATTAAAAACGCTCAAAAAACTAACTCTTGCAGCAAACCCGCACCGGTCGACGTTAGGCCCCTCTTAAAGTAATGTTGCTACTCTGAGTGCAATGGTTCCCTAATATTTCTGATATGGTCATCTATTTAAAAGATATTACACTTTTAAAGAAAACCCACTCATGTGCGCTGTTTAAAATTTTAATTTATTTCAAAAATTTATTCTGGGCACTCCGAGCCTCAGAATCGCACATAGTTGAAAGGTCTAGTCTCGAAATAATTCCATATAATATTTAAAAATAATATTCAAGAAATCCAACAGATTATAGGTAATTTGAATAAATTTCATAATAAAATTTGATATAAAATCTTTTTGAAAATTTTTATCATTTTCAATTAAAAAAACTTATTGTCTCATCCTATCTGAGGGATTATGTTTAAATTAACATCCATAGAATTTGTTTTTAGAATTTATAATAATTGATTCTCTATTTAGAATCAGAATAATTTTCATTATCTCATAAGGTCAACAACGTTTTTGACCAAAAATATTACCAAAAATAAAAAAATAATTTCTAGTGATTAAAGTGAAAAATGAGTTTACATAGTTGTTAATCATTAACTTAGGGGGCCAAATACACTACCAAATATCCAAAATCCATTTGATAGTAATATTTAAATCATATCCACCTTTTTATTAAATATTTACATTTTATAGGGGCATATAGAGGGAGACCTCTCTATAGTGTTTACATTTTTATATTTACAGGAATTTCAATCATCTTCCACTCTAAAAGGGACCACAACCCCCAAACTTATTCATACCATTCTAGACCATTGGTTCATCTAATATAGAATCCTAATACCAAAATCAGAGGGAATAATAATACCGAAATAAGAGAGTATAGTGGATGGAATCCCAATCCCAAAACAAGATGGTACATGTGAGGGTATACCAAGCCTGAAACAAGATGGTGCATAGTAGGAAATTCCAAGCCCGAAGCAGGTACATATGTGATTATCCCAAGACTAACAAGTTATAATGTTATTTGTATGTATCCTAAACATAGTATTTTCTATTATTATGTGTATTCCAAAATTCCATGTCTTATTATTCTGTAATTATCTAATGGATTATTATCTTGATAATCTTATGAATCATGTCTTATGAGATTCCATATTTATGATGTTACTCATGATTATAATCTATGTTATGTAGGGTATGATCCTATAATGTTTTGATAATTCTCATGGACCCCTATTCCCATGTTATTCTTATATATCTCCATTTTTTACCCATACTGAGAATTTGATCACAACCCTTTCTTATGTTTACATTCCCACAATTATGAATATAGGTTTTACTTAGGAGTACTAATAGGGAATATCATTACGGGATATATTGAAGATAATTCACCAATATAGAATATTATGTTTCCATGTCCTTAAATACATTAAACTATTACAGTCCATAAAAATATACATTTTTAATATTATGAATAATCATAAAAATTGATGTAATAACCATGTAATCTATCCATGGGACTTTGTAGTTTGTATTAAAGATATCGTTTAGTCACCCATTTAATATTATGAAGAAAACATTTTAGTGATATCCCTAGGGTTACTTCTATGGATATATCTAGTGATCTCTCTAAGGATAAGTATAACGACAAGTTAAATTATATGAAATTGTCCTGGAATTTTGATAATAGATAGAGTGATTGGTTTCCTAAAAATACATCCCTATCTAGATACTATATGTGGATGTGGAACTGACATTGATTTATATAAGGGAAACAACCCCGAAATAACTGTATTGAGCTAGGCTCAATCAGGAACTAGTGCCTGACAATTGGCGTTACTACAAACTATGATTAACACTCCCGGGGGATATTCTCTGGGAATTCACAAAAAATTTCTGAACCATCATGAATGATTAAAATAGAATATAAATATCAATAACATAGGTCAAAAATAATGTTCCAAATATTAAATAAGTAGGTGACAAGATTTATAAATCCTATAAGTGATATATCATATTTATCTGGTTTTATGATTTGATAAGTGTTTCACACAGTATGTTTTCTTTTTTTAGTAAATGGGGGGAACTATCAAAAACATATTTAATGTTTAATGTTTTATATGTAGAATGTATGTTAATTAAACAAATCAATTTCCTATGTGGGAATCCCATGAAGTGAATTCAGAAGGAGGTATTAGTATTGGTTATACTTATAAAGATAAAGGGGATGAAAATGATATATGAAAGGTATGATAATTACTAGTACTATTTTTTACATTAAACGTAAGAAGAATAATTTTAGTAAGGTTTACTAAACAGAAGAAATTATTTATATTTTATATTCTAGGACGGGGATATTAGGGAATAATATTATAAAGCCTATTTAATGGTATAAGAATAAGGTTGGATGATTTAATTCTATTTATATTTTTAAATTAAATTAATGTGTTATAAGAATCATGAAATATGAATGTAATTTCAGTGTATGTTTTTCATCATGGATTGAAAAGGACATTTTCAATAGAGATAAATATGTAGAAAAGTTATATTTTGATTAAGGGATGGTAACCCTTAATGTTTTAATGATATTGAGAAAATCCTGTTTTGAATTTATAAAGAGATGAATAATTTGGATAAAGTAAAATGAATAGTATCGAAGAACATAGTGTAGATAAATGATATTTTTCGAAAATTTGTCTATGTTTTTAGGGATGAATTGTACATCGGTTTTTGGATTTAAGGAATATATCCAATAATATTTTAAAAAAGTAATCATAGATGTTTTTAATATGTTTGAATGGAAAATCATGTTATTCCCATGTTTCAAGAGAAAACATGATGTAGGTATTCACATGGTTGGTATGTAAAACACAAGTGCCACTTGAAGATATATGGGGGATAAAATCAAAGATATTTTTTAGAAATTTAGATACATATTTTCTAATGTTTTTTATTTACATATCTCAGAAGGGTTATAAGGTTATCCATTTATATAAATTTTAAGTTAAAAATCTGATGAAGTTTGTTAGATTAACATTTTATCTTACCACAAGAGAATTTATTAATATTGTATAACATGTTCTAACAACGCATTCATGATGGTAACTAAAGATAGATGAGATTTATAATCATGGATATCACGATTTGTTAGTCCTTAATGAATGAAAAATTCACCTTCATTTTTTGGAGTAATAGGTCATGTGGAAATGGATCAAGCATGATGAAAGGGTGAGTTTTTACTTGTGAATAGGGTAAAAATAAAGTAATTATATTTTCTTTTGAAATAATTATTTACCATTAGGGAAAATGTTTTGTAGTAAATGAATGTCATATTATCATCATTTTTTATGATAATAATGACCTCTTTCACGCTTCATTTGTTTATTGTTTCTTGATTGTTAGATTTATCTAGATCACCCATGTTCTTTTGATCAGTGATATTTATCATATTATATGAATATTTATGCTTTTCTACCATGTACATGTTTTCAATTCCCACCTTTGTTCTCTTATGTTCAAAACTAGATATGTGTTAATTTGGTAACCATTATGTTTCCAAATTTCCCTTTTCAGTGGATGTTTTAATATTTATTTTTAAGATGTCGGTTTTTATGAATAGAAATTTCTAGTATTAATCCTCTGATAAATAATATTAATTTCAAGGTATAAATTCATTTAAATGTGGATACAATTTAACACTCCAGTGTTTATTAAAATTTTATTTTTGATTTAATTTAATCTTTTTGATATTTTTCATTTTACCCAATACTTAGCATAACTATTGTTATACCAAAGCGATAAGTTTGGGTTGTGTTATATTAAAATAAAATTTAATATCATACTACATGAAATAATTATATTAGTTTTTTGTACAAGAAATAAAATATTTATCTTTTTTATACACAATACCATGTCCCTTAAATAACCAATGTTACACACAAGACCACGTTCCACCGAACTACAATACACTATTATTATTTTTATTAAAATACATATTAAATTATCACCTACCTGTTATAATGGAAAATGTGAATGAGATTGATTAAATTAATAAAATAGGGTTTAAAATGTATATAATGTGGATAATTATGTTTTAAATTAGTTATAAATGAATGCAAGAACTATTTTAGAGTAAATAAATTCATTTTATAAGAAAACTACTTTTCTACGTAAAAACATCTTTTTATCCCAATAAATTTAAAAAAACACCTTTGAGGAATTTTTTTATTAAAATTTATATATATTATATTTAAAAAACAATTTAACACTCAAGAACAATATTTTATTCGAATTAGATAAGAGTGAGTAAAATTTTATGAATAAAAAGTAGTATTTTTGAAAAGGGTAAATTAAACGCTTTTTAATAGGGAACCCATTTGAAATCTATTTTTTCACAATTTTATAATTTATAATTAAAAAATAATATATTATTTTTTTAATATGGATATCAAATTTTACATTGGGTGATATTTTGGTATTTTATAGAGAAGTTATATATTTTCATGACTAGGAAAAAATACTGAATTTTATTTAAAAAAAATTACATCTAATTTACTTATATAGATAAATCGTATTCATCATTATTTTTAAATTATAATTAGTTAAAATTGACAATAATAAATCAAATATTGTTTATCATAATAAATATGTGATTGTAATTAGAGATAAAATAATTTCTAACATTGGATAATTTTCGCTTTAAAAAAACTGTTGTCTAGTCCTATATGTTTTATTAGTTTTACAAAAATTTGTGAAAATTAAATGTTAAAATTTAGAAAAATGGATTCCTAATTTTGTGTTAGAATAATTAATAATATCTAGTAATTTTAATTTTTTTGACAAAAATATTTTTGAAAATAATTAAAATTAGATGCTATGATTAAGATAAAAATGAGTTTCATTAGTGGTTAAACATTATCATAAGGAGACAACTATCCAAGAATCATGTCCAAAATCTATTTTATATCCATATTTTATCCATATCTGCCATTTTATAGAAAATATAAAATTATTGGTGGCACGTTATTTAAGGGATACCTCCCAATAATGTTAACCTTTAAAATTTTACAAAATGCCACTACTTCTCCACTATTAATGGGAAGTCACACACCTCACTTATTCACACTCAAAATCCCTTAGCCTCCTAAAAAACCAACAAGAATAATCTCCCAAATTACCTCTTCTCAATATCTAATCCTATCTTTGGGAAGGAATCTAACCAAGGAATCCCTTTGTTGAAAACCAAAATGGGTTACTCAAAAAAGAAGTAACGTTCTTCAATGCGAGTTTCTATTTTATGTCATTATCAAAAAAATTAGTTACTATTTTTAGATTATAATATAATAAAATCAGTATGTTTAATTTATTGATATTTTTTTTCCATGGGTTCTACCTTCACATATGCACAATCCCATCAAATGGGTAAATAACATATAGTTCATGTGTACGGTGGACTATCGTCTCATGAAACAATGTAGTTTTTGACTTTACCACATATCATGGTTTGGAATTATGAAGGATACTAAATTATTATATGATATATATTATATTTATTATGTATTTATTATTTATTAATTATTATTTGAAACATACCTTCATGCCTTCTTTATTTTGAAAATATGACAACTTCGTTTGTGGATGTGTGGACTACTTCATCCTCAAAGTGATATGATTCGTTCAAACATAACATGGAATGTTTTAATGATAGTTTTAGTAAAAAAATAATATATAAATTAAATAATAATTCTAATATAATTAATAAATATATATTATTTAATTATTTTAATTCAATATGAAAAAATGGAAACATCATTCAAACATATGTACAACCTACCGTCTACATCAAACATGTATTCTATTTCTTTTTTATATATTTTGTAGATTATTATAAATACATATAATGAATAAATATGATATTTATATCTTTTTTATTATCAAGTAGGTGATTATATCAAGATATATATATGAGTACAAAAAGTATAATAATTAAAAACACATGTGAAAAACAATACAGGTTTTACCCAAAAGGTATATTTATCATGGAATTGTTGATAAAATGGTAATATAAAATACATAATAAAATCATAAATAAAATGATATAAAATAATATGTTTTTTCATATATTTATAATAATCATATATTTTTATAAATTATTTTTGAATGATTACAATGAAATTCAAGACTAAAGGATTATAATTGAATGTTACCAAAGGGGTAATGATTTATTTCTACAATGTCATAGTTTATCTGGATTTTTTTATGATTCCAATGATGGAATATTATGATCCATTTCTATTTTGAAATTTATTATACTTGGGTTATTCATAATATCTCCATGTATTGTTTATAACATGATAGAATAATTATGAAAACATCTTCATCTTATGGACTAATCTATGAGTAAATGAATACAAAACCTATTTAATTTCTATAGGTTATGATATGTTGGAATTTCTTTGATACCTATTTCATTTCATGGATTATGATATGGTTTTATGAAACCTATCTCTTTCTAAGGGTCATGATATAATCAGATTTTTTTATATTTTGGTAAAAGAATATATGATTTCAATATATGACGAGTGGGACCTATATCTCCCTCAAATCAGTTCGGTAATGATAAATGTTTTATGATATATAAGGGTACACATGAGGGAATCCCAAGCCCAATACAAGAGGGCATCCTATTCCCAAAAGAAGAGGGAAAAATTGAGGGAATCCAAAGACAAAAACAATAGGCTACACATGTGGTCATCCAAATCTTGAAACAAGAGGGCATCATAATCCAAGAAAGAATGGTACATGGAATGGAATCCCAAGAAAAAAACATGGGGGAATCCTATGTCCAAATGAAGAGCGTACATGGGAGGGAATCCCAAGAAATAATTAGTGGTTATGTAGGAGGCCATCCCAATACCTATAAAATACTACATCATTAACCCCTAACAAGAAGCAACATGGTAGGGAATACCACAATCAAAACAAGAGAGTTCATGTGAGGGCATCCCTAGCATGAAATAAGAGGGTACACATGAGGTAATTTCAAGATGAAAGTATGTTCATGGGTGAAAAATCCAAGACTTCCATGATATGAATGTCTTCGTTGGTAGCCTTGACATAGGATTTTCTATTCTTATTTATATTCCACAATTCCACATCTTATTCATATATTATTCTATCAAGGATTATTTTATTACTTTACTTATGATACATGTCTTGTGAACTGGAAAATACTTATTCCACGACTCTAAATTTTAATCATATATTTGATGGTATGATATTATAATGTTATGATCATGTTCTCATACCCTTACGCTCTTGTTATGATTATAAATCTCTATTATTTATAATTATTGAGCATCTGAGCTCACCCCTTTTTTATGTCACCTTGCCATGGGTTATGAAGTAATATTTTAAGTAGGATTACTAACTTGGAATAACATTATGGGTGATGTTTAAGATCATTCACCATGATAAAAGGTTTTGTTTTCATGTTTCTAAATACATTAAACTATAATGTTCCTCATGCAGGTACATCTGTAATGTAGATAATAATCATAAAGAATTATGTTATATTTATGTATGTAATGATTGGATAAATATATGACTGTTGGCCAATATTATCATTGTTCAATATGACCATTTTAAAAAATTCCCTTGGTTTATAATTTTACTGTTACAGTTAGTGTTTATAAGTAGTAATGATAAATGATAATTGATACGGAATCGAGAATTAATGGCCTAAAGGAGTGGAGTCATGTCATTTGATGGTCATTTGTCCGAACATGGGAGGGTGGTACCATCATTGGGGTTTTTGCTTAAAAAATCCCAATCCAAGCCTCATCATTTAATGCATGAATGAACCCACATATTGGATAAGATAAATATAGTGGAGATTACCACTAAGTCGGTATTATCCATGGAAGCCTATGAAACAAAAATCATCTCACACCTTACCCTTAGGGGATATGCTGATGTAATAAGGGGTTACATGTCCAACCCTCAGATAAATAAAGTGTAAATTAAATTGCATAAATAAAACATTTCTTCCATCAATTCTTATAATGAATAGTTTCTCTTAATAAAATATATTTTTAATTGAGATAAATTGGATAATTTTATTTTTTGACAGAAATGAAACATAATAATATTTTTCTAGAAATATGTACACTTTTTTATGATGAACCAAGGTATTCAGAATATTATTTTTCTTTAAATAAATATCCTTTTAAAACACATTTATTGTAATAATAAATATTGTCATACTTTTATAAAATCCTAAGAAATTTTTTATAAGTGTTAGAAATGTGATTTTTCCTTGAAAACATTTATTTTTTAATAAATAATGATTTTTATATTTAAAAGATAAAATCATCATATTTATATATTTTATATTATAATATAAACACAATTTTTATAATCATCATGATAGAATTAGGACAGTATGAATTTTTTAGAATTATGAAAAATACTTCATTTTTTACGATTTGTAAGAAATACCATTTTAGCGATTGAGTATATTTTATGAAATCATATATAGGTCTTAATAATGTAATAATTATTTAAACAAAACCAGTGCCCTAAAATATTTTATTTAATAATATTATATATTTTAATAGATGTTAATCACTTTTGAAAACTATATGAAACTTTCCAAAGACTAAAAAAATTACATTTTGAAAAACATTACATTGGGGAAACATTTATTTTTTATACTAAAATATTTTATAATTTTTTTTGGTTATGGTGGACTAAAATAAAATTATTATTTTTTAAATTCTAAAAAACATGGTGAAATCCCATGGGTAACCCAGTGATTTATCTTTTCAATAACCATGTTCTCTAAGACTTCATTGGATCTTATTAATCAAATCGTCCACTTTTACTGTAAATACAAACTCAGTTAATCTCTCCCCTCACTACCAATCTACACTAAATTAATTATTTTCTTTCCTCTCTAGGAGTGCCCTAATTTTTCCTCATACCCCAAAGTTCCATATTAATTATTTCTGAACAATTCTTCAATTTAAGCGAAATTGTCCCTTCTCGGTTCCATTCAAGTTCCTTTTTTATGTGGTCTATCATCTAATTTAAAATATATGTTTTTTTGAAATATATATGTTATACAATTTAATTATTCATGGTATTTTATTAATGGAAGACCTTTATCCCCTCTCATTTTACCCTTTTTATGAATCCATGTTTTATACCAATCATGCTGGAGAATTTACTTCTCAAATTTCACTCCTTTATTTACAAAATTATATTTTATTTTCATTTTGTGAATAACCAAACCTCTTGAAATTATATGGGTATTAATATAGATGTAATAATTATTTATTGATTTGGGTATTTACATACAAGAAACCCATATTTCCTTTTTCGTGGGTTAAAAATGTCATAACGATCTTGAATTTAGGCACTTTTGTATGCCATGATTTTGAAAAGAAATCATTTATTTATTATACATAAGTTATTATTGAAGTGACTCATTATGATATGTGTGGATCAAAGGAAATTTATATATTTCATGGCTACAGCTTAATATTCATCCAATACATTGGTTGAATATTTTAATCATTATAGTTGAAATTTTTTACGATACATTGTTGAATAACTATGATAATTTTTTATTATGGCATCCTTATGATAAACCATGGTGATAGGCTTAAGAATTTCTCATTTATGTGTTTTATACACATTTCCATGTTATTATTCATTCTTTACTTATTATTATATGACACCTTTTCATTCTTCATTGTAATTTATCATGCTCTTATTAATATTTATCAACATCACATGTTATATGTCTCTCTTATTTATTCCCAAAATAGGATGTATGCTCATGACTTTACTTCGATTTATATCCACTAGATATGATATGCCATAAAATTAACCTAGATATAACCCATTAATATTTAATTCAAGTCAGTTTAGAAGACATTTTAAATTTTTTATATATATTTTACCTTATTTCCAATAAAAAAGAATTAAAAGTTTCCTGACTTGTATCTTGTAAGAAACACTTATATAATAAAAAGGATGGATTCCATATTTTTTTATCACTTTAAGGATTAATTGTTTATTGAAATTAGGACTTGAGAATATTAAGAAGAACCTTGGAGACATGTCTAGATATAGGAGGAAATCCTTTTATATTGGTAATTATTAACTGAGTATTTTACAAAAAAAAACATCATTGTCTAGATAATACAGGTGGATATTTCTTTGAAACATATGTACCTATGGGAAACACTTGAAAAATTTGTTTTCAGCTAGACTCAAACAGTTACTGGTGCACAAAAATGGGCCTTTCTTCATAGCTTTTCTGATACCCCTATGGTATATGTTTCATTATTCACAAGTTTTTTTGAAAACATTTGTAAGATATATATAACATTTATTTTTTATTATAAGATATTAATAACATATTTAATAATGATGTTTTTGGACATAAAATTATATTATCATTATAAGGTTTGTGAAAGTAACTATTTTCACAATAATATTTTATTTTTTAAAATAAATTTTGTGAAGTAGGAGAAACCATGTAAGTGATGATTGAAATGGTTGATGCACCAACAGAATTATGAAAGAAGATGTAATATAAAACATCATGAGGAAAATGAATCAAATAACTCGAGTTATAAAAAATAACTTTAATAATTTCGAGATACCAGATTCACCTCGAAGGGAACAACATTTGATTGAGTCTATTTTTGATCAACTATCACCATATTATAGTGTATCTACTGACCCATTGATTAATATATAATTTATAGGATCAACCAAAAATATATTTTCTATAATCTATTGTTTGGAGAAAAAGAAATTATTTTTCACCCCTTGTTTTAAGTAAACATTTTATTTTGATTTTAATTTTTTTAAAGTATATGGGTAATGTGTGGGAAGGATTAAGGAACTTTTTGAGTGGTTTGGGAATTTTATATGGGTTCAAATTTAGTGAATTGGTTTTAGAAACAATGAAACACTTAAAAGAAACCATGTCCAATGATACATGGGAGAAAGGGAAGGTGCATGAGTGGTGCATGGTTTCTCTAAACCCTGAAGTAGCCTAGAAGAAACTATCCCATTTTGGAAAGTGTTCATTGGTAAGGGAGGCACACAGTTTTATAATCTTGTGATGTAACTATGTTAGTTTCATCCTTGAGGAAGTGGTTTTCACATTGTTAGCACATAGTTTTCCTAACCATGTGACTTACAGTTCACAGGTTGAAAGTGAGATCCAAAAATTGTGGATCTAACAAGTTTTAATCTCTAAGGTCTTAATTTTTCCTCTTATGCATTTATAACTCTATATTATATCTTCCCAAAGGAAATATAAGATTATACAATTGATTATAAGAAGATATTATGGATTCTATTGGGTTTATGAAGACATATTAGCATGGTAAGTCATCATTTATGGGTCTTTTTGGTGATTTTTCATAGATCCACTTATCCCACTCTCTTGGTCTTATAGATCCTCTTATTCTATGAATATATTTAAGGTATTTGATGAAACATAGGTTGATATTTGGATTTTTTATGATAGGGGAAGAGATCTATGGTGGGGTTTTTATGATTCAACCCTGATTCATTGGAATTTGAGTTTTTTTCTTCATTTTCACCATAAAACCCAAGGTAGGTGGCTTTACTCTCGACTCTTATATTTATAATTAGAAGTCCTAAATTAAAATTGATTAAATTTTTTTAAATTTATTTTATATTTGTGTTTAATGTATGTATAACTCTTCTTAAGTAATGGTTTTTGGATTTGTGTGAAATTGTGAAATTTTTGTGGAAAGTGATTTGATAACTGATGTTAAAATATTAATTTTAATGTAGTTTATTTGATCGATATATGTTAAAAAAATTAATAAAATTTTGTTTTATTGAATTTTTTTTGGAATTAAAATGTTCTTATAATTTGTTTTTTATACAAGGTGCTATGTATTCATATTTTATTATGAGGTGGGTGGAAATATGACCTCGTGCTTGGTGCCAAAGGTGTAATGGAACATGTAATTTAATAAACATTTGATGAATTTTTAGATTGATTAGAAAATACTCATGAGTATGGAACTGTCATAACAATGGATGTATGTGTGGATATATTGGTTTGTGGATGGGAATGAGATATCCCAACTGGTTTATTAAAATGATTTAGAACATTATATCTTTTCATTCAATAGAACATGAAATTGTTTTTTGAAAACTGATTGGCTATGGAATATGATTATAATTCATTATAAACTATTCTTAAAATTTGTTTAATAAAAATTCTATTATATAAATGTGATAACATGTTCTATCCTAGTCGCGTGATTAGGAAATTCATTTAAGGAAATCCTACTATGTTTAATTACTCACCTCTAAATTAGAACATTTGAAATTTTTCATATTTTAATATCAAGACATGGGAAAAGGTAAATTACCACACCTTGCTAGTGGTTCTTGGTGATACTTGTGAAATTATTTGGATTGGATCATAGAAAATGTAGGAGGTTGGATTTGGGTTGTGTTTGAGTCTTGTTGTATTTTTATTCTTTCAATATGTACTTTTATATTTTTTAGTATTCTGTTCTGGTATGCTCTACTGTTTTTTATGATATAATTGAAATGATGAGTTATATTTTTTTATCATGAATTATATAATAATTTATTTGGGTTATAATATTTTTGGTTGGTTATTTTATTCCCAAAGATAAAATCATATCCTATCTAATAATTAAGCCTTTGAAATTTATTTCCCACATTTGGCCTATTTGGGGTGTCACTTAAGGTGATGTAATACCCTTTATCCTTCTCATGATAATGAGAAGAAGGTGGATGTTACATGTTATATCAACATGTTACTGCTGAATTTCTTATAGAAAAGTGGTAATTGTATTTCTTGGTTTTTGATTTGGTATTTCTTGTCAGACTTATTTTTGAATTCATTATTGTTTTTTCCTTGAGTTGGGGATCATAGAATGGAGCAAGATTATCAGGACATAAAATTTTGTGCATAAAATTAAAAAGCTATCCTTTTTTGGATGAACATATTTTTACCAAGTATTTGGGTATATAACTGATTTGGAGACACTTATGGGAATTTGAATATCATCGTCATAGATTTGGCCAATGAGATAAGCAAGAAATTAATTAGAATAAATAATTCCTACTACAATTTCATATTTAATTTTAAGTAATGATATATGATTTGGTGAAGAATTTGTTTTCATAAAAATAATGATTTTTTAAAATTAATGGTTTTGAAAAAAATGATCATGGTTGTAGTATTTTTAATATGGTTGGTTTTTCAAAAATAGTTTAACGTAGTTAAAGTTTATTTTTGAAATTACTATTTCCATAGTATAATGGGGCAGAAATTTAAATTCTAAACCATCAGTTAATAAATAATTAGACTTGTTTTGTTGTTGTGTTTTAAGAAAATGGTACCCAGTAGGCATCGTATGTATCAACTAGATGAAACTATTGAGAATGTGGATGCACTACTACCACAGGTGAACCAAAAGCTGGTTTTGATTATTTAAGAATATTTTTAGGCTATGCAATGTGGGAAAAGTAGGGATTATCCAATAAAAGTGGATCATTTTATTTAATTACATAACCAGAATACACCCATCTGTTTGGGTGATTCAATATCAGATAAGGAAGAGGTGTGGTCGAACAAGATGTATTGAATCATCAATTTCATTGGCACACCAGTAGAGCTAAAAGTCAAACTATCAATGTATATTATATAGGATCTTGCACGCCGGTTGTGCAATTTAGATGTTCAGATTAAATTAGAACATGGCCTTGAATGATAGGATTTTTAATAATTATTTAACAAATAATTCTATCCTCACACATTCAAAATTCAATGAAAAGTATACTACTTCAACATGATGTAGGAAAATATTTTTTTCATGGTGTATGACAATAAATTAAATATTTTAGTGCACATTACACCTAATGATTCTGTTAGTGATTCCTTGAGGGATTTCATATTGGGATCGGTGATGAAACATGAGATTCGATTGAAGATTGTTGTGTTATGTATTAATGATTGTAAAGAGATAGTTAATAGAGTGAAAGTTGTTGAAAGGGAAATTTTATTAGATATGGGTTGAGGTAGTATGTCAATACCCATTTTAAATAGTAGGAACTCTAATGCTCAGAGAAAGTGGATGAGGGACACTGATTTAAAAGGTGGGATTATAAATCAAATGTATATAGCTATATCAGTGAATCTTCCTCTAAGACCCACTACTAAAGCTATACGTTTCCAAGGTATTTTATTAACCATATGAATAATGATTATGTAGAACCACCTAGAGGATTCCAAAATGGAAAAATCAGGATTCTTCAGCACTATTATCATAGTGAAACAAGGTCAGGTGTTCGAGAGATGTTTTATGTGTCACATGTGTCCTATGACTCAATAACATAAGGATATTAAAACGAATCTTGTTAGCAGAACAATGGTATCCATGGTGATTCTAGGAATACAATTACTCCACAATTAGTGAAATCTATATAAGTTAATAGATAAAAAATTTAGTGAGTAAAACATTATATGGATATGAGAATGTTGTTGTGGATGATTATTTGGGACCATCTATAGTGAGTGGTATAATTCATTTGAATTTTACCTTTATGCATGGTTTGTTTGATACAGGTGCACCCCGTTCCATTATTTCAATCCATGTTTTTGATTTTTTTGGGTTTCAAAGTTGAGATGATGAATTATTTGGTAAACTCCTCTTCATAAAAGATAATTTAAATATTTAGTGTGTATATAATGTTCGATAAGTGTTGATGGAGTAGATTTGTTATGGGATTTCTTAGTGATAGAGAGGGATACAAAAACCCATATATTTATTACACATTCCTACATGATTTAATTATATATATATACTTAATACAAACCAAAATATCCAGAATTATAGTTTCTTTGGGAATGAGGTACATTTAATTAAATCATTAAACATCAATTACAACATCCTTATTGAAAACATCATTAACATGCTTATGATTAAAACTGTATTGGGTATCCTGTGAAAAAGTATATAAAAATGGGTGATATATAATGATCATTAAGGGAATAAAAATATAATGAAATGAATATATTGATACATGTGAGACAATGAATATCAATGAGTCATATAGGAACATGAGTAACAAGGCATGATATAGCATGATAATCATAACATGGGAAATGTGGAAACAACTTAAAACTCAATATCATAAAAATAGGTCAAGGATACACTGCCATGACTTTAGGGTTGAAAAAATCATAAAAAATGGATCCATCCATCATAATAATTTATTACAAAATCAAGGAGTGTGGAATAAATAAATCTAATTCCAAAATAAAAAATTATAGGTTCATAAAATAGAACAACATTGATTATAAATGGGCACAACATTCACTACACAATTGGATTGGCATGGAAAATCGTGGTGAAATTTTTGCAGCTTAATGGCATCACATAAAATTTAATTAAATAGGTTAATGAGCGACAAATGGTTATATAATCATATTTAAATTAGGTTTATAGTAATAGTGACATGGTAGGATGTTTACAGTCATTTAAAATTATAAAAAAAGGTATAAGATAATAAATATGCATGAATAAAAAGAGAAAGGAATGACTGCATATGAAATTTTACCATGGTAACATGTCTACATAGGAGATATTAATGAGAGAGAAATAGGTTCATAAAATATTATACATAATACCAAATGTGTGGAAGAGGTTTGAAAACCTACCCATCAATAGAAATTGAAAAATAAAATGCCATTGTAAAAAAAATAAACGTAGATAAAGATGAGAAAGGAAATAACCCTTACTTGAGTTTGTTGATCCAAAATCTTGAAAATGGCCATGTTGAGAGAATAGATCACCGTGGAAAGAATATAGATAGGGGAAGTTAGATTAATTATTTTATCCAAATATTTTAATTGAAGATATGTGGGATCATCTATGATTTTTTTTGTAGGAAATGAGAGGGGAAATCGTTAATATTTCAAAAAAATTTGTTTTGGACACTATAAAAAAAATATCCCATACCAGAAACCATCTCATGGATTTTTGGAAAAGGTATTTTACAAGGAAGGGTTTTTTTGATTATTTTATTTGTAAATGGGATGATATTATTAAAATAATTACCTTTCTTATGTAGAGGTTAGTCACACTTTTAAATAACTGAATTTAAAACACTACATTTTATTAATGGGTTTGGAGTATTCATAAAGGTTTAATAAAAATAATCAAGTAATCATAAAACTACATTATTTAAAGTTTAAAACATATATTTGACTGAATGTACCCATATTGTTATTATTTCTATCATTTTTACGTCACTATGATGTCATAAAAAACACCATATATTTAAATGGTATCTAATTTTTACTTGAAAATTCAACTGTATTTGAATATTATGAAAAATAAACCATTGTGTAATTTGTACAATTAGATTTAAAAATTTATTTATTTTATAAAAATAATTTCACAAATATGTTCATTTTCACTATTAAAATTATATATGACATTTATTGAAAAATTGATGCGGTTTTGACAATAACAGTGTTTGAATCCTTATAAAAAGACCATTTCACTTCATAAAAATAATATTAACATTGATAATTAAAAAAAATATTATTATTAATAAAATTTTATTACGATGCTATTTATTTCAAAATTCCATTAATTTATCAAAATAAATCCTTTAATTGATTTTTAAGAATATCTAAAAACAAAATTTGTGTTTAACTAATTCAAAATCAAAATCATTTATAAATTAAAAATAAACAAATGAAAATAAATTCATTAATATATAAAATATAAATATAAATATTATTAATGTGTTCACAAAAATCTATTTATTACACCATCCTACACCCTATGTGTAAGGTGTGCGATGGTGAGACTTTCATGGGGCCATTAGGTGAACATGGATTGAGATCTGATCTTGATGAGCTGGAACTTCTCCCATAAAAGGCTTTGATCATGGTTACCTTTTTCAATATCATATGGGTAATGGTCAAGGGAGAATCCAAGTGATTTTATCTCCCATATAAGATTCGATAAATGTGATTCATAGGGTAAAAATATACTAGATGAGTACATCAATTCCTTTTTCTGTGTCAATTTGATTTGTTAGAAACATATTTTTATATTAATAAGGTGATCACTATTTAATGAATATATTATCATTTTTAAAGATTAATTATTCTCTTTTGAAACAAATTATTTGTAATTATAAAAAATAAGTTCATGTGTTTTATATAATCATGTTACATAATGAAATATTAAATCATAATAGAATTTTATTTATAATAGTTAAGGTCGTTAAAATAATCCTCTCTTGATAAATTTCACCGTAGAAATTTTCTTTTAACCACCTTAAAATAGAAGTGGTAATTTCATTCTCATCACTTCCTGCGGTTCCCACCTTACTTCTCCCAATTTGAGAATTTTACACAACACTTTAAAATATCAAATTATCTTATTTTGTAGAACTTCATCTCTATAATCTAAGATCGTCACAGATTGCTCCTCATAGGATATATCTTCTCCAATGGTACCATCTTTGGATTGAGTACTTATGTGGGGATCAATATACACTTCTTTGAGACTGATACATGGAATACATATTGATCTCAAGATAGGTTAGGTTAGAGTACAAGTTGATAGGAAAACTGTAGAGACCCGAAACTTGACGTACATGGACATTACATTACTTTTGCGGAATACTTAGTACATAACAAAAACACACACACAAGGATCGTAATAGTTTAGTGTCTTTGGAAACTCGGAATATAATCTTCTAATCGTGGTGAAAGATCTTCAAAATCTCCCATAATGATCTTCCTTTTTTTTACCTAAAACCTTTCTTTATATCCTGGGGAAAAGAAAACATAAAAGGGTGAGCTCAAATGCTCAGTAAGGGTATACAAAAGAAATAAAAATGATATCATATCTTTTTGAAAATCATAACCTGCAAAAGAGATCATAATATCTTAACATGGAACAAATCATAGAAGTGAAAATGAGATCCCCATAATCATAACATGAAACTTTAAACTTTGTGGCATGCACACATAATCATGGAAAATCATTTCTTGTTAGTCATGACTCATTGCCAAGACTATCTTAGTGGACAAAGTCCCTTTCTGAATCGAGTAACCCTCGTTTCAGTCCTGTTTCACTGAACCGGTATAACCTACCGTTCCAGCCCTGTCTATCTCATGAGATATAAAATCTTTACCCAATGCATTGGAGGGAGATATAGGTCCCACCCATCTCATAATGAATCCTTTCTTATGTGTGCCACATAATCATAAACCATGCATCATAGCGTAACCCATGTAATAAAAATGGGATTCTTAAACAACATGACATCATAAAACAATTCATATAAGATAAAGGAATTCATAAAAATGTTTCCATCACAACATAATCAAATCCATGTAATAATAGGGATAAAAACAGAACCCTTTTATTATCTTAGATGGAAAATAATTTTGATAAAATACTTGAACTTCATTCTTGAGAAAAATATCCTTTCTACTTCAAAAATCACTTTTCCTTTCTTAACATGTCATACAATTATAAAATAAAAGAAGTTGATTAAAAATAAACTTGAAAACTTGTAAAGGAAGCTTCTTGGAAATAATGTTTTAAAAATCCATTCATGCCGTATATGTTAAAAAAACATTCTTCGTACTTTTGTCGAAAAAGTCAAAAAGTACCTCGTACGACAAAAGATTCCTTTCATACATATTACTAAAAACTCACCGAAGGGTAAAAATGGATTTAAACAATTGTAGGTGGATGGAAATAATATTACATACTGATGATACATGGATGTGGATGATAAAATACACCCCAGTAAATACTTACGAATAAACAATCTCGGATAAAAATGAGATTGTGATATTTCCCTTACCTTATGTCCGACTTGCTTTGTAAGTGTCCGAACCTCCTGTATAATGATTTAAATAATGTCATTGAATTATTACAGAATCATATTCATTGTTATGATATCATATATGGTTCACTTATGCCATTATATTACCCGTTCTTTTGTAAATTCCTTGTTAAAGAAACGTTTTGGGTAAAATCGTTTCATTTATCGTAGGTGTTTTGACTTGTTGTTATTGACATTATTATTACTTATATCATGATTTACTTACTTCCAGAATATAAAATATGATTTATATATCATATATATTCAGTATATATATACATATAATAGATAGATAAATGAAATGAAAAACACCGTTCATGGAGACGGTAGTCCGTACGTACGCATGAACGCTGTTTTTCTTTCCTTATTGTCTTGAATGGAAGTAAGTAGATGACATACATATATATATATACATAAATCCAGTAGCTTTATAATGTCATATATTTCATTATTATTTCTTATATATACTTTATAATCATTCTTAAATGGTTAATCATGGAGAATGAATCTCATCGCGTCGTGGAGACGGTAGTCCGTACGTACGCACGAGCGATGATATCATTTCTATAAATATTGGATTGAATTGGAGTGGATTATAAAATATATCAGAATCAATATGATGTTGTAATAACTATGTATAGTTATTATTTACACCATTATACCCATCCATGTAAGGTGGTGGTGGAAAATAGATTACACCACGGCGTGGAGACGGTATTCCGTACGTACGCACGCGCGGTGATTTCTTTTTCCGTAGGATGGATAGATGGTGAAATAGGGTTGTTTCATACTTATAAAAACATATCAGTATATGAGTGATACTGATGTTATTACTTCATAATGAAACAACCTAAGAAGAAGAAGTGGAAGAAGAAATAAAGATGAAAGAATTGGTAACGGTAATTACCTCTTCTTTGAAGCGCCTCTTTGAGACCTCCTCTTAGGGCACTAAAATTGGTCTTTGAGGAAGAACAGAACCTCTAGGATGTTTCTAGGGAAGTGGAGAAGAGATTTTGGCAGGGTTTGGCCGAGCTTGAGTGCTCAAATTGGTGTGAGGAGGAGGGGGAGGAGGTGTCCTTTTATAATGGAGGAGAGGGGCACCTTAGGAATACCTCAAAATATTATTTTATATTAATGTCAAAATTGGTTTATAATGGTTCCAAATGTTCTTATTTCAAAGCTAAAGTGGGGATGGGTCGAAATCCTATCAACCAATAGGATTTAGACAAGTTTAGGTTATTATTTTAACCTTATCAATTAGATTTAACTCTAAGTTAAATAATTTAACTTTTACCGTGTCTTTTTGTTTTCTTTCACTATATGGTTAATACACTTACTATAACATGCCAAACGAACCCCAAATTGTTTATTATTAATATATATATCCTTATCTAAGTCATTTGGCCGAACCTTAGATTTTTAGGAATAAAATAACAATTAATAATATAATATTTGATTTAAAAACTATTTTGTGTCAATTTTGACACTATTTGATATATGATTTTTTTGAAAGTCATAACAGAATTATATGTTCGAACCAAGTTGATTAAATCAACACTAATACATCATAGGAACCTAGAAAATTAGTTTAATTCATAAAAAGTCTTAAATTACATTCATTTGAGCATTTATAACATCAATTATGTTAATATTTCCTTAAAAGGGTAATTACTGCATCGTCGTTGTGTCAAAAATAAATTAATTTATTTAAAGTCTAAAAATTATAAATAAAATATCATTATGTAGGAAATCTTTTTATCTTTCTAATAAATATTTATAGTCGAATTTATCTTATGTATAACCCCATATTAAAAATGTTTTAGTAAATAAACTTTGATTTTAACTCTTTTAACTCTTCTTTGAATTAAATAATAATAAATGTCCTAATCTAATCCAAGTGGGCCTAAATGGTCATATTATATTAATAAGGTTGTTTTTGGCCGAATTACACTTATCCAATAGAATTAGGACATGTGTTAGGGTAATAGTAATATCATATTTACCCTTAGTTACCCTATTTACTATTAACCGTGGTAAAAAAAAGTAAAAAGTTACTATTCACCAAAAATTATTTTCATCTCATTGAACCACATTTTAGTCCTTGATATTAGCCGTGTCTGTCGGATTTTTGAAATTCCATTCACAGAAGTGGTAAAATTAAGTTTTATGCAAAATTCAGTTTTTAACGTACCACTTAGTAGTTTCACTATTCATCAAAAATTGATGTTTTTTTAGAACAATGCCAAAATTTCATCCTAAGCTATATTTCATATTCCGAATTCAAAAATGAAGTCTATTTTACCATATTCATAACATAGATGTTTCATTAATTAATTTTATAATTAAATCCCGCTGTTAAAACAAATAGCGTGTTTTTAAGAAACAATATCTATCAAAAGATTGACACTTGTTTATGTCTGGTTTAAATGTGAAATTACATCCAATGACTAACGTTGTATTAAATTGTAAAAATATATTCTAAATATATTTTAAAACCACTCAAATTAATGTTTTATCACTATTAATTATTTCGATTAAAAAAAGTTGTTTTTAATTATAATTTAGTAATTTTCACTATTCATCAGAATATGAAAATTATCTGAAAAGTACCAAAATTGCACCTTAGGCTAAATTCGATACTCCGAATCCAAAAATGAAGTTCATTTTGAAAAATAAGATTTACAGAATTTCAAAAAGTGGTTATTACTATTCATAACGACTAATTTTAATAATATTTTAATAGAATATCGTTGTTTAGTGAAACTGAGTATTGCGTACTACACACGCTATCGAGGAAGGTTGTGATTGCGTGTAATGCAAGGCAAGTCAAGGATGCGTGTTGTGCAAGCTCCTTTTGGTGTAGCATACAACACAAGACATTAGTGAAATAAAAAGAATATTTTTCATAAAATCTCGGGCTGTTACATTCTACCCCCCTTAAAATGAATTTCGCCCTCGAAATTCGTCGGGGTTATAAATGATTTACTATTAGAAAGTTTCTTTAATAGAAACCCACATCGTATAAAGGAATACCAAAACATGGCTTTAAAAACTAAAGTATGAAATGTAACGATTACCCAAATAAACTAATCGCTGGGTTTCCACATAGGTAAAAATATGGATATGGAAGAAAAATCTAACCATCATGTTCCGATGGAGAGTGGTAGAGAACATGGCTATGGAAAAGCCAACAATCACAAATCCATAAATTTGTGACGATCTAAGGTACCATCCGATTCATTAGGTATAAGATCACTAGGACAACATTTTTTGTTTTCAAGATCATTTCCCTAAAGTTGAAATTTTGAATTAGAATAAATACTTTCATTATTTTGGTACAATCTCACTGTTGTTCATGACTTGAACAATTTCCACTTCATCTCTTAAATATATGAAGTTGAATTTGTTATTCGTGAAGTGTTAGCAGATCATGTGATAGAATGGCGGGTCATTCCATCTGTCTCAAACAAAAGGGTTAGCAAAAATTATATACATAAGTCGATCTGTAGTGAGATTAATCACATATGGTTCCTAAAATGGACTTATACTTCATATATCATACTTCTTAATATAGTAAAACTAGTTTCTACTAAACAGGGACTTCCTATAGGCCAGTGGTAGGCGATAAAGGCCAGTCTCACTTCGGTTGTGGGTTCGATTCCCATAGCCTTGTCCGACGCGATGGGCTGTCGCCCGTCCTGCAGGTTGTCCTTTTTCTAAAACTACATTACTATAACATCCTATCAATAATATCAAAAAATAACTTCTTTAGGCTTATCCATAATACTGCAGTCCACTCTCATAATATAGTGAAAACAATTACCAGAGATTTAATACCATCGTTGATCCCCATATATCATAAGATATGTTTTGTTGGTCACATTCCAAACATTCAAAGTCCTTAATCATGTATTCTCTTGAATACCTTAGTGAAAACATGAATGCAGTTAAAAGTTGACACCTTCCACATACCAAAATCCTCAAAATTCTATATACTCAAACCATGATATCACATAGTCCTTATATCAATCATGAGCTCATGAATACAATCAAACATCTCATTATCTTCTTATCCTTTCATTATGCACGTATCATCTACTTTCCAAAAGTATCTGAATAACCTTTCATGGTTACTGGTACCATTCATCATACACTTTCAAAACTTAAGGAACGACAACAGTGTAACAATCCTTAGATGTCTCCTTATTCCATGAGATTACTTATACAACATTACACATGATAAACATGTAATCATCCCACTACATTCTTAGACCATTGATCGAGCTTCAACATTTCTTTCATCTCACATATCATTTGTAGTTTCTTCATCATCATCAACATAAATACTTCCCATACGACCATACTGATTCTCTTCATGAGACTTTCCCTTAGGGCATTGGTTTGCATAATGCCCGTACATTCCACATTTAAAGCATTTAACCATTGTTGATGTCGTAGCAATACCATTATCCTCATCCATGGTGTTAACTGAACCTTTTCCTCTGCACTTACTTGCTTTGTGTCCTTCTTTTCCACACCCAAAGCATCTTCCAGTTCCTTTGAAACATTCTCCTTGATGCCTCTTCCCACATGAATTACATAGGGGAAATTGAACTTTCTTTCCTCTATGATCATCATGAAACTCCATCTTTCTCTTATTAGCCGAGTCAGGAAACTTACCAAATTTTACTTTATTGATCATATTATGAGATTGCTGATTCGGCATAATAATGATGTTTGGACTTCCAAATCCCATTTCATTATGAAGAATATCATTCCATTGTCCATCATATCCTCCATTATTGTGAATCATCTTGTTTCCAGCCATTTTCTAAAACCCAAAAAGAATAGTGTGAGAGGCAAAAATCATGCTAGGGAAAACAACATAATAAAGGGGGAGTACCTTCAATATCTAACATCTTAGGTTTAATTCTAAGATCATTACCATAGTTCTAGGACTATCCTATACGTATACGTATCCTTAGGGTCATCCCTAGACATACCTTAGAAATATCTCTAGGGATCTCAGTAACGTTTTCACATCCTAGTTTCCAAAGGTTGACTAAACCTTTCATCTGATACCAATTGTAGAGACCCGAAACTTGACGTACATGGACATTACATTACTTTTGCGGAATACTTAGTACATAACAAAAACACACACACAAGGATCGTAATAGTTTAGTGTCTTTGGAAACTCGGAATATAATCTTCTAATCGTGGTGAAAGATCTTCAAAATCTCCCATAAAGATCTTCCTTTTTTTTACCTAAAACCTTTCTTTATATCCTGGGGAAAAGAAAACATAAAAGGGTGAGCTCAAATGCTCAGTAAGGGTATACAAAAGAAATAAAAATCATATCATATCTTTTTGAAAATCATAACCTGCAAAAGAAATCATAATATCTTAACATGGAACAAATAATAGAAGTGAAAATGAGATCCCCATAATCATAAAATTAAACTTGAAACTTTGTGGCATGCACACATAATCATGGAAAATCATTTCTTGTTAGTCATGACTCATTGCCAAGACTATCTTAGTGGACAAAGTCCCTTTCTGAATCGAGTAACCCTCGTTTCAGTCCTGTTTCACTGAACCGGTATAACCTACCGTTCCAGCCCTGTCTATCTCATGAGATATAAAATCTTTACCCAATGCATTGGAGGGAGATATAGGTCCCACCCATCTCATAATTAATCCTTTCTTATGTGTTCCACATAATCATAAACCATACATCATAGCGTAACCCATGTAATAAAAATGGGATTCTTAAACAACATGACATCATAAAACAATTCATATATGATAAAGGAATTCATAAAAATGTTTCCATCACAACATAATCAAATCCATGTAATAATAGGGATAAAAAACAGAACCCTTTTATTATCTTAGATGGAAAATAATTTTGATAAAATACTTGAACTTCATTCTTGATAAAAATATCCTTTCTACTTCAAAAATCACTTTTCCTTTCTTAACATGTCATACAATTATAAACTAAAAGAAGTTGATTAAAAATAAACTTTAAAACTTTTAAAGGAAGCTTCTTGGAAATAATGTTTTAAAAATCCATTCATGCCGTATAAGTAAAAAAAAATTTCTTCATACTTTTGTCGAAAAAGTCAAAAAGTACCTCGTACGACAAAAGATTCCTTTCATACATATTACTAAAAACTCACCGAAGGGTAAAAATGGATTTAAACAATTTTAGGTGGATGGAAATAATATTACATATTGATGAAACATGGATGTGGATGATAAAATACACCCCAGTAAATACTTACGAATAAACAATCTCAGATAAAAATGAGATTGTGATATTTCCCTTACCTTATGTCCGACTTGCTTTGTAAGTGTCCGAACCTCCTGTATAATGATTTAAATAATGTAATTGAATTATTACATAATCATATTCATTGTTATGATATCATATATGGTTCACTTATGCCATTATATTACCCGTTCTTTTGTAAATTCCATGTTAAAGAAGCGTTTTGGGTAAAATCGTTTCATTTCTCGTAGGTGTTTTGACTTGTTGTTCTTGACATTATTATTACTTATATCATGATTTAATTACTTCCAGAATATAAAATATGATTTATATATCATATATATTCAGTATATATATACATATAATAGATAGATAAATGAAATGAAAAACACCGTTCATGGAGACGGTAGTCCGTACGTACGCATGAACGCTGTTTTTCTTTCCTTATTGTCTTGAATGGAAGTAAGTAGATGACATACATATATATATATACATAAATCCAGTAGCTTTATAATGTCATATATTTCATTATTATTTCTTATATATATACTTTATAATCATTCTTAAATGGTTAATCATGGAGAATGAATCTTATCGCGTCGTGGAGACGGTAGTCCGTACGTACGCACGAGCGATGATATCATTTCTATAAATATTGGATTGAATTGGAGTGGATTATAAAATATATCATAATCAATATGATGTTGTAATAACTATGTATAGTTATTATTTACACCATTATACCCATCCATGTAAGGTGGTGGTGGAAAATAGATTACACCACGACGTGGAGACGGTATTCCGTACGTACGCACGCGCGGTGATTTCTTTTTCCGTAGGATGGATAGATGGTGAAATAGGGTTGTTTAATACTTATAATAACATATCAGTATATGAGTGATACTGATGTTATTACTTCATAATGAAACAACTTAAGAAGAAGAAGTGGAAGAAGAAATAAAGATGAAAGAATTGGTAACGGTAATTACCTCTTCTTTGAAGCGCCTCTTTGAGACCTCCTCTTAGGGCACTAAAATTGGTCTTTGAGGAAGACCAGAACCTCTAAAATGTTTCTAGGGAAGTGGAGAAGAGATTTTGTCAGGGTTTGGCCGAGCTTGAGTGCTCAAATTGGTGTGAGGAGGAGGGGGAGGAGGTGTCCTTTTATAATGGAGGAGAGGGGCACCTTAGGAATACCTCAAAATATTATTTTATATTAATGTCAAAATTGGTTGAAAATGGTTATAAATGTTCTTATTTCGAAGATAAAGTGGGGATGGGTCGAAATACTATCAACCAATAGGATTTAGACAAGTTTAGGTTATTATTTTAACCTTATCAATTAGATTTAACTCTAAGTTAAATAATTTAACTTTTACCGTGTCTTTTTGTTTTCTTTCACTATATGGTTAATACACTTACTATAACATGCCAAACGAACCCCAAATTGTTTATTATTAATATATATATCCTTATCTAAGTCATTTGGCCGAACCTTAGATTTTTAGGAATAAAATAACAATTAATAATATAAAATTTGATTTAAAAACTATTTTGTGTCAATTTTGACACTATTTGATATATGATTTTTTTGAAAGTCATAACAGAATTATATGTTCGAACCAAGTTGATTAAATCAACACTAATACATCACAGTAACCTAGAAAATTATTTTAATTCATAAAAAGTCTTAAATTACATTCATTTGAGCATTTATAACATCAATTATGTTAATATTTCCTTAAAAGGATAATTACTGCATCGTCGTTGTGTCAAAAATAAATTAATTTATTTAAAGTCTAAAAATTATAAATAAAATATCATTATGTAGGAAATCTTTTTATATTTCTAATAAATATTTATAGTCGAATTTATCTTATGTATAACCCCATATTAAAAATGTTTTAGTAAATAAACTTTGATTTTAACTCTTTTAACTCTTCTTTGAATTAAATAATAATAAATGTCCTAATCTAATCCAAGTGGGCCTAAATGGTCATATTATATTCATAAGGTTGTTTTTGGCCGAATTACACTTATCCAATATAATTAGGACATGTGTTAGGGTAATAGTAATATCATACTTACCCTTAGTTACCCTATTTACTATTAACCGTGGTAAAAAAAAGTAAAAAGTTACTATTCACCAAAAATTATTTTCATCTCATTGAACCACATTTTAGTCCTTGATATTAACCGTGTCTGTCGGATTTTTGAAATTCCATTCACAGAAGTGGTAAAATTAAGTTTTATGCAAAATTCAGTTTTTAACCTACCACTTAGTAGTTTCACTATTCATCAAAAATTGATGTTTTTTTAGAACAATGCCAAAATTTCATCCTAAGCTATATTTCATATTACGAATTCAAAAATGAAGTCTATTTTACCATATTCATAACATAGATGTTGCATTAATTAATTTTATAATTAAATCCCGATGTTAAAACAAATAGCGTGTTTTTAAGAAACAATATCTATCAAAAGATTGACACTTGTTTATGTCTGGTTTAAATGTGAAATTACATCCAATGACCAACATTGTATTAAATTGTAAAAATATATTCTAAATATATTTTAAAACCACTCAAATTAATGTTTTATCACTATTAATTATTTCGATTAAAAAAAGTTGTTTTTAATTATAATTTAGTAATTTTCACTATTCATCAGAATATGTATGTTATCTGAAAAGTACCAAAATTTCACCTTAGGCTAAATTCGATACTCCGAATCCAAAAATGAAGTTCATTTTAAAAAATAAGATTTACAGAATTTCAAAAAGTGGTTATTACTATTCATAACGACTAATTTTAATAATATTTTAATAGAATATCGGTGTTTAGTGAAACTCAGTATTGCGTACTACACACGCTATCGAGGAAGGTTGTGATTGCGTGTAATGCAAGGCAAGTCAAGGATGCGTGTTGTGCAAGCTCCTTTTGGTGTAGCGTATAACACAAGACATTAGTGAAATAAAAAGAATATTTTTCATAAAATCTCGGGCTGTTACACAAATACTCTGATGTGATCATGGATCAAAAAAGGGATGATTTATATTGGACTAGTCATTCCATTTTCCCAAAATGTCAATAGTTTATTCTATAGAGATATATAGAAAAATACTATGTCTCCAACGTTAAACACTAAGTCTTGTTGAAAATTTTCATAATATCTCTTTTTTATCTCAGGGAATTATTGATGTTATGCTTCATAGCCTTAATATTTTCCACTATTTACTTGATGATTTCAAGACCTAGCATTTTTATTTCCCTATATTCATCCCAAAATGTAGGTGTCTTACACATATTACCATAAAATGATTCATTGGGATCCATTTTTATAATCGAGTAAAAAATTTTGTAGCACGAGAACATGACAAAAAGAGGATGTTAATCCCATCCTCCATTGAAATCGATTGAGCATGCTCTCAACAAGTGCTCAATTGCAGGGATATTCTAATCTCATTGTCACTAAGTTTGAGGGTGATAAGACATGATGAAGTTTAACACAATAATTAGAGAATTTTGGAGACTGTTCCAGAATATAGAGTAAAATCCTGGATCTTGGATAGATAAAATCGATTGTGGTACTCCAAATAGCCTGACCGCTTCCCTGGTTTACAATTGTGAAATTAGTTCCAGTGACAATTTATCTCATATCGCAATGAAGTGTATAATATTTTTTAGATGATCCGCCATATCCCATATATATCTATTCTATCTTTATGTCTTTGGAAGATCTATTAAAAATTCCATGGCTATTTTTCATAGTTCAATTTAGGTATGGGTAATTGTTGCATCACCCCGTTGTATTTTTCCCTTCTTCTTTAACTTGATGACATTTAATACTTCTTGAGGTATATTCTAAAATCTATTTTTCATATTTTCTCCCTAATAGTTTTCCTGTAGAACTTGAAATATCTTTGTGCTTCCAAGGTGTATGGATAAGGTTGAGATATCTGCATCATCAAAAATTTCTTTCTTTAACTCAGTATTTGACAGTACACATAGTCTTGACCCAAATCTCACAACACCTTCACCATTTAAATTGAGCTCTGAGGATTTATCTTTCCTTTTAGATTTATATTTTTTCTGAATTATCACATAAACTCATTGATAATACATTAACCTTTATAGAAGAGACAATTGAGAAATAATTTGTGAATGGATTTATGATTTTTATTCCTTTATGATTCCCATATTCATGCTCTCTAAATCTAAGAAGATTATATCAATATCAATTCACATCAATGAATTAATTGAAAGATCATTTCTGGTTAGAGTATATACCACATTATTTGATTTCCCTACATAGTAGTGGATTGAAGAGTAATTGTTTTTGATAGGTTATAATCATCTTTGTTGGAGCATATTCATCTCTTTATTTGTTAATATATTCTTGAGACTTTTATGATTCATATATTTTTCAAGCATCTCCCCAACGATATAATTCCACAAAAATTTAAAATAAAATATCACAATATCCAAATTTAGATCATGTGTTTGGTAGTTCTATTCATGAATATTCAACTGCCTAGAAGCATAGGAAATGAATTTTTCATTTTTCATCCACACACACCCAATGCACTTCTTCGAAGTATCGCTAAATTCCATGAAAATATCTCAACTTTTGGGTAGTATGAGAAAAGGAAAACTAATAATTTTCTTTTCAAATCGTTGAATATATATTCTTATTAATCATTACAAGAAAAAATTACACCGTTATGAGTTATCTTGGTAATAGGTTATGAAAATCATGGAAAATATCTGACAAATCAGTGATAATACACTGCTAACCCAAGGAAACCATGGATATCTATCATAGATGTTGTCATCATCAAACCTTCGGTCATTTAAGCCTTTGAAGGGTCCATAGATATCCCATTTCTTGTGGTTATATTCCTTAATAATGAGACTTCCTTTGACCAGAATTCACACTTTCTATACATTGTATAAAACATCTTGTTACATAAGGTCTTTAGAATATTGTTCAAATACTCGTCATTCTCCTAATTTCTTTGGGAGTATATTAGAATATCATCTATATATACATCCAAAAAAATTTCAATGTATTCCCTAAAGAATATATACATCGAGACCATGAAGATTTTTGGAGCATTAGTGAGGCTGAATGGAACCACTATGAACTCATAGTACCCTTACCTTGTATGAAAAGTAGTTTTGGGGATATCCTCTTTCTTCTCCATAGCATGGTAATATCCTGATAACAAATCTACCTTGGAGAACTATTGTTATCCAAGTAGTTGATCAATCAAGTAACCAATCCAAGGAAGAGGATAAATGTTCATTATCATGGTCTTGTTGAGTTCCCAATAATTGATTCAAAGGGGAATTGAAATATCATTCTTCTTGATGAAGTGGACTGGTGCACCCCATGGTGATGTATTTGGGTGTATGAAACATTTATCTAGATTCACATGTATTCATTTCTACAGTTCGTCATGTTCCATAATAGCTATTCTAAAAGGATTATTTGATAATGGAAATTACCAAGGTATATGTTCAAATGAAAATTCAACAACTTCACTAGGAGGAAGATCAGGAAATTCCTTAGGAAACACGTTAGTGTATTCCCTCAAAATTAGCATGTCCTTAAAGATGATTGGTTTTTTATAAAAAATAATCTTCGCTAGACACAATTTATCATAGGGAAATTCTATCAATTGTTGAGATGATGGTTCAAATGAATACTCATCCTCCTCCTTATATGTGTATATAATTTGGTGTTAATTTGAAATATTGAGAGTGATTTCCTTCTTTAGGAAATGTTTGTTGGATTAATTTAGATAAATCAAATCAATGTCCAAAATTGCATCAAATTTCACCAAACAAAGTATGGAAAGGTTCTTCGGGAAATTATACAAATAAACATTGATAGGGGAGGATCTATATACATGGGATGAAATATATGTCCCATTTATTATTTTAACCAATAACTCTACATATATTCTTTGTTAAGGTTTTGAATAGTTCTACTAAACATGTGTGATATGATGGGATGGGAAGAACCAAAATTTATAAAAAGCACTATTCTTCAATTAATAAAAAGAAGTCCTATATCCACCTCATTGTCAAGATCCTCTATGGCTGTTGTGATGGAAAAATATATCCCTCACTACCTTAGAGTTTGTTGGTTAACTCCAAAACCCCATGTCTTATTACATTGTTTTGAAAAATGCCATTGTTCCTTGTAGTATTAGTAATGGACACCATATTGAGTGTTGACTAGAGTATTTATATCCTCCATTACAGTAGTGGGTTTTTCAAATCATAAATCACTATCTAGGTTACGTTTATTTCATCACCTAAATAATATTGTCATCCCCTTCATGAAATTTCCATGGTGTATATTTCTGCACCACATTAATGTGGTATGTCATAATTTTTATAAAATGTTTGATCTCTCTATCAGACCGCTAAAATTTATCTCCACTTTACACTTATTATCCTTAAGATACCGCTGATATTCTTTGATCTCCATTTTTAATTTGAGGTCACATCGAATAATTTCCTCATTGTGAACAAAGTAACAGATTTATAGGTGTTTTCATAGGCTAGGTTTTATCCAAATAAATAATTAGTCAACCTTACACATACAGGAAGAGACAAAGTTAGAGGGGTATTGTGAATTATTTATAATCTTTTCATCTCACACCCTGATAGATTTTTCATCTATTTTCTTAACTGAAAGGAAATACCCTTCTATATTATGTTAGAGGGTGTGGAAAAATTATTTTTCAAAAAAGAATTTCTCGATATCCTTCTATTATATTTCCTTTATCGCTCCCTTAGGATCCATATTTTTTTTAATGAACACAATTTATCAGCATCACCCTTAATATAACAAACATTCAAATGGACCATCTCTTTTTTATAGCGTAAGAGGATAGAGAATATATTCTCAATTGAGTCGATCCATTTTTTGGAGATTAAGGGATCAAATGATCCAATGAAATAAGGGGGTATTTGTTTTATGAATCTCTACATTGTGGCATTTTCTCATTTAGGGGGCTTTTTATGGTCATAATAATCCATGATCTTATTTGGAACCTGATTTATCTGATAGAGTATCATCATGATGTTAATGACTCCTTATCCCATCATTTTCGGCATCACATTAGGGAACTCATCACATTTCCCTTCATGGTGATTGTTTTCCTAATTCTTCCCATTTCTATCCATTATCTAGAATAAAGAGAATATTAGGGGTTATTATTTTATATATATATAAAATTTAATGTGGAATCAAATTAAATTTAAGGGAAAACATATAAATTGCATGTATTGCCTTAGCTGATGAATTTCAATGCATTAGTTATTGTTATCCATGATCTAGTTTCTAACATAAAATATTATGGGAATTTTTTAACTCCCTCAATAATGGTTCATAATGAGATTATAAATTTAAATTGTATATCTCATTGTAGTGGAAAACCTGGGGTGTTGTAAGACCCATTTTCATGTACCAGGTTACCCTGAGTTTGGATTAGAATACCTTGTTAGGGTTGTTACTCCTAGGTACGTTTGTTCCAGAACCAAATCCATATGTTGTATCTAGACTAAGATTTATTTTCCCAGTTTTACAATTAATCTACACAAACCAAAATTTTGGGATTTTTTTGAACATATTATTTTTCAATAAGTCATTCACTGGAGTTTTATAATCCTAATAACAAAAATAACAAAACTTTTCCTCTAATACCAACTATAACAACCATTATATTTATTACACATTAATTTATCATTTAATTACATAAAATTAAAATTCGTACAACTTAAACAATCTAGAAGTATAGTGTATTTTTGAATTAGGTTCACTGTATTACAAAAATTTAGCATTAATTACAAGATTATTATTTAAAACTTCATTAAGATGCTTGATCAGATAATTACATTGGATATCCTAGGTAAAAATAAATAAGAAAGGGGTGAGATATAATGTCTTGTAATGGTATAATCATGGAATTTCATGAAGATAATAATATATATTAGACATGGAATATCAATGAGGCATAAAGTGACATGAATAAAAAGGAATGATATATCACAATGATCATAACATGTATAATGTGGTAACAAATTAAAACACTGCATCATGAACCTAGATCAAGGCTAAACTGCCATGAATTCCTGGTGAAAAAATTTAAAAATTGAAAAAGGTACACCTCTACCCAAACATGACATTTCATGATACTAAACATTACCAAATTCATTTGAACATTATATAATTTCGGGCCCACCTATATCTTTAATTTCATTCTCATGATTATCTGTGCTACATAGATTATAAAACCTTGATTCATTAATTATCATAATTTATTTGATAATCAATGAGTGTGGAAAAATACATGTAATTACCCAATGAAAAATTGTATTTCCCTAAAATCAAACACGCTTGATAGGAAATGCGCATGATATTAAATACATAATTAGTTTGACATGGAAACATGCAGTGAAAATATTCCACATTAACATCATCACTTGAAAAATTAAAAAAATTGGTCTATGAGAGAGATATGGGTCTCTCATAACATGGAAATGATGTGTACTATAATAGGGACATGGAAGGATATCTTCACAAATTTATAACTAGAAAAATATGTTATAATATAATATACAATCTTGAATAAAAATGAGTGGAATGGCTGCTTATGATATTTAGACATGGTAACAGGTGCACATCGGAGGGTTTAATGAGAGGGAAAGTGGTATCTAATCATTTTTATATAATAAATTTTGTATATGGGGTGTGTGAAAATATACTCCATCTTTCGTAATTGTAAAAAAGGACATAAAAACATAAATAATGATGGATAAAGATGAGAAAGGAAATAAACCTTACTTGAGTGTGTGGCTCCAAAATGATAAAAATGGGATTCTTGAGAGCTCAGGGAACCATAAGAGGGTTATAGAGAGGGGATTTATGAATAGCGATATTCTCCATGTATTTTTAGTGAATATAAGTTGGAGATTAGCTATGATTATATAGGTAATGTGAGGGGAATTATTTAATATTGCTCAAACATAGTTTTTTTACTCCATCTAAAAATATTCAAAACCACAAACAATAAAATGGTTTTGGCACATGTTTTTCTCTAAAAATTGGATTTATTTTCATTATTTTATTCCTAAAAGGATGACCATATTAAATTAATTTACATTCTTGTGTGAAGGTGAGTCACATTTTAAAATAACTGAATTTAAAACTACAAATTGTATTAATGGTATTGATGTATTCATAAAGGCATAATAAATATAATCAAATAAATAGAAAATGAAATTATTTAAATCCTAAAACATATAATTTTCTAACTATACCAATTATTTTATTAATTACATTATTTTTGGGTCATTTTGATGTCAAAAAACACACCGTATATTTATACGGTATTTAATTTTTAACCAAAAAATTGACTATCTCGTAAAATTAAGAAAAATTCACTATTGGATAATTTCAATGTTATGATTTCAAAAATTATATTTATTTATCTAAAAAAATATTTTTTGTATGTTAATATTCAATTTTAATTTATTATTCAATATTTATTTACAAAATGAATGGTTTTTGACAATAATAGTTTGTGAACACTTATAAAAAGTATATTTCACATCATAAAAATAATATGATCATTTATTATTAATAAACCATATTTAATAATAACATTTTATTACAATACTATTTATTACAAAAAACTATTAATTCATTAAAATAAATCCTCTAGTGAAATTTGAATATTACCTTAATATACAATTTGTGTTTCGTTAAATAAAAATAAAAATAATTTACGAAGTAATAATAAGAAAATTATAATAAATTAATAATTATATAAAATATACATATTGATATTATTATTTTCCTGATACATATCCCTTTTATTAAAACATTATATTTCATAAGAGTAAGGTGTACAATGAAAAATTCCAAGGATGTTATCACCCTCAGAATCTCTGATAAATGGGCTTCAAATGGAAAAAACATATACGATGATGCCATCAATTCAATTTTCTCCGTCATTTGGATTTGTTAAAAGGCTTATATTTATTCTAATCATGTGATCACTGTTTAAAGGATATATTATCAATGATAAAGTTTCATAACTATCTTTTGAATCTAATTGGATTTTATAAAAAAACATGTGCATGTGTTTTCTATAAACATATTATATTATAAAACATTTAATCGCGAGGCAATTTTTTTATAATAATTCATTTCATAACAATGGATATATATGCTATAATCCTAGGATTGGATTGGTTAACTATGCCAACAAGTCACATTGAATGTAATATATGAATCGTCATTTTTAGAACTAAGGATGGCATCAAGAATAACATTAATGGAGGAAATAATATAATGATAGGTGCAATGGGATTGTTGGCACAATAAGTTGGATCGATATCCTACGTGGGGGTGAAATTTTCATTGACATAGATGGATGATATCATGAATAACAGTTTTCTAGTTTTGGTTGAATGGATTCTAGATTTGATTCACGATGTTATCTCAAGATTCTTATATGAACTCGGTTCCTCCTTTATGGTATGGATCATTAATTTTTGTATTATAATTTTGAAAATAGGGGGAAAGAGGTCATGGGAGAGCTTTAGGACTATTACATGACATGACTAGGAACTACATTCCGTGTACTTATAAGTACATGCCATGTATGTTCAGCTACATTCCATGTTGTCACAATGCACAACCATGCAATGGTCTAGTTTGAAACTCTATGGACAGAGTGTGTAGTCTCATGTAAATGCAAGTAGATATTTTTATTGATTAAAAGAGGAAGTAGAATTATTTTCGTGAAAATAGATAGAGGCTCTCCCAGGTTGATGAACAAGCAGTGTCGAACAAGATTTTTCTTCCCAAATCTCCACATGAACTCTGATTGCATCGCCATCAGTTGTGTTTAATCCCAATCGGTAATCTATTGATTTCCCTTGAGTTTTTCATCATTTATTTTTTTCTCAAAAAAGATATTTATGGTATAGAATTTATCATCATTTTTTATATCTATGTCTTTATATATTGAATTAGAGGTTAATAGTGGATGAGGAGGGTTGTACTCTAATGAGGTAGGTTGTATTGTGCCTTTCCCTCAATGTCGAGTTGTTTATATGTGTCATAGTTCGATTATACCATGTTTAGGGTGTATAATTGAATGTTAATTGACCTTATTTTTTTTCTAGTGATGAATAGGTCATGAATTAAATTAATTTAAACATGTTTGAGCTTTTGGGTTGATTAAGGGCCACCTCATGGGCGTGTTTCCTTTAAATGGACATTTATGGACATTTGGCCAAGGATGCCTATAAGGTATTCATTACATTCCATTATTGGGAAGTTAAGGATAAATTAAAATAATTATGGAATTTTAATTATGATAAATAGTGATTTATTTGAATAAGGATCTGGGATTATAGTTTTACCCATTTCCCCATGAGATTCCAATTATCATTTAAGCCTTATGATAGTTTAACTCACTTGTTGCATGATATGTATGATTCCCACATGATTTGTTATAATGTTAAACATGTAAGAGTGTAATTCATATATGTTTTATTTTATGATAAAATGTTGAGATATCAGGCTCAAACCTATTGATTTCAATGCATATGGGCGAGAATTTGTTCGGCCTGTGGAAGAGAATTTGTAATTCCAGCAGGTGAGGATTTGTTATGCCTATGGGTGAGAATTGGATATGCCTATGGGTGCGATTTTTGTTTTCCTGTAGGAAATATTTTTTGTTAACATTGAAATGAAATAACATATGATGCATCATCTATTCCAAAGAACTAACTCTGATTCATTCTTCACTTTACTTGTTTAGATATCCTTCTGAGGTATCTATTGACCATAATTTCTATAGGGGAATTGATGGTCATAGGTTAGATATTGATACTTATGTAACTCAATGTAATTGAATGGTTTAAATGAACATCATGAATGGAAATGTGAAAGTGTACTTATAGGATGGTTTACTTCTGAGTAGTTCCTCGATTTATTCTTTGACTTTTTTACACTACATCTTGTATATACTTTGTGACAGATAGGCACTGACCTAGGGTGGATGCCTACTATGATTTAATTCTTACACTCTGTTTGGGGAATGCTTTTGGTTCCAGACAGATTATATTGTTGTAGGTGTCGATAAGGGTAAAAACCTTTCTATAGGTACTTGAGATGATTTTTAGGAGCCTAAATGAATCGGAGTGAACTAAGGCCTATGATTCTTATTACATTCCATTATTTCTATTTCATTTTGAATATATATTTTGTTTTGTTGTTGTGTACTTGTTTTGGATTCTTTCTTAGAACATATGACATGATGCATCTTATTTTTTATGGACTGATGCTTGGATATTTATCTTATCATTATTATGATGTTTATATCAATTTTATATTGTTTGCTTCTTACTCTATTGTATATTATTATTTTGTTGTGTCACACTCTACAAATGAGGGCATAGTTTCCCCACTATCATACCTAAGTCTCTTGCTTCTATTCGGTAGCCTATGGAGTTTTTGGAAATGCACTTGAGGCCATATAGCCAACTGGGTATGAGGAACCTGTTGAGTGGCACTCAGATCTGGGACATTACAATTTCGTATCAAATTATTTCATTCAAGGATTTGTTTACGGTTTGGTGATGGTATAAAGTAAATGAAATTTGGAAATTAGCTATGTCGGAGAGTAGCTACTTCATGTACATGGAAAACCCAAATTACCTTAATTGAAATTGAATTTTTTGGATTTTGATTTATTATGGTTGATTCAATTTCACTGTTGGGTGACACTCTTTTTTTAGCTGATATTATTTATATCACTGTGGTTCTATTTTATTTGAAACCTAATGAGATGAGGGTATTCCATCTCATGCATCATATAGAAACTTGATAGAAATCACATGTCATTCATTCTTGTCATGTCATTTAGGAGCATTACCAATTTTATGTTATTGTGATAGATGTCATGATAGATATACATGTTGTTGGGATTCTTATTGTGATACATATTCATGCAGTTGTGATGGTTGTATTGCTATGTGTTATGGATGAATTGGATGGATTCCAATCATTTGGCACTGAGGAGTATGGGCCCTCTTGGAATGAAATTTTGAAGATCATATTTTGGAAATGGGATATAAATTAGGTTGTAATGTGATATATGTGGATTCCAAGCATTGATTTGCGAGGAGTATGAGCCCCCAACAAACGGAATTTGGAAAACTACTACTTTCTTTTAAAAAACAAGGGTTCTCGGAGAGTTTCTAAGGAAAAATATCTGAAAAAATAGACAACATAGTTTGTGGTCCAATGAACACATTCCGTATGTTCTTATTTTATAGAAGAGAGAAATTTTGACAAGTACACACCATGTACTTAGAGTAAATGCCATGTGGTAAATGACTATGTCACCGGCCATGTAAGGGGAAAATGGGTTGTTGATTTTTGATCAAAACACATTGTTTACCTTATGTACAACCCATGTAGTTTTATAAAGGAAGACCCGTGTACCTCTAGCCATGTAAATGTATATGGACAGGATGGAATACTGAAGAACAAAATCCTGACATATCATGTAACTAGGGAGTTTACGCAAACAAAAAAGGTGGAGTTACATTACCATGTTAGAGCTTAAGTATACACATCATGTATGATCCATACACACAATATACGTGGGGTGTTTAAGCATCCAGGTCAGCGGGGCTACACTACCATGTAAGGGAATAAGTGTACACACTGGGTATTGTCCCGACACACTATGTACTTATATTTTGTTATCTTTTGAGGCTTTTCTTATCCTATTTAATTGTTTTAATCTTGAACTACGTACCTTGATGAATAATCTTATACTGAGGTGTATGTGCTGAACATTATAGAGATATGCAACCACAACCACCACTAGTAGTATTCCTTGAGGGTGGTGTTGATAATACCTTAGTGGTGGTAGGATATGGGATACCATAGAATCCTCCAGCCATGGTATTTGTTGCACCACCTATTATACAGGATGTAGGTGCTAATGCACAGTTCCATGAAGTCTTTATGATGTTTATCCAGACTATCTAGGGAGTACCTTAGAATACCATGTATATGGAATAATTGACTTGAGTATTCCATCAATAACATCTTCCTATGTTTGTAAGGGATGGCGGACCATTGGCTCTAGATTTAGGGCTAGAGTCCATGCTTATGATCTTCAGGTATTTGTATATGCCTCTGGAGGGGAGGGTAACTTTTATGACTTATATGTTATGTGATTCATTAACAAGGATGTGGGATTTTATCACTAATACAAAGAGTCATTAGCATATGGTATGATGAGGTTTTCATATAGTCTTCTATGAGAACTATTTTTTATAGATGCTAAGGGCCAAAAGAACTAGGGTGTTCTTCCATCTAAAGCCGGGTTATATGTAAGTGATGGACTACGCTTCTCATTTCACTAAGCTTTAGAGATTCTCACCTATTCTGATGGGTGATGAGTCCTTGAGGACTAATAGATTAGAGTATGGTCTCTGGTATGACATCTGATTACACGTGAATGTTTTCATGTTGCCTTCTATATACAAAATCATGATTCTAGCACTAAATACTAAGCATAATCTGTGGAACGCTGGAGTTACAAACTAGTTTTGTTCAACCATGATATCTCTTAATGTGTCGTTCAAGAGAAAGAAGTGTCATATAGAACATTCACATGATTATACGAGTCGTCATAATGTTTCTTATTCTGGTCAAAAGAGATGATACCAGTGTGTAAGAGCTAGGAAAATGAGAGATCAGTTTCCAATGAACCTAGTCGAGCGCCAGGATTGTAGTCGGATGGGCCATCTACAAGGCCTTTGTAGGGAGTTCCTACTAGTATCTAGTGGGAGAGGTTTTGTAGCAACTACACGTTAAGGATCAGGGTCATTAGCTTCTCACCTATATCAGAATGGAATATAATAGGATGTTCAAGCTAGGGTGGTGGGAATGGAAATGGTAGCAAGGCCTTATGATCTCATCAACAGTAGGGGGTCAACATAGGGTAGCCAGGCTGGGTCACAGGGATGCAGTATAGGTTAGAAATATGCAGTGCAATAGACCTAGTAGGAGCACTATCCCAGGCCATCTACTATCAATGGTACTATTATAGTCACCTACATTTTAATTTATTAACTTTTTGATACATGATCTTAGTAAAGTGTTATATCCTAAAACATTTTAGAGATCCTTGGAATCTGTGTTTTCTCTTCTAAGGATGTTATGACATTAGACACTCTGTTAGGGATTAGGACGGTATGAGTATGTTTGTGTTAGGAGTTCCCCCTTAAGGTTGGTGAGTGTCACTTTATTTTGTATCTCTATTTATTATAGATGAAATGATTTGATATCATACTCAGAATGGATTAGTTAGTCTCCCATTATGAATTTTTTGATTTCTATTTCCATAGAGTGAGTTTTACATCCCTAGAATATGGAGAATTTCTATACAAGGGATAGTGGGATTTATCCAAAATATGAACTGGATACGAGCAATGGGGGTTGAGTGTGATGATAGTATAGATGGATAGTTTATATATGAATGAAAACGGAACACGTAAGATAGATTTTCCAAAATTGTTTGATCATTTCAGGGAGGATTTCCTAGATGGATTTTCCGGGTGACCTCTTGTGAGATAGGTGGAGTTCCTGATCGAGAAGGTTCCAGGAGTTGCACTGGTATCCATTCCTCCTTACAGGAGGGCAATGATGGAGTTTCATGAGCTCTATATGGAGTTAGAGGATTTATAGGGAAAGGGTTTTATCCAACCCAGTACTTCTCTAAGGCATTCAAAAGTCCTTTTTGAAAAAAAGGAAGATGTTATGCTCAGGTTATGCATGGAATATCGAAATCTAAACTAGATAATGATTATTAACTAATATTTCATACCATGGATAGATGATCTATTTGATTAGCTTCATTGTTATCCAGTATAATAAAAAATATACATACGGTCAAGATATCACCATGCACATGTTCGGCCTTTGGAAATACCTAATACCACATTTTGTAGAAGCTATCGTCTATATGATTATCTGGCTATGCCATTCAGTATCACGAACACACCAACTATTTTCCTGTAATTGATGAACAGAGTGTTCTATCCTTACATGGATATTTTTGTGGTGGTTTTGTGGATTATATCTATCTGTGTTCCCATAGTCGATAAGACCATGTCACACATCTTGAGATCATTTTGAGTACAATGATAGAGAATCAGTTATATAGTAAGCTCTAAAATTGATACTTTTGAATGGATCATATTCACTTCATGGGTCACACCATTTCGGTGACCATAGTATCGTTGGAACTAGATAAGGTGAAAGAAGTAGTTACCTGGGAGCAGCCTAGAAAAGTCATTGAGGTGCAGAGTTCTCAAGAGATTTAATGTTACAACATATGTTTCATACAGTAATTCTCATTCTTAGTAGCTCCAATGGCGTTTTTGACAAAAAAGGGTGTGAAGTATATGTTGAAAAATTCATACAATACAACTTTTCAGAATATGAAAGGGAGATTAACATCAGAATCAATATTGATTTTTCCAAAGCTAGACAAGAGTCATATAGTTAACTATGAAACATTATGTATTAGACTGGGAGAAGTTATTTTGCAGGGGGATTGAGTCGTTGCATATGTGTCTCAGTATTTGAGGCCACATGAGAGGAACTAGACAATGCCTGATTTCAAGTTAGCCGATATTGTTCATTCCATATGTTTTTGGAGACATTACTTATTGGGATTGTTTTGTAGTGTACACGGACCAAAATAGTATGAACAACATCTTTACTCTGCATGATCTAAATCCAAGGAAGTGAAGGTGGGTACAGTACCTTTACTCTTTTGACTTTGATCTTGCCTACATTCCAGAAAATGGAAATTTATAGGGTGATGCACTGAGTAGGAGGACTTAGATGTATGTAGTGAAAGATTCCAGTAGCAAGTGGAAGCATATAGAATATTCTCTGAGATGAACATGGATGTGTACAATAGTCTATGATAGAATTTCCATTCATCCTTACATAGGAATTTTACCCTTCTAGACACATTGAGGATGAGAAAACAATCCGATTTTGAGGGCCTTGTCATTCAAGAGAGTGTAAAAAAGTGAGGATCCACCTCTTATTTGATGATAGGTGATGATGAGATGTTAAGGATCCATGGATGTGTTAGGGTTCTAGTGGACATATGCGAGGAGTTGATACTGGAGTTTCATAATTCATCTTGGACTGTGCATCCCAGAGATACAAAGTTGAACTGTGACTTTCGTTGTCAATACTGGTGGTTGGGTATGAAAATAGTTTCAGTTGGTTTTGTAATGAGTTGTTCCACATGTCATCAGGTGAAGGTAGAACATCAAAAGCCTGATGAGCTTTTATAGCAGTTACCTATTTCGGAGTGGAAATGGGATGATTTCACTATGGATTTTTTCACAGTTTTACCGAGGTCACCCCCAAGGTAATGATGTAGTGTGGTAGGTTGTTGAAATACTTATGAAGTTCACTAACTTCTTTCTAATCACAGAGAACTTCAATGTTGATGATCTTGGGAAGATGTATATTCATGAGGTGGTATGACATCCTGGGGTCCCTTTTTCTATAATTTCATATAGAAACACCCTCTTTAAAAATCATTTTTGGAAGATTTTTTAGAGGGATCTAGGTACACAGGGGCTTCTGAGCACATCATACCACCCTCAGACTGATGGGTAGTCAGAGAAAATGATACATGTGATCGAGGACATGTAATGAGAATGCATCATAGTATTGTAGTACTGTTTGAGGAATCATATTATCCTGGTATAATTTTCCTAAAATAATAGTTTCTATTTTAGTATAGTGATGGCACCTAATGAGTATTTGTATGGTAGGCCATGTGGATCACCATTCTGCGGGCTAGAGGTGGATGAGGTAGCTTTACTCGGATTGAATCACATACAAGAGACTTTTGTGTATGTCTAATTGATTCTAAATCTAATGTATAAGGCCCCAGCCTTAAACCTTACTTAATCTTGAGTTATTAAAATATTACACATTGATGATCTTTTCAGGTTTAGAGTTTTAGAGAATTAGATCATGAAACTTGCATTACATTCCACATTTAAACAAAGTGGTTACATAAAAGACAGTATTCATTCTTCCCATCAACGGAAACATATTTAAAATGAAACATGGATTCTTTCTTAACAAATCCTCGACACTATCATCACATCATGTACCTTTCCCTTGACCTGTGAAAATCATTTCAAAAACTTCGGATGAGCATAAAAGGCTCAGTAAGGGTTATAAAAATATGGAACGGAAACATGAGTTCATATATACATAATAATGAAATCATACTTTACCCATAAAACATAGGCATATCAAATCATGAATATATCATAGAAAACATAAGACATAGAGGTAACTTGAGGCATTCATAACATTCTTACGTAGGGAGTAACCCTCTTGGTTACGTTTGGAATACCCATCACAGTATATTCCCTAAATCTCTTCGGAGAAACCTTAACGTTTCACTCCTTCGCGTTACCCAATGCATTGGAGAGCTATATCGGGCTCACCCACCCTTAGTTTATCACGGAACCACCCGTTCTTCAAAACAATGCCCAAGAACCATAACATAATCGTATCACATAAAACATGAATAAAGGAAACATAACATTTCCACATTTCAATCACAATATAACATTTTAGGATATTGAAATAATGAATCCATTCAAAAAGAAACCATTTCCAAAACCATTTAAAAAATTTAATAAAGTGATTTCTGAATCAAAGTGTCCCATACCACCATGATGCTTTTAACACTTTAAACCATTAATATCCATATAAATAAATCCTTAAAACCATTTTGAAAACATGTATATTAATAAGAACAAATAATTAAAACATTTAAAATGATATTTTGGTTAAAGGGGTTTTACCAAAATTAGAGACACTTGAATACAATAATCGAGGAATAACATTTAGTCAGAACTTTATAATATCATGAGAATAAAAGGATTCATGATATAATACTCCAAAGGATATTATATACACCATATAAGAGTGAATTGGTGCATAACAACAATGAACCCTCAATAGAAATGTCAAATGTGATGAAATCCCTTATAAAGAAGGTATCTTTAAATTAAGGACAAATCAATCTCAAAATATGTGTGAAAAATATAAATACACCCAATATAAGTGGATATTAAGTGTAAAACAATAAAAGGTAATTCACACATATTCAATGGATGACATATTCAATGACTACATGTTGAACCCAAAGAAATCGAAATTGGGTTAAAAAGTTCCCTTGATAGCCTAACGGCATCACATCAAAATGAGTTGATGAGAGATAAAAAGTGTATCTCATCACTTGGACTTAAAATTTACATCAATAAGGATATATGAGAACATATCCCAACATAACAACATTTAAATTAAAAGACCCAACAAAAGAAGTCTTTTAAAAAAGAGGAGGGTGAAAGGTTCCCTTACCGACTTGGGTATCTTTCAAAACATACACCCCATGAAAGAAGGACAATAGATCATTGATGTAAATACTCATAAAAGAAAGTATATTACACAAATAGTAGAATAATGGGCAGTACATACACCACTCAATGGAATTTTTGGCAAATGTAGCATAAATCTCACGGGAATAAAAGTGAGATGAAGAATCCCTTACGAAAACTCGGCAGCCTAACGGTGCCACATAAAACTTCCGAATATGGATTGATGAGATCAAATAGGGTATCTCATCACATTAAAATAAAATGTACAGAAAGAGGAATATAAAATAACATCCCCCAACATTACAAAGAGGAGCTTAAAATATGTGACAGAAAGGAGAGTACTTAAAAATAAAGAGAGAGGTTAGATCTCTTATGAAAGTTCGGCAGCCTAACGGCGCCACTCAAAACATCCAAAATGGATTGATGAGAGAGATTAGGGTCTCAATCAAATGAACATAAAAATTACAGTAAGTGTAATATAAAATATCATCCCAATTACAAGAAAGATGAGCTTTAAAAGGAATGACATAAAAGTGTGTACTTAAAAAGAAAGAGAGGAGTAGGATCCCTTACATCGGGTCCGACTTGACTCGATCGTTCTTTAATCTCCTGAATAATAAACTTGAGTTAATTTCTACTTCCTTAAGAACCTTTTTCAAGTTCATTATTACTTTTATACCACTTATTACTATGTCATAAACATTATGTAATCATTTTAGTTAATAATATTTGTTTTGACTATATTTGGTTCTTAAGTCGACAGTGGACTTCTTACAATTACATGTTGTTCGTGTGGAGAAATGTTTATTATATCCAGAATTTTATTCATTATGTAGATATCATATATGTCATATATATCCAGTACATGAATTCATTTATAACATTACATAATCATTTAGAGGTAAGAACTGAAATGCACCGTTCATGGAGACGGTAAGCCGTACGTACGCATGAACGCTACTTTCATTTCTATTTCATATTTTATAGAATGAAATAATAATGATATAAAGGTGTATTATAATTCCAGTATAATATCATATATAATATCATTAAATCCATCCTTTATACATCCCACGTATGGCATTAACGAATCACATCACTTTGAGGGGGCGGTAGTCCGCACTTCCTAAAATGAAGATATCGCGTATACCCATAATGGATTCCATAAAGGTAAGACAATATGAAAAATACAGAATCATAAGTAAAACATAAACATATTATATATCATATATAAAAATAGTGACATCATAATGGCCACCTTTGAAGGTGTTAAATGAGTATTGAACAATCATCGTTTCGGGAGGCAGAATTTCGCCATCCACGGAAACCGTATGTTCTTTAACCATTTGATGTAGTTGTGTGAGAGTGTAGCTAGAATATATCTTATCACAAAATCCTAGTATATTGAAGATACTGGTTTTGTTACAAAAGAAATAAATAAAAAGAGTTTAGGGGGTTGGAGAAACAAAATAAAACAAATGAACAAGAGAGAATGAATTACCTTTAAAAGTGTAACTCCTCTTGATTTGAGCCTAAAGGATTACTTTGAAAGGATCCTTCCCAAAGGGAATCCTCTAGGATGAGGAGAGGGATGTGGAGAGAGTAAATGGTCAGGGTTTGGCCGAGCCAAAGGCTTGATGAGTGTGTTAAATGAGGTAGAGGTGGGGGCCTTTTATAAGAGGAGAGGAGGGGCACTTTTGGAAAGTAAAGAACTATTACTTTATTTGAAAATGTTTTTCGGTTTTAAAAGGTCCCACATTGATATAATTCGTGTATAAGGTTATAAGGGTTCGAAATCCACCCATCCAATAAGTTTTGGACATGTGTAGTTCATAGATATTACATTATATTTCCATTTTATTTTAATCGTTAAATAATGATATCATCACTGCATCATTATGATGTCATAAATAATTTAATTTATTTAATGTCTAAAAATTATAAAAAAATTACTATGATGTAGGAAATCTTTTGAGCTTTCCAATTAATATTTATAATCAAAAATATGACTTGTATAACCCTACTTAAAAATTGGTTTTGTAAAACATATCATGTTTGTGTCAATTTTACTTTTCCATTAAATAAAAATATATTATTGTCATTTTCCAACTAAAGTGGCTCCATGGGGTCCCCAAGTTGGCCCATGGCTTGTCTTGGTCGTCCATGACACAACAAATAAGTTTGGTACATGTGTCTAGGTCATTTTATATTATTAAAGCATTATTTATACCTTAAACTACCCTAATTACCACTAATCGTGATTAAGAACTTAATAAGTTACTATTCACCAAAAAAATTATTTTTATCCCATTGAACCAAATTTTACTTCTTAATGACAACCATGTATGTCGGATTTTTGAAATTCAAAACACAATGATGGAAAAATTTCATTTAAACGAAAAATCAGCTTTTATAAGTACCACTTAGTGGTTTCACTATTCATCAAAAATTGAATTTTTTCAGAAAATTACCAAAAATTCACCCTAAGCTATATTTGATATTACGAACTCAAAAATGAAGTCCATTTTACAAAATTCACAACATATAAGTTGCATTAGTTAATTTAATAATTAATTCCCGCTGTCATGACAAATAGCGTGTTTTTATGAAATAATAAGTATCAAAAGATTGACACTAGTTTAAGTCTGATTTCAAAGTGAAATTGATTCCAATGACCACTATTGGATTTAATGTTAAAAATATTTTCTAATTTCACTTTAAAACCAATTCAAAATATAATCTAATCATATAAATAAATTATATTAAAAAGTGGTTTTGAATTAAAATACAACATTTTACACTATTCATTAAAAAAATGAACTTTATCGGAAAGATACCAAAAATTTACACAAAGTAAATTTTGATGTCCCGATTCTTAATAAGAGTTTTATTTGGTCCAAAAGAATGTTTTTGAGTGAACAAAACTATATTTAATGACGGTTCACCATCAAAAGGTGATAAGTGAACCTTTAGTGAAAACTAGGGCATATAGGCCTAAAATTGAATTCTTTCCGTATTTTAAGCCTTTATACTTTATTGGATAAATGTATAAAAATATAAAAACATATATAATCATATATTAGTTATTTCTATCCATTCCCGCCATTACAACGACTACATGTTATTTAAAATTTATTATTAGAGTGCAACGTAAGATTCCGAAGAAACTCGTTGTTGCGTGTTGGGTACGACATCAAGCATAGCGTCCCCTTTAAAGTCATATCAATATTTTATTCACAAATATGGATAAATATGAAAATTTCATATTATTTATTTACCTGGGGTGTTACATCCTTCCCCCCTTTTGGGAATTGCGTCCTCGCAATTTTTTTTAAAAAAAATTTGAGCTCGGAAACATCCTTGAAAGTCCCACATCGGAACAAGAGTCGGTAAAACAATCACTTTAAAATAAAGAAAGATAAGCACAGAGGTCACCCGAGTTAACCCATACTAGGATTCCAAGTATGAAAACATGGACATGGAGGAGAAAACATAGGGTCATGTTCTTGATGGAGAGTGATAGAAAACATGTTTAGGAGAAAGTTAACCATGAGAAAATCATAAACTTGTGATGGGTTAAACGGTATTCGATTCCCTAGTTAGAAAAGTTAATAGATAACATTTTTGTTTTAACTTACTTTTTATTGAGTAATTTATTCATAAGGAGACACAATCACTTATCATGTTGACTTTCAACTTTTACACAAACTCGTATTTTCTCCAAAAGACGAGTATTTAGGAAGACTTGTTCACATTAAGAGTACTATAATCAACTTCTAGAGAATCACATAATCCAAAAAAGAGAACTATATACATACCATGTATTTAGACTTTATCCAAAACCAAAACCAAAAAGGCTAGTACAAGATCAGATAATCCAGAAAAGGATAACCCCTTATAAAAAGAAAATCTATTCTTAATCTCCAAAATTTGTCCAACAAAACCCAAAGTTCAACGAGGACCATCCGATAAATAATTTGTCCATAAAATTCTTCAAAGTAAACCAATATAAGATTGAAACCCAAATATTTGAAGGATTTAGTCACATGGTCTTCCAAGTTAAATCGTAACATTTATCTCCAAACAACATTAGTCGCTCCTAAAGTCTCACATTGAAAAGTAATTATCCTAATCACATATCCTCAAAAATCAACTTACTCTTAATTCATAAAATCATATAACTAAAAATAATCAGTCAAACTAACCAGGGACTTCACGTAGTCCAGTGGTAGGTGATAAATACCAGTCGCACTTTGGTTGTGGGTTTGATTCCCGCAGCTTTGTCCGACGCGACGGGTAGTCACACGGTCTGCGTGTTGTCCTTTTTCCAAAACTATATCCGTCGCACGGTCTGCGTGTTGTCCTTTTTCCAAAACTATATAATTCTTAAAACATTCCCCAAAATGAGATAAAATCTTCATAGATGATCATAACATATTTTAACCTCATGTTTATCTCATGCCTTTCATTTTCCATCATAACATATGGTAACCCATAATTACCTCAAAAGTAAGGATCATATAAACCCAAATGGTTCTTTATAACTATGTCCACAAAAGAAAAGATAACTATTACTTGAATAAAATTTTCCTATATTAAACATCAGGGTTACACATAATATAAAAAGTCTTCTAATGTAAGCCCATCATCAAAAGATACTTAATACTCTTAAGAATTTAACACTAACTCTTGAAGCCCTTATATGTTGACATCTTACTCATTCAACATTCTTCATGATCCATTATCCATTCCTCTCTAACTTATTCCGAAATACCTCTTTCCTACAAACAAAATCATGAATCATATCCTAAGATTCCAAAATAAGAAAACAATAGTCATGAAATAGTACATACCTTTTATTGGTCATTGTCAGTTTCTTCATCCTCAATCGGAATGGCATTAGGTATTGGTAAACGAATATTGGTACGCTCTTGGTGGCCCCATTCACGAAACTTCTTCATAGGACATGTGTTTGCATAATGACCATGCACACCACATTTAAAACATTCAATTGATCCCTCAGAAAGAACTTCTTTCCCTTTCCTCGAGTCAACTGGATGCTTCCTTTTTCCATGGCAGGTTCTTGCTTTATGACCTTCATTTCCACATCTATAGCATATTTCTGTCCCTTTGAAACATTTTCCTAGGTGTTTCTTTCCACATCTTTGACACATAGGGTTTTGAACACACTTACCTTTATGATTATTACCTGTACTTCTGTAGGGATTTGTTTCTTTCATATATGATGCCTTAAAGAAATCTCCAAGGTTTAGGTGGTCAATCATGACTCCAGATAGTTGGTTGAGGATAATCAAAAGAGTTCTCATTGCAGCTCCCATATCATTCAGTTGCTTGCTCAAAAAACTGTCACAATTTCCTTCACATCCACTGTTACTTTGGTGCCTGCTAGATCCAGCCATTTACTAAAACCAAAAAGGTCAGTGTGAGTATATCAACAAAACCATCATGTACTAATGAGTAAGATAGACAATAAGATATACTTACTCATTCACTTTATCTAAAACTAAGACTCTTTCTGAAATCCTAACCATTATGGTAATTGTCAATTATTCTTAAAGAATACCCTAACCTCTAAAGTTATCTAAACCGACCTTTGATACCAACTATAAGGTCCAGCCTTAAACCTTACTTAATCTTGAGTTATTACAAGATTACACATTGAGGATCTTTTCAGGTTTAGAGTTTTACAGAATTAGATCATGAAACTTGCATTACATTCCACATTTAAACAAAGTGGTTACATAAAAGACAGTATTCATTCTTCCCATCAACGGAAACATATTTAAAATGAAACATGGATTATTTCTTGACAAATCCTCCACACTATCATCACATCATGTACCTTTCCCTTGACCTGTGAAAATCATTTCAAAAACTTGGGATGAGCATAAATGGCTCAGTAAGGGTTATAAAAATATGGAAAGGAAACATGAGTTCATATATACATAAGAATGAAATGATACTTTACCCATAAAACATAGGCATATCAAATCATGAATAAATCATAGAAAACATAAGACATAGAGGTAACTTGAGGCATTCATAACATTCTTACGTAGGGTGTAACCCTCTTGGTTACGTTTGGAATACCCATCACAGTATATTCCCTAAATCTCTTTGGAGAAACCTTAACGTTTCACTCCTTCGCGTTACCCAATGCATTGGAGAGCTATATCGGGCTCACCCGCCCTTAGTTTATCACGGAACCACCCATTCTTTATAACAATGCCCAAGAACCATAACATAATCGTATCACATAAAACATGAATAAAGGAAACATAACATTTCCACATTTCAATCACAATATAACATTTTAGGATATTGAAATAATGAATCCATTCAAAATGAAACCATTTCCAAAACCATTTAAAACATTTAATAAAGAGATTTTTGAATCAAAGTGTCCCATACCACCTTAAAGCTTTTAACACTTTAAACCATTAATATCCATATAAATAAATCCTTAAAACCATTTTGAAAACATGGATATTAATAAGAACAAATAATTAAAACATTTAAAATGATATTTTGGTTAAAGGGGTTTTACCAAAATTAGAGACAATTGAATACAATAATCGAGGAATAACATTTAGTCAGAACTTTATAATATCATGAGAATAAAAGGATTCATGATATAATACTCCAAAGGATAGTATATACACCATATAAGAGTGAATTGGTGCATAACAACAATGAACCCTCAATAGAAATGTCAAATGTGATGAAATCCCTTATAAAGAAGGTATCCTTAAATTAAGGACAAATCAATCTCAAAATATGTGTGACAAATATAAATAAACCCAATATAAGTGGATATTAAGTTTAAAACAATAAAAGGTCATTCACACATATTCAATGGATGACATATTCAATGACTACATGTTGAACCCAATGAAATTGAAATTGGGTTAAAAAGTTCCCTTGATAGCCTAACGACATCACATCAAAATGAGTTGATGAGAGAAAAAAAGTGTATCTCATCACTTGGACTTAAAATTTACATCAATAAGGATATATGAGAACATATCCCAACATAACAACATGTAAATTAAAAGACCCAACAAAATAAGTCTTTTAAAAAAGGGGAGGGTGAAAGGTTCCCTTACCGACTTGGGTATCTTTCAAAACATACACCCCATGAAAGAAGGACAATAGATCATTGATGTAAACACTCATTAACGAAAGTATATTACACAAAAAGTAGAATAATGGGAAGTACATACACCAATCAATGGAATTTGTGGAAAATGTAGCATAAATCCCACGGGAATAAAAGTGAGATGAAGAATCCCTTACGAAAACTCGGCAGCCTAACGGTGCCACATAAAACTTCCGAATATGGATTGATGGATCAAATAGGGTATCTCATCACATTAAAATAAAACGCACAGAAAGAGGAATATAAAATAACATCCCCCAACATTACAAAGAGGAGATTAAAAGAAGTGACAGAAAGGAGAGTACTTAAAAATAAAGAGAGAGGTTAGATCTCTTACGAAAGTTCGGCAGCCTAACGGCGCCACTCAATACTTCCAAAATGGATTTATGAGAGAGATTAGGGTATATCATCACATGAACATAAAAATTACAGTAACTTTAATATAAAATATCATCCCAATTACAAGAAAGATGAGCTTTAAAAGGAATGACATAAAAGTGTGTACTTAAAAAGAAAGAGAGGAGTAGGATCCCTTACCTCGGGTCCGACTTGACTCGATCGTTCTTTAATCTCCTGAATAATAAACTTGAGTTTATTTATACTTCCTTAAGAACCTTTTTCAAGTTCATTATTACTTTTATACCACTTTTTACTATGTCATAAACATTATGTAATCATTTAAGTTAATAATATTTGTTTTGACGATATTTGGTTCTTAAGTCGAAAGTGGACTTCTTACAATTACATGTTGTTCGTGTGGCCAAATGTTTATTATATCCAGAATTTTATTCGTTATGTAGATATCATATATGTCATATATATCCAGTACATGCATGCATTTATAACATTACATAATCATTTAGAGGTAAGAAATGAAATGCACCGTTCATGGAGACGGTAAGCCGTACGTACGCATGAACGCTACTTTCATTTCTATTTCGTATTTTATAGAATGAAATAATAATGATATAAAGGTGTATTATAATTCCAGTAAAATATCATATATAATATCATTAAATCCATCCTTTATACGTCCCACGTATGGCATTAACGAATCACATCACTTTGAGGGGGCGGTAGTCTGCACTTCCTAAAATAAAGATATCGTGTATACCCATAATGGATGCCATAAAGGTAAGACAATATGAAAAATACAGAATCATAAGTAAAACATAAACATATTATATATCGTATATAAAAATAGAGACATCATAATGGCCACCTTTGAAGGTGTTAAATGAGTATTGAACAATCATCGTTTCGGGAGGCAGAATTTTGCCATCCACGGAAACCGTATGTTCTTTAACCATTTGATGTAGTTTTGTGAGAGTGTAGCTCGAATAAATCTTATAACAACATCCTAGTATATTGAATATACTGGTGTTGTTACAAAAGAAATAAATAAAAAGATTTTAGGGGGTTGGAGAAACAAAATAAAACAAATGAACAAGAGAGAATGAATTACCTTTGAAAGTGTAACTCCTCTTGATTTGAGCCTAAAGGATTCCGTTGAAAGGATTATTCCCAAAGGGAATCCTCTAGGATGAGGAGAGGGATGTGGAGAGAGTAAATTGGCAGGGGTTGGCATAGCCAAAGGCGTTAGGAGTGTGTTAAATGAGGTAGTGGTGGGGGCCTTTTATAAGTGTTGAGGAGGGGCACTTTTGGAAAGTAAAGAAATATTACTTTATTTGAAAATGTTTTTCGGTTTTAAAAGGTCCCACATTGATATAATTCGTGGATAAGGTTATAAGGGTTCGAAATCCACCCATCCAATAAGTTTTGGACATGTGTAGTTCATAGATATTACATTATATTTCCATTTTATTTTAATCGTTAAATAATGATGTCATCACTGCATCATTATGATGTCATAAATACTTTAATTTATTTAATGTCTAAAAATTATAGAAAAATTACTATGATGTAGGAAATATTTTTAGATTTCCAATGACTATTTATAATAAAAATTATGACTTGTATAACCCTACTTAAAAATTGTTTTTGTAAAACATATCATGTTTGTGTCAATTTTACTTTTCCATTAAATAAAAATATATTATTGTCATTTTCCAAATAATGTGGCTCCATGGGGTCCCCAAGTTGGCCCATGGCTTGTATTGGTCGGCCATGACACAACCAATAAGGTTGGGACATGTGTCTAGGTCATTTTATATTATTAAAGCATTATTTATACCTTAAACTACCTAATTACCACTAATCGTGATTAAGAACTTAATAAGTTACTATTCACCAAAAAAATTATTTTTATCCCATTGACCCACATTTTACTTCTTAATGAAAACCATGTATGTCGGATTTTTGAAATTCAAAACACAATGATGGAAAAATTTCATTTAAATGAAAAATCAGCTTTTATAAGTACCACTTAGTGGTTTCACTATTCATCAAAAATTGAAGTTTTTCAGAAAATTACAAAAAATTCATCCTAAGATATATTTGATATTACGAACTCAAAAATGAATTCCATTTTACAAAATTCACAACATATAAGTTTCATTAGTTAATTTAATAATTAATTCCCGCTGTCATGACAAATAGCGTGTTTTTATGAAACAATAAGTATCAAAAGATTGACACTAGTTTAAGTCTGATTTCAAAGTGAAATTGATTCCAATGACCACTATTGGATTTAATGGTAAAAATATTTTCTAATTTCACTTTAAAAAAAATTCAAAATATAATCTAATCATATAAATAAATTATATTAAAAAGTGGTTTTGAATTAAAATACAACATTTTACACTATTCATTAAAAAAATGAACTTTATCAGAAAGATACCAAAAATTTACACAAAGTAAATTTTGATGTCCCAATTCTTAATAAAAGTTTTATTTGGTCCAAAAGAATGTTTAAGAGTCAACAAAACTATATTTAATGACGGTTCACCATCAAAAGGTGATAAGTGAACCTTTAGTGAAAACTAGGGCATATACGCCTAAAATTGAATTCTTTCCATATTTTAAGCCTTTATACTTTATTGGATAAATTTATAAACATTTAAAAACATATATAATCATATTGTAGTTATTTCTATCCATTAACGCCATTACAACGGCTACATGTTATTTAAAATTTATTATTAGAGTGCAACGTAAGATTCCGAAGAAACACGTTGTTGCGTGTTGGGTACGCCATCGAGCATAGCGTCCCCTTTAAAGTCATATCAATATTTTATTCACAAATATGAATAAATATGAAAATTTCATATTATTTATTTACCTGGGGTGTTACATAATGGCTGCTGCATTGTCTCATTAAAAATATGATACCTGATTTCTGTAGACATCCTCTACAGTTCAACGTTAGGGATCATGTTTTCTTGCATTTTTCACTAAGGTTGGGACACAAGAGAATCATGATAAAGTTTTGGAATTCACCAAGATACGTCGGTCTATTTGATATTCTAGAGAGGGTCAGGCTGGCTTCCTATAAATTTTAGTTACCTCAGAGGTACAGGTCTATGCATGACAACTTCCAGTTTTCTTAGTTGCGAAATCCCTTTCGAACCTGCCACCAACCATTCAACCCTATAAATTAGAGTTACATGCAGATGTGTCCTTTAGGAGAATTCCATTTTTTATTGTGGATCATAGAATGAATGTTCTCTATGTATAGTATATTAAATTTTTATGGGTTATATGGTATCACGACCAAGTGTAGGATGCATCTTTGGAGAGGGAGGCTGACATACAATTTCAATGGAAAAAATTATTCTCTTATGTTCCTTCTCCAACATTTGAAGGGTAATTCAGGGATAAATTTCTTTAAGGGGGACTTGTAAGAACCTAGATTTTACATTGAGGTATGAATCATTTCTTTTTAGTTTATATAATAAAAAATTGGAGGAAATATGCTAATTCCTAGCTTTAGAAATGTTACATGATGTGACTGGGAACTACATACCATGTCTGTTCAGCAACACGCCTTGTAACCATAGTACACAACCATGTGATGTCCTAGCTATAAACTATATGGACATAGTTTTTAGTATCAAGTACATGATGTGTACATATTTTCTATCAATGAATTTATTTAAGGTTGATTGTTATCATAGTTTTTGAGATCTAAATCATTGTAGCATGAATTATAGGTTATGGATGGACGAGGAGAGTCAGACAATGTTGAGGTATGTGGTCTTGTGCTTTTTTCTCAATGTCGAGTTGTTTATATGCACTGTAGTTCCATTATACCATGTTTAGTATGTTTCCTTGAATAGAAATTGACCCTTGTTGTTGCATAATTATGATTAGGTCATTTATTAAATTAGTTTAATCATGTTTGAGCTTGTTGGTTTTATTAAGGGCCAACTCGTGGGTGTGTTTCACTATAATGACCATTTATGGTTGTTTGGATAAATTTTATTATGAGGTATTCCTTTATTTCCTTATTTGGATGCTTATTATGTGTTACATTTATTATGGAATTTCAATTGTGATAAATTTTGATTGATTTTAGAAAGGGTTTGAGATTATTGGTTTCCCCTTTTCCCCATGAGATTTCAATTATCATCTAAGCCTTGTGATGGTATAATTCACTTGTTTTTAGATATGTATGATGCCAACATGAGTTGTTATTTTTTTAACCATGTAATAGTGTAATATAAATGTGTTATCTTTTATTCTAAAATGCTGATTTACTGGGCTCAAATCAATTGAATGCTATGCATGGGGGATATATTTTGTTATGCATGTGGGTGAGAATGTGTTATGCCTATGTGTGGGGATTTTTTATGCCTGTGTGTAAGGATTGATTATGAATATGGGAGGGGTTTTGTTATCCCTAAGGAAATGATGTTTAGTTTAACATAAAAATTAAATAACTTATGATGCATCATCCATGCCAAAGAACAATCTTTGATTCGGTCTTCACTTTACTTGTTTAGATCACCTTCTAAGGTTTCTATTGAGAATACATTCTATGGTGGAATTGAAGAGATTAGTTCAGATCACAAAACACATGTAATTCAATGTAATTAAATGGTTTAACTGAACATCATTAATGAAAATGGACAATTGGACTTGTAGAATGGTTTATTTCTAAGTACATCCTAGTTTACTACTTTTCCTTTTTCAAAACTACTTTTTTCATATAGTCAATGATAGATATCCATAGAACTTGGGTTGTTGCCTATTGGGACATATTTCTCACACCATATTTTGGTCATTATTTTATTCCCAAACATATTATATTGTTTTAGGTGTTGATAATGGAATATTCCATTCTATATATACTTGAGATGTTTTTTATGAGTTGTAGATCATGAGGTCGAGTTGAGGATTGAGATTCATATTAGTTTACTTTATTTATTTTTATTTTTGAAAATATATTGTGTATTAATACAATGTGCATGTTTTGGATTTTTTATAGAACATATGACATGCTGAATAATCTTTTGTATGAATTGATTATTGGTAATTTATCTTATCAGTATTTTCCTTTTTTTATTTCAGTTATATGTTGTTTACTGCTTCTTATATTGTATATTGTTATTCCTCTATGTTCACCCATCATATGAGGGCATATATTTACTACTATCACCACCTAGGATTTCAATTCTATTTATATGCCTTTGGAATTTATGGAAAATAGCTTTAGGTCATGTGGCCAACTGGGTATGGGACACCGATTGAGTGACACCTAGATTTGGGACGTTAAAGTTTCTACCCAGTAGAGAAGTAGACTTTATGATTGATTTTCCTCTAGGGACTAGTATTATTTCCATCTCATATTACTAGATGGAACTCATAGTATTAAGGTAATTGGATGTGGGATTGGAAGTGCTGGAAACCATAGGGTTCAATCAACTGACCATGTCTCTATGGGAAGTTTTGGTCTTGTTTATGAAAAAGGCATATGAAAATATTAGTCTTTGTATGGATTATAATAATATTAACCATGGTACAATAAATAATTGGTATGAAATTCCAATGTTTTTTATCTTTTCAGTCAATTTAGGGGAGCTCAATAGTTTCCTATGATAAACATGCAATAAGAATATCAACTATTGGGAGTTTTGAAGGATGATATCCCAAAGATAGATTTTAGATGTATATATGGCCATTATTAATCTATGTTATTCCCTTTTGGCCTTACTAATGAACCAGTAGTCATTATGGGATTGATGAATCAAATATTTAATTGATATCTAGATTCTTTTTTGGTGGTTTCTTTGGATGAAAAATTGTCATATTCAATGACATGGTTTGAGAATCAACAACAATTAGAGGAAGTGATGGTAATATTTAAGAATCACCATATTTATTAAAAATTATTATACCATTATTTTTTGATACAAGACACAAGTTTTCATGGCCATGTAATTTCTGAAAGATGTGTTTTGTGGATATAAAAAAGATAGAGGATGTTATCTCTAAGAAATCATTGAGGAATGTCTTCGAGATATAGAGTTTCCTTGGTCTAAATGGTTATTACTAATGATTTGTTCATGACTTCTCATAACTGTACTCACCAATGAAAACATTGAAAAAAATATAATATTCCATTCCAATAGATTGAAGAATGAAAAAAACTTTTCATGAACTTTATTTTCATCTTACACCAGAACAAATCAAGATTTTGTTGGAATCATGACAAGGGTATGTTGTGTATTGTGATGCTTCAAGATATGGGATGGGATGTAGTCTGTTGCAAGGAGATCGTGTTATTTCATTTGGCCCAAGACATCTATTAATTCTTGGTAATAACTAGACAACACATTATTTTTAGGTCTCTTTCATATTCCATGCATTAATGACTTGGTTTCATTACATCATTAGTGAAAAAAAATCAAATTATTTACGGATCATAAGTGCTTGAAGAATATTTTCTAGAAAATTCATTTTAACCTAATATAAAGATGATGGATGGAGTATCTCTATATTTTTAAATATTACTTTTTTTTCTACACAAGTAAAAAAATTCCATGGCAGATTCATTTAGTATGAATTCATTTTCTTAGAAGGAAAAAAAGCTTCAGATGCGTGGGAGTTGACAACATTCCTATGATACAGGATCATGGAATGTAAAGACTGAGGTTGTGTTGCAGTTATCTTTTCAATTTATTCAGTTCCTAATCTCTTGAATATTGCTAAAGAGTAAAATAAATCAAATATAGAATTTGGGTATATGAGTTCAAAACTCAATGGTGGGGAGACTATTGAGGGTTGGATGATGGATGTGAATTTAGGGTTGTGGTTCATAAATTAGATTGTCATGTCTATGGATTGTCAAGGAAAACTTATTCATGCTTACCACCACTAATGATGGGATGTTCATCCTATAAAAAATAAAACATATAAAGAATTGGAATCTTTGTTTTAGTGGGTCAGTATGAAAAGGTAGGTGGTTGTGTTTGCTTTGAGATGCCTAAATTGTTAGCAGGTTAAGGAGGAGTATCATTAACTAGTAGGTATGTTAAGATCATAAAAAATACATGTTATTTTGGAGTAGATAGATATGGATTTTGTAATAGGTCTCCCAATAATTGATCTCAATTACAAAAACATATGGGTGATAGTGGATATTCTCAAAAAGTTGGCTCAATTCACCCCTATTCAATAATCTCATAAGGTGGAGGAATTGTGAAAAATCAATATCCAAGAAGCAGAAAAGAGGCATGGCATACCGATTTCAGTACTGTCATATAGAGATCTAAGGTTTAGATATTTTTTATAGAAATACTTATGGAAATACCTTAGATATTAGTTGAATATGAGTATTTTTTACCATCCTCAGATGGATGGAGAATCTTTAAGGATGAATGAATCATTGGAATACATGTTATAGGCTCGTGTAACGGATTTTGGTGGCTCATGGGAAGAAAATATACTTTTATTTGATGTCTAAAATAACAAAATTTAGAATCCTCAATACATATGGTTCGATTTTAAGCTTTTTATGGGTTTCCATGTCATTCTCTAAATTTTTGGGTGGAATAAGGCGAGACCTTGTAGGTTGGGATGATCTTTATCTAAGAAAAAATAGAGAAGATTCAATTGATTATGATATGGATAGAGATCGCTTAGTGTAATTTGAAATCTTATGTGTATCATATTCGATGACCATTTTCTTTCATGGTGATCAATCATGTGTTTTTTAGGATCTTTACAAGGCTTGTAAATCATTGTTTTGGGATGTTGGGAAGGTTATGTCGGAGATACATTATCCTTTTCAATGTATTGGGATGGGTTGGTGAGGTGGAATATCAGTTGGCATTATCACCATGGTTTAGTGTGGTGTGTAATGTATTCCATGTATCTTAGTTGAAAAAGTATTAACCTGATCTCGACCGTGTGATCTGATGGGATCACATTGACATAGAATAAGATTCTTCATTGGTGAACATCTTATTGTAGATTATAGATAGGAAAGAGAAAGTCACATATGTAAAAATCATTAGTCTGGTATAAGTATTGGGAAACATAATAATTTTTTAGAAGAGACATGGGAATGTGAGAAATAAATGAATTAGAAAAGTCCAGAACTATTTTAGGTAAATAATTTTTTTCTAATTTCTAGGGATTGAAAGGCCAATGGTGGGAAGAATGCAACACCCCTGGTTTCAAGTATGTAACCATTTATTAAAATTGTTTTTGTTGGTAAAGTATATTAGTGATTTTTGGAACCCTTGGAGTCCTTCTTGAGTGGTATTGGTCCTTTATAATGATTCATGGTTTGTAAATGGTTTTTTTGAAATAATGAAACATATACATGAAACTATGCATAATGATACGAGGTCTAAAGGGAAGGCACACAGGGGGCACAAGGTTTTTTAAAACATGTGGAACCCTAGGAGAAACATAGAAATATTTGATAGTGGGAATTGACATTGGTGTGACATTATTTTCTAACCATGTGATCCCAACATGCAATGTTCTTTCTTGAGGTAGGGGCCAGTGCACAGTCAGCTCACGATTTTACAAATTGTGTGACTAACCAAGCGCAGGTTAAAAATGAGACCCTAATATTGTGGATATCACACATCTTGATATATAAGGAGCTTTTTTATATTATGAGTCCATACCATGATTTTATCAGTTCCCAAAGGCTATGATATCTTATCACATTGATATGGAGTCATTCTTAATACTTCTCTTAGTGTTTTGTATCCATATTCTCAGGATAAGTCATCATTATTTGTTGATCTACATGGTTTTACATAGATATAGTTATCCCTCTCTATCTATTTCATATGTCTACTTAATTATTGGATATATATAAGGTATTTTATGACAAATATTATGAGACTTCTATTTTTTGATGATATGGGAAGAGATCTAGGGTGGGTTTTTCTGATATTCAACTTGGTTTTGTGGGCATTTGAGTGTAATTTTTTATTTTCTCTATAAAACCCAAGGTAAGTGTATTCACTCTAAACACCTCTATTTAGAATATGAATTATTTTTTTCATAATTAATAAATAGATTGAAATCTATGAGGAAATTTATTTCAAATCATGGTAGAAACCATCATTAGTGATTGTTTGTGGATTTGTGGTAAAATGTGTAATTGTTTTGCATAGTTATATAATAAAATATTTGATAATACTGATTTAAAAAGACTTGGATAGTTTGATTTATGAAAAATTGTTTTCAAAAAAGATTTTATTTTATTTAAATGGTTTTGTAAATGAAATGGGCTTGGAATGGTTTTTGGGTAAACAATGTGGTGTCTGTTCATATTGTATTATTACTATTGGTTAAAATATGAATTTTTTTTCACTTCCAAATGTGTAATGGAACATGGGATTTATTTATATTGTGATGAAATATTAGATCAACAAGAAACATTCCATGAGTATATAACTCTCAAAATGAATCATTTATGTGTGGATAAATGGTTTATTGGATTGGAATAGGATATAAAAAATGGTTTGGGAAATCATTTTAGAACATTGATTTGTCAGATTCCTTGATCATGATATGGTTTTGTGAAAAAATATTGGATATTAAACTTATTTATATAATAATATAAACTCTCTTTATAAATATGTTTATATGAAATATTTTATATAAATGCGCTAACATTATATATCCTAGGGGCGTGAGTCGGGATTTCATTTGAAGAAAACCTACTGAGTTTCATTACTCACCCCTATTTTGGAACTTTGGTGCCTTTGTAGATGTTTCATATTGGGGAATGGAAATAGGTAATGTATCACACCTATCCAGTAGTGAATAGTGATACTTGGGCTATTTTTTGGGGAGGAGAATATAGTAGGTTGGATCTTTGATTTGGGTTGTCTTCGAGTTTTATTTTCTTTTTAGTATTTTATTGTGTACATTCATGTTTTGTAGTCCTCTATTGTGGTACTATTTGTGGTTTGTTTTTAAATAAATTAAATGATTAGTTTCATTTAATTTTTATTATGCATCATATTGTATTTTTTTTGGGTTATAACACTGTTGTTTTTAAATATTACTTTCAAAGGGAAACTCATCCCTGATATGTTGATGAATCCCTTAGCAATTATTTCCAGCCTTTGGCATGTTGGGTATTTTTTATAAGACCACATAATACCATCCTGCCTTCCCATTCTAATGAGAAGACGGGGGATATTTCAATGTTACCCGAGATGTATAGCTCCCAAATAGAGATGTTGATCAGTTCTGAACACTGATTAAAAATTGGAATCCAATATGGGAGATAGATGCTACAGAGTGGGAAGATTTCAGGGAAATATTTTTAAATGTATATTTTCTACATTAAATGAAAATGAAAATTGAAAATAAATTACCTACACTAAAGTAGAAATAAAACTAAATCAGTGGACAGTGACAAGATAAACATTATAATACATGACCATTACACCTATATCATTTCTATGGATCATAAGCGGAAGGTTGATAGATTCTTCTATGGAATGATACCCCATCTGTGGAGGAATTATGAATAATAAGACTAAAAAACCTATTAGGAGATTGTGTGGGGTGCTATAAAGTATGAATTAGAGTTTGGATAGACCTACTGGTCGTATATATTGAATGAAAGTAGGAGATAATTTGATCCAAACACATGGAAGAACATTGATAACAGAATAATAAGAAATAATGTATAACTTCCCACATACAACAAAAGTGGGAAGAATCATTCCCAGAACAACTTTCATGGGTTTTTAAAGTGGTTCAAGAATATTAGATATAGATATATATTGGAAATTTCATGGTGACGTGAAGCCTAAACTTTTAAACAGTAACAAAAAATAGAGTATGTTGTAGGCCCAACAATATGTTCAATTCTTAATGTGTGTAAATCTTTGAAACTTTTCAAATAATAGTCCAAAATTTTATTTAATGGAGGGGAACCACCCCGAAACTCATCAAAGGCCAAGGGTACATGGTCAGAAATTTTATATAATGATGGTGAAGGGGGAGCTATAAATGATGTGGTAGTAAGTACACCTCTTGTGCTTTCAATGGTAGAAATTACTTTTTTTGATTTTGGTTATAAATATTCATTTATTTCCATGTTTTCAATGAATATAAAATCACTCCCTGAACTTCTATATGTATAGTTACTAGTAAGACACTTGGATAAATTATCCTAGTATCAGTAGTGTTTAATACTCTTATATAAAATTATCCAAGTACGACCTCATTGAAAATATTATAGTCATTACCATAGTGTAATTAGGCACTATACTAAGGATGGAATGACTCTCAATTTATAGTTCTAAAATCAACTGTATAAGAACAAAAATTTTAATAGCCTTCGATGAAAAACATATAATTATATTCAAAGGAGATATATCTCTATATGAGATTTTCATAGAAGCATCTCCTATAAATTTCATTATGGAGATGAATGGTGAATAAGAATAAGTAAATGAAAATAATAAGTTATATAATGTCCATATCATTTAGGAATTCATTTAAATATTTCATGAAGAGTTACATAAACTTCCTCAAAAAAGATATGTAGAATTCTTCATTAAAGACGGACTATGATATAAGATGATATCAAAGACCAAATTTAGAATGATAATATAGAGTCATTGTAATTAAATAAAAAACTTGAAAATATTTTTTAGAATAGATTTATACAACCATATATGTGTGATTGGGGAGAAACTATTATCTTTATGAATAATAATTTTTGATCAATTTTTCGATGCATTGATTATTAAAAAAATAATGAGATCATTGTGAAGAAAAATTACCCTCTCCCATGGACTCATGATTTCTTTAACTGGATTCGTGGGGCTACATTCTTCTCCATGATTGAACTCCAATCTCGGTATCATAAATTTAGGTTAAATGAAGAATATTTTCTACTAAATTTATATCGAAGAAGATAAAGGCATTACGAGATTGTGGTTATGCCCCTCAGAATGAAAAATGATCCCAATATATTTATGGATGTGATGAATATAGTCTTTAAGGAATACCATGATAAATTCATGGTAGTTTTTATGGATGATATTCTAATATATTTAATAAGTTATGAGGATTATGAGGACCATACAAGTGTTATAATTGAACCTCTATGAATGATGAATCATTTTGGAAAATTTATCAAATGTGAATTAGGTTTACCAAAAATTGAATTCATTGATCACACTTTAAATAATAATGGATTCTCAGTTTTCCTGGAGAATAAAAATGTTGTAGAGGAGTTTCCTCATCCTACAATAGTAACATAGATTCATAGTTACCATGGATTATTAGCATATTAAAATAGGTTAGTGATAATATTTTCACAACGGTCTAATCTAGTAACCAATATAACATGAAAAGGGGATAAATTCATCTAAAAAATGAATTTGAATAATGTTTCTATGAACTAATAAATATATTGGTTATTTCACAAGTGTTAACTCTACCCTCAGTCAGAGAAGTATTTTATATTTGTAGTGATACATATCTAAAAGGGAATGGGTGTGTAATCTTGAAAAAGTACAAGGTGGTTGCTTATGCATCTTGATAGTTAATTCATCATTTGTAAAAATATTTTTTGCATGACTCAGAGCTATATATAGTTATTTTTTCATTTAAAATAAGGAGGCACTATATTTAGTTGAAAAAATATAATATATCCATAGACAAGAAAAGCATAAATTATATTTCCAAGTAAAAGGAATTGAACATGTTATAATGGGGAAGGTTAGAACTTTTTAAATAATATGAATTTTTAATTCATTGTCACCCTATAGGAGAAAACAATGTCTCTAATATTAAGTAGAAAATTACTAATTATTCTCTAAATGAAGTGGTATCTAGTAGATCTACTGATCAAGGACCTATTAAAATTGTACATGGGAATAATACTGGAAGAGACATCATCAAACCTATCACTAATTATTTCTAAACCATTATTACTAATGAAGATCAAGAGTGATCAAAGATAAGATACTTTGTTACAATATAATATATTGGTTGTGAAGAATGGGAAATTTCGTGCCATCAATATTGACAAAGAATGTTTATTGAAATTTCTATAAGGATATGAGTCCCATATATCATTGAGATAAATAAGGATCTAATGGATAAATCACATAACTCTACATTCTCAATACATCATTGATGAATGAAAATATATAGGGACTTTTTGGATAATTATTGTTGGGATAATATGAAAAGGGGTATTGATGACTACATAACAATTTTCATGGTATTCCAACAAGTGAATAAAATGAGACAAATTACTAGAGGGGAATTATAATCAGTACCCATAACAACATAGAAGTGGGAAATTATCACGATAGAGTTTTCTACTAGCCTCCCTAGAACATCCAATGGAAACAATGCGATACGTGTTATAGTGGAACATCTAACGAAGACATCCTATTTCATCATTATCCTGGAATATTTATCAGTTGTTCAAATTATAATATTTTTATAAATGAATTGGAGAGGTTACATGGGGTAACCCTTTCTATTATTTTTAATTTTTATCCATGGTTTACATCTAAATTTTGGAGAAGTCTTCAACATGCCTTGAATACTGAATTGAATTTCAGTATGGCCTATCACCCTGAAAATGATTTCCAATCTGAAAGGACTATTTAGAAACACGATCACATGTTGTGAACCATCTTAATAGAATTTAAAAGGGGATGGTATCAACACCATCCATTAGTTGAGTTCCCATAAAATAACAGCTTCCAATAAAGTGTTAAACTTTCACCATATAAATATCTATATAGAATGGAATGTAAAACTCATACATATGGGGATTACATTGTTGAGGTTAAATGGTTGGGCCTGATAATTTTTATGGGACGGCATAAAAGGATCATGCCATCAAAAAAAATAAAATATACTCAAGTTTAGAAGAATAGATATTCTGACAATCATCAATGAGTGGTGAAAATTTGTGTTGCGGAAATAGTTTACATTTGAATATCACTATGCAAGAGAGTCATGTGGTTTGAAAATAATTGTGTGATTACTCCCAGGTAAATAATTCATTTTGAATCCCCTGAACGCATATGAGTAGTGTCCTATAAGGTTAAAATTCAACCAAATCATGCACATTTTTGTGATGTATTCTAGATATCTATCATGAAGAAATACATACCTAATCCCTCACATATACTAAATCCATAGATGTTATAAATGGAACATGACCTCTCTTTTAAAGAGTAGTAAGTGAAGATATGGGATTAAAGATAAAAGGATCAATGAAACAAGACTACCAAACATGTTAATGTGTTATAGAGGAACAAAAAAATATGAATAATAACCATGTGAACCATAGGATACAATGAGAAGTAAGTACCCTAATGGTTTCACAACTAATAAAATGAGTTGATGTTTTAGTGAAGTAAATTTTTAAGGGGGAAGAATATAATGGCCTAGATTTTTTAAATGATATTTTTTCCATGATAAATTTTTTTAAGAATTATATAATATTACACAAATAACAAATAAATAAAAACCAGAAAATATATATTATCATTAATAATGATCATTACATTAGATAGATATAAAACCAATTAAAATTTCAAACATTACAACTTGAAAAAAAAATTAAAAAATAGAATCACAAAAATGGAGTAGTATGGATCCCGAAAATCTACTAAATTCATCACTAGAATTGAATTTTCTATAGAAATGAAACAAAAAAATTATTAAACCAATAATAATATTGTGATATGAAAATAAAAACTAATGGATAAATTATGGTGAGTATTTTGAGTGAATTAATGATGTGGAATTTTTAGGGTATAAAATGAAATATGTTCATTGGGATTTTACAATTATGTGACCTTTTTTATATATTACCGTTGGATAAAATAACCATGTTTAATAATTTAACCATTATAATTACTATTAATAAGTAATAATTCCACAAGATAATTGATAAAGAAAGGATAAACGATGGCCTCTTCTTGTAGAGTCATGTTGTTTGAATCCCATTAGTCAGAACAAGGGAGGGATATATCGTCTGTAACATCTCAGGTAAATAAAAAATGACATTTTCGTATTTATTAATATTTTTTAATTAAATAATAATTTTACTTTCAAGGGGATTCTATTTCCGATGTAATACTCAACACACAACAACAGTTTTCTTAGAAATCTTAAGCTGCACACAACTTTGAGTTATATCGAAAAATAAAATATTATTATTGCTTTTATTATTATTTTAAATAGTAGTTAACTCATAAGAATTGTTTTGGAGGGAATGAACATAACTAAATACAATATAATTATAATTTTTTTTAAATGTCATTAAATTTATCCAATAAAATTTAGAGGATTAAAGTGAGAATGAATCCTATTTTAAGCATTCAATACTCTAATATTCTTTAAAAGGTAAATTTACCACCTTTTGATGGTGAACCATTTTTAAATATAGATTCTTTTTCCCATTTATATATAAAATTTCTTAAAATAAACTTATTCTTTAGAAGAAGAACATAAATAAATTTAATTTGGAAGAATTATTTGGTTCTTTTCAGATAAAGTTCATTTTTTAATGAATAGTGAAAAAATACTCCATTTTAATTCAAAACTGCCTGTTAATATATTAAATTTATATGAATAGATTATATTTTTAATTAGTTTTAAAGTGTAATTAGATTATATTTTTACCATTTAATCCAGTTTTGTTTATTTGAAGTAATTTCCTATTGAAATTGGACATAAAAAATGTCAATATTTAATAATTATTATTTCTTAAAAACATGCGTTTTGGTTTTGACAACGGGAATTAATTTTAAATCAATTTCAGAAACTTTTTTGTTTTGAATTTGAAAAAATGTATTCCATATTTGTAATCAACAGGTAAAAATTGTGTAAATAGGTAACCTTTATTTTTTGACATTATAAATAGTAACTTCTGTAAATATTTTATTTACCATTGTTAAACGGTAAATCTGGTAAATAAGGGTATCAAATAATACTATAATAATATTAAGTTAACCTATCACATGTCCTAACTCTTATGGATATTACATGTATGACCATGGGAATCCATGGGTTGATTTTGGGACCACATGGATCCACTTTTATGTGAAAATGACAATTTATAAAAAATAATTTTAATGTTTGGGAAAATATAACATAAACATATAAATTTTAGTAAAAACTTATATGGGGTTATATAAGTGATATTTTAGACTATAAATATTTATTAGAAATATAAAAATATATCCTAAATCATGGTAGTTTATTTATAATTTTTAGACATAGATTAAATAAATTTATGTTTGACACAATGATGATATAATAATTATCTCATAAATGAATGTTTTAAATAAATGTGATTATAAATATTAAATAAATTTATTTTGAATATGTTTTATGCCATCAAAGAATTTTAAAGATAATTATGACTAGTTATATTGAAATTAATGATGTTTTTTATAAATAATCATGTTTTTTGGATTTTCGTAAAATTTATGATATGAATACTATATAAATTGAAAAAAATGGGTTTTTAAAAAAATATTATTTTATTAATTGATAAAATAATCCTAAAAATATAATATTTGGAAAAAAGATGTAGATAAAGATGAAAATTTTATTAATGAACCACTTGTGGTTTGGTTAGAATTTTTTGTAACGAACTTTACCATATAATATGAATATACAAAAGGACATGGTAAACGATAAGTTAGTTAACTAAGGGTTAAATCTATAAGATAATGATTAAAAAAATATCCAATATATTTATAATTCTTATTTGATGTTATTTCGACTTATATGGACATTATATTTGAATTAAATATGTTTTTGACCTTTTGAAACACAAAATAAAATTAGAGTAAAATAATACTATCAGAGTTTCTTAAAGATCCCCTACTCCCCCTTATAAAAGGCCATCACCTCTATCTCATTACTCACACCTCTACAAAACCCTTGGCTCATACAACCTATATACTATTAATATCCCAATAGCACTATCTTCCACTTAGAAGCCTTAATTTGGGCAGAAGTCATTTAAATAAATCTGTTTGGTTCAAACCAACGGGAGTCACCCGATTTAAAGGTAACATCTTCTCTCAAGTTCTTTTCTTTTATTTTTCTTCTCCAACCCCCTAAACTCTCGTTAATACATTATTTTATAACCTAACCAGTATCCTAAATATAATATAATTTTGTTATGAGAATTATTATAACTATACTTCCACACACCTCTATATAATGGATATGAATATATTGTTTCTATGGATGGCGAAACACTACCTCACAGAATAATTATTGTTCAAATATCACTTACCGCCTCTAATGGTGGCCATTATGATGAAAATATATTTATATGTGAGACATATTATATTTATTTTGTCTCTATGATTCTTTATTTTTTGTTTATATCATACCCTTATGGTTTTGTAATGGGTAAATACAATAAATTAATTTGAGGAAGTGTGGTCTACCACCCCCTCAAAGTGATATAACTCCTTCAATCCATATAGGGAATGAATAAAGTATATAGTTAATGAAATTATATATTATATTATAATCGAATTATAATATACCTATGTATCATTATGTTTTCATTCTATTAAATACGAAATATAAATTAAAGTAGTGTTCATGCGTACATATGGCTTACCGTCTCCATGAACGATGCATTTCATTTCATATCTCCAAATGTTATATGATGTTATAAATACATATATATACTTGATATATATGATATAGATGATATATAAATCATGAATATCATTCTGTATATAATGTAATTTTTACCTCATAGACATCTTCTAATTATAAGAAATTCATTTTGACTGAAATACAAAATATCAACAAAAGGACCATTATTAACATAAATGATTATGTTATCATTATAACATTATAATAACTGATATAAAAATAAAAATAATCTTTAAAAAAGTTATGAATAATTTATAAATTAAATTTAGTTTATTATTTAGGAGATTAAATAATGAACAAGTCAAGTCAGACACGAAGTAAGGTTACTTCTTAACCCAATTTCCATTCATGTGGTTAATCTTCTACTTCTTGATTATGTCATGCTATGAATATTTGTGAATGAAATATGATTTTTTTACACTTATGATAAACGTATATTGGATGTATTTATATTTTTCAGACATAATTATTTCATTGGTTTATCCTTAATGTAATGATACTATCTTTTTAAGAGAACCTTTCACCATCCGATTTTGGTAAAAGAATTTTTTTTATGTTATGCCATTTATAATCAATTTACTATGTTGGGATATGTTCTTGTATATTATTATTGATGAAATATTTTATTTCCATGTTATTAGAGACCCTTTTTCTCTCATAAACTCATTTTATTAATTTTAAAGTGACGTTGTTAGGCTGCCGAATTTTCATAAGGGACTACATCTAAATCTCCTTTCATTGAAGAATATATTGATATTATAAACCATTATTATCCTATAATGGGTATATAATACCATTAGATATATTATATAATTAATCTCATTATTCTTTTAATATTATAGGTTTCGTTTAATGTTATTATTTAATAATTTTTACTGAATTATTTTCTCAATTGGAAAGGGCCTATTTAACTTAAACATTGTTTTAAATGTTTTGAAGAGTTAATATTCTAAATCTATATAATTAATTTACATGTTTTCAAAATGTTTTAAATGATTTATTTATATGGACATTAATTTATTAAAATATTAATCCCTATAAAATTTTCACAGTGGTATGGGACAGTTTGACTCAAAAATCTCTTTACTAAATGTTTTAAATGGTTTTGGAAATGGATTGGATATGTCAAAATATTTTAATGTTATATATTGGAATGTTTAAATGTTATCCTTCATTTATTCGTGTTCATGTGTTATGATTATGTTATGTATTTTTGGCATTGTTAATTTATACGGGTGGTTTCGTGATAATCCTAGGGTGGGTAAGACCGATATAGCTCTCTAATGAATTGGGTAACATGACAGTGGTAGCATTGATGTTTCTCTTAAGAGATTTAGGGAATATACCATGATGGGTATTCCAAATTTAATTCCCTGTATATCTATGTAATCTTGAATGTAAGTATGTTAGGGATTCCACAAGTTCCCTTTATTATTTATGATTTCTCTATTTTATTCATAAATCATATGATTTCATGAGGTATTCTAATGAGATAATGTTTTGTATGTACTGATGAACTAATGTTATCATTCATTATTTTATAACCCTTACTATGATTTTTATTCCCATAAAAAGTGTTTTAAATTTTATTTTATGGGTTATAATGTAGGGCGATATAAAGGAAGAATTCAAGAAGATTTATATCAATATAATAATTCCTGTTTTCTTTTAAGAGTTATTATTTTATGATAAAAATGGATACTAAGTGGAAGTGTCTACTTGGAAATATTTGAGATGTAATGTAATAGTTATAGATTAATTTTATAAATCTCTAAACCTGAAAAGATACTCAATTTTAATTCATGACATAACTCAATATTATTAATTTTAAATGATGGGGCCTTACAGTTTGTATCATAGGTATGTTTAGATAACTTTAGATTTAGGAGTTTGTTTTAGACAGAAGGTTAGTATCTATGTCTACTCCTTATGTTAACTCCTTATTTTTTTTAACTTTTTCAGATCAAGGAATGTCTGTTACAAATTGAAGGAGGATTATCTCAACCGACATTCATATCTCGTCCTGATGAATTGCTTGTAATAATTATTGAAAAGTAATGTCAAGGCGATTCTGAATCATTTTATAACATACAAATCACTTCCATGAAATTTTTTGAGATATCATACACCTCCTCTATACCTCGATACCATCGTGGATCAAGGGTTGTATTTAATAAAATCATATTTTTTCAATATTCTCATATTGTTATGAATGGTAAATATTTTCAAGGAATTTACCAATATTTCACCATATCACTAGATTTTGAAACATATTATTTTTCTTAAAGGGTAATTAAGAAGGTACCCTTGCACAACCTATTAATATTTACATTTAAATTATATTCATTCAGCACATAATTATGGTATTTTAAAAGGAGCATCGATTGAATGTTTCAACTAATAATCGGTTCGAATGTTTTATAGAATGAATGTTTTATCAGCTGTTTAGAAATTATATTCTATACATGATAATTTTCAAAAACTATTTTTTGTGAGCACCCATATAACACAATTTGTACAATGTTTATTTGGATAAAGGAAGAAGATAGTTTTGAAGGATCTCTAAATCATTTTTGGAATGCATGTACCATCAATCTATGTGAACAAGATGACGACGAAACTAGGTGGACACCATGATCTAGGAAAAATGTTATTTCATTGAAAATAGTTTAATTTTGTGGAGGTAAAAAATGTCAATATATATAAGACTTCATGAGTTATGATATTGAGGTCATTATGAGTTGGGAGGAAAATGAGAGGTATAAGAAAACCATTGGGATTAAATCATGTTAGGTTATTTTAGTTGTTTATAAAAAGGGACAACATGAAAGATGGGTGAAAACCCTTCACGTTTGGCAAGGCCACGAGAATCGAACCGACAAATGAAGGGAGACAATGGTGCATTTCCTACCACTATCTTACATGAAGTCTCTGGATAGTATGACATTTTCATTTTAGTTATATAATTTTATGGATCAAGAATAAGTTGATTTTGGGAACTTATTTTTTATCAAATGGATATCCTTAGTATAGGAAAATGATTTTGTTGTTAGGTGATAAAGGTTGTTTTGGAAGATGTTCCTTATTTTGGGAACACTATATACCTAAAGACAATAGAGTAATTTGGGACCTCATTTGTGGAGTAATGGTTGTGATTTTATTTTGGAAGAATCTATGTTTTTATTGTGGACATATAAAGATTAGGGTTATTTATAGAAATGATTAACCTATCATAGAGAATGTGTGATTATGTTAATTACTTTTATGTATTAGACTTTAAGTGTTGCCAATGTTATTTGGAGATAAATGTTAAGATTTTAGAGGAAGACTATGTGATAAAATACTTATGAATATTGGGTTTCAAACTTAGTTTGAATTTTTTTGATGGATTTTATGGACAATTGTTTATTGAATAGTCTTTGTTGAACTTTGGGTATTTATTGTTCAATTTTTGAGATTAAGAGTAGTATTTCTTTTTATAAAAGATTATCCTTTTGTGGGATTATATGATCTTATACTAACCATCTTGGTTTCGGTTAATGTTTGATGTCACAACTCATCCTCGGGGCCCATGACGTCATTGGTGATTATCTGTGTTGGTGTCTCCTCCTTTGTCGTGGAGGAAGATGAGAACAGAAGAAACCGGGTAACCGAGTCATTTCTCTTCCTCAGAAAAACAACGTTCTTCGTTGAAGTGGGGACGTTCTTCACCGAAGAAGATGGAGTTCTTCCATGGGACATGATCTCTCCCTCAACCAACTAGCCAACCTAATAAAATAAGGCCTCACCCTTATTTTATTATGTTTTCCATGGCTTTTCAAAAAATCAAATTGGAAAAACTAAACAATTTAATTATATGAGCTTCAGTTGTCAAAATAAAAGGGGTGTTATGTCGGCAAAATTAATGTGGAAGAGGAGAAGCCACATAATTAAAAACAAGGGAGGTTTAAAGGGAGCTTAATGGGTTATGGGGAATGTGAAAAGATGGGGGCTCATGTGGGCCCCACCTTTCCTTTATCCTCTCAAGAGAAGTTAGAAACCTAGTGGGTCCCATCCCAACTTCCACACATAGATTATAACCACATAGAAAAGAAATAAAAATGTAACACATATTTTATTTCACTCTTCAATTAAACAAAATTTTCTTTAACAACTCCTCCCGAGTAAATGGACCATCGAGAAAGGTCCTCTTAAGCAATTACCACCGCTGTGGTTTCATCAGTGCCCTCAGATTTCAATTCTGAGCACTGGTTCAAATGATAAAAAAATCCCACTCGTTTGTTCCCTGAACGTACCAGAGCTAAACTTCGGTAATTTATTCAGGGCACACAGGGCCTCAGAATCAAGTGCCGTTAGAAACTACGTACTCATAAAATCACAATGAATTTAGGAAAAAAATTTCCATGAAATTTATGGGTCATTAAATTACTCCCAACTTAGGAATTTACATCCCCGTAAAGATATATCACAAACTAGGGAAACAAATGAGGGTATTATGCATGCATCTAAGTCTCCCGCTCCCTTGTGCTCTTATGGAGGTTCCCGTGCTGCCACCTGATGCGCCCTAAAGAAATCGACCATCCACGTAGCACCTGCACCTGTCGATCCTCAATATCCACTGAAACCTTCGAAAATGTAGCCCCGCCATCGATGTTCAGCTCCCCGTAATCAATGATATTCATTAGGTCATGCATGCATCTCATCAACTGAGATACGTGGGAGACGTCATGAACCTGGTGCAACTGAAGTGGATGAGCCAAGCGATAAGCCACCTTGCCTATCCTGCTGAGAACCTGAAATGGTCTGATGAAGTGCGGAGATAACTTGCCGCCTCGGCCAAATCTCCTTAGACCCCTTCGGGGTGAGAACGATAAGAAGACATGGTATCCACCATCGATATCTAGTGGTCTCTGTCTCTTATCAACATAGGACTTAGTCTGCTCTGTGTAGTCTTCATCTTCTCCTGGATGATCTGCAATTTCTCCATTGTATCTTGAACCATCTTCGGTTCTACACCTACTGACTTCAACACTATCCACCAAGGATATCTGGAACACAATCGGTTTTTTTCTCGCCACTCCTAACAAATGAATTCCCAATCTCTTACTAAGAACATATGCTACAACGTTCCCCTTCCCACGAGTATAAACTGACTCGAGGTCATAGTCCTGGAGGAACTCAAGCCATCGCTGCTATCTCAGGTTCATGTCCTTCTAAGAGAAGATACACACAAGACTATTGAATTGGTGAGAATTGTAATTGTTCGCTCGACGAACGACGGGTGAGACTAGCCATTTGTAAGAACTCATCTCCACCATTCTTCGTCTACGATCTACAAGAGCTGTTGAGATTCCTCCTCTGCCGAAAAGAGAAATCTTGTCTCATCCTCAGGATGAACCACGTTCTTTTCCTAATACAGTCAATCCTGACATGAATGGTACTATTTCATTCCATGGACGACGTCGTAAGGCCTCGACGCTACTACCAAGAGATCAAACCGTTACTCTCGCCTCCAAGGGTCGAGTCACACTATCGGAAACAGTGTGTTGTCACTAGGTCTCCTCCAGTAGGAATTACGGAAGTGAGGGTCAAGTCAACATTTTTAACCGGAACCTCTTAGTAACAACTACATAAAAAGGACATGGATGAAAATGTCATAAGAACAAGTGTCTTTTATTACTGCAACTCAATCTACAAAGACACAAATCATCCATAAACAAAACATCAACCAAGCTAGAAGCATCATGAGTAAAAGTCTCCATGTATGGAACAAGTCCCTCTCTTGTCCATCTACTCTTGGAGCTCCATGGTCATAGGCCTCAGCTGCCTGAAGCAGAGCTCTACCCTATCCACCCGTTCCCTACGGTCAGGGTGGTCTTCCTGGTGGTGGTGGTGGTAGGGCCTCAAAACGTTGTCCACAACCTACTTCTTGTCTAGATCCCTTGACACATCCGCCTACCCCCGGCGGACCACCATGGTCGAACCCCTACCTTGGAGGTCCATCTATAACCTTATGACCATCTACAGGGCGGGTCGGGCAGTCTCGAGCCATGTGACCGTGCCCGCTACATGCATAGCACTGCCTGCTTCTCATATGGCTGGATCTGTTTTGTGTGCCCCGCACAACAGAACCTGAATCCTGAGATTTCTCATCTGATGGCCTAGCCCTATTGGACCTCTACGTCAAATATCTACTTCCGGCTACAGCAGAATCTGCCACAAGTCATTCTGTAGAGGGTCTCGCCTCTAGTGACTGCTCAACGAGAAAACTCTCCACTAGAAGGGCTCTCCCCAGCACTCCAGACTGCGTCGGGATATTGAGGGAGATCATCGAAGCCTTGATCTCATGCCTCAGTCCCTTCTCAAAGGTCCGGAACCTGAAGAATGGGTCCCGTACCATGTATGTGGAGTAGCGAGAGAGGTCAGTAAATCTCTCCGAATAATGGGCTACCATCATACTGCCCTACCACAGCTGCAGTAACTCTTGAATGCGCACCGCGAAGATGCTGTCTAGATCAAACTCCGAGCGGAAGAGGCTCTCGATGTCTGTCCAAATAAGTGATGCCTCAACGTGCACCTGGAGCATCAGCCTCCACCATCTATGTGCTACTGTGTTCAGGAGACTCGCCGCAAGAATCACCATGAGGTCAGCTGGTTTCCCTACAAATCTAAAGACTCAGACGATAGCCTCCAACCAATCTTCGGCTGCCTGAGGGTCCGTCTCTCCACAGAACCTAGGTGGCCTATGATCGTGAAACTCGTGAAGTGCACTCTGGCATCATGCACTCTCAGCTGCTGGGGTTGGTGGCATCGGTGGCTCGGATGGTAGAGGTACTACTGGTGCCTCCGCTGTAATGTGGCCCTACACCAAGACCTCATCAATTGGGGGGTTTCCATATCGCAAGTAATTGGGAACCCTAGCTGGATACCATCATGGGGCCATCCTAAAAATAAATAGTTGCGCCATGGTTAATACAGTATACCCGGTGAGCTGACACAAATTAATCACCAAGAAAACTTTTAAAACACACATGTAATCAATGTTTTCGTGCACTGAGTCAGAAATCAGAAGTCAGGTCCTGGTGTATGGATACGTCGGCCGCCGCACCAACACTGGACTCCCTGGACTGATAACCACACTCAAAACCTTAAACACTATTGATTCACATGGAAGAAATTATCAGAGTCCTATGTTCTGTAGTAGAACTAACTCCTATGATACCAATTTGTCACGACCCGTCCTCGGGGCCCATTCTGTGACTACCCCAAGTCCTCCTTCCATAGGCCAGGGGATGGATACTATCACCAAAGGCGTAAATCCTGATAAAAAGTGAAGGAATTTCCCTTATAAAGTAAACAATCACCATAGAGTACACAAGATAAAGTAAACACTATGTAAACTGAGTACACAAGTATGTTCTAGAATGTAAATGGACTAGAATACAAACCCAACTGAAAGTAATGTACAACTGAAAAGAAATTATATTAGTAGAAAAGTAAAGCAGCAACTCCGAGCCGTCCTCTAGAAATCCCACCTGACAGGTGGGTACTGATAATCTTCTATGCTCCCGGGATCCAGCTGCCCGCTCTATGTACCTCCCATCCAGTGATCCATGTCCAGGTACCATCTAGCTTTACGAGCCTCCACCTCGATCAGCGTTGTCCGTCGTCTTCATCCAACACAACATAGTGCGGTCATAACCCATGTGGGGGTGAGTATACGCTACTCAGTAAGGACACTGAGACCCCCAAAGGTCTCCCAAAATCCACGAAAGATAATCCACAAAGGAAAGATACAATACCGAAGTATCAACCAACTCTACTTAGGTATATGCCCATACATATACCTAAGTCATCAATTCCATATTGGCTCCAGCACTCGAGCCCAAGTAGAACTCGGTCCACACAGGAAAGCATAACCCAATCCACATAGGAAATCATGACAATCATATCGGTGATAGTGATTGAATGTCAAGACTCAGCTCACACAGGTATACTATTCACGAAGAGGGGTGGAGATGATTAGATGTAGCCTCTGAATCATCTCCTCTGCGGAACCCATGTAGTATACAAGTAAAGAAGTCGTCACTGCCGAACCCACGGAGGATCCAATTATTGTAGTCATTGCTGCCGAACCCACGGAGGATCCAAGTACAGTCGACATCGTAGGTGAACCCACAAGGGATCCTAGTGTAGAAGTCTTCATCGTCAATCCCACATAGGATCCCATCACGGTAGTCATCATCATAAAAACCATGGAGGATCCTAGTATGGTAGACGTCATCGTCAATACCATAGAGGATCCTCGTACGATATTCGTCCTCGTTGAACCCACTGAGGATCCTAGTATGGTAGGTGTCCTCATCGAACCCACTGAGGATCCTGGGTAACCGAGTCGTTGCTCTTCCTCGAAGAAATAGCATTCTTCGTTGAAGTGGGGATGTTCTTCGCCAAAGAATATGAAGTTCTTCCATGGGACAAGAGCTCTCCCGCAACCAACTAGACAACCAAATAAAATAGGGTCTACCCCTTATTTTATTATGTTTTCCATGGCTTTTCAAAAACTGAAATTTCAAAAACTAAACCATTTAATTAAATGAGCTTGGGTTGTCAAAAAAAAATGGGTGTTATGTTGGAAAAATTAATGTGGAAGAGGAGAAGCCACATAATTAAAAAAATAGAGGTTTAAAGGGAGTTTAAGGGGTTATGGTGAATGTGAAAACATGGGGGCTCATGTGGGCCCCACATTTCCTTTAACATCTCATGAGAAGTTAGCAACCTAGTGGGTCCTATCCCAACTTCCACACATAGGTTATAACCAATTAGAAAAGAAATAAAAATTTAACACATATTTTATTCCATTATTCAATTAAACCAAATTTTCTTTAATAACTCCTCCTGAGAAAAAGCTCCATCAGGAAAGGTCCTCTTAATCAATTACCACCACTGTGGTTTCATCAGTGCCCTCAGATTTCAATTCCGAGCACTGGTTCAAAAGATAGAAAAAACCCGCTCATTTTTCACTGAACGTACCAGAGATAAACGTTGGAAATTGTTTCTGAGCACACCGGGCCTCAGAATCAAGTTCCGTTAAAAACTGCGTACTCGTAAAATCCCAAAGAATTTAAGAATAAATTTTCCTTTAAATTTACGATTCTTTACATATGATGACATAGAAAATATATAGTTCATATTTTTTGGATCATTTTATTCTCGAGATGTTGATTCTAACACTTCAAGTGTGACCAATCATACTTGAATACTCACAATTTGGATAAAATATTAGTTTTTGGTAGAAACTTATTAAAGGATAAAACTCTACTTGGAAAGTAAGAATATTTCCTTATGTTCTTAGTCAAACTTATAAATAAATTCTTCAATATTATGAAATGAATATTAAAACAAAAAACTGTTCTTTTAATTTTTCTAATGTGGAATGAAATACCGTTTAAACAATCACAATTTTGGGGTTTTAATATTGTTAACTTTCTAATAGTCATGTTTTATATCACCCTCCATCAAAAGTTTACACTTAGTTTCTCCTCCAAGTCCATGTTTTCATACATGAAATCCCAGTATGTGTTATCTCGGGTGACCTTTATACTTATCTTTCTTTCATTTAAAGTGATAGTTTTATAAAATCTTTTTTTGATGAGGTAATTTTAATGATGGTTCTAATCCCAATTTTAAAACCATGAGGACACAATTCCCAAAAAGGGGAAGGATGTAACATCCCAAGTAAATAATGAATTTTAAATTTTTATATTTATTAATATTTGATAATTAAATATTAATTTTACTTTAAAGGGGATTATATGTCTAATATTATCATCAACAAACAACTATATGTTTATATTAAATCTTACATTGCACACAACATTGGATTATATTGAAAAATAATATAATATTATTATTATTATAAATGGTAGTTAACAAATAATCATTGTATTGGTGGGAATGAACATAAATAACTACAATAAAATTATACATGTTTGTTAACTGTCATTACATTTTTCCAATAAAATTTAGAGGCTTTAAATAAGAACAAATCCGATTTTATTCCTGAAATACTCTAATATTTTTTAAAAGTTCAATTTACCAACTTTTGATGGAAAACCATTTTTTAAATCTAATTTTTTATCTTTTAGATTTTATATTTGAAAAAATAAAGTTCTTATTTATAAGAGGGACAACAAAATTTAATTTAGATAAAATTTGGGTATCTTTTTGATAATGTTCATTTTTTTATGAATTGTGAAAAATAAAAAATTTTAATTCAAAACTGCTATTAAATATAATTTATTTATATGGTTAGATTAAATTTTTAATTGGGATCAAAGTGTAATTAGATTATTTTTTTACCATTAAATCCAATTTTGTTCCTTGGAAGTAATTTCACTTTTATATTGGATATAAACAAATTTCATCTTTTTGATAGTTATCATTTTCATAAAAACACCCCTTTAGTTTTCACAACAGGAATTCATTTTCAATTAATTTTTGAAAATTATGTGTTTTGGAATTGGAAAAATGGATTCCTTATTATAAATCATGAGGTAAAAATTGTGTAAATAGGTTACATTTATTTTTTGAGATTATGAATAGTAACTTCAATAAGTATTTTTCTTCTATGGTTAAAGTGTATATCTGGTAAATAAGGGTAATAAATAATATTATAATAATATTAAATTACACTAAAATGTGTCTTAACCCAATTGGACGATACATGTCCGACCATGGGAATCTTTGGATCTATTTTGTTGACCCCATGGTGCCACTTGTTTGTGTAAATGACACTTTATAAAAATTAATTTAATATTTAGGAAAATGTAATATAAACATATATATTTTATTAAACCAATTTTTTAAATGGGAAATATAAATGATATTTTTGACTATAAATATTCATTAAAAATATATTAAAAATTCCTACGTCATATTATTTTATATATAATTTTTAGATATCAAAAAATGAAAAATATGTGTGACACAATGATTATGTAATAATTACCTCATTAATGAATGTTTAAAATAAATGAGATTATAAATATTTTTTATTTTGAATATTTTTATGTCATACAAGAATTTTATAGATAAATATGACTTGTAATATTTTAAATAATGAAGGTTTTTAGAACGAATCAAGTGGTTTTGGTTTTTTAAAAGTCGTTATATGAATAGTAAATAAATTGACATAAATGAGTTTTTTTTAAAAGAATATTTTATTAATTGATATAATAATCTTACAAATCTTAGATTCTGAAAAATGGCTTAGATAACGTTAAAACACTGATTAATTAACCACTTCTGGTTTGGTTAGAATTTTATGGTAACTATATTGACCAAAAAGTATGAATATACCAGAGGAAATGGTAAAAGTTAAATTAGTTTACTAACAGTTAAAGGTAAAAGATAAGGATTAAAAAAATATCAAAAACCCATGTAAATATTATTGGATGATTTTATATAAATTTATATGCACCATATATTCTAATAAAATAAGTTAGGTGTATTTTGAAACTGAAAATAATTTTATTATAAAATAATACTTTCAAAAATTCCTAAAAGGCCCCCCTCCAATTATAAAATGCCATCATCTCTAACCCAACAATCACAACTCTCAAGACTATATGGTCATATAAACTCTATTCCAATAATCTCTCAACATCACTCTCTTCCACCTAGAAGCCTTACATTTCACTGAAATAAATTCAATAAAGCCTTTTAGTTCAAACTAAAGAGAGTTATGAATGGTGCATTTCATTTCTTATCTCCAAATGTTATGTACTATTATAAATACATATATATATATACATGATATATATTATATATAGGATATAAAAATCATGAATATAAATATGAAGATAATGTAATTTTAACCACATGGACAACATGTAATTATAAGATGTTCATTATTGAATGATGTACCAAATATCGACAAAATGACCGTTATTAACTTTAAGGAATATGTAATGTTTATAACATGTTAATAAGTGATATAAAAGTAATAATAAACTTGAATAGAGTTTTGAAGAAATTTGAATTTATCTTATGTTTATTATTTAGGATATTAATGGATGAACGTGTCAAGTCACACATGAGTTAAGGGAACTTCTAAACCCAATTTCTATTATTTGGGCTTATCTTCTACATATTGATTATTTCTTGATTAGAATATGTGTAAATGAACACTAATTTTCTACAACTTAATATATACTTATATTGGGTGTATTTATTTTTTTGAAACATAATTATTTCATTGGTTTATCCTTAATGTAATGATACGATCTTTATAAGGGACCCTTTCACCCTCCTCTTTTAGTAAATGACTTATTTAATGTTATTCTTTTAATTTAAATTTAATATATTGGTATATGTTCTTATATATTCTTATTTATGTAATTTTTTTGTAAATGTGATAAGAAACCCATTTCCATCTGATAAAATAATTTTTTGATGTTTAAAGTGATGTCGTTATGCTGCTGAATTTTTATAAGGGACTACGTCTCAATCTCATTTAATTGATGAATATCTTGACATTGTTTACCATTATTATCCTAAAAGGCGTATATACCACCATATTACATATTATATCATGAATTTATTTATTCTCATTATATTATAGGTTTCGTTTAATGTTATTATATAATTGTTTTTATTCAATTATTTTCTCAATTGGAAAAAGATTCTTTATCTAAAACATTGTTTAAAACGTTTCAATGATGTAATCTTATAAATCATTCTCATTAATGTCCATTTTTTAGAAATGGTTTTAAATATTTATTTATATGGATATTAATGTTTTAAATTGTTAATCCCTTTAAATTTTTCAAAGTGCTATGGGACACTTTGACTCAAAAATATCTTTATTAAATGTTTTAAATTGTTTTTGAAATGGATTGGATATATCAATATCTTGCAATTTTATATTTTGTAATGTGGAAATGTTATGTTTTATTTATTATTGTTCATGTGTTATGATTATGTTATGGATTTTGGGAATTTATTATGTATATGAGTGGTTCCGTGATAAACCTAGGGCGGGTGAGCCTGAGATAACTCTCTAATGAATTGTGTAACATAACCGAGGTAAATGTTGATTTTTCTACTAAGAGTTTTAAGGATTATATTGTGATGGTATTCTAAACCTAAATCCCTTTTTAGCTGTTAAATATATAATGTAAGTATGTTATGGAGTCCACAAGTTACTTTTATGACTTATGATTTCTATGTGTCACTCATAAATCTTATGATTTCATGAGGTATGTTAAAGAGCTAATGTTTTGTTTGTATTGTCAAACTAATGTTTTCATTCTTCTTTTTATAACCCTTACTGAACTTTTTATGATCATAAAATGTTTTGTAATTTTTTTTCATAGGGTATAAGGTAAGGTAAGAGAAAGAAATAATTCCAGACGATTTATATCAATAAAGTAATTCTTGTTTTCTTTTAAGAGTTTTTATTTTATGAAAAAATGGATACTGAGTAGAAGTGTCTACATTGTAATATTTGATATGTAATGTAATAGTTATGGCCTAATTATCTAAAACACTAAACCAGAAAAGATCATTAATTTGAATTCTTTATTTAACTCAATATTATGTAATGTTTGAAGCTGGGGCCTTAAATCATCATTGGTTTTTTCCTATCACCAAGCCTAAGACAAGCTTTAACATGTGATCCTCAATGAAAATCACCTATGAGAGAAATTCATGATAGTAGATATTACCAATCATTCAATGTTATTCATGGAATCCCAAAAAACTAACACTATCCCACACCTTACCCTTAAGGGGTATATGGTTGTAATAAGGGGATATGTGTCTAGAGCTTGGTTACATAGTGTATAATTTCTATTGTATAAATAAATTTATTATTCCATTAATTTTATTAAAAAAAATTTTATTAAAAAATATATGATTAATTGATATTAATTCAATATTTGTTTTTAGATGAAAATAAAATATAATTGTATTTTTCTAGAAAATATAAAAAATATTATTATAAAAAAATTTATTTTGAATAATATTTTTTCTAATGAAATATAATTTTAAAACACATTATTTAAATAATAAAATATATAATAATTTTATAATGGCCTAATGTTTTTATAATTGTAAGAAATGTGATTGTGCCTTAAAAATTACAATTCATAAATAAATAAGGATTTTTATATTTAAAATTTAAAATTATCATATTTAGATATTTTTTTTGAAAAAATAAACATTATTTTTGAAATCTTCATGTCCAAACAAGGTGAATATTGATTTATGAGAAATTTATGTAGTACTTTATTTTTTCGTGAATAATAAAAAATAAAATTTTAGGTTTCTGGTAAATTTTATGACCTCATATTTATGTCGTAATTATTTAATAACTCGTTAAACAGAGTCCACAACCTGTAATATCTTACTATATTAATATTATTTATTTTAAAATTTGTAATAAATTTTGAAAACTATAAGCAACTTTCAAAAGTGAAAAAATGAAAACATTATTTTTTAAAAAAATTTACATTATAAAAAAATTACATTTCCATACCATGGGAAGTAATAAAATGTTATATTAAATTATAATGGATTTAAATAACATAAAATGTGTCCCAAATGTCAAAAACCATTGAAAAAACCATGGGAAAAAATGGTTTTCTCTTTTCTACAACCTTGATTTCCAAGACCTATATTTAGAAATTATTATATAAATCATCAACTTTTTATATAAATACCCAATAATTTCACTGCTCCACTCTATTCTCTATACATTATCCATGATTTATTGTTGTTTCATCATCCCATGGAGTCCTCCAAGGTGTCGTCAATCCCCCATAGTTATAGCCTCATTTTTTGAACAACTCTTCATTGTAAGGGAAACCTTAACTTATCCTCCCCTTTCAAGTTCCCTTTTTAGGTGCCATTTCTCTTAATTTCCAAAATGAGTTCTTTTTTATACTTTATATTATACCATCACTGCATATATGGTATTTTATGAATGGGAAACTCTTATCCCCATTCATTTTTCCCTTTTCTAAAACCATGTTTTATACCTATCATTGTGCTGAATTGACTTCTCCAATTTCTTTATTTTACTTGAAAAAATTTATTTTATTTTATTTATATGAATTCCATAACCCATAACTTTCCCATTAGTATTCACCTAATTGTAATAATGATTTAATTATTTGGGTATTTACATATATGAAACACATATTTCCTTTTACATGGCTTAAAAATGATGCAAGGATCATACAACTGGATTTTGTTAGGAAAATCATTCTTAATTCTCCAAAGAATATTAATTAAATGATTTATTATGATATATTTGGACCATATTAAATTAATAAATATTATGGTTGAACCATAATAGCATTCCAATACATTGGGTAATGGATTTATTCTCTATAGATGACCTTCTTTATGACACCATGGTGAATAACCTTAGTAATTTTAATTTATGAATCCTTGGTGATAAACCATTATGACATGCTTATAAAGTTATCATTTAAATTTTTTATCCATATTTACATGTTATGATTCATGTTCTTATTATTATGATATGTCTCTTGTTAAGTCTTTATTGGTATGCCTCATTTTCTAGTTGACATGTCTCATGATCATTTTCTATTTTTTTTCTCTTGTTTATTCCCTTATTGGGATTCATGATCACCCATATCCATTGATGTATATACATAAATAATTATATTTAGTAAATAAAACCATGAGTTAAAACATTAATATGTCTATCAGATGGATTTATAATAATTTTCTATCATTTCATGTATTATGTACCATATTTCCATGAATGTAAAATTTAAAAGATCCTCTATTTATACCACGTAATGAAAATATCATTAATAAAAATGAGAGATTATATATATATTCTATAATCCTAGTATTTAAATCCATGCTAATTTTTTGTGACTTGTATTTTACAGAAAATATAGTTCAGAAAATTATTGGATAATTAAGGATGGGTCCCCATGCCTAAAAATTACCATATCTAGCTATAATAGATCCCAATGTTATTTATTCTTATTAATATTCATCATGGTCAAAACATCATGGTACATCATACTAAATACATAAACCATTTTTTTGTCCCTCCCTGGGTGGTGGTGTGTTATGTAGTCATACTCCTTTTTAGGTCATAACATCTTTTTTTATATGTTGTTCTCATTTTATGATAAAATATAAATAATTTTTTTTCATCCGTATATATTCCCCATTATTTACCCTAGATACAGTGCCTCTATATCATCTATAATTTTTTTACTAATTCTATCTCATGGTCATGTGTTTGACAGTTTTATCCATAGATAATTAATTTCCATTATTCATAAAAAACAAATCTATCATTCTACATGAGGACACAACTTAATCCTATCATTAATGTATAAATACATTTTATAAATACTTCCATTAAAAATGGTAAATTAAAACCAAAAGGTTTTTCAATATTACCATCATCTCTTTAAAATATTATTCATATTACCTAACCATGTGAATTAAACCCGTTTATGTGTTAACTTGAATGATGGGTTGTCCAATCAATAATATTTTTAACAAATTACTAATAGAAACCTATTAAACAAAAGAAACTATATAACTCAGTAGTATTAATCAATTTAGTCCAATCTTATACAAATAATTTCTTCATAGGATCATATTCCATCTAATGAGAAAATATTACCATGAAATGAAAAATAAGGGATAAAAAACTCACACATAATAAATTTATCATATATTTGTCTTTTCATTATGGGTGTCAAGAATTAATCATATGTAGTTATCATTATCTTATTAGATTTCAGTTTATGTCATGATATCTTCAATTAATACTACAATGATGTTATAAATATCATCCTGGACTACACTATTCATTAATTCCATAGTGAATAGATTGTCCATTATTCAAACTAAATAGAAGTATGAAAAACTAATATTTTCAAAATGATATATGAAATGTAAAATTCAGTATATCATCCTTATTAACCTATAAATTATGATAAATTTTGAGAATTTTGATCCTTAATGTTTATAAATTTAGTCCTCAAAATGTTGTAAAAAATAATTATTGTTTGTGGTAAATTCAATGAACACTATATAATAAATTCCCAATCTCATAAATCCATATTATTTTACGAATAAAATAGGTGATTTAAATTATGAAACACAAGGGAATATATATAACATATCATAAAATTATTGTAGTAATTACTTTGACTCTAAAAATTGCATAAGTTTAATTCTATGATGTGATTGAGAGATATTTACATCATCATGAATTAATTAAACTAAAACTCAACATCATGATTTGGTAAAAGACTAAATAATTCCTCTATAGATACATCAATTTATTTTTATTATGTGTATACATTATCCACACTTAGAATTTTATTCCCATCCATATATAGTGTTTTACATTGCTTTATTCCCATATGGTAATTAACATAAGCTACATACGATGCCTCTAGAAAATACTCATGAGATCGTGTCTCTCTCATGAAGATAAGGGTCTATATTCCTCATTCATAAAACATAATATCCTTCTCTTGGAAATTAATTATTGAATTTTACCTTATGATAAAATCCCTATGATGGATTAATAAAAATATACCATTGGTATAACAATCAATTGTCCCTTTTGGGAATGTCTATGCATCTTAATTAGTTATTCTTGGTAAAAAATTATATAACTAAGAATCCCATTAGTTTTTTTAATTTTATCACACGTTTTCAAATTATTTGGCGATGAGTCAATGTTATTATTAAAATATCAAGATAGAATAAACTATTTATGTATATAATCAAATAAATCCATCACTAACATTGATATTAGGTTTCATGTACATGATGTCCATAAATTTGATACTATAATACTGACTACACTGATTTCATAATATAAGACATTCTCTATTGTAATTTTTTAAATTCCATTGTGCATAGGGTATTTTTTTGTAAATTTCCTCATATCCTAAAATATAATATACTAAATATTGAAAAATTCTAAATTTAATTTGCATTCGTAATTTTATGGGATTTTTCTCCATAAATGAAAGAGTCTATCATTCCCATCCTACGATTCATAATTTCATTTTGCATATTTATTACATGTGGGTAATTCCACATATCCATTAATCCCCATTAAAATAATATTAATTATGTAATTCATAGAAGTAATATTCTTTCTGATATTTAGTTTTATGGAATATGTTTAAAAAAATATTATTCTCTCATAATGGAACATTTGACTATAACCTCATATTATGTAAATTTTTGAGATAATAACTACCATACAATTCTTGATTTTAACCAATCAAAAAATATCCAATCATGTTTTCTAGAATATTTAAAAATTATTCAACTTTTGTAGTTAACCTCATAATTATTTCCTCAAGCTCATCAAAATTTCCCTCCTCCATCTATGATAGATTTAATAATTTTATTTCTTTTTAAACCCTTTTATCATGAAGAAATTATATTTTTTAGAATATATAATTAAAAGATATCCATTCAAGTTACCCTATATATACTTCCTCTATTGTGTTTAAAATTTGGGGAAACTATTGATCTGAATCTCCCTTGAGATGATATATAATCCTAACGACCTTTTCATTTTAACTATTTCTCAGTGGAAGAAGAATATTTTTTAAGGAGTTGATCTATTACTCAGCTTCGGATAGATTAGTATTTATATGAAATGATGGTGGTTATTTTTTGTGCAATTTGACCCCACATAGATACAATGAAATATTGATTGAATGGTTTCTCTATGCGGGTGAGGTTATTTTTCATAACATGGATCAACTAATCTAATATGGTTATGATTTTATTAGATTAAACTCCAACATCATTATTGTTATAAGGAGGAGATCCCTTATAATGATTATGTTCATTGTTGCAGTTAAAATTCCTTCCATTATTCACCATATCTAGACAATGGAATACAAATAATTAGAATATGATATTGAACTGGACAATACAATACCACTAATGTTTTTAAAGAAAAATTCATTAAAATTTTTAAGAATGTTTTACTCAAATTTGTGATATATAAATAGGTTCCTATAAATCCACCCCCATAGTTTTTATTAAAAATAATATAATAATATCTATAACAACCTAGTATTATAATAGAAAAATCAATTAGTTATGTTACATTATTGGTATATGATACAAGAGTTCCTAAATGGTCTAATAGCTTATTATTAAAGGATGTTAAGATACATATTTATTTTTCACACTACATTGGAGACATAAATTATAGCATACAAACTACATGATGAAATTATTATCTCCTCTATTGGATCCTTCAAAATTATACATACTTATCATTCAGGATTAATGGAAAAAGGAAAAAGATAACAGTGAGTTTATATGGTTAATAAATATTAATATAAATTATAATATTGCATAACATAAGAATGGAAAAATATTATTGAAAAAACTATGATAAAAAAATAAATAATAGAATAAAACTGAGATTATACTATATCCTTGAAAATAAATAAAAAATAGATAAAAATAACTAATATCATATTGATGGAATGTATAATTTTGAAATGAAAAATATTAATTCAATGAAATATTCCATTAAATCATAAATAAACGGATAAGTCATATACCAATTCACTAGATACATTATATCATGATACATACTAACTCATTGAGAGTGTATCTATACACGGACCAACTAGTAACTATTTAACTCATTTTTGTTTTTTATATGAGTTAAAAATACATTTCCTAAAATTTCCTATGACACCTATTATTTAATAATATATAGAATAAATTCAACATACCTATATAATAGGCGAATGGAAAAAAATATTTCCCTATTAAATATAATAATGTGGATTTCTAGGAGAATATCAAAAAATAACTTACTAACTATAGGATGTTATCAATGTAGTATAAAGTACGATAATTAATTAAATAATGTTTTTGTGGAGGATATAGGAGTTTGAAGGTTTTGGGTTATCAATAAAATATAGTAATTTCATTTATTTTTTTATAATGGTATGAATAAAAATAAATAATAAGAAAATAATTCATTATATTTTGTAAATATTTTGTTAATTTCCCATAGCATATCCCTTAAATGTATATAGTCAGTTTTTCTACCTTAATCAAACTCTTCATCCTCCATGTAAATGTTTTTATGATCCTCAACAAGTCTTTTCATAGTGATTACCTCAAGGTTCCAATATTCCACAACAACATCCAATTTTTTGTTTCCATGAAAGGATATAGTTTCAAGGGAAAAGATTTTTTACTTCCAACAATTTGGGATTTTTGAGAATTTTGATGGACCTTGTAAAATCCCAATAAAAACCCCTTTGAGAAAAATATCATGTAATTGAACATTAAATAACATGAAAAATATAATGTTATTTATATAATAGAATAAATTGGAAAAATATATACTGTATAATTTGAATTACATTCACAATGTTGGAAAACATATGTTGTTCAAACATATATTTGTTTTTATGTGTTTTGATTGTTCCAATTATTTTTTATTTTTTTTATAATTATTTCTTTTTAAGTGTATTTAATTTTATCATCTTATAGGAGATGATTTATTTATTTCAAATTTATTTATCATACACAAATATAAATTCATCTATTCTACTTGATTTTTGTTTTCTTATTTATATTTTTCTAAGAAATTGTCTTATATGAAAAATAATTATCCAATAGAAATATATCCTGGAATATTTATCATAATGATAGATAAATTTATATTCCAATTTTTTAATGTTAGGAACCAAATTAAAAATAAAATTATGACAATAATTTTATCTTACAAAAGGCCTATTATATCAATATTATCTTATGTGCATAAATAGAATCCATGGAAATGGTTTCTCAAAAACTTGTAAGAAATTATATTATAAAGAAGAATTGTATTATGTATATGGAAAATATATATTTTCTCTTAAAAAGACATTTTTATTAGGATTTTTTCTCTTAATTATTAACATATCATGTCTATCTTCATAATTACCCTCCTAAAATTAGAAATATGTCTCAATATTCTATTTTTGGAATTTATGAATATTAGAAAAAGAGTTTTATAAATATTGAAATACAAAATTAGATAATTTTTCATTTTTCCAAAAATTTAATTATACATTGATGTATATTTCTAACATCACAGTAGAAGAATATTATTTAATATTTGAAAAGAAAGAAAAATACAATTAAGATAATGTATTAGGAATTTGTTAAGGGACTATTCATTCATACTTCGTGATTATCTAGTATGTGTTTGTTGAAAATAAAACAGAAGATATAATTTGTGATTCATGAACAAGTAAAACTAAGGTATATATGAACACAAAAAGCAATAAAAATATGTGTTCATAGAAGAAATTAAATAGATACTTCGCTTAATGCTTGAGTACTCTACTTATAAGATTACTTGTTACAGTCTAAGAACAACCTGATCTATGATGTGAAAAAATCAACTTCTCCGGACATGTATTTAACTAATATCAATTTCTACATAAAACATTGTATTATGAAATTCCATTAAATATTATAAATTTCTAATTCATATTTATTCATTATGATTTAAATTTTTTAGCCCATAAATATGTCTTGTGAAGGTAAACCATGGTTTAAAGATCCTAGACCATTATAATATGTTACAACTTATTCAATTCAAAGAAGATCCCAATAAAAAAGGGATATCATAGTGAAAATTACTGAACATGAAGAGTAGATTATTGGTGGAGGGGAATGGAGGATTTATATTCCTTGAACCCATATAAATCTACTGGTTTATAGATTTTTCCTCAGAATATTCATTTTTATCATTCTTTATTTTGTTACATGAAATATTGTATACTAAATTCCATGCAAAATCAGTCTTTAATGTATTGAAATTTTCAAGAACTCAATTAACCACCTCAGGAGTTATCCATTTTCCATTATTTGAGAAAAAAATTGGAATCAGACCTCTTGAATCATGAGTTCATAGTTTTCAATGAAAATATTTCAGGGATCTTCATTTAAATGGATTCTATAGATGACAAAAGAGAACATATTACAATGAAATAGCTCAAAATTTTAATGGTGGAAATTGTGGTTGTTGGAATACGTGAATGATAAACTATATTGGGATCCTTTGATTAATGGTTTATCACAATGATGTGGAACTTATAAATTATATAAATATATCAACAAATATGGTATACTAAAAATAAAGCATGATATGATCTAAATTTGAATTCAATGAATGTTATAATATGTGGACTACGCCAATATGAGTTTAATTGAGTTACTAAATGTCAATAAACACATGAAATTAGGAATATTATAGCAGTTTCTTATGAATGTATAGCATGTGTGAATTCTATTAGATATGATACTTCTAAACATTCATTTTGATCATTAAAAATATCAATATGAGATATAATTACCCAATTTTCTATATTCCTCATTGAGATTGTGAATAATGTTGATGTTGTAGGAACACCAATTAACGATCTAGAAAAGTATCGATTGTTTATGGAGCCTTAACACCTATGTAGAGTTGAATCTTAGAAACCATTATTGAATGTCCATGGATTAAGAGTTTCAAAATAATATAAATCATTATAAATCTTATTATTTTTTATGTATAAATATATATTAAAGATGAAGAATGTATAATGGTTAAGAAGGAAGATTATTTTTATAGGTTTATTCTTCTCATGATGACAAAAAGAAATGGTATAAAAATCTATGAATCATCCAAATAAAAAAAACCTCATGAAATTATAGGTGAAATGATGAACCTGAATGGTTTGGTAAAATACTATGTACTCTTTCATAATAAGATAAAACTATTTTGAATTCATTTCCAAAAGTAAAAGTTGAGCGGTGGAAATTTTAAATAAATGAGATATTATGAGTGAAAAAAATCATGGGAACATCAATCTAGAAAATTCCCAACTATAAGGAAAAAATATTGATAAATGTTTTGTCAAGAAGACATAGTGTAAGAAGAAATAGAAGAGGGATATAAAATCCATGTGGAGTGAATCTAAACACTTTGGTGATTATACATCATCAGAATTAGAAGTTCATTTATATAATCAAAATAACCACATGTGTTTCAGGGAACATTCATATGAGCTACGTTATTATTATACATATGAACATGAGATTGAGTCTAAAAATAAAAATTTCTCATCTATTTAATTATAAGAATTTTGTTCCATTTTATAAACTACATATGTATTCATTAAAAATAAAAATAATTCTATCAAAAACTATAATAACTTGTTTTGTTGAAGTGGGAGACATATATAATAATATTTTAGATTTTAAAAACAAGTAGGAAGATTGTACAACATCATATACATAATTAGATAGTATAATTGAGAAGTTATATAAAGAACATAAAAATATTAAATATGCTACACATGTTTTTAAAAATATGGAGGATTACTTAAACATAATCCATGGTGAAAACCAACATAAATGAGAAAAAATTAGTAATATAAATTAAATGTCAGTGACACAAATTTTACAAAAAATATGTTATTCCTAGTTGTAAGAACTAAAACCTCTTAATAGTAACTTGTTCCACTATAAAGAAGTTAGAAATTTTAATGATATATCTAATATGAAAAACATTAATTTTTGGAATTATAATTTCTTTTCTTCAATTTTATTCTCAAAATTAAATGTTTTATTTTAAAAAAATATATATATTTGGGTACCCATGTCATTTTTAGATAACATTTAAAAACAAAATTGTTTTTTTGGAACAACAAATTATGTCCTTTAACTTGTCCTTGTATGGAACTAGACATCTAAAAATTAATGAAAAATGATTCATGGACATTAGATTTTGAAGGAACATGGGGGATATTTATCTAAAAATAATAGACCATGTAATAATTTTAGAGGCTCTGTCACATTTTGTGGAAAGGAAAATGGTATGATAGTTATCATTAGAAAAATTTTAAATCTATATTATATTCCCATTGAATACCTAATTTATATTGTAGGATTATAGAACAAACCAATAAGTATTTTTGAACACTGTGATGGTGAGGATTTTTTTTTTAAATAATTCAAACTCGTTTTTTTAATGAAAATATCTCATTTTAGAGCACAAAAGATTGGAAATGTCTATTATTTAGATCATAATTCCTGGTGTCAAAAGAATTTAAATTTTATTAATGGGAAAATTAATTAATCATAGATTTGGAAAATAATAATTAGACATTTTACTACTCACTCTTTCAATAAGTTTTCATCAATAAATATATTTTTCTGATTTTCAAAATTTTAAATGGAATTAAAAGATACATTGTGATGTATGTAAAATATGAAGGATATACAGATCATCATTCAAACTAATTAAAGTTGTGTCAACTTGATACCCATAGAATGTATTTATATGGATATTTTAAAAACTGATAGAAGAATAATCCTTGCAAGAAAATATTTTTTCTATTTATTGGTTGATGTTATTTCATGATTTATATGGGTATATTTCTTTAATTTATCAAGTAAATTATTATGTGTATTAATTTTTTTATTTTTTAATTGTTTATGGTGAAAAGGATTCCAAAATTATTTCTTCAATAAGCCATAATAAAGTATAGTTTAAGAATAATTAATTCAATTCATAATTATCAAAACATGGTAATATGGAAAATTTGTCTTCCACTAGGCACCACAACTGAATGTTGTTGTTGTAATGTGATGTTGGACTTCGCAATAATTTTCATAAACAATGATATTTGAATATAGCATGCCTAATCATTTTTCAGTTAAATCTATTAATAAAGCACATTATTTAATTATGACAGTTATAATAAAGAATCACTTAAAGAAAAATAAATATAAACTATAGATTAATTGGAAACCAATGGTAGGATACTTTAATGTTTTTTGATGTAATGTCTATATATTAAAAATAAATAAAATATTATTAAATTTTATCTAAAATATGATAAACATATCATCATTATATATTCGCATACAACCAATTCATATAATTTTTTCACTAAAATGTAATCTATGATTAGATATTTATGTCATGTAATGTTTGATGAAAGTGATCATTTTTATCATAAAATGACTCATCCTGGTAAGGTGAGTAATTCCCTTAAGTACATAAGACCTAAAATTTTTGGTACTAATGAAAATGATGATGATTTTAAAAAATTTAGTGAATTAATTATTGTATGTTTTGATAATAGTGGAATATAATGTGTGTTACCTCATAAAATATAAACTCTAAGGATGATTCTCTAGAAATAGTTATTGGAATTTTCGAGGATGGATTTTGGAGCATAGGAAATGTAGAAAACCTTTTAGAATTACCTTATTTTTATCACGTCTATAACATAGAATATTATATTATGGTTTAATTGATGATAGTTGGGATTTAATAATATGTTAAGAGTTAAACCATTTAAAGAGGATCATGGTATGTGAATTAGTTGGTAAAACAATTTACTAAGCTTAAATTTAAAATAAATGGTTATTTAGGAATAAATTGTATGACCATGGTGAGATAAAAAGGAACAAAGATATATTATTTCCCAAGTGTTATAATAAAGAAGATATTATAGATTATAAGGTGTCCTTTTCCAATGTAGATAGTCTATAAGAAATTATAATCCTTTAAGAATATACATCATATATGAATATAAAATTGTATTATATTGATGTTAAATTAATATTTCTAAAATATTTTTTATTGAGGATGTTTATTTTTAAAAGACATCGTTTTTCCTATATAATCAATTCAAAAACTCTATTCTTAAACATACCAAATTTTTTTATGGACCGAAACAAGAGCCTAGATCATTGTATGAATGATTTTAATATATTCATTTATAAAAACGTATTTATATGGGATTAATAGACCACACCATTTTTAATAAAATTTCATTTAAAGATACATTTACTTTAAAAATATATATTGATGAAGCTATTTTTGGGTCACCAAATCAATAATTGTGTAATGATTTTTAAAATATATAAAAAAATAATTTGAAATTATCAAGATAGGTGGGTCATAATATTTTTTTTTATTTTATATTTTTCAAAAAAAAATAGAAATGTTTCAAACCAATGATAATAAATTTTTTATTTTATTAAACAGTTTGGGCTTAAAAATTATTATTCTTATTCAAATAATATGTGATCCAATATTATACATGAATATGATGAAGCTATAAAAATAGTTGAAAATAAGATATATATATTCATATATATAGAAATAAATTAAAAGAAAATAAATCATACTAAATGATGACCAAATGGTTGTGGTTCATAATTTATGTGCTCCAGATTTCAATATAATGCTAAAGAATATCATCCGAATGACAATAAAAAGTGTAGATAATTAAAACAAGTTATTTCTCATTCTTTAAATTTTCAACCATATTTTTTATTTCAAGTTAACATCATACTCATACACTAAATTTTGTGGGTTTATATAGGATTGGAAGATAAACTCACGAATAAATAACATTATTAGTAATTCCTTAGTATATTTTCCTAGTATGATAAAACCATGATTTCTTTGTCAAATATTAAAATGGAATATATTATAGCTAGTGGTTTTTTTTCATAAGAGATATAGATGAATCGCACCTTAATAGAATTTTTATTTTAATTAAATCATTTTTAATAAAATTTAATCACACAAGTGCTATAAAAATTTCAAAAAATCTAATAAACTACTACTGGACAATGCACATTGAATTAAGGAATCGTTATTTAAGTGACATTGAAAAGAAAGTTGATATCACTTTAGAATTTTTTTTTATCGATAATCGGTATGTATGTAATCTTGTTATTCTATTTCATGTGGACATATACAATTTTATCAAATATAAATTAGTTATATTTAATATAAGTTAGTTGTAATACTATTTTACTTATCATATGTCGTAACTTTTTATTTATTAAATATTATATATGTGTTTTTTATAGTGAAATTTAACACTTCTATTTTGGGTATTAGTCACATCCTAATTGTAAATTTAGATTATTGTATCTTGATTATATGTCATTCCATAATATTCTACCATTAAATGACTGAAAAATATTTGATATTAAATATATCCAATATATGAAACCATTGGAAACATTAAAATCATTAGCTTATTTCCATGTTATTTATTAATAATAATCGTCTTATAGACCCCAAAATTAACTAGTAAAAATAATTTGACATATAATAATACTTTTGGTAGCTCAAATTAGTCGAGATCAGTAAGTAAGGTACTATCTAGCGGAGCAAGATATTTCATTTGGTTGGATAAAAGATATTTGTTACTTAAGAATTCTATAAATCATCAAGGATGGGATTTTGTGCTTGAGGATATAAAAAATAATGGTTTTCAATGAAAAATTTGTATGGGAGTGTTATTAAACAACTATGTTTAATTTTGGTGATAATTAGTATTTGGTTACAAAAAGTTGATAAAATAATTTTTAAATTCTGTATACAATAATGGATGATGTTTTTCAGTTTCCATATGAAGTACCTTTTGATTTCAATTCATCATTAACAAATACCAATGCTGTAATCCCTTTCAAAAATATTGATGTATTATCTTAGATAGTATAGCATGAGGAAAAAGGATATAAATCACATAAAATTAGAGATAAAGGTTCTTGTGAATTTCATTCATTCATCTAATGCTCAAAAAAATATTGTGTTTGAGAAAATACTTTCTAATACATTATAGTGTTGTATATTTTTAAGATTATAAAAACCCTTGAATTGGAAATATATATTGTAATGTAAAATTCCATATTAAAAAATAATCAATAATTTTTTTCCCCACTGGATGTTTTTTATCATTATCTCTTGGTAAATATTCTATTTGTTTGGAAGAAATTGCGGCAACACATTTTCATGGTATTAAAACATTAAGTGATAGTATTTTTAAGTTAGTGGATTTCACAAATTTTCTAATATTAATAAGTTATTTATGATTGAATTAGATAATTAGGTTAATATAGACCCTATTAATACTCTAGGGGGATCTCACATATGATTGTTACTAAAAATGCTTTTAATGAATCTCTTGTAATGTTTCCTACTTTTGTCAAAGAATGTATTGGAAATATCAATTTAAGATGTCTTCTTGATTATAAGACTCTTACTGAATGGAGAATAATATTTAGAGTCTTTTTTGAATAAATTCATTTCGAGTATGAGGATATCCTAGAACTTCACCCAGAATCATTTCATTTTGGAGATACTCATGTTCATATAGTAGCCCCACTTTCGTTTTTCACTATTTATTCAATAAAAGAAGTTTTAACATTGAAAAATAAAATAATAGTTAGTATTGGTCATAAAAATACCATTTATAATCCTTATATAGTGTTACCTCTATTATAAACATATCCTTATTAGAGTAATTTAAAATTATTAAGATAGTATGAATGATTTATCAGTCAAAATTCATCTGGTGGTCATGAGGAATATTTAGGTTTTGAATTAAAATCAACTGTAATTGTTGTAATAAAAATAAAATAAATAGAATTCAGAGAAACCACTTTTTTTTGAGTATGTACCCCATGTTGATTATAATAAAATAGCACATCGATATCATAGTGAAAAGTGAACCAATATTTATTTTTTCATATTATCGCACATCATACCTTTTATAAAATTTCTATATATAAATTATATGTTATTGATGAAAGAGAAAGAGATAGTTATTTCAAGATTATCACTGAAGATGATTGTTTGAAAAATTGATTAACTGTGTCCAGGGCTAGAAGAGGACACTTCGAGAACACACCATATTAATGGGTGATATAACGGAGTTGAAGTATTTATTTCAATATGTTTTCTAGAAATTTATTTAATATTTATACTGGATAAGAATTTGTAGAAAAATATATAAATATGGTTTCTATATAATTATTATTAGAAGTAGTGTATATAACTATAGACATTATGAATTGAACCATAGATTCTATAAAATTTGAGGATTTCTATAATAAAATGTTGAAGGAGCATATAAAATATATGGTTGATGAAATTAATAGAATACCGAAATTCTATAATGCACTATTTAGAATATTTATCAACCACATAATTAAATTATTTCCATTTTGCATAACATAGTACTGGAAGTTCAAGTTATTTCATTTGAAGATAAAAGTGTATCATTTTCATAATCACTGAATTTGATAAAATGGTGTTATATTTTACAGAAAAGTTTAATATATTTAATGAAAAATTTGGCCATCTAGATTAGTTAGTAGTGATATATATATAATTATACTCTTCCTTTGATGAAGATATAACATTTTGTGAGACAAATGAGCAAAAATAATATATATATAAATTAAATCACTCTTTAAGGATTAAAGAGTATTTCAGTTAATTTTATGTATAACTAGTTAGAGTTGATAGATATGTTGATTCATATTTCATCTACAAATGGTGATATATAAAACATCCTTGTAAATTTATCATATAGATTTTGTAATGTTTTCCCTAATTTTTTATATTTCTTCATGAATGACATGGTGTGGAGATTAGACATGTGAACAAATACATGGTTTCATCTTTGAGGGAGACATTTTCTAGAACACTCTATTACTAACAAAAAATCATCTACCACTTAGTGATTTAAATAAACATTTTATACCACTAAAATATACTCAAGGGAGAACTGGAGGTTTTGTGTATATGATTCGCTTACTCTACCTGAACTTTCATCTCTGTCACCCTTTGAACCTATAGGCAAATTTGATTTCACTACATGTCAAAAAACATCCTTCAATATTTATTTCCCTAAAATAATGATCTTTCAAGGAGATATAGATGGACTTAGAGAATAATTAAAAACAATGGATGATGTTGTTGCAGAATGTGTTGATATTCATATGCCTAAAACCTCATTACCAGTTAACCAACTCTAGTCTTTTAGGATTCCATATCAAATCTATAAACACCCTTAATAGAACTATGTTAAATTAATGAATTGGATGTTTAATTGAATTGTTACTCAGAACAATTTGATTATTTATTTACTTATATTTAATTTTTAAAAATAGTTTCCTTTATTCTATTTTTAGAAATTTATTTATTTATAATGAGTTTTTATCTTCTTTCTAAATTTTTTCTAATTTAATCATTATATTTTTTATTTTTATTACAGTTATTATATAATTCATTAAAATATTATTTTAAATTATTATTTTCTCATTAATTAATATAAATTTATTATTTTTTCATTATTTTATTTATGTTTATATTTCACTTCTATTGTTTTTTCAGTTTCTTATCAAAAATATTAATAGAATGAATCTTTAAAAAATTCTATTCATATATAGTATATATTACATGGACTATTTATAGTTATTCTTGTGTGATATTAATAATAACACATTTAACTTCCATACATTATTATTATATAACCATGATAGGGAGAAAAAATGGAAGATAAAAAAATTAAAATTTTAACATCTATTTATTATATTTTCATCATTTTTTTATCAATTGGTTTTGTGATCCCGGAAGAGGAGGATATTGTTTCCCATACATCTATTGTTACAATATATCATAATTTATTATGTGTTTTTAATTTACTTCTTATAAGTTGTGGGATATTTATTTCAATGAAATTTATCTAATGGGAATGTAAATTCATTTGTTTAATTGGATTTTAGCTATCTCATTTATCTTACGCTGATTTATTATCTTATTCATATCATAGTTATAATATAAAAATATAGCTTGGAATTTTTATCCTACATATCAAGAAAATTATCTTCTATTTTTTCAATGTTCATAAGCTCATCCAGAAGAAAATTATGAGAAATATTTCATATTGTAAAAAAGGAAATTCAGAAAAAATGATTTATGATCATCAATGGAAGACTTGTAAATTGATTTTGATGCACTATTAATAAATTATGTTAAGAATAATTATTATCTTATATAGATGAAAATTATTTGTTTTATTTTACAAAGAAAGTGCTAAAAGATGGTTATCTTATGAATAGTAAGTAATCGTGAAGATCATCATGATTACACTCATAATGTTATCATAAACTCTTGATAAATATTCCATGATTTTAAGCATATCATAAAATGTTTTTTTACAAATAACAAAATTCTATCATGGATAATGTTTCATTATTCCTATAATTTAAATATAAAAAATATATAATTTTTGACATAACTATCATATATTTATATTCAATATTTCAAAAATATGGAGACATATAATATTGAACTTGACATATCAACTTTTCAAAGGATTATCCATTTTGAAATTTGGATTAGTAGTTATACTTAATTTAAAAATCAAAGCAGAGATAAAAATAGAATAGTTTTTTTAATTCATGCACAAATAATACACACAAAATTATAGACATGATGATAACATGAAAAATTAATGTATGCACATAAAATAAACCACATACATGCTCCAATCAATGCTGTTGAAATAATCTTACTAGATTATTTGTATCAATCAAAAAACAAAATTAGATAAACTTTGAATATCCTTATATACTATGGAAAAGTAATTATATACTTTCACTTTCTTATTGAATTTTTTTCTTCATCATTCAAATAAATATTATTCATTTCTATTCATATTTAGTCATTTAGATTGAGTTTGATGAGGTCATACAAATGACCTGTTAATAGAGGGAATGATTAAAAGAACAGGGACCTTTGTAAAAATTCACAACAACGTAAAATTAGACGGGGGACCCTGAAAATAGGGGCTATCATAGTGGAAATTATGAATATCATAGAGTAGTTTTTTGGGTTCCATATTTTTTTATGAAATAAATTTGATCTTTTATAACTTTTGGGGGAGGTTTTTTTAAATTAATTTCTAATCCTTCAATTATACCCCTCATGAGAATATATGTATCCCATCTTAAGGACAACACACAATAAGAAAATGTCTCGAGAAAAGGAATTTTCAATGAACGGTCACACACATTAATTGATAAATTTTAACAAAGCACTTGAATTTCATGATTGACAAAACCTGGAATATTTATTACCTATTTTAGGAACTTATTATAACCTTTATCCTTTTAAAAATATAATTTACTAATATTATCCCCCCTATATATTAGTTATATATTATCTATTTTTTAAATATTTTGTGTGATTGAACATGGTCGTGTGGAACTAGAATCATAAGAGTGGTGTTGTTATTCATCCTTATCAAAAATCCCATCCTTAAAAAATCATATTAGGTAATAAATTTAACTCATCATAATTAATTATAATTTTTAGTTTAATTTGTGGTGGTTTGGTTGCGATCCATAAACATGAAATCAATAGTTTTCATGTGTTACATATATTTAACAAATAGACATTGGTATCTTAGGTAATTAGATTAATAATAATGACCCCATTAAAAATATAAAATAAACTCATTATATTAATATTGAAATCATATATTAAAATAAATTAAATTACCAATATCATTGATGATAAAATTTTATAGTATTCGTCAAATAAGAGCTTAAACTAATCATATCAAGAACGTGGCATAATTAGGGGAAAACTATTATGTGATTTAGTTAAAATATCATCATACCATAGTCATAGTTACATTATTTACTATTTTCAAGGTTATATATTAGAAATTAAATAATCATAAAAATGTTAAAACAAATATTATTTTATTAGATAGTATAGAAAAATAATTTTCTTCCATTAGAATGCTCTTCTGGAGTGTTGAATTTACCACTGTTGTTTATTTGTCATATTGTTAATATGTTGTCCAATATGTCTTAAAAGAACATTAATGATTCCATATTAAAATTACTTATCCATTAAACACATACCCATGAAAATCCATCAAAATAGGTGATGAAATAAAAATGGATATCACACATTTCATTGGGGATGTAATTTACACATATATAATGTTTTTGATTTATTTTTCAATAGAATTGTATAAAAGAATAATAATTTTTTTATTTTATAATATAATATGTGTTTTAAATATTATTATTTTTTAACAAATTAATCTTCATTACCATATTTTTATGGTGTATAAGGAAAACAAAGATGATTCATCCGGAAGGCGGTAGTCTGCACACATGGACGAATATCATTCTGTTTTCATCAAGGGAATGTGGGAACAATGGTAAATATCTATTAAATTACTATAATAATATTTATTAAGGGAAAAAATAAGTTTGTAATTATATTGGGATAAGAAAACTATATTTAGAAAAATTAATATAGAAAATAAATTAAATAATTGAAAATAATTACTCATGATGAGGACCTCGACTTTCACTTTGAGGGATCCATTTAATGTCAAGGATTTGTATAACCCTAGTTACTGTAATGTAAATTGGGTTAAATATTATTCATAAATAAGTAATAATGTAAATTGTTCTATTAGAAACCTAATTATTTAGTTGTATTTATGAGGATGTGAGAGGCCCCTTTTATATGTTAAAAAAATATAATTTTTTGAATATTTCAACATAATATAATGAAATAAAACATATAATATGTCATGTTGATCCCAAAATTGATAATATTTTTATTTTATGATAAGGTCTATAATCCAGTAAAATATCATTTTCACAAATGTTTTAAACATGTTTTATGTCCCTTTATATTACAATTATCTCTTTTACAATTTTTTGTTTTACCATGGAAGCTAGATTTTACATATTTAATTTACATTAAATTTAAAAAAATTAAACAATCCATTAATTTTTGGGATATACTATATCTAGATAAGAATATATTTTATCAAAAGAAATTACCATTTTTATGAAATACCAATTTTATAATCAATAAATGTAATATGTAAAAACCAATTTTTGGGAAAATATTTTTGTTAAAAAAAATTTGTTGTATAAAATTATCAATTTACATTATTTTAATGATATAAATTGGTCTTTAATAGTAAAAATAAACAATATGTGAGTTTTAAAGTAATCCAAAACTAATGTTTTCCAAAATAATGTTTTATAAAAAATACCAAAATATGTTTAATTAATTATGAAATATTACATATATTTGTAAAATGATAAACATATGGCTTTTAAATTTATAATTATATTTTTAAATGTATATATTTATCCCATAAAAAATATTTGAATATTTATAATGTTTTATAAATTTCTAGTACAAACTCATATAATGATACATGCTTAATAGTTATAGTTTTGATAAAAATATTATTTTTTACCATTCATATAATAAACAACAATCAAGGAAAAATACAAAAAATTAAAATTATTATAATATTGACATTATAAATAATAAATAATTTACTTTTTTTAAAATTAATATTAAACATTAACATTGTTATAATGTCACGAATAAAGTCACTTTATAGAGAGTATTATGTAATAGTTTTATGATGTAGATATTTCCTACAATTTTAGGGGCTAGGATATAACAAATAAAATTCTATTTATGAACCATTATGATGTATTTGAACTCATATTTATGGTATTTTTAGATAACCTGATAGGATATATAAAATGAATAGCTATTATTGAAACCAAAATAATAATAATTTAGGGTATATATGTCATTTATGACTTATTCCATATAAGTTAATAGTATAAATTTTTAAATGTTTATCCAATAAAGTAATCTTAGATTGAACTTACATATCCATGTAATGGATTTATGAATGAGAAATTTTGTGAATAATTTATAAGATGGAAAATGTGGAGATAGTACCAAAGAGAAACCAAATCAAATTTAATGTTTTATTGAAAATATTATGATTATGTTTTACCAACTATCAATAGTTATTCTAAGAACCAGAGTCTTACCAAACTACCAATAATGAAAAAGATGAGAATATTGGAGTCACATGGATATTTCGGTGATGAATATGATGTAGAAAATAATATTCAATTTCAATCATGTTATTAATATGGAAGAAATAACAAAATAGAATGTATATATGGAATAATAAAAGTTATTTAGTGTATATGGGTTGGCCATCGATCTAATGACTATCTAAGGGATTTGGATAGGTCAACCCATAAAATTGAAGTTATTAGAATTCAAATAACTAGTCCTTCCATATATCAACAACTATAGTACAAGGAGTTTTGGAAATTTTTAAATTGATATCCTAATACATGGTTTTAGAAGGATTATATTTATCAATAAATGTAAAAACAAATTGAACATGGGAAAAAATATCAAACATAAACTTCTAAATTTGATAATGAAAATTGATGAATATTTATACACCACTATATATTATTAGATGAATTATTTTAATGCAGTATGATGTTTCTAGAATTTTTTCAATTTCATTAAATTAACATGCATATAATTTGTTTGAAGAAATATTATTATTATATTATATCCCATGTTAAATTTTTTGGGTATATCTGTTGTAAAAATATTATTATCCATCCCCTAAATAAATTTAGTGTGATTTAAGAAACCGATTAGTTTTTAACTATATCAAAGAAAATAATGTAGACTAATGAATTAAATTTTTTTATCAACTTATGTTAGTATATAAGTACAATTATGATGTTAAAATACCAATATAAAAAATTATATAATTTGGGAATTGATACATAATAATTATTGGCTCCTGTCTCAAATTGTTTGGGAAAGAACAAAATGTTACAGATAATCTAATTATAAGGAACATAATATGCTTCCTATTCCTGTAAGGATGATATCTCCCTTTATATTTTATCTTAATTAAAATCAATATTTTATATACCCCATGATATTTTAAATAGTCAGTAGTAATTACAAATTATTGTGACACAATTTATATAAAGGGGATAATTTATCAATATAAGATTTCTTAATATATTGTCATGAAATAAATATTAGTATTATCTACATGAAAAATGAACTAAAATGAGTAAGAAAATATAAGATAAATAGTATTAATGGAAATTATAAGGATAATAATAGTTTTAGTGTCAAAAAATAAAATATAAAATTAAGAAAATAAATTTAGAATATTAATAAATATTACCATAAAAAATGGATGTTATTTATTAAATAAAAATTCAAAATGTCAATAAATTAAATCAAACACAACAAAATTATTATTTAGATATCTCCCACTACTTCTTCCCTTAACTCCCAGCTTCTCCCCTATGATCTCCTTCTACCCTCTAGTCCGTGATGTAGTGGAATTTGTTCCATGTTTATCTTATTTCATCTATCGGAGGATTGTGTTTAGGTTACCCTCTACTGCCTGACCCTGCTTTAGTATTAAATTTCTTTATACCTCTTTAGTTCATTGATGGTGTATAGTTTTTCTAAGACTTTGGGACTGTGGTTTGGAGGTATTTATGTTTCCAGATGCTTCCTTAGTCGGTATTTCTTTTTCGACCATCCAAAACTGCTCTGATTTAGGGTTCCACCGCTTGTCTCCATTTCAGATTTGGAGTAATGGGTACACAAGGTTTTGGGTCATATAGTTTGTGGTAGTTGAAGTTCCTTTTGGATTTTATCCCCAAAATTATTTAGGGATACCTTTTGTGTTTATATTCATTCTTAATGGCTGTTTTTTAATTTCATCGGAAGTCTCATTCGGTGACACAGGTTTCTATTTGTGTGGATCTGATGTTGATTTTTGATGGATTCGATGAAAATGGTGTGGAAATGATGAGTACTACGAAGATAGTGTCAGAATCAACAATGGTGAATTTCATTTCTGATTTTTTGGTTTATGGTGGTAAAAAAGGAGTTCTCAAATGAAGTTTTGTACGATGTTGACTTTCTTCACAACTAAGGCCCGACGATGGGGGTGTACTGGCAGCATCGGCTCTAGCGTTGATGGGTGGTGGATATAATGAAGGTGGTTTACCAACATTGATGATGGAATGGGGTGAACTGATTGACTGATGTGATTTTCATAGTTCAAGGTTGCTTTGGTAGGGTGAAGTCATGAAATATGTCGATGTGTAGATCGATGAGGGCATGTGACACACAGTGGATCTGGGTTTTTGAATTTTGAATGTGGGTGAGTTTTAGATGTCATTAATGGCTATATTGGATCTACAATGTTTTAATTTTTTAAATGTTATTCTTTTAGGCTGTAATTTTCTAGTTGGGTTGTTTCTGGTGTTTTTGGTTAGGGTTCACATATAACCCATAAAAGTGTAAGTAGAAAATATTAAAAATATGGAATGTGTTGGTATATTTTGTATATTTATTTTAAATATAAACATTAATATTTTACAATTTTAATTTAAAAAATATTATAAATTTGAATTTTTAAAATCAAAATATACATATTATGAGTTTGTTTATATTCTTTGAATAGTTTTTTAGCTGAATAAAAAAATCCATTATTTTAAATACCTTGATGATTTTGACATCACAAGGATATAATAATAACCCATCAAATATGAAACCTATTTGATTTTTTAAAAAAAAATTAAGTTATTTTTGAAAACAATATTCTTAAACTTGAAACCCATTAATATAATCTCTAAAAATATATCATATTTTTTTGAAAGACATGTCTTTAAAGTGTTATAGATTTATTATTATAAAATTTATTTACATAAATTTCATAAAGATAATATTTTAAATTTTATTGTAATGTTGTGAATTATAAAGACCATGTTTTGTATTAAAGACTATTTTTTATTTACCCATAATGGATAAATTACATAGATAATGACTAGTAAATTTGGTAAAATCCAAAAGGGTAAAAATGGTAAAAAGGGTTAACCATATAAGTAAAAAGCCTAACATAATAGAAAAACATTGTTTCTAATTGAGTACTTGAGGTTTGGTTTGAAATAACCATATATCCACTCTATTACTATCCATTTATAAGTCATCATTATATGTGAAATAGTACCTCTCATTATTCTTCTCCACATAAGAAATTTTCCAATGTCCTCCCTTTCTATAGAGTTATCCAAGGGTAACTCAGGGTTCATAACTCATATAATAAAATTTCCATAAAATTATTTATTTTATATAATTCAAATTGAAATTTATTTTTTACAATATAATATTATGAAAAATGTATTTATTGTATAGTAAATGTTACTATATTTTCATTATAACTTTTAGTAATCATAAACCATTTCCATTAAGACAAATGAAATTGTCACTCATGTGTTTGTGTGGACTACCACCTACCTTAATAACATTTGTAATTTTTATCTATTTTCCTGAAAAATAATTATACTCTATTAAACTAAGATTCAACAATATAAAAATATATAAATGGTATCCTTATTACCATATAATTGTAACAATATTATAAAATAAACCACTTTAATAATAATTATCATCCACTAAATGTACTATGATTATGTGTTTGTTGATCTAAGAACCTCCATGAAAATTTATTTAAAATAATATTACAGATGGATATTCTAAATTAATTATATATGATATGTAATATAAATAAGTAAATATAATTTTTTTTTATAGAATGGTAACATTAATATTAATCTCATTGATAAAGATACCAATATCTGTTCATAAAACATCACCAAAATTTCTCATTAAATATTTCATATTTAAGGATTATAAGAAAATCTACAATATAATTAAATTATAAAAATATTCTATAATTATAATGAATCTGTAAAAAACCTTTTATGATATGAGAATGATTAATTTTTGGAGATGCATAAAGAACAAAACCACTAATATAAAACAATAAAATGATCAAGATTACTAAAAACCAATATTGAACATAAATAATAAATATAAAACATACATATATAGAATAAAAATAAAAATTCTTTAAAAATGTGTATATATATGAATGAAGCTTAAAAATAGATAATTATGATATTTTTATATTAAATCTTCAAATTAATTAATGGATGTCCAAAATGTAAGAAAGGGGGTTCATTATAATAAATTTATCTTCTTGAGTCATATTAATTATTTTTTACTATAAAATCATTTATATTGATTGAAATAATCCTAATGAATATCATTAATTATATTCATAAAATTCAATGGGTTTGAAGATCCATGGTGTATTATTTCTTAAAATGGATTTTGGCTCAAATGATTCAATGTTTGTATGGGCATTTGTTTACTCAACTCCATTCATTATGTTAGAATTCTTATTCTTGAACTTATTTCTTCAATGATTGGTTGATTCCACCATAATACTTTTTTAATGGTACTTTCAATTCAACTCTATGGTAAATGATATTTTTATTCAGTTATTTGTATCTGATAAAATTCATTTTCAAAAATTATATCATTGTTGAGAATAATTCTCATTCTCTTTAACAATTATTTTCCTGCCTTTTCATATTTTACTTTAACTCTAATGATTTAAATTATAATTGGAAATGCAATTATTTTTTATCTCATATGAAATTTATAAATCAATAATACTATATTTAGATAAATGTATTTTTTATTTTTATGATGTTGAATAAAAAAAATTTAAATATTAAAAACAATTTCCATCATTTAAAAATTAAAAGTTCTATCATTCATACTATAATATATATATAAATAGATTAGGCCATTTAAAATACATATTGTAGAATAATTATTTTAAAAATAAAATATTCTAAATTATTTTCACATAATACTTTTGAAACATTTTTCTATTTTTCATGGAAAAAATATTAATGATTATTTTCAAAATGTAAAATGTTTCATAATGATTTCACTAAATATTTTTGAAATAATTATATATTTTTCAAAGATAAAATATTAAATTTTATTTTTGAAATATAACAAAAATTCAAAATTTTCAACTTTATCTTATTGATGTGACCATAACCTCATCTTATATTCTAATATAAAATCATTTTATAGGCTACAGTTTACTCTTTTTATTCAAAGGATATCAATATTTAGATGTTATTTCTAAGGAATATCTCAATATATTTTATAATAAAATATTTTTTGGTAGATTTAAATTTTGGTATGAACCATTTTTATTCAGGTTTTCAATTTTAGTGATATCATTTGGAAATCTTATGAAGATCAATTTTCATTCCAAAATTTCTTTACGAGGTGACCAATGAAACCCATTTTATTTTCTTGAACATTAATGACATATTTAATGACTAATATCTTATAGAAATAATATTTGTAGATGATTGTTGTTAGGGTCCTATATCTCCATCCAATGTATTGGTTAATGATTTTTATCTCTTAATATTGTGATTTTGTGTGTTTGTATAATTACACATAATATATGCTTACAAGGTTGTGTGTTGGTCGAATTACAGTAAAACAATGTCAACTGGACCATGACATGGTTTAATTTCATTTTATCTATTTACATATGGATATTCATATGAAAATTTTTGGGAAATATATTATTAAGAAGATGTGTGTGGGTGTAATTGTGAATATCCTATGGTCATAAGGATGTCTGTGGGTATAATAATGGTTATGCTATTTTAAAAAATTATGACTTTTCATAATTGTGTAAAAGATATGTATAAATGATATTTTTTCTTATTTTTATGTTTCTTCCATGTGGTTATTCCTACTCTTATGTCTAAATGATATTTTCTCTTATTTTTAACTTATTCTTCTACACTCCTTTGATTCATGTCTTCTTTTATAAAAAGTTGTATTCCCTTACTAGTGATTTCTGAACTATTATTTTTTTTGTATTATATTATTATGTGCCTTTATTCTAGCCATATTTTCATTATATAATCAATATGTATTTTTTATTATTGTCACATCTGTCAATTCATACTATGTTTCTGAGCTGACACATTTCATTTGTTTCAATACCCTACATTATGACGATTAGTATAACTTATAAGAAGTCTATAAGGGTGTCTAGTGTGGTACGATTAAAGATAAATTTTCAATATTAGAATAAAAATTGTTTCATATATAGTTGATCCCTAAAAAAATTAAACATCCATTCTGAGGACTAAGATAATATATCATGTGATTTAATTTTTGGAAATTATCTAAATGATGTAAAATAACCATATGTTTATCTTGTGTTATTATACATTATAATTAAAATAATATATATAGGCTACACACAATGAAATTACTCGTATAATTTGATTAGTAAAACCACCCATAAAAAATCATATAAAATAACTAACCACCGTGACATTCAACACACAATAGTCTTTGGATAACCACAGATAAACTGTTATGGGTTTAGATTAGCACTCATATACATTGTTTGGCATTGGATTGATACAAATATAAAAATGATCTCATGAGTTATAAAAATGCTCCTCATGAATTAGAGGGATTCATAACTCCTAGAACTCATATCACATATTGAAAACCATACATATTTTTGGGACCATGTTGGATGGATAAGGAAGTAAGAAGAGTTTTATAGTATAGAGTGTTGTTTTTTGTTGTCAAAGAAGATCAATCAATTCACTTTTTAATGAAATAATAAACCAGACAATGCTTTTCTGATATGTATTTCAAAAATACAATAATTTAAGAGAACATGTTATGTAAGTATTATGATTGAAAGAGGGAGAAAGGATGATTCCAGTCATATAATGTTTTGATTGGAAGGAATAATGCTGTTGGAATATACGGAAGTATCCATACCTTCCATTGTAATTCTGATGATGCTAAATCTGGTCTATAAAAGGATATATATCACGATAGTGGAGTTAGTGATGAAATTATGAGCTATAGTTCGTGTAAAATTTTACTCTAAGTGAGTTGCGTGAAAAAAAAGGTTTTTACGAAAAGTGGAAGGGTGCGTGAAAAAGTGGAAAGCTGTAAAAAAAGTGGAAAGTTGGGTGAATGAATAACTTTGCGTGAAAAATCTTGTTCGCGCCAAAAAGAAATTTTTACCAGCAATCCATTTGAATTATGTGCAAGAAACCCTAAAGGCTACGTGAAAAATTTGGGGTCTTCCCACATATTCAGTTGTGCATATGGGAGTTCCTACCAACTTTTGTGTAGGAAAGAGAAGATTTGTATTTTAGAGAACACATCTCTTCTATTATAAAGAAGCACTGAAATACTACAATTAACTATTTGTGCTAAGAATGTGCACACACGCTTGCAGATTGTTTTCCAACTTCTATACATGTGTAAGTGTATATACTACTCGTTGTATTCCACATCAATGGATTGTTCTCTAGTGGATTGTGTTGTACTGGATTGGTTACATACCATACCAAGGACGTAGCTACTCTTGTTGAGTAGTGAACCTTGTAATATTGTGTTCCTGGGGTTGTGTGTGTTCATTATGGAAGAAACTCTTTAACAAAATGTGAAGGTTGTTTCAAAAAGAATGAAATATAAAAAAGAAAAGATATCACCGATTCACCCCCTCCCCCTCTCAGTGATACGTGGATCCTAACTGGGAACTTCACATAAATGTTACACATGATCATAAAATATATTCATCATTTCATTACAGAATGTCTTGTGAAAAAATGTGTCTCATTAATAAATTGTTAAAATAACAACATTATAAGACAACTAGAGAAATGAAGTGAATGACCCCTTATGAATATATCCCTAGGGAAGAATAATATTCCAAAAATAATTTTTTCTTATATGAAATGAACATATCTAAATCCATGAAAATATTCTTCATAAATATAGTGAAGATATACCTTTTAATTTGTTAAAATTTTATAAATATGATTCCCCAAATGATAGGAAATGGGTTTTATTTACCAAAAAATTAAAAAAATATAATGTAATATTCTTTATTATGAATGTATATGATAGTGGAAAAACCATTCCATGTCATATACATTAAAATAAAAACATTATTCCCACAATTATATAAAAAGACGAAAGTGAGGCATAAATAAAAATATGAAACTTTTCTTTTTAATAATTTATTTTGAAATTTATTGATATTAAGAAATGTGTTTATCTAAAAAAATTGTGAATTTATAATTTACCTATATAGTAATTTGTAAAAGAAAGAATATAGATGAAAAATATGCCCATACATATAGAGAAAATGTTTTCGGTTTCCAAAAAAACATTTTTTTAGTTTCCTTGAGTTCCATGGAGATAAAATTAAAGGGAAAGATAAAAACCCTTTAAAAATATATGGAAAAAGAAACAAGTTCAGTTTTAAATGATAATGATCACATATTTTCTATCAATATATATTAAACAAAGACAAACCCAAATTTAATGAAAATTGTATTATAAACCACTAGATATTTATTATATATTGACTTAAATCATAATAAAATAGAAAAATTGATTTATTTTTAAATTAAAATAACAATCATTAAAAAAATAAAAAAACAACATTAATGGGTACTATAAAGAAAAATAAATATAAAATAATTTGTGAATATGAAATATGTCTCATTGAAAAAAAAAGATGTGAAACCCCTGCCTCATGTCTTGACATTCTACATATATACACTTAATCTCATATAAAATAAATATATTTTTATTTTATATCTATACCATAAACATTATCCTACATATAATATAATGTATCATTCCCTTATAATTTCTAATTACCCATTTATAAACAATTATTCAATATAAATATTTTGGGTGTTAACTATTCCTTTTCCCACGCATATTTTGGTTCAATGGTTCATGGCCCTGAACCTTGTTCATGAAATAAAAAGATTAAAAATAATCACATTTTAATGGCTATAATATTTATTCATTATATAATATTTTCTGACCATTCATAAAAGTTTGTCATGAAAATTAAATTACATTAGTTATTAGATATGGTAGTCCTTACATATGCACAGGCGATGAATGAATAATGCAATGGATGAAATAATATAATAGTAAAAAATAATATGTAATTGAATAATATTAATAATATAATTAATATCATATATATTTATTAAATATATCTTAATTACCATCCATGTTATAATGAAATTAATAGTAAATGACATCGCTTCATGAAGTTCATAATCACATTTATGCATAAGCAATGTTAATATTTTCTAATGGATTCGAGGGTATATAGTTACATAATAATTTATCATTGATGTATAATAAATTCTCATTAAATATAATATATAACCATTAAAAAATCTATATAAATATCCTTGAAGGCTGGGATGGAAATTAAAATACATCGCTTGCTGGGGGTAATAGTTCACACATACATATGAATGATGTTTTTCTTTTACATTGGTTTATAAAAAGAAATTTGTTACAAAATTAATATAAGAAAATTTCAGTTTAGTACATATAATTTCTTCAATTTATTAATATGTGTATAATATATATTTATGAGGTTAGAGATGAATGAATCTCTAAATAAACTAGTAAAGACTAATAAATATTATTCATGTTTCTTCTTTGGGAATAATCTTTAATCATTCTTGATTTCTTATTTGGAAGATACCATGACCTCTATGATGTTGTAATAATATTAGAGACATTATTTGGGAATATATTTATCTAGATATGGTGCTCATGTATTTTTTACAAGGAGTTGAGGGGTCCTTTTAAAAGACTGGTGAGTGCCAAAACTGTAAAGACATGAACAATTGTATTTAATATATCTCTAGCCCAATTAAGGTTCCCTAAAATCTCTCCAAGTTAAATTAATATCTCAGGTTCGATTCATTCTAATTGATCAATGTGTTTTATGAAAGTTTTTCTTATGCTAAAGCCTTATTCATTTATTTTATCCATTTTAATCTATTTTTTCGTTAACTAAGGTGGAATATTTTTACCATGTTAACTATTCATATGGATAAATATAAAATTTGACTAATAATGAAATATATATATTTAGGATTAAAATGTCGAAGCCAATTTTAAACATTAAATTACTTTATATGACATAACTTAATTCAAAAATTATTGCACATATCATAGAAATACCATTTTTAGAAAAAATAGAATTTTAATGTGTTAAAAAGAATTTCTAATTACATATTACAAATATTCACTTGTAGTGGAGAAAAAGCATGAATATAATGGAATATTATTAAATAAATAAATATTATTTAACATTTTAAAATCTCATAAACTGAATGAAATCATTGAATAATCTTATTTAATGTAAAGAATCAAAAATAGTTTTCTATTTGAATAAAATATAACAAAGCTTCAAAGAAGTAAATAATGAGTTTAAAAATTCAACATTATAGTATTAAATGATTAATTTTAATTCGTAAATATAAATCTATTCAATTAACAAGATTCACATATTATTAATAAATTCTTATTCTATAATGGTGTCATCAAAGAAATGGTTTTTGTTAAAATATTAATTTTCATTATTTTGAAAAAACATACATTATCCAAAAAACTAAAAAATAATACTAAGTTAAAAATTTCAAGACAAATTAACATATGAATTTAATTTCTTTCTAAATTATTTTATAATGTTTATATGTTTTTATTTAAATTTACCTTATATAATATGAAATAAATACAATGTTTTTTACATAATATTTTTGTTGAGTACTGAATAAATAAGTTACTACTACCTATAATTTATTTGAGTACTTATGTTTGATCTCATTATCTTATAAATATATCAAAAATTATTATAGTAAGGTATTATTATCTTAATTCTAGTATTATATTCATGCAATGCTATCAAACACACCAAATATAATGAAGAGAATGATATTCTAAAATTTTGTGGTGATATAGTTCATCAACATCCTTTTATACATAAAGACATTCATATTCGATTTCATCTATTCCTTCTATTTGTATGTCAAAATATTACATAAATGGGATCACACTTATTCTATTGATATATCAATAATATGAAATCATATAAGATTTATGTATCTTATTTGATGTACTCCATTTCTCTATTTCAAAAAAGGATTACTAGATAATAATGAATATAAATTCAAAAAACAAACCATATAACGTCAAATAAACAAAAATATAATAAAGTGAAACAAATTAAAAAATATATATTGGTAGGTCCCTCATGGGGTTTAACTATGAGATATAAAGTGATGGGGAATCAGGGTATGTAATATTTTATAATTTTATCCCTATTCTTTAAACAGTCATGGCCCTAATGGATTGTGAACACTTAACCATTTATGTCACTTATTATTTTCTATTCATTTCATTGGTAATCTGAATAATTATCCATTATTTATCATATATTATTTATTGTTTATTTATAGAACTTATCATCTTGTGTGATATGAGATATAAATAAAGTAAAATCACACTATATTTTTATGATTTTAACGTACTTCACCACTATAGGACAATCTAAGGAGTCTTTCACCAACAATGTAGTAGAAAACCGGAATCAATAGCAAACTATTTGTGGGTTTTGGGCTAGGTAACTTCTACATTGGTTCACTCACTTTACAATGGTTTAGGGTTTATTCACTATGACCCTAGGATCACCTCCTTTGTTATTACCTCCTTTAGTCACTACTTTATAGTGAATAAAGATGATGAAATGATGGGAAAAAATATTACCAATTTGTTGAGAGTCACTATATAGTTATGTTTCATTAATATCGTCTTATTTTCCTCCATAATACTACTAAAAATTTAATTATTAAATTAATACCCTTTCCTAGATATTTTACTCAATAAATAATTCATTATGAAAATATTAAACAAGTGAAAAGGTTATCCAAGTCTATTTATAGTGAATCAATTGAAAATTCCCTCTAATTTTTCTTAAGGTAAAAATATATCTTCCATTTTGTCTTTGGAAATATATTCAACGACATCCAATATTATTTTTCAAATCCTTTTAATTTAAACTTTATCAAACTCCAAATATATATTCTGAATCTCCATTATATATTATAATATCTATAAAATGGTTGAATTTAATATTTTAAATTTAAATAATAACCATTTTCCATAATTAAAATATTTTCCTTTGGATCTTTATTTATTTAATATACACTACTAAATTTGAAATGGTAGTAATTGAATTTATTAATAAACAAAAAATATCTAGATCATCAATGCACTTTAATCATCAAATATTTTCATCTTCATGAAATGATATATTCCATTAAATCATGACAACATGTTCTTTAACCACCAATTATCATCTTCTAGAGACCATTACGGTGTTTATCATTTTTTTCATGGATGAATGAAATTTTCCATATCATTATTATCAAGGAAAAATATCCCATCTAAATTCATATAACTATAATGTAATCTACCCCATATTTTCACAACTGATCAACTGACTATGGTCTGTATGTTCCATGGAACAATCCTTGTAAACATTTAATGGTTGAAAATAATAAATTCACTAGAGAATGGATACATAATATATGAAAGATCATTGAAATATAATATTATTTCACTATGTCATGTTCTTCATGATATATTGTATCCATAAAAAATTTTGAAGAGACACCAAATTATACTTAATCATTTTTGCAGAGTCGAATGATTCCTCAAAATGAAAACATCAACTATGTGTGAGTACCTTTGGATGAGGATTAATTATTATGTTATGATAATTTAAGGGCATATGTGGTTAAAATTAAAATCTAATGAATAAATTTTCTCTTACTTTTATTTTAAATAAAATATTACATACATAATATTGTAGCACTATAACATGGCTTGTGTAGTTTCACTCATACATAGATTTCAAGGAGTAAAAAAATCAATTTTTGAGTAAACATTTTACATCATAGCAAGAAAACTATAATATAATGTATTATTATAAATGGTTGTCTAAAATATTATAGATAAATAAAATTTATTTATGTATAGATATATCTTTATAAGATCTAAAAATCAAAACAATATTTTTTCCATACATTAGAAAACATTTACATTTTTATACATTTTCATTGAACTTCCATTGTTTAGAAACTCTTCCATATTTAAACCCTCCAAACATTTTTCAATGAATCCAAAAAATATTAAGGTAATATTTAATTTTTGATTGGACCAAAAAATAAAAAATATTAAAAAAATACCCATAAAATCAATACATTTATAAATAGATAAATTATTAAATGTAGAATAACATCCATTCATGTAGTAATAAACCAATTTCAACAAAAAATACAAAATAAACCATTCTCATTCATTTATCCAACATCCATATTTATTTTTAAAAAAACCAACACAATTATTTAGAGTTCCCACGATATGAAATATAATGGATAGGGTATTGAACTTAATATAATCTAATACATAATGAACATCTTATATAGGAATGAGGAGTAAACCTAATAAGTTACTAGACATTATCCAATATAAAATTATGGTCTTGGATGTTATCCTTATTATAAGAAGTAATATTATTTGTTTATGAATGTTTTAATTTATAAGTCCAAAACTCTATGTTATTAAAAGTCTTCATGTTTTGTTTTCATGGAATATAATTATTTAATCATATTTTAAAACTACTATGAATTGTACCTTATGTTGAGTAAAAATCAGTATATCACAACTCAAGATTCAGTATCATTATTTGTGGCATAATTTTCTTATGTTATGTCTATTCATCTTAATTATTTTATCATGCCCATATTTTTATATTATGATCTCTTATGATATTAGATTTTAATATTATATTTTTACCCTTAATAAGATGATTATATCATACTTTTTGTATTTCTGTACTCCCTATTAAATAAATAAGAGTATTATATGTAATATGTATAGAGGGATGCCCAGTATGGAAATTTGAGTGGGAGTTACTAAAGACTGGTAAAAAAATTATATGTTCATATATCTAATCTCTAAATAAACTAAGGCTATAGGATATTGGTAGTGATATATTAATAGAGTTATTGGATATTATAAAATATGATTTAATACAGAGGTATATTATATTTATTTCTTCTAAATTTATATTTGTGTGGTGTTTTGTTAATTTTGGGGATTATATTTTGAAGAATAAGTGTAGTGTTCTTAAAACAATCTACACTAAAATATTATCATATAATATGACCAAATTTGAAATATAAAAAATTAAAGTTATCATAATTTAATAATTTATAGCATTTATTTTATATATCACATGGTTTATTACATTTTATATTATTTTATCATATTCCCACAATAAATATTTTTTAATTTATGAATTATATAAGGAGGAATTTATTGAACAATGGGTTCATTTGAAAGTCCATTAATTCTCCACATTTAAAAAAAAGAGGTTGAGAGAAAAATTATATAGAAATTATCTTCCAAACATTTCAAGAAATCAATAATAATGAAAAACATTTTGAGCGCCTAAAAATTCTAGGGATTGAAAAACAATCCATTGATTTTTTATATGGTAACATCTACTCACCTTTAGTGGGTATTATGATTAACTAATGTTCGATTAGAGGATCAAAAAATAGAATTGAAAATTTTCATTCTCTAATTTCTAGAGAATGAGAATTTTTTTAACCATTTTTAATTTAGAGGATGACTCAATCAATAGTGCACCCTAATCATTAAAATCAGGCAAGATGAGGAAATCACCAACATGGAATATAAAGAGGTTAAAAACTCTTTTTTAATAAAAGTTTTCCCTAAAATCTATGTGATAAAATTAATCGAATATTACATGAGATGAAGAAAGAGGAGGATTAGTCCATTCATACTGATTTTGAAAATTTCAACATATTTTTAATGTAAACATCTGGTTTGATCAATGTCCCAAAAATAATGTAACCTAATTACGGGGATTGGTTTTGGCCATTACTCAATATTTTACTGTATGAGAATTATTTTGTGAGAAAAATTATTTCCATAAAATGGAAAACAAAAAAATTGTGATATTTTTTAAGATATATTATTTTAATAAAAAGAAAATATTATATATTGGGAATGAAATATAAAATATCAATATGAAATGTATAAGAGGAATAAATATGTATGTAAATAAAAATACAACAAATATTTATTCATTTTTTCAAGATTTCTTATAAATATCTTCATCCTAATTGTTACTATTCACAATAAGTAAAAATTAGAAATATAATTTACATGTTGAGATAGTTGTAAATAGGATGAATGATTTTAGAGATGTTTTCAAGGTTATATACATGAATTAAATATGATTTTTTATATATCATTCTTTGATACATAGTCATTATATATATAACCATTGAAAAGATGGTCATTGGCTATTAGTTTTTAGGGTAGTCATTTATTCAATAAGGATATTCACGATGTGTTATTATTTGTAAAAAATTTAAAGCAATATAATTTTCATATGATTAAAACGAAACAAAAATGAAAACATTAATTATAATATTTTATTATATAAAAATATTTTTCTGCATTACATATTATTATTGTGATTATTACTATGAACAATCTTGGGATATCACGTTTCTATTATACCTAGGAAACACCTCTTCTCCTAGATGGGTAGAGGGAACCCCATTAAATTCCCTAGTGGAGAAACATGGGCTGAAGGCTATGTGGGATTTTAATACCATTACATCATAGCCCATTGGTCAATGGTAGTCCCAAACTGGTCCTTACTCAACCTATGTATGCTTGTGCCAACACTATCAGAGGCTACTTCCAGCCTATGTTTTCCCTTCCTTAAGCACCACCACGACCATGATTGCCCCTACTAGCACCCCCATGCACACACGCCACTATATTTTTGCACCATCTTACAATGCCTCCATGTACTACCATAGTTTTCTATTAATATTCCACTATTTGTTTTGTATAAATTTAATATTATAGATTTAATTAAATTTATTATTGTACATTCTAGTTTTTTTATTTAAATCATAAATTTATCTTATTTAAAGAATTTTAATGGAATAATTTGTTATATATATAAATATATATTTATATTTAAAATGTATTTAACATTTCATAAATTATTTTTAGTTGGTTATAAATAATAATTATATCATTTAATGTTAAAAAGAAATATTTGTCCAATGGTTTTTTTAAAATTTTTGTTTATTTTTTCATTACTTTTCAAATTTCTTAACTTTTAAATGATTCATATAATGTTATTTTTGAATTAATAATATTATATATAAATACTAATATAATTTTAATTTTCAAATAAATTTTCCTAAAAAGTAAGTTCAGAATTTTCAATCTATATTATTCATTTTTATTTATTTAAGTCATATTATTCTAATTAAATCATATAATATATTAAAAATGTAACATAAAATAAATCATTTTTAATGTCTCGGATTTTTTGTGTAATTTTTTTAAATGTAATATGGAATTATTATGAGACCAGGTGCTATGACAGAACATCATTCTGAGGCTCAGTTATCCCGGAATGGTGGTTTAATCTTTTTTTTAAGTTAAGTGAGTCAACATTTGTGCGTGGTTGTGGCAGTTTACAAATGGATGCCCTGATTAAAAATCTGAGGGCCCTATTACATCTGGGAAGATGACTTTACGAAAAAAGGGTTTAACCTCGACCGGTGCGAGTCGACAGAAAATGTTAATTTTTAGACGTTTTTAGTAAAAATAAAATAAAATAAATGGAAAATTTTATTTTATTTTTATATGAAAACATTCGCTACAGAACAATGACATGAAAACTTTTTAATAATTAATAACATGTCATAATGACACAAAAACAACAACGCTGACTCATTAATGCTACAGCATAACGACAGCAACTCTGTGTAACCTAATACTGAAATGAGTTCTCTCTTTTAATGGGTTAATTGAACATTTCCCATTGGCAGAAGATGGAGAGAAACTCTAGATAATCCTTGGTGCTTTGGAGAGAAATCTCAGTGACGAACAATAACGAATCAAGCTGAGGGTTACTGCGCTAACGAAGTTGAAGGATCTCATCGACGATGGAGGCACGACTCCCCTTCAGCAACAATCGAACACTTTGTAATGTAGGGGTTGTTTTTTCAATTCTCCTTTCCATGTTTTTTTAATGAAGAACATGGATCAACCACAAATATGTTGATCTCTGGATTCATATATTATTGGAGGAGGGTTTTTGTTGGGATAATTTTGGGGAGTTAATTCATTTAAAATTATTGTTTGATTATGCTCCATTTAAGCCTACTAACAGGAGTGGATCAATGCTGTGACGAATGACGTTGGAGGTTCATTCCTTGATTTTTCTAATTGGATTTTCCACCCATTTATTTTACTCTTTCATTCATTATGTTCTTCGTGGGGAGACGAACCATAGATCATTGTACACATATCATGAAATGAAACGATCTAAAACTAGAGATCTGACAACACAATAATCCTACGATGGTGCGATAGTCATAGTGGACGACGAATTGGTTCTGATTGGAAAAGATCGTTCTTCGAGCATTCTTCACGCAGGAGGATCGAAAATCATTATCGGAGCCAATGAAAGGCCCAAAAAATGGATATTACCTCGAGACAATGGGGCGACCTAGATTCCGGATTTTCATGGTAATCAGACGACTGTATCGACAAATGGGGCAGCATGGAGGCGTGGTAGTGGATGTTCTCGATTCTGAAAGTTTCTAGAATACATGGTGTGTACTTCCAAAAATACACTGTGTAGTACTAGCAACTGTGGATAGGGTTTAGGGGGTCAAAGAAGAATTACATGGCGTGTGACCCTAGTCACACAGCCTGTTGGACTTTTCCTGAATCTCGATGTGAATTTTGGAAAGTACACGGACATGGGATGGACTACACGGCTTCATAACACAGTGTGTACTCTCTAAGCAGCATGGAAAAGGTGGCTATGTAGGACTCGGTGTGTATACAGAGGATACACGGACACTGGATGAAGTACATGGTGTGCACTCCATCACACGGCTACACAAGGCCAGTAATGCAGGATACCCCATGTACCGGTTACACGAGTTGGAGTACATAGGTTGAGGACCATGTACGGGCACACAACCAACGTACACAGAGCCGACCCCAGTCACTCGGACACAGTGTGTACACAGTACTACACGATGTGTACTATCTTTTCTACATGAACAAATTTATGACACATGCCATTATACACGGGCAGTACCCGGGGTCAGAAAACACAGCGTGTAACTTTTCTACATGGCTTGTACTTTTGGAAATTGGCATGGTCCTCTTTTCCACCTTATCATGGACATTTTTCGTTTGGGTTAGTGACCCTTCTTTTCATTCAACTAATGGTCAAGCATCATTTTCTTCTACAAGACTGTGATCCCTTCAGTAGGAAATTCTGTGATAGAGTCGACATCCCTCCTAGAGGCCCGGAGCAAGATCCTCTATCCATTCCTGACCCTATTTAGAGTTAGGCATAATATGACTAACTCTACTAGGCATAGATCTTCTACCTAGCAGGTTAATCCACCTAGGTGGTGAATCAGGATGAGTCACAGTATCCTCTATGACCCTAGCAGTGATCCTTATCTATGTATCGTGATCCTTCCCACTCAGAAGTCAGTCTCCCATAATTAGTACATCTATCTCTCATGATCTTCCCACTCAAGAGTGTGTCTCCCATAATGAGTGTAACTACCTCTCGTGATTTTTCCCAATGAACAGTACATCTCAGACGGATGTCATCATAGCTACCAGACTCATGGAGTGTGTTCTCCCAGAACGAGTGCTTCGTGGAATCTTACAACTGAATCCCTAGAAGGGGTAGAAGGTTGTGTCACTTGTCTTTAGACTATGGGTCTGGGTTTTCTGTATATCTTGATTGTGATGTCTTATTATATGTTCAGTGTACATATAATGTGTAGAGCTGACTATGCCTTTCCTTTGTGTACATGCTTTGTGTTTTTCAGAGTCCTCTACTGAGTATTTTTATACTCACCCAGCATGGAATTTGCCCGCACGATTCATGTCTTGTGAAGATGAGAAGACTTTTGATAGAGTCTAGGGAAGACCAGGACAAGACAGAGTTTTCTGAGTTCCCTACATGCTGAGGAATTCCTACAGCTACGAGCAGTAGTCCTAGTACCTATTAGTGTTTACAGGTTGGACTTTTGTTGTTTTTAGACTCTTGTTTTTGGTGGGATTGTATTCTGGCCCAGTTAACTTTCAGTAATTCACTTTCCATCATACTCTAACGGTTGGGATTAGTTGAATGCATGTATTTTGTTCCATAGTGTTTTTTATATTTCATCATTTGTGGGTTTGGCGATTTGTGCATACGTACAGGTTCATAGGCAATGCCTTCCACGTAGTATTATGCCTACTCGGTGCTAGTCACCAGCGCCTAGCCTATTGAAGGTGGGCTAGGGGAGTCACAGAAGGGGACCCACTGGGATGGGTCTTGACAGAGTGGTATCAGAGGGAGGTAGGTCGTACCTTTGGACCAAGATTCTGTGATATTGGTTTGGGGCAACAATGTTCAGTGTTTTGAGCTTGGCATTCAGGCCAGAGACTCTAGTGTTGGGGCGGCGACCAACATATCCATACAATAGGACTCTGATAACCTACATTTCAACTCGGAACATGAAAACACTAGTTGCACGAAAATGGTAGATGCATCATATATGAATATGTTGTGTTTTCTATGTCCTTGTGTCAACTATCCTGGTATACACATTGACCATGGTACATCTTGTTTCCTTACATGATGCCTCTGTGATGCATACCCACTAGGATTCAGTATCAAGATCACGAGGATTACCCACTTAGTGATGAGGCTTCGAAACTGGGACTAGTTACCCATGCATTTCCACCAGTTGGTGCACCTGATATACCACCACTAGTATAGCAACCCATGGTACCTGAAGTACCGAATGATGAGGAGCATAGGTTGAGTGCACTCCATGATTTCTTGAGATAGAGACCCATCATGTTCCATGGCGATCCCAACCCTTAGGAGGTAGAGGACTAGCTCGAGGTGGTGACCAGAGTTTTCTATCTTATGAGGACACCAGCAAACCAAATAGTGATCCTAGGAGGTAGCCTTATTCAGGGTTCGAATGGGACCGTGGTGGAGTCTAACCACACAAAATCATGATGAGGAGACTCTTTTACAGACGGAGTTTGAGTGACACATTAGGGAAGTGTTATCTACGGTTATGCTGAGAGCCGTACACATCCATGAGCTTCTTCAGCTCCAGCAGGGCAGTTTGATGGTAGCTGACTATTCCTCGAGGTTCACCAACCTCACCCTATACATGATGGATATGGTCAGGGATCAGTAATTCAATGCTCAGACCTCAGAGCAAGATCTACAATGAGACATCAGAGATATTTTCATGCCTCTATGAATTCGAACATATAATAGAGTACTTGAGGATACTTTGGTGATCGAGAGCTTCATGGCGGAGTGGAGACAGTTGACGACAGTCAGCAACAGGCAGACAGTTGTTGAGACCTCTGTAGTAGGGTGCTGGCATTGGACACAGGGATCAGGACGCAAGAGAAATTAGAGGAGGAACCATGTTAGGGGATCGACACTCCAAGGCACTCAGGCTGGATCAAGTCATCCTAGGGATAAGCGGTGCTACGCATGTGACGACATGGTACATTTCGCTAGATATTTCCTAACCCATCGAGCTGCTGATAGGGAAGTGATGGATGGACCATCGAGGCGGAGGCAGAGAGTGGAGCAGACAGACCCGCCAGGTGGAGGATGTGGAAAAGGAGCAGGGAGAGCTACAGGTGGTGGTAGAGGATTCGATCTACTTCCACCACCACCCCCCGGAGGTCCACAACAGGCTTAGGGAGCTGTGGGACAGGGGTGGGGATATCTGGAGGTAGTTGAGGCATATGACCTAGGGGCTCCAGGGATGATACAAGGTATGATCTGTGTCATCTCTACCTTAGATTCTGTACTTATAGACACATGATCTAGTCATTCCTTCATCACTACATGTCTTGTGCGAAACCATGAGATTCTTGTGGAACGTTTGACTCGATCCTTACGCTTGGTGACACCGGAGGGAGGAGACTCGATGATCACACACCTTTTTTGACAGTGTGATCTTACCCTTGGAGGCGAGAGTTTTTGTTGGAACCTCTTTGTGGTAACGTCGAGGCCTTACAACGTCATTTTTGGTATGGATTGGTTATCTTTCGTCCATCCCCAGATAGATTATTTTAGGTGAAGAGTGTGGTGTGTCCGCTGTGATGAAACATGGTTTTCCATTGTCGTAGAAAATGAGACCCATACATCACATAATGGTCTCATGCATAGGCGGGTGTAGCCAATCACTCATGAGATGGATAACCTTTCCTTACTGTAGTTGATGTGGGGAGCACTCGCTTCCCAGCCGTAGTGGTGGAGTACGAGAACATCCTTCCCAAAGATGTTCCAGGACTAGCTCCCCACCGAGAAATCGACTTCTGCATCGACTTAAACCCCGGGATGACCCTAATTTCTTCACCAGCCTATCGGATGGATCGAGCAAAGCATTGTGAGCTAAGGGTGCAGTTGTAGGATTTTGATAGCAAGGATTTCATAAGACCCATAATTTCACCCTAGGTGGGCCCAGTTTTGTTTGACAAGAAGGATGATGGGAGTTTGAGGTTGTGTGTGGATCACTGGCGCCTGAACTAGGTGACAGTGAAGAATAAGTATCCACTACCGAGAATTGACAACCTCTTCAATAAGCTGATAGGGTCATGGTGTTTCACAAAGGATGAACTTTGATCAAGTTATCACCAGTTACGAGTATGTGATGAGGATATACCAAAGACAACATTCAGGTGCCGCTACAGTCACTATGAGTACTTGTCGATGCCTTTCAGCATGACAAAATCCCATGCAGTGTTAATAGAACTGATGAACTAGATCATCCAGCTGTACATGGACCAATTCATAGTGGTCTTCATCAAAGACATCCTTCTGTAATCGATGTCAGAGGAGGAGAATGAGAGACACATGCAGATAGTTCTAGACGTACTCTGGGAACACCATCTTTATGGGATGATCTCAAAGTGCAAGTTCAGGATTTAGGAGGTCCACTTTCTGGGACATGTCATCTCAATAGATAGATTCGTTGTGGACACAACCAAGGTGGAGGCATTGTTAGCCTGGGAGCAACCTTAGAGCGTTAAATAGGTGTGAAGATTCTTTGGGTTGGCAGGATATTGCCAGAGGTTCATCCTTTATTTCTCTCGAAAAGTAGCACTAATGAGATCCTTGACAAAGATGGGGAAAGCCTTCTTGTGGGAGAAGAGGTTCCATTTGGATTTCGAGGAGTTGAGATATAGTTTGATGAGTTCCCTGATCATGAGATTACCAGAATAGGGTGTCGAGTACATATTTTTCTGTGTCGCATCAGCGATTGGGTTTGGCTGCGTCCTAGTGCATAGACCAGTAGAGATTACTTGTAGTTCACACCATCATAGGCCACAAAAGCAAAACTATGCGACCCATGATATTGAGTTGGTAGTGGTAGTCTTCGCGTGGAAGACGTGGCGACACTACCTTATGGGTGAGCAGTTTATCATCTACTCTGTCCACAAGAGCCTCAAGTACATCTTTTCGCATAAGGATCTAAATCTGAGGAAGAGGAATTGGCCAGAGTTCCTACAGGACTATGATTTCGAGATCATCTATACATCTGATAAGGGGAACAAGGTGGCAGATTATCTTAGCAGAAGGTCAAGCTCGCAGCTGTTGAGGGAGGCGACAAAGCAGTTAGTCACGTTGCAATTATCCTTTATAGACAGAGAGGATATAGCTTACCTACAGTCGATAGTTGTAACCCCTACACTCTTAAAGAGGGATAGGGAGTTGTAGCTAAAAGATGTCAAATGTGTGGCTTTACATGTTCAATTATCCACAGGTCATGCTCTAGATGGATATTTGCAAGGTTGGGAGCACGTACTTCTTTTCATAGGACGCACTGTTGTACCAGTAGTGTTGCAGGAGGAGGTCTTGAGGGAGTTTCATGCATCCCCCTTGGCAGTACATCCAGGATTGGGTATGATGTACTAGGATCTTCGATGGAAGTACTGGTGGTCTAGCACGAAGAAGGTAGTAGCAGGGTTCATTTCCTGATGCCTCACATGCTAGCAGGTGAAGACTGGGAACCAGGTTCCAGCGAGATTAGCTCACCCTCTAGAAGTTATAGAGTGGAAGTGGGATGAAATATCGATGGACTTCATGGAAGGCTTACCACGGACATCTAAGGGGAACGATTCTATCTAGGTGGTCATTGACCGACTTAAGAAGTCATAACACTTCATAGCTATCAGGGAACAGAGTTCCGTAGAGAGATTGTGACACCTCTAGGAGAAAGAGATAGTTCGACTTCATGGCGTCCCATCAATGATAGTATCGAACTGAGATGCCTGATTTACATCCCAGTTGTGGAAGGGATTATAGGAGGCCTTTGGGACTTAGTTACACTTGAGCAGAACGTTCCATCCCCAGACCAGTGGTCAGATGGAGAGGACCATCCATGTTCTGAAGGATATGTTGCGAGCTTGTATCTTGGACTTTGGATGCAGTTGGGAGGACCACCTACCACTGGTGGAGTTTTTGTATAATAACAGCTACCACTCCACCATTGGTATGGCACTGTTCGAGGATTTTGATTGGAGACCCTTTCGGTCACCGCATAGCTAGACCTACCTATGGAGTCAGTACTCATGGGTCCAGAGTTTGTGTGAGATACCACTGAGAAGGTGCAGATTATTCAAGAGGAGATGAAGACTAATAATATTTGGCAGAAGTCTTATGATGATAGGTGATAGAGACCCATGGAGTTTGAGGAGGGAGACCACGTCTTTTTTCGAGTCTCACCTCGAAGAGGGTTATAGAGATTTGGTCGAGGCGGAAAGTTATCTCTGAGGTTCATTAGACCTTTTTAGATATGGCATAGAGTTTGTGAGGTGGCATACCACCTAGCTCTACCACCGAAGTTGCATCGAGTACATGATTTCTTTCACGTGTCACAGCCCATGAGGTAGGTGCATGACCCATCACATGTCATCGACTAGGGAGAGCTGGACATCGAAGATGGAGTGACCTTTGCTGAGTACCCAGTGGAGATCGAGGATTCGTAAGAGAGAATCCATCGTGGGTGATCGATTCCTTTGGTGCACATTTGGTCGCAACACATGAATCTTCAGGAGGGCACGTGGGAGTGGAAGGCTCAAATATATGCCCAATACCAACATATTTTTGAGTAGTCTTGTTTTTTCCTTTCGGGGACACAATTCCCCAAGGTGGGGATAATGTGATGTCTCATATTTTATTTATATAATATTTAAATATAATAAGGAATTATTAGGAGACCAAGCGCCGTGGAGACACATCATTTTGAGGCTCGGTGATCCTGAAATGGTAGTTTGGACTTTTTTAAAGTTAAGTGAGTCAGTGTTTGTGTGTAGTTGTGGAAGTTTCAAAATGGATGTCTGGATTAAAAATCTGAGGACACTGTTGCGTCTGAGACGGTGACTTTACCTAAGAACGGGTATAGCCTCAATCAGTGCAGGTTGAGGGAAAAAGATAATTTTCAGAAGTTTTCAGTAAAAATAAAATAAAACAAAAGGAAAATTATATATTATTCTATTATGGAAGCATTTTCTGCATCAAAATTATAGGGAAGCTTTTTAATAATTAATTCCATGTAATTATGATAAAGAAACAACAACACTAACTCATTAATGCTGCAACATAATGGAAGAAACTCAGTGTAACAGAACGTTGAAATGTGCTTTATCTTTTAATGGGTTAATCAAATGTTGCCTATTGGCAGAAGAAGGAGAGAAAATCTGGAGAATCCTTGGTGAGTTGGAGAAATCTCATGGAAAATAACGACAAAGAATGAAGGTGAGGATCACTACGCCAATTATGTTGTGGGGTCTCGGTGACGATAGAGGCATTACCCCCCTTCACCAGTAATTGAAACCTTCGTGATTTAAGGGTTGTTATTTCAATTCTCATTTCCCCATTTTTTTGAATGAATAATGTGGATCAACCATGAACATGTTGATATGTGGATTTGTACATTTTTTCGAGAGTTTTTTTGTTGGGACGATTATGGGGAATTGATACTTGTTGAATTGTTGTTTGATTCTTCTCCGTTTAAGCCTACTAATGTGAGCAGATCAACGTCGTGACGAATGATGAAGAAGGTTTGTTCCTAAATTTTTATGATTGTATTTCTCTCCCCTTTCTTTTCATTATGCGTTCTTCACGTTCTTCATGGGGTGATGAACAATAGATTATTGCGTACCAGACTTGCAATGCAATGATACCAAACTAGAGATCTATCATTTAAATGACCCTATGGAGGTGTGATGGTCATAGAGGATGATGAATCGGCTCGGATCAGAAAATACCGTTCTTCGATTATTTTTCAAATGGGAGGATCAAAATGAATTTTTAGAGCCTATTAGAGGCCCAAAAACAATAGATATGACCTTGGGACATCATGTCGACCTGGATTCTAGAGTTTCATGGAAATCAGACGGCCGAATCGATGAACGGGGCAGCACAGAGGCACGGTGGCAGAAGTCCATGATTCTTGAAATTTCCATAATATGCATCGTGTACTTCTGAAGAACACACCATTTAGTACTGGCAGCGGATTCTTGGGTTTTGGGGGTCAGAGATGAATCACACGGCATGTTACCCTGGTCACACGGTGTGATGGACTTTCCCGGATGCTCGACATGTATTTTGGAAAGTATAAAGACATAGGATGAACTACACAGCTTCAGAAGACGATGTGTACTCTCTAAGCAGCATGTTAGAGGTAGCTACGTAGGAATCAGTGTGTATCCATGGGATACATGGACATAAGATGAAGTACAAAACATGTACTCCATCACACGGCTAGTTGAGGCCAGTAACGTGGGTCACCTCGTGTACCAGTTACATGGGTTGGAGTACACAGGTTGAGGACCATGTACAGGAACACAACTAGCTTACAGGGAGCCGACCCTAGTCACTCGGACACAGCGTGTACATATTACTACACGTAGTGTACTAACTTTTCTACACGACTACCTTTAAGACATGGGTCGTTGTACACGGGCAGTACCCGAGGTCAGACAACAAGGTCTGTAACTTATCTACACTCCGTGTACTTTTAAAAAATGCCATGGTCTTCTAGTCCACCATATCTTAGACATGTTTTGTTTGGGTTAGTGACCCTTATTCTCATTCCTCTGATATTCAATCATCGTTTCCTTCTACATGACTATGATCCCTTCAGTAGGACTTTCTGTGATAAAGTCACCATCCCTACGAGAGGCCCATAGTGAGATCCTCTATCCATTCCTGACCCTAGGTAGAGCCAAGAATCGATGTGACCAACTCTACCGGGCATTGATCCTCTACCTAGATGGTGAATCCACCAAGCTGGTGAATACAGATGAGCCACGCTATCCTCCATAGCCTTGGCACTGATCCTCATCTGTGTATCGTGATCTTTCCCACTCAAGGGTGTGTCTCCCATAATGAGTGCATCTATCCCTCATGATATTCATACATAGGAGTGTGTCCCACGTAATGAGTGTAACTACCTATCATGACATTTCCCAATGAATAGTACTTCTAGGATGGACGTTATCAGAGCTACCCGACTCGTGGAGTGTGTTCTTCCAGAATGAGTGTTGCGTGGAATCTTCGAACTAAATCCCTAGTAGGGGTTTGTGGTTGTGTGACTTGTCTCTAGAATACTGGTCTAGGTTTTGAGTATATCTTGATTTTGATCTCCTATTATATGTTCAGAAGACATATACTGTGTAGAGATGAATGTGCCATTCTTTTGTGTACCTGCTTTGTGTTTTTAAGGGTCCTCTACTGAGTATTATTATACTCACCCCTACACGGTCTTTGCCAGCACGTGTCTTCTCTTGTGAATACGAGCATCCTTTTGAAAAAGTTGAGCAAGGACCAGGATAAGACCAAGCTTTCTGAGTTCCCTACAGGCTGAGGTGATACTTTGGATACAAGCAGTAGTCTCAGTACCTCTTTGTGTTTACAGGTTGGACTTTTTCAGTTTTTAGACACTTTTTTTGTTGGGCTTGTATTATAGCCCAGTTTACTTTCAGTTCATAACTTTACGTCATATTATGTTGGTTGGGATTAGTTGTATGCATGCCTTTTTTCCTTAGTTTTTTTTACATTTCATCATTTGTGGGCTTGGATATGGGTGTGTGTGTATAGGTTGTTAGGAAATTCCTCTCATGTAGTAATATGCCTACTCAGTGCTAGTCACCAGCCCCTGGCCTATTGGAGGTGGGCATGGGGAGTTACGATGCGGGACCCACTAGGACGAGTTGTTACATAATCAGTAAAATTAAATTTTATTATATTGATGTAATAATTAATATCTAAGTTCCTATCATTAATTAAAAATTAAAACACAGAACGTGTTACTTACAAACTACTACCTTTACAAATGACATATTTGTTTTTTCAACTTCACCATAAAATGATGGTTATAATTATATATCTCATGAATAAAAAATATAAAATACTACTATTTGTTATTGATTTTGTTTTAAAATTGTCAAAAAAATTAATGGTCATTATTAAGTATGTTGTAATTGTCAAATCACACAAAACAATACTATATTATGTTCTATTCTGAAAAACCATACCAAAAATTTTTATACAATGATAATATGGGTGAATATATCATTTAGAAAAAAGATTTAAATATATTTTAATTTATTTTAATATTTAACATTATATCAAATAATGTGTCTTAAATAAAAATTACAATACATGTGTGAAATAAGTGAAATTAATAACATCCAAAGATAATAATAAAAATTAAGAAACTAATATAATTATAATAAATGATTATAATTCTAGAAAATTAAATGTAATTGATATGAATATGGATATAACATTTTTTTTAAAATAGTGTTCTTATTATAGATTTGGTTATAGATCTTTCATGCAAGTATGAGTAAATGATTATTTTCTCTCATATCAATTTTCTTCAGATTGATATTTGGTATATTTTAAACTCCTTCAATCATTATTTTTTTATATACCTATCCTTTAATTTCAAAGGCCACATTTTTCATTTGATTCAATTTATTTACAAATAGATATCATTCTTATTCTTTCAAATTAGTTTTACTTAAATATTAACAATGACATTAAGGGATTTCATTCCAATCTCATGTATAATTCAAGTTTGTTATGACTAAATTTACATACAGAGAAATTGAATAATTTTCTCTCTAAAACCATATCTATTTTCATAATCAAATTTGGCATGTGTTTTAAATTTCCTCCCAAAATTTCACACCCAATTGGTTCATAATTATATTATGTGATTTGTAACATCTGTGAAATAATTATAGTAAGTGAAAATTTTATTTTCAAGAAACTATAGAACAATTTAATTTTTGGTATTTCATAAAAATAAATATAATTTGATAGGTTTAATTTTGTAACAACTAAAAACCTAGTATCCCAGAGTATGTGGTAACATTATTAAACTAGATCATGGTAAAATAATTCATAAATCCTAGTAGAATATAGTTTAATAGTCCCATAGAAGAAAATAAAAATATTATTATGATTTTATTTGTTAATAAATTATAAAAAAATAGTGAATGTAAATATTTCAGATCCTTAAACTCATGAAAATAATCATTTTTCTATCATAGAGAAAGGATAAAATGTAATAAAATTATCATATTCCTAGTAATGGTTTTATAGAGTAAAACATATCATGACTATATAAAAAATTTCAATTTGTAATGGAAAACATATAAAACACATTCCATAAAATAAATAAGATGAAGATGAAGGTAATATGGAATGAATAAATGATGATCATAAAATTGAATTTAAAAAAATCAAATAGGGTTAATACATATCTCTGTATATCATATCTATTAAAATAATCACATGGAAATCAGTAACTAATTTCGTAATGATGGAAACCATAATGTTAAAAATTTTAATATAATATTCGTGGTCTCTTTTGATGGAATCTTATAGAAATGGTTAAGGCCTCAAATAAATTACACATCTAGTTAATATTAGGGTCAAACTAATTCTTTGAAAGGAGATATATATATATATAATTGGGTCTCATAAATCACTTAAAAATTAAAATTCATTCCTAAAAAATTTAATAATCAACGAAATTATTAAACAATATGACTTATCAATAAATATCCTTATTATGTCATGACTATGAAATATCAGAATTCAATCTCCTTAATCTTGTTTAAAAACACCATATAATGAAATTGAATATGGTTTAAGATATAATAATATCCATGTTTCAACTAATATATATATTTATGAATATAAATTTTCCCATGAATGTTATTATTTCAAAAGAAATCAAGTAAAAATGAAATTAATTAAGAGATGATAGATGGCTATTAATAAATCAAAAAATATATTTTATTATAAAACAAAGTACATTAGATATTAGAATAAAATGGTTGAGGAACATTTAAATAAATATTCTTTGAATGATTTTCTCTACAAAACAGTTTAGACATGTTGAAGAAGATGATTATCACAGTAGGAAAATCCATTACCACAGTATACTTTTAAAAAAACTTCTTTATACTTTTATAGAGAATATTGAAAATTAACATTTTTTATCACATTATAATAATTTCCTATATTAAAATAAAATATTATTAATATGTTATTTGATTAAAAAAATATGGAAATTCTGAAATTATTTCAAAAATATAGATATGGAATAAAAATATACCCGATCAAAAAGAGAAAAATGATTTGTCTTTCATTTAAAATTTATTTTTCTTGATTCATCACCTCAAAAGAGTGAATTTTTGAAATATTAATCAAAACTTATTAAACATATATAAAATTAGAAAATATATTTTCTTTTTGAATAATACATTAAAAGGATTATTTAATAAAAATAAGTCCATTCCAAAATAATTAGTTCTTAAAATGAAATCTTTCTTCTTTGGTAATTTTTAAATTGTAACCCCTTGAAATAATAAACAGGAATTGATTCTTTAGTAATCATGAATAAATAAATATTCAAGTCAAATACCTAAAAGGATTAGTATATACACCATTTAAAATTATATTGGCTCATAATACCATCTATGTCTCAATGGAGTATAAATTGAGATGGAATCCATTACCAAACACCATGCTATTAAAGGAAGAATTAATAAATGATGTACTTATATGAAAAACATCCAATCCAATAGAGAATATAAGATGAAAAATAAATCAATTAGTTTAAATTTTACACATGTTCATGGAATAACTTAGTAATTTTTTGTTGAAGTACTACCCAATGAAAGGAAATTGAGTTTAGAATACCCTTACCAAATGATCAACAGTCTTTTTATGTTAATTTAACCTAATGTATATTAATTTAATATTTAATATTAATATTTAAAATTAATTTTTTGATAATTATAATATTATATAATATTGAATTATAATTTTTCAACACCCATTAATAAATAATTTCTTTAAAAAATATTGTTTTTGGGTGTTAATTATAGTATTTTTTATGAATGCTTTTGAATGGAAATTCAAGTCCATGTTAATTGATAATTATTTAATAAAATCCATGGTTATTATAATGAAATAAATATAATACATAATATTTTTTTCATGATTATAATAATCAATTCATGGGGGATATTTAAAAATGAATTACTCTTTTCATTGAGAAAGTACAATGTATGTACGCATGGATGATGCTTTCAATTTTGGACCAATCGAAACAAGGATATGTAAAAAATATTTACAATTAAAAATATTATTATATAATATATATTATAAATATTAATTAATATAATCCTGATTACTATACATATAAAGGAAAAAATGAATCAAATCACTTTAGGGGGGTGGTGGTCACTAATTGTGCACAAGCGATGTTATCAGTTGTCAATGGAATAAAAGTTAAAAAATTAAATGTTATATTATATAAAATGAAAAATAATAATTATTTTATAAATATAAAATTGAAACATTAGTTCCATATTTATAATCATCCATGAAATAGTGGGATGAAAAACTGAATTACAATGCATTGTTGAGACAATAATCTATACATATAAATTGTGATATTTTAAATACTCGTAGGAAATAAAAAATATAGAAAATGGTTTTCCCAAAATAATAAGAACATATAGTTATATTAGAGATATTAGATTTAATATTTTTTATTATAGAATCATATTTATAGGTAGTATAAAATAATGAATTTTGAAAGGGTCGGTAATGATTATTACCACTTCTTCGGTAGACTTCCATTAAACCTCTTCTTAAGGGACCATGTAAAGGGTTTTTTTAATAAAATCACCTCTATAATGTAGATGTGTATATTTGGGAAAACAATTTTAGGGTTTTTTATATAAGATACTGATTGTTTTTTAACAATGATAAGGGAGGGGTCTCCTTTAATAACTAAATTTAGTGGAACATTTGAAATTTTAAAACTTATTTAAAACATTATTAAGTCACATTCTTGGAAAAATGGAAGAAAAATGAATCTTTTTTAAATGGTATATGATTATGGTAAACATGAAACCAAAAAATTAGGTTTTATAATTTTATTATGTCATTTTATCCCAATTCATTTTTATTAAAACCCCTTTTAACCATTTTTATTATTAACTAGGATAATAAAATATTAACACTTAATGGGTTATAAATTTATTTATAAGATAATAATTGACTCATATATAACCTTGTAAGGATATATCATGATATATATAATATAAATTGTCCCTAAAAATATTTTTATGATTTAAAATAAATTAATAATATATTTTATTTCCAAAAATTTCATTAATGTCTTTTTTGAAATTATTTAATTAATATTCCATTAAAGACATAAATATGGAAATTTAATTAAAATATAAACATTTAAAAAATCCATAATATGTTATATTCATCTCAAAATTTCTTTTATAACTATAAATCATAGAAAAAGTATTAGTTTTAGAGTTTTTAAAATTTTATGTATTATTTTTCTACTGATTGCCAAATTACATTTTCTATGTTGTGCAATCACATAAGATAATTATTTCAAAACTAAAAATTTAAAATATATTAACATGAAAAAAAATAAAACCATTTATTAAATACACATCTAGAACTCATATTATTATTTATTATCATCATGGAAAAAAATTATAGATATTATATTCAAGAAAGTGGCATTATAGAAATTGCATTACTTAGAAAATATGAATGTCATTATCAAGGGAAATGGAAAAAATACAACATATTATAATTTATTATGGTAAATTTACATCATAAAATGAAATTATGGAATGTTATTAGTTGATTTTTAGACCTTAATACATGGTTTTAACCCAATATAACTAATTTACCCTTATTAGAGTGTAAAATATTTATTATTATTATTATTCATATGAACTAAAAATAAAATGGAACTATTTTACAAATTAATACCATGTGATTCCAAATATAGTATATATTATCCAAAATTCAATAACTAGAATTTACATAATTTTTTTTATTAAATATACATCAAGCACAATGAAAAACAGTTCATAGAAAAATGCATTTTTCGCATAAAATTAACTTCTATAAAATTCATTAAAATTAATGATTAAAATGGAAATAATTATTCAAATATAATAAATATTAATTTAAGAATACAAAGTCTAAATTAGAAAATTATGGATAAATTATTTGATTTTATAAAAGTACATGTGGTTATTTATAACATAGGTATTTTTCAAAAAACAACCGACAAAGTAATTATTTTAGAAATATCCAAAAAAGTCACCCTTAGATAATTTTGATTTGATTATGTCAAAAATTTTATTATTTTATTAAGATATAAATTCTAAAACTATAAAAAATTAATAATAATTTTTATTCCCAAAATTTTGAAAAAAATATTTTTTTACAAAATATAATTTTTAAAACATAAAATCACATCACTAAAAATTGAGTGCTTATTTCATAAGAATTATTCAATAAATTTCTATTGAGTAGGAAAATAATATATATAATACCATTTATCAAATCAATATACTCCAATTGAATATTTTTGTCACAGTTAAATAACAATATTTTTTATAGCAGATCAAAATTCTCTCACAGCTCGATGTTGTATGTTAAAAAGGCTATCTGGTTTATAATTAATATAAATAAATTTTTATTTTTTTATGTTCTCCCCCTTAAAATAAATTTCCAAATCACATATTTATCTCAATTACAAGTGGTTCAAATTATAAAATTGCTTTTTTCAGAACCACATCATAAAGAGGGATAGTAAGACTTCTTTTTAAAATGGGAAGTGAGAAGTATAAAGGATACCTAAAATAGCACACAATTGGATTCCCATATGAGGATAATAATTGGTTAGAAGTTAAAAAATTAAAATAGATGAGGAAACTACCATTCAAGGACTAATATAGAGGGGAATAGGATATGTTTAGGAGAATGTAAACAACCCCAAAAACATAACTTCGTGAGGGGGTGTAATACAATAAAATCATCATAAATGAATGTTAAAGGATAAAATTTTAATTTACATATCATTTTTCTAATGTTGAGGGATTATTTTTATCATTAAATTGTAAAAATGATGAAATTTAGTTACTATATTTCTTTCTCTTTGACAAGAAAAATTTCATTAATTGATTTTACTTTGGAAAATATAAACTTTAACACTTGTTCTAATAAATTAATATTACTGATGAATTTTTCATTATTTAGGAAATAAATTTCAATTTTAACAATTCATAAGAACTATACAGAAATAAAAATACATTCCTTATTTCTATATATATTTTTTTATCCCAAAACATTTTAAACAATTTTTTCTTTAAGGATAAATATAATACATTAATCTCTAAAACATTAAAAATAACACTTAAATTTCAACTTAATATATTCCACAATTAAATTAACTAAAGTCTCCTCCATAATATAATAGAGATAATTAAAAAACCAAAAAATTGAAATATTTGATCATATTTTTTTCTATCATCCAAAATATTATCTATAAATAATATCAATTGCTCATATGCTCATATACAAAAACATGGATATACTTCAATCATACACATCTAAAAATATGAATATTGTGTACATAAATATTCTTGAAAATAAACAAATATATTCGTCCAAAAAATAACACAATAATCCTTACGCTAATTATGTTTACCTTAATCATACAATTTTACCTACATATTGTAGATAACATTAACCAAATAGTAACCAAATAACTTTTCAATCCCATGGTAATTGGTAAAATATGTTACAAAAAATACACTAGATAGTTTATGCCAATAAACAAATTTTACCATATATCAATGATCATATTAAACCTAGATGTTCTAGATATATTTAGATTTATCTCATAAAAATATAAAACCATTATTCTAAAATGAAATTTTGTAAATAATATATTAAACTATAGAGTTTTGTTCTAAAAAATATATCCCAAAATATACATAATCTTCTAAAATTACCATCATATAAAATGTAAAAAAATATTATCTATTCATTGATAAATACGATCAACCATAGACTTATAATATCAATGTATTGTTTTGGTTATGCCATAGTACTATGGAATATCATAGGTTTGAATAGGTTATATTCTCCAATTATTATAATGGTTTATGAAGAAATTGAGAATTAATCCCATAATATCCCCAATATTGTGTCAAACTAAGTTTCTAATAAGCATATCCCCACCATGAATCATAATGATGGATAAAATTCATTGTACCAACTCTTTTAGGGGTTATTACCCAAGAATGGACCAGTCCCAAAAAAACGATGACATATAGTACCTAGATAAAGATGTATTTTTAGGAAAACTATGTAATTTATACCTTAGATAAATATTTATGAAATTTATCTAAGATTAGACATATCATCAATGTTTCTTATAAGAAATATCTTTATAATCTATTTTTTAATATGTAAGGTTCCAGTTACGGAAGCCACCCAGAGGAACCCTGTACCCAGTTGGTCACATGGACTCAAGAGGATTTTCCCTAACGACAGAATCTACTGACTACTATGGAAGTTCTTGGGTGTGATAATGGGGAAACTATTCCCTCATTGGTAGAGTAACATAGTAGAAGAGAAAAACAAATAACAATAACAAAAGCAGTAATAATTCATACGAAAGTAAAAAATGGAATTCTGAAGAAATAAACAACTAGTGTGTATATATACTAAAATTATGCATGGTATATATGTGTAGGAAAACAGCCAAACACATCACAATACTAGAATATAGAACATTACTAATCCAAAGTAAAAAATAAAACAGATAAACAGCTCCTCAGTATCACATGCCGCAACATGGTTCCAAGCTCTCCAGCTCCACAGCATATCAAGTACCTGAAGTAGAAGGGAGATTTCCCATATCTATACCTACAACAATATAATCTATTTGGGACCAAATTCATATCCCAAATAGGGTGTGATTAGATCCTATTTGGCAATCACCACAAGATCTGTGCCTAACAGTTTGTGAATATATGTCATGTAATAAACAAACGAAGTCAGAAAAAAATGCAGTACTATGTAGTAACCAGTCCTATAGTTCAATACAATCAGTTCCATACATCAACAACAACTAAAATGAATGGAAACCTCTGGGTAGTTCTATCAGCCTAACCCCTCTAGTTCAATCAAAACAAGCATACTACAAAGACTCTCTAGGGAAACTATCTCAGTCAATTCCCTTATAGTCCTAAGCGTTTAAGACTTTCTGAGGAATCTCACATGATCAATTCCCCATATAGTCAAAAGTGATAAATATTCTATGAGAAATCTCACACGGTCAGTTACCCATATAGTCAAATGTGATAAAGACTCTTTGAAGAATCTCATACGATCAATTACCATTATATTCTACTACACCAGGTTCTCATGGCCCTGTGTAAGTAGAATGAGAAAAGAAATGGAATAAGTCCAAATTAAACCTTATGAACTACTGGGATAAACGGTCTACAACATCTCAAGTATGACTGATAAAATAATCCATACATCCTATAGTACTAGTCATGGAAAACATCAAATAATCCTAATGGATAAACCATAGAAAATGGCCATAAACAGAACATGCATGGGAAAACACATCCAAATCATAGTAAAAAACCCTATTTACATCCATATAACCTCTATTTATGCATACCATCATAGCAAAAAATCAACAGGGTTAAAATGGTAATCATGCAATACCTCGTTCAAGGGTATTGGGATAATTTCACATAATACTCAAAGACATTCAATAGAAAGGAAAAAACCACCTACCCCGGAATTAAGAGATTGAAATATTTGAGTCTCGGGGATTGAATCACCTTAGAACAGTGAAGATCTAAAAAAATGACTATAACATTCAATAAATGATAACTTGAGAAGGAAGATGAATTGGGAAACGAAGATCATGTAGAAGATAGAGCTTACTAAGGCGATCCCAACGCAATCAATGGCGGTCAAATTGGAGATCGAATGCTTGGTCGGGGGGATCAGAGGAGAATCAAGGTCGTACAAGAGATCTCGGCCAAAAAATACGTATAAGATGGTCTTTCAAGTGATAATATGTGACCCCAGTATGTTTAATGAAAAAATAAATACACAGCGTGTTCTTTTAAATTACATGGAGTGTACTTGACTTTTTCGTACTCCACTTTATGCGGCCTCCAAGTCACCCCCACATGGCCATGTGTGTGGCCATCACATGGCCATCACATTGCCTCCAACGAAGACCTAGTACATGGAGTGTACTCATAAAGTACAATGTGTGTACTTAAAAAATTTCTATAAATTCCACTTTGTCAAAAAAACAACCAGAAAAGGAAAACATAACTGAAAAAGAAGATATAGGTTCTTAAAAACAACCCCCCTTAATGAAATTCATCCCTGAGTTTCCCTAGCATGGATACATAGAAGAAGAAACCATGAATAGCTCTGACCACAATGATTGTACATCGTTCCCCCTCTCCCATGTCTCATCATGTACTCACTGTGCTACCATATCACTCATACCAGAGGGATAGACTGGCCACGGAGAACCTTTTTTACTTCAATTATAAATCTAGATAGGATGCTCCTTGAATGATGAATCCACTTCCAACTCAACCTCCTTGGGTTGGAAAAAATGAGACATGTCTGAGAGGTAACATCGAAGATGAGAAATGTAGAAGACGTCGTGTATAGCCCGATACCTTTGAGGAAAATGAAACTGATAGGCAACCAAACCAAATCTCTCCAAAACCTCAAACAGTTTGATGTACCTTGGAAAAAGCATACCCTATCTCCAAATCCTCTTGTGCCTCAACCTTGGTGTGACATGCATGAACACCTGATCTCCAACCTCAAACTCCAAAGGTCCTCTCTGTTGACCAGCATAAGACTTATGTCGAGACTATGCAGTTTCCATCCTCTTCCGAATCAACTCTATCTGCTCAGTGGTTTCCTGAACAAGGCGAGGTCCCAGCATAGCTACCTCCCCTTCCTCCAACCAACATAAGGGTGATTGGCATGGCCTACTATACAAATCCTCATTAGGTGTCATTTGAATAGTTTCATGGAAACTATTATTATAGGAAAACTCCACAAGAGGAATTTTCTTCTCTCAAGAACCTCCAAAATCCAGGATGCATGCACAAAGCATGTCCTCAAGCACCTGCATCGTATTCTCTGATTGGCCATCTGTCTGGGGATGTTAAGTTGTACTCAAAAATACCAGTATACCCAAAGCTTTCTGAAACCCCTTCAAAAAACGAGAATTATAATGGTCATCCCTATCTTAAACGATGGAATGTGGAACCCCATGTAGACGTACAATCTCTCAGATGAACAACTGTCACATCTCATTAGCATCGAAGTTCTCCTTGATCAGAAAGAACTGAGTAACCTTCATGAGTCTATCAATGACAACACAAACTGTATCATTCCATATAGGAGACCTCAGTAAACCTGTCACAAAATCTATCATGATAGCGTTCTACTTCCTCTCGGGAATGGGTAACTACTGCAAAAGTCCTGCTGGTCGCTGATGTTCCACCTTCACCTACTTACAGGTGGAACACTTTAACACAAAACCAATAACATCTCTCTTCATACCTAGCCACCAATAATGAAGTTTTAGATCACAATACATCTTGGTGACACCCGGATGAACTGCACAATCTAATGAATGAATGTCATCCATCAACTCCTCACGTATAACTACTGGAAACAATACATGCCCCTAGATACAAAAGATCTCATCCTCGGCCATGGTCCATCTAAGAATCGGGTCCTCTCCTGACACACATTCTTGTAGAATTAGGCCTTCAGAATATGATTGCTGCCTCAATTGAACTCGATCAAGAAGATTAGAGGTAACAACCATAGAAGAAAGAAAATTATACCCTTGTCCTTAGTGCACCTTCAAATGCATCTCAGAGAATAGAGACATAAGCTATCACTCACTATTGGTCTCCTGATCTTCTTGTATTTGAGTCCTCCTACTCAACGCATCAGCCACTGCGTTTCCTTTCCCAGGCGTATAGGCAAGCTCATTGTAAAATGACCTAAGGTACTCAACCCACCTTCACTATCTCAAATTCATATCACACTAAGTGAATATGTACTTGAGACTCTTGAGGATGGTGAAAACCACAAAATTCTCTCCCATAAGATAATGTCTCCAACAGCGCAAGGCATGAACAACAAATGCCAACTCAAGATCGTGCCTCGGGTAATACCTCTCATGTGGACTCAACTGCCGATACTCGTATGTAATGACTCCTTCTCCATGCATAAGCACAGATCCCAGCTCGATACATGAAACATCATAGTACATAGTATTTATCTTTCCCAGATCTAGAAAAACTTGTATTGGTGCTGAATTCAGCCTCCCTTTCACCTCCTGAAAGGATGACTCAAAAAAATCTAACCACAAGAACTCCGCACCCTTCTTAGTCAGACCCATCAGTAGTGCTGCTAATCGTGAAAAGTCATGAAGGAAATGTCTGTAGTATCCAGCCATCCCTAGAAAACTCTATACCTCAAATTCATTCTTTGAATGCTCTTAGGAAACTACTACTCTCACTTTATCTAGGTCTATTGATACTCCTGTCTCTGAGATAACATGACCCAATAAGTGAATATGGTCCATCCAAAAGTTTCATTTTGAGAGCATAGATTATAACTGATGCTCTATCAGTGTACTCAAAATGATCTCAAATTGTGTGGCATGGTCGTGTCAAGAGTGAGATTACACCAAGATATCATACACGAAGACTACCAAGAAAGAATCCCTGTATTGTTAGAACACTCAGTTCAGCAGTGCAATGATAACTATAGGCGTGTTAGTGAGACCAAATGCCACTAACATATACTCATATAGACCATACCTGCTCTGGAAGGTCGTAAGAGGTATATCTGATTGTCTAATGTGAAAATTATTTTAATCGGACCCCATATCAATCTTTGAGAACACCCGTACTCTATGAAGCCTATCAAAGAGATCATTAATCCTCAATAATGGATATCGGTTCTTGACCATCAACTGGTTCAGATTCTAATAATCCACACAAAGGCTGAGGGTACTGTTCACCTTCTTCTCAAAAAGGATACGCAGGCCCCAAGGAGAAGTATTGGGTCAGATAAAACCCTTCTCCTTCAACTCCTCAAATTTCCTCTTGAGCTCCTATAACTCTGGTGTAGCCATCCTATAAGGAGGAATAGACATCGGTGCTTCCCCTAGCACAAGCTCAATAGAAAATTCTACCTCATGTTTCAGAGGAAAACCAGAAAAGTCTTCTGGAAAGACATATCTGAAATGATCCCCCACTGGAGGAAAGTCAATCTGTGAAAACCTCTAGTCATCCAGATATATACTAGAAATATGGGTTTTAACTCCTCCCAAACCATGATGCTCGAGTCCCGCTCTTCTCGCTTGGACATCCCATTCTCCCTTATGAAGAAAAGATCCACCCTATGGTGATATGAAACTCACCCTACGAAGATAGCAATTGATGAATGCCTATAAGGGAACTGACCAGTCCATTCTGAGGATGACATAATATCCTGTCATCTATAGGACATAGAGGTCTAATTAAATGTTACAACCACTAACCCCTAGAAGGAACTCCTTGCACTGGCGTACACTCACCGTGCTAGTCCGTAACATGGTGTCTAGTGTCATGATATCAGAAGAAGAAAAGATGCAGGGAATAAGGCTCTCCACAACCGCAATAGATATAAATCTTTGGGAATCCCTTGTCTCAAAAAGTTAAGGATCTAAAATTGAGGAAAATAAGATCGCACCTCAAACTGTAGAAGTTTCGAGATCTTGTTCCTGCTGGGTCTGCTGCACTACAAAAGTTCGGCCTATACCGCGGTCCTGTGACCCTTCCAGACCACCCTGAGCTGATATGCTAAGATGTCACTGAAAAATAGGTTACTAGATACCACAGCCATGCCCTCCACATCAGCTTGAATATATGGAAGAACTCCAGTTCCCTGACTGGGGAGAAGCTGATGGTGATTCTCCAAAACAAGGAGTCATAGAAGAACCCCAGTCACCATCTGCTGGTGAGAATATCTGACAGAAGTGCTGAATATGACCCATCTTACCGCAGGATCGACACTCCACTAAGTCCCTCAGGCAATGTGGACTCATATTATCACTCATCCCACACTGGTAGAATACCACTTGGCTACCAAAAGAGGCATCCCTCCAACTCTTTTATTCTCATGCAATCTCCATGTGGTGCTTATTGCTATCATCTGGCGGAGCACTAACTCTAAATGTCGAACCGCCTTGCCTGACAGCTCCAGAATCCCACAAATTGCACTCAGTGATCAATACCTTGTTGACTATAGAAGAGATAGAAGTCAACCTAAAGATATTCACCAACAAATGGATTTTGTGCCTTAGGCCATCCTCAAACAACCATGCTAGGAATAACTCATCACCTCCCGGAAAGGATGTAAAGTGCTGTAGCTCGGTGAAGAGAGAGGAATAATCCAAAACAGAAAGAGTACCCTTCTAAAAACTCATAAACCCTTGGACTCGATTGTCCTGCAAAGTCTCTTTGTAGAAGTAATCATAGTAGGTGCACGGAAACACATCCTAGGCCATATTCGGCTAGTATCCCTCCTATGAGATTACACCCCACCATCTCATGGAAGAACCCTGAAACATGTACATAGTGAGCTTGAAACTCCTCCTTATAGGAATATCCTGATGCTCAATGATCCTCAATGTGGATTCTAGACACTAATCTAGGACGTGAGGTCCTCTTTACCGTATGAAAGTGGAAGGATCTTGTTGCTGAAAGACCTGTGTCAATTCTACCATCGATGAGGTAGGAGGTAGTGCTCCTGGGAAGGTCTGCATCATCCTAAAAAATTTCTCCCTGAACTGTGTATTGGCACCTTTGTTAGTTATAACTGCTAGTTCCATGACTGGAACAACAGGAGGATCTAGCAGTAGTCTTTGATCATCTATATCTATTGTCTAATCATCACCTTGAAACTGGAATACAACCATAGGATGTCTCAGTGGCATGTATCTGTAAGGTCAAGAGCACACCATAGATTAAGATCATCGGGGACTAAAAACTTTATGCGTATTAAGGGAACAAAAGAAATAAAACATTCATGTTTTACAAAACAAGACTTCACGGCGTGTATAAAAACTACACGACGTGTTCCATTATGTCTTTCACATGGGCGTGTACTTCTGCCAGAACTGGTCATGTAAGACCATAAACACACTGTGGTTTTTCCTTACACATGGCATGCACTTGAATTCTCATCCTCTTCCTGAGTCCTTCTGTATAGCAATGCCACACGGTTCTCTTTATAATGAGATTACACAACCTGTTTGTTCCAGACACGATGTGTAGTAGACGAGCTTCACTAACCCATTTTTTTCATGAAACGACTGGATACAATGCTCAAACTACACGAAGTGTTCCAAATGAACACAACATGTTCTTCTTAGTTTTCAACTTCCCATGTTGTAAGTGACATGGCTCAATACTCGGCTAACACTACACGGCATGTTCCATACAGGCATGGCATGTACTAGAAAAGATAACACCAACCCGTGTTGTTAGTTACACGACCGTATTCTAAGATTACACTACACGGTGTGTTTAGTACTGACACAAGGTATATCACCTAAGGTTTCTCCATCCATCTTGTTAGTCACATGGACAGACATAGGGTTACCCAACATGGCATGTACAACTGGTATGTGGTGCGTTCCCACAAGAACTTCCACATCCCATGTCTTTTCCCAAAAATCCTATGGCACGGTTAGAGACTACACGACGTGTACATACGGTACATAACATGTACTAAGAAAAATAGTTTCTTTCTGAACAGAAGAACACATGGCATGTTTTCCAAACTACACGGTGTGTATCTTGGGTTTTTCTGGACAGTAAGCCTGAGAAAGTTCTTTAGAGCCCATAAAAACACTAAAACCAACACCAAAGTGCCAAATTCCGATCCATGAGGGCCCATAATCCTCACGAATCAAATCTTGGAATCTTAAACATGTTATAAAAAAGGTAAAAATGGGAATAATCCACCAAATTCCGGTCCACAAGGTCCCATAACACCTCAAGAACCAAATATTGGCATTCATTCAAACAAAACCTTACACAAAAAATACCTTATCAAACAACATGTATTTTTATCATAACACCTATCACAAAAACATGCATATCTAGCACAACACCTATCAAAACAACATGCAATCGCTAATGCACCCTATATAGAATGGAAAGAATACATGACATGTGATCCCTAGAAAGTTCCTATGCAATGCTTGAGATGGAATACCATAATCTCATCATGTTGCAATAGAAATAGAACCTCAATTACATCAACAATAACAACACACAACATGTGAATCACTCAAGGTGAAATCAAATCAACTTTAATAATTGAAAAACCAGAAAAATTACAACACGAGGTAAATTGGCTATTTACTGTACATGGGTTAGCTACTCCCGAGCACAACATATTACCAAGTACCTATTCCATCCTACCTCAGACTATAGGCTCTAAATTGTAAGTCAAAGAAAGAATTCCTTTAATACCAATTTGTAACAAACCAGTTAAGGAAGCCACCCAGAGGTTCCCCGTACCCGGTTGGTCACATGGCCTCAAGTGAATTTCTCCTAATGCTAGAGGCTGCCAACATCATGCGAGGGCCATGGGTGTGATAGTGGGGAAAATATGCCTTCATTGGCAGATTAAGATAGTAGAAGAGAAAAATATATAGTAATAGCGGAAGCAGTAATAATCCATATGAAATTAAAAAACATAATTCTGAAGAATTAAATAGGTGGAGCGTATATATATAAATATGATGCATGTTGCATATGTTAAGGAAAATTGACAAACACATAACAATGCTAGAATAAAGAACATTAAAAATCCAAAGTACAAAAGAAAACAGATAAACATCTCCGCAGCACCACAAGCCTCATCTTGGTCCCATGCTCTCCAGCTCCACAACATATCAAGTACCTAAAGTAGAAGGGTGTTTTCCCATATCAATACCTAGAGAAATTTAATCTATTTGGGCCCAAATACATATCCCAAATAGGGTGTGAGACTAAATCCCAATAGGTAATCACCACAAGATCTATGCCTAACAATCATTGAATATATGGCAGGTAATAAAAAAAGAAAGTAGTAAACAAGTAAGTACTCAGCAGTAACCAGTCCTACAGTTCAATAAAATCATTTACATACAGAAACAACAAAAAACTTGTACGGAACCCTCTGGTTATCTCTCTCAGCCTAACCCCTCTAAGATCTCTCAGTCAATTACTCTTATAGTCCCAAGCGTTTAAGTCTCTCGGAGGAAGATCACACGGTCAATTCCCCATATAGTCAAAAGTTATAAAGAATCTATGAGGATTCTCACATGGTCAATTACCCATATAGTCAAAAGGGATAAAGAATTTATAAGGAAGCTCACACAATCCATTCCCCTTATAGTCTACTACAACAAGTTCTCCCAGCCCTGTGTAATTCAAATGAGCATAATAATGAAATACGGCCAAATAAAACCTCAAGAACTGCTATTCTAAACAGTCCAAAACATCTCAAGCATGTCCGATAAAATATTAACTCCATCCTACAGTACTAGGCATAGAAAACATCAAGGAAGCCTAATGGATAAACATGAACAAATAGCCTTAAACAGAACATGCATGGGAAAACACATCCAAAGCATATAAAAAACCCTATTTACACCCAAATAACCTCTATTTATATATATGATCATATCAGGAAATCAACAGGGTTAAAACAGTAAACCCGCAATACCCCGTTCAAGGGTATTGGGCAGAATTGCACATAATAATCAATGATATTCAATAGAAAGGCACAAACCACCTACCTCGGAGTTGGTAGATTGATATACTTGAGTCTCAGGTCTAGAATCATATTATAATGACGAAGATATTCAAAAACATCTAAAACGATCAACATAGGATAAATTGAGATGGAGGAGGAATTGTGAAACGAATATCAAGCATAAAAGATAGCCTAGCGAATCGATCCCAATGCAATCTACGACGGTCGAATCAGAGATCAGATTCTTGGTTGGAGCCTGGGAAGAGAATTGCGGCCATATGGGATCTCTTGGCCGAACCAGACCAAGAAGATGGTGTTTTTGGTGATTAGACGCAACCCTATTACGTTTAATGAAAAACATACATGGCGTGTACTTTTGAAATACATGGCATGTACTTTCCTTTTCTGTACCCCATTTAGGTATCATCTAAGTCACCCAACATGGCTGTGTGTTTAGCCGTCACACGACCAACATATGGCCTTCTGTAGTGACCCAGTACACGTTGTGTACTCATGAAGTACACAGAGTGTAATTCAAAAGTTTCCATAAAATCATCTTTTTCTAAAAAATGACAAGAAAAGGAAAACATGCCTGAAAAATAAGATCTCGGTTCTTACATAATAAATCATTTTCTCATCATTTCTATAGAACATTCATTAATACCAACTATATCAACCTCAACTGTAGTAACACAGAGCTACTAGTTAAATTATAACATTAGAACTAGATGAAAGTTATTTGCGTCTGAAAGGAATGAATAGAGTATATGTATTGAAAATCCTAATACAATAATTATTATATACATAATTATGAATTAAATATTAGGACATAGTGAAGGTAAAAGTTCTACATCCTTAAACTCATATAAAAATTCCTTCTTCGTATGCTTTGGAATGGAAAAATAATAACTGAGAGCCTAGATGAATAGTAAGGGTAATGTAGAGTGAAATATATCATGTGTATATATTAAAAAAACAATATTTTAATGTAAATATATAAAAAAATATTACATTATACTATTAATATAATATCAGGGATTTATATTATAGTAGTTAATTTTGATAAATTAATTCCATATAAATTACAACACAAACATATAACATATCCATGGATAACATAACAAATAAAATAATAATATGGAAAATAGTGAATGATTTCATATCTATGGAATGAATATTAAGGGATATTATAAACATTCCATATAGGAATCATTCCATGGCATGTCACATAAATGGGTAAGTTCTCGAACAAATAACCAAACTAGTTTGTATCATGAGATAGATTGGCATATTTGGGGGAAATATATAACTCGAACCCACACATCACATTATTAGTTTGATTAATTATACATTTAGTGAATGATAAAATTAATTCATAAATAAAAATCTTTGTCAATATATATTTTTTTTGTAAAGAATACATAATATCAGGATTTACCCCAGTAAATCAAGATTCAAAACACTGTATATAGAATTAGTAACTTATTTAAGAAATAATTACTTCCATGTGAAAAATAATATATATATGTATGATTAAAAATGAAAAAAATATATTGAATGTATTTTTGAAAATTTTAATGGCTACAAAATTAATTAAGTGATGAATGATGGATAATAATTAACTATAAAATTAGATTTTAGGGTATAATCATCTTCTTTGGATAATAAATGAAAATGACAATGAAAAATTTAAAATATATTTTTATTAATTAATTTTAATTATAAAAACAATGAAAAATTTTATATTATGATTGATTTTTTAAAATTATTAAGCAATTGGGAAAATCTATTTACAGGGTATGCATTAAATAATAACACCGCTTTTGATATTTTATTGAGAAACTAAAAATAAACCTTTAAGAAAATATAAGAAAGACTACATTGAATAATTATAAAAAATAAAAGTATAACATAGAATATTATTAATAAATAATTGGAAAAAATTAAAATGAATATTTTAAAATAATGATTATAATTGATGATGTAAAAACAAAATACACCCCACTAAATAAATAAATAATAGTTGTTTTTGTTCATTTTAATTTTTGGATTTAATTTAAAAAAATATAGTGAATTATGGAATAAAACATTGAAAATTCTTAATCATAGATGGGATAAAAAAATATATTCTGTTTATAAAGGATATATTATCAAACTATGTTAATGAAAATAAGACCTATCATAGAGAATAAAATTGTAAAAGAAAAATCCTCATTGATAACTTTTAAAATATAGCCCCTTGAAAGAGTATAATATAATTGAAATTATAATAATATTCAGTAAATTTATTTTCATTTTGAATAAGTCATAAGGATATTATATATCTTCACATACAATTAAATCGGTTTATAAAACCAACTATTTCCCAAAGGAGTGGAGATTGAGATGAAATATTATATAAAGGATCAACTTGTTCAAGTGCGAATTTATAAATGAAGTAATTGTGTGTGAAATATGTATACCAACAAAAGTAATTTGAAAATTAAATGTAATACAATAATTTGTAATTTCAAACATAATCATGGATTATCATAGTTAATCAAGTAGAATAAGAACCCAAGGAATGGTATTCAAGTTAAGAAACACATTACCATAGACATAAATTTCTTTTTTGGTTATTTTATTCTAATATGTAATAAATTTATATTTATTTTAATTATATACCTCAATATTATCAATAATTATAACATTATTTGTTCTATTTATAATATTTCAACACCCATTAATTATAATTAGATTAAAATAATCAATTATAGGTGATTATAGTTTCATTTTTAATTATAGATTCAGCATGGTAGTTATATTCCTTATAAAATGATCATGGTTACCTCATATACATGATTATAATTAGTATTTTAATATAACATTTCTTCTTTATATATGTATTTATAATCATCCGTTAAAGTTAGTGATCATAAAATAAATTTTACCATTCATAGGGACGGTAGGACGATCATACACATGAAGGTTATTTTTTAATTTTCATCGGATGGAATGAAATAATGATAAATAATAATTAGAATTTTAAGGATCACTATAATAAAATAGTTATCATATATATTTATTTAATTAATCTTTATTACAATCCTTGTAAATATAAATGATAAATTAATCACATCGCTTCATGGATGTGGTTTTCCACACATATGCATGACTACTTTTATATTCTTTAATATGTGGGATGTTATATTGATAAATTATATATTATATTTAAATGAAAATAATTTTGTAATAAATATAATATATACTCATTATTTCAATCTATATAACCATCTACACATGATTGTGATGAATAAAGAATTACACCGCTATTTGGAGATGGTAAGGTGTACAAAGGTAGAAGAAATGTTTTCACTTTTAATATGATGAACAAGTGATGGAAAATGGTTTTAACATAATTATAAAACCATATAATTATATATATTATACTGTATTTGTTTTTTCGGATTGGTGTAATAGATTTATAGGAATATGAAGAAGAATTTTTTTTGAAATATATCATAAAGATGATTATCACTTCTTCGAAAGACATCACTTAAATCCCTTCTAAATGACCCCTTGGAATGGTATATTGGGAGGAATATAACCAATATAGTTTAGATAATTTTATTCCAGAGATATTTTATCATATATTATCTATTATATGTTACTTACAGTTGTTTAAAGGTGATAATAGAGGGCTGGCCTTTTATAATTGACATGAATGACAAACTGGTAATTTTTTGAATATTAAAAATACTATAATGTCATATTATAGAAACAATTGATAAATTTTTTCTAATTTTAAATTTTTACAATATAATGTTAAAAATCATACCATCATGATAATTATAAATAAGATATTATTTAATTTTAAACCTTATCTTACTGTTTAATCCAATTGGTAATAATTTTTCTTCATATCCACGTAAAAAAAATATGTATTTTAATTATAAAATAGAAAATGTTTCATAAATTATAAGGGGGTGAAATTTAAAACTATATATTTTCCAAATTGTCCTAATTAATTATCTTAATGTTTTTATATAATTTAATAAAATGTAATTTTTCTTAAAATTTCAACAAAGTGATTTTTTTAACTATTCAATTTATTGGGATTTCAAGATATTAATTTAGAAATGAAATTATAATATAAATATTTCACATATCCTAAATATTTTATATGAATATATAATATTCTTAGTTCACTATAATAATTTGAAAATTTACTTTTTATTTTTTTTAAATATTATTTTCATGATTTGTTTACTAGTTACAAAGGAACTATATTTGAATTCCTTAAGAATTGAAGGTTGTTATTTCATAATTTTTTTTTGAATAAATATATATTAAAAAAAATTATTCAAATTTGAAATAATTATTTATAACAAAAAATGATCCATTTTACCCTTTTGAATAGAATTTATATATGTCTATGTCAAGAGAGTAATTTTTTTTAATTGTCTTTAATTAGAAAATAAATATGTCATTATCAAAGGAAATTGGAACCAAAATTCCATATATTACAAATTAGGAGGGATATAGTCAAATTTACCTATGAAAATAATATTATATAATGTTTTAGGTTTATTGTGAAACTTAATTTAATTCTTCTAATCATTTTATAATCATTCTACCCTTTTTAAGGTGGAAAATATTTACTACAATCTCTAAAATAATGAAAAAAATAAATATGACATATTAACCTAATTAGAGCATTCGGATATCCAAATATGATATGATTTTTCAAGATTTGATTTCTAGAACAGATATAAATTATTTTTAAGATAAATTGATAAAACACAATGAGGAGGTTTTTAGAGAAATTCATTCTCAGCCGTAATAATTAACATATATCAAAAAATGAAAATTATTGATCGAAATGTGATTAATAATTATAAATAAAATAGATATTATTTAAATCTACAAAAAAATAAAAAATATAATTAGTCTTATAGATTAATTTTTTCATGAAAATAAATCATAGTATTTGGAATATCAATAATCATTGATATTCTATAATAAATCTACATTTTTAGAAAAATCCAAATCATTAACCATATTCAATTTTTAATTTGATTATTTAGAAAATGATATAAATTTTAGTAAAATGAAATATCATAATGTGATATAGGTTAATTATATGTTTTAGGAAGAAAATGAAATAAAACCATTTTTTATGAAAAATTGTTTTTAAGTATAAAATGTCTTGACTAAAAATTGAGTTCTTGCATTTCAATAATTGAAAAATAACGTTATATTGAATTATTAATGATTAAATATATTTTAAAATACAATTCCTGATATTTATACCCACTCATTTATAATCATGGACACATTTAGATAATAATAATTGTTATAGTATATCAGAAATTACTTAATTTTTGGTGTTCCATGTTAATAAAAAAATCATTCCCATTAAAAAATTTAATAAATTTATAAGATACTAATAAGGAATGTTATTTTGGAAAAGAATAAATATATTTACGATGAAAAATTATAACAAGATATTCATTATTTCTCGATAAATTTAAGGACAAAAAACTAATTAATATATGAGTTATAACAGATAATTAATTAGAAAATGAGATTTTATAGTTATATTATTACCTTTAATGAATAATTGAAATTGAACAAAAAAGATATAAACCAAATTTTCATTAAAAAAAATTCAATATAAAGTCGATGAAAACATGAAGTTTGTTATTAATATCATAAAATTGTTATGACCACATGATAATCCCTTAATGTTCTATATATTAAAACTAATCCCTCATTTTGACTTTTTAAGATAAAGTTAAAAATTTACCTTTCTAATTTTTGTTTCAAAGGGACCATTGAAAACTCAAAAAATTCAATGATTAAGATTACATTTACATTGTAAATAATTTGTTTAATTACAAAGGTAATTTTTAAGGAATTTCAAATAATATGGATATGGGATAAAAATATATCTAATGATAAAGATAAATAAGATTTGTTCTTATTTTTAAAATATATATTCCATGATTCAACTGGAAACTTGAGTAAAATTTATTAGAAAAAATGGAAACACATTTATTATATACAGTATATGATAATAGTTTATATTTATAAAGAATAAATTATAATACTCCTTTAATTAAAAGAAGTGAAATCCTGAATTGTGAGATTGTTATATAATTTCTTATCTCTCCGGTAACATTAAAATTGTAATCCCTAAAAAAATTAAACAGGAATTGAAGGCTTAATAATCATTATTAAATAAATTTTTATGTTAAATAAATTAATAAAGAAGTACATACAACACGTAAATGTAAATTGATGTATTATAGCTGTAATGTCTCAAACCAAATGGAAATTTAGATGAAATCCATGATAAAGTATCATACAATTGAAGTTATTATTTTTTAATGAAGTGTTTTTTTGTGAAACATTTTATTCAAAAAGAAATTAAAAATAGCACATAATAAAATTAGTGTTCATTCCACATATAATCTTGGAGAAATGTAGTCCAATAATAAAATGTATAACCCAATGAATGAAAATTTAGTAATGAATCCCTTTACCAAAGGCCCAAATTTCATTATATGTATTTTAAACATCATATATAATAAATTTAGATATATTTTACTTATAAAGAATATTACATACTTATAATATAATATTTTACCCACTAATCATATTTCAATATAAATTTATTAAAAAAATTAAAATCACAATTTTCGTTCGGTAATAATTTTTTTTCATTGAAGTTTCAGTATTTGTGTTTTGATCCTTATACACTAGTCATGGTTCCATAATATCTAAAATTTTATTAGTTATATAAATATAATATATATTAATTATTTACATATTTATAATCATCAATGAAAGGTGGACATTGAATATTGATTAAACGGTTAATGGAGATGGTATATCATACATATGAATGAATATTGTTCTCACTTGCCGATGGATGGAAAAAATAAGGTAAAAATTAAATAAACTATCTATAATCATTATAATATCATATTAATCATATATGATCCATAAATATGTCTTTAATTTTCATAATTTAAAAAATGAAATGAAAAATAAATCACATAGCTTCATAGAGTTAGAATTCCAAACATACGCATGAGAGATGTTATCATTTTATGATAGATAAAATTTTTATAATGTATATGATAAAGTATATTTATAGATCTATATTTATTTTATTGGTATCATAAGTATTCATTAGTTCAATATTTAAAATCATTAATGTGAAATTTTGATGAAAACAAATTACACTGATACATGAAGATGGTAAGTCATACATATGCATGGGATATGTCTTTAGAAATCGTAGGATGGAAAATAAATAGAATATGTCTATATAATAATAAAGAAAATTATTAGTATATCGATGCTATTAGATTTATGTTTTGGTATGGTTCCAATATATTTATAATGAATAGAATAAGAATTAAATTTTAATTAGTCTGTTAAGGTGATTTTATATTCATTTATAAACATACCATATATCACATCTTAAAGGCCCATGTAATTGTATATTTGGTAGACAAGAACCTCTATAGTTTATATATGTATTTTTGGGAGGTATTTCTATTGGTTATGGTCGATATATGTTACTCAATGTGTTGTGAAGATTAAAATGTATTGGTGACCTTTTATAATTGAGGTGAGTGGAACATTTGTTATTTTTCAACATTTTATAATATTATTAAATCAATTTCATGTAGAAATTACTTCAAAATGACTCATATTGAATTTTCATATTGGTACAAACAAAATCAAAACCACCAATTAGGTATATGGATGTTTTATTTCATTTTAGTGTTTATCATTTAGTTTAACCCCTTTGTTAAAATTTTTTAATCTAAACTGTAGTATTGCTTGTTCCACTATTAATGGGTAATAATTTTAATTATAAGAGAAAAATAGGATAATAAGTTTGTATGGGATAAAGTTTTAACCCATTTATTAACTTACTTATCCTCATGAATTATTTTTCTGATTTTTAATAGTTTAATAAAATATAATATTTTATAAAATATTATTATTTCTATTTTTGAAACAATTCAATTTATTTGAATTAAAAGATATCAATATAAAAATGGAATTCAAAAATAAACCTTCCAAATAACCATAATATGTTATATTAGTCTATAAAATTCCTAAAGAATTATAACTTCAGCAAAATCTAATACTTTTAGGGTTTTTGAAATCATTTATATGATTGTATTAATACTTGCACTAGCGTTGTGTCGACATTGTTTAAGAATTAAAATTAAATATTTCATCATTAAAATTTCATAATTAACCACTATGATAAAAAAAATCATAATTAATTTTTTTAATATAACATTTCTACTTATTCAATTTGAAATATTTTTAGAGAAATTAATGTTAAGAGAGTGACATTTCATAATTTTTAATACTTAATAAATATATATTTCAATAATAAGGGAAAATAACACCAAAATGTGATATATTTTAATTTTGGATGGATATGGTAAAATTTATCCAACAAAATTAAATTAATTGACGTTTTTGGGTGATTTTGAGACTTTACATCATTGTTTTAACCCTCTTTTCCCATTTTACTATTATGTACGAAAAAATTTAATCTCATAGTTACTATACATAAAAAACCAAAATGAATGGAAACTATTTAAAAAATTTTAATAGACTGATTTCAAATTTTATACCTATTGATCAAAATCAGTGTCCATAATTTTAATGAAATAATCTTAATTTAAATTGGAACGAAAATAAAATAGTCTTTAGAAAAATAATATTTTCATCTTTTAAATTGACTTTATCAAAATCAAGAATTTTTTTATTAAAATAGAATTCATGATTCTAAATGAAATGTATAATATTTCACATGAAAAAATATAATATAATGATAAATTTAAATTAATTGAATTAAATAAATGAACTAAGATAATTTATAAAATATATTTTTATTAAAATTCATTAAAAAGTATTCATTTTATGAACATCCAAAAATTTATCCACGATATTTATTTGAAAAAAAAAATCTAAAATGATGCAAATTTTAGAAACTAAGATTTATATAAGTGGAAGAATTTAATGATAATTTTAATTAAAAAAATTAAATAAAATCATTTAGTATTAAAATACATTTTTAATGCATAAAATGGCTTTACGAAAAATTTATTGATTTTTTCTTAATGATTTATAGATACTTTTTTATTTAGTAGGACCATTATACATATATTTCATAATACATTTAATTATATTCATACCCACTACCATGACCCACTAAATATCAATGTCTTGATTGTATAATCAATCATTATATGTCCTTAAGAGACACCCCTAAGGTGCTAAAGGATGGAAATAAATGTCTAAGGGTTTCAAAGTAAGTGGGGGATGATTTTCCCTTTAATGTCTAAATCCAATAACCAATAGACCAACAATAAACATCTCACTATATGATGCATGGAATAAACCAAGATATTCTAATCATTATATTTATAACAACAACAAAAGTATGCTATAATGAAAGACAATACCACATTAATGTAAATAGCGGAAGGGAAATTATTAAAACCCAAGTCGACAATAAGACTCCATGATCCACAAGTCCCATGATTCAATATCACCATGTAAACCAATGTATCACAACATTGTGCTAAAGAAGTGTGATACTTTACATTTACTCAATTCTAGTAGGGCAGCATCTCCAAAATCACCAAAGTGGAAAATCATGGGTGAGTATGTAAATCAGTAGTTTCTCCCAATGACTTCCCTTCTCACATCACTAGGATATAACTGTTGGCACATTATATAAAATATTTTATATAAAAAAATTTACCAAAATAGTTTATAACCAAATATAAACAACTTTAGAATCCAATCATAACCTATTGCAAACAGAGGTGAATAAACCTAATTTATCGCATGTTATTTTCAAGAAAACAACTAATAAAATCTTAAAAACCAATTCTTATTATAATTTTGGAATACCCATTCCATAGTTAACAACAATCCCACACATGGATGCTTTGTTCTATAGTTCCATACACATGAGAGATTCCTGGTCCAATTACCTTTTCTCCCAATGATACAAGCCCCTGATATAGGTCCACACACCTTGTACCCCAATGGTACACATCCTCTATTCGGGGTGACGTCGAACATGAACTCATAACAAAACCAATGATTTACAAAAACCTTTAAAATAACCATTGAAAACAATTTCAAGAAAATTGTACTTTTATTGAAAACCAAAGAATGAACAAATTTCCAAAAAACCATTTTATTTCAATAAAAATAACCTTTTTATTGAATCCATCTAATAAAATCCATGTTCCATGATTCCAAAAAATACCCATTTTAAAACCAAGAATAAAGGAACTTTATTCAAAATACCCAATTTTCTAGATTTCCATAATTTTGCAAACCATCAAAAAGAAGGGATTCTAATGATTTATAAAAAGTATATTAACAACCAATTAAACACAATATATTCAATTTGAAATTATTCCCATATGTTCTACTAAGTGGAGTCGAGAAAGAAGCCAGCTCTTTCAAAGGATTTTGGTGAAACATTACACGTACGAAAAACACTTTAAAAGACTAGGTTGATTCCCGGCAAAAACTCCTTATGTATCTTCTCCAAGCAAGATAAAGACAAAATATCAACTTTTTTTACTCCATACTCATAGATCTACCCACAACTGGTGTAGGGATAAGAAACCAAGAAGAGAGGAGAAGTATATCTAAGTAGATCAAAGAAACTGATCATAAACGATGAATAAGGATCACCTACCTGATGAATATGGGTTCAAAACTCCACAGGAAGCCTTCATATTGACACCAAATATCTTGGAATAGGTTCTTATACCTTCTAGGAAAATAAATCCCTAGTTATGTCCACTTAGAAGAAAAAACAATCCACATAGAGGCAAAAATGTATGTGATACAGTTTTTAGGATCACACAAAAACCATCATCATGGTTACTTCACACAGTTAGACAAATCGTGTGCTGACCATGTATTAGCTACTACCTAGGTAAACCCTCTCATGGAATCATCACATGGTCTCTCTAAACATTCACACACTCTTCCAAAGCTCTCCGCCTCAAAACATCCATTTCAAATGGTTTCTACTAGGATGGATGCAAATTTTGGATAAACTGTGTGCAACCTGTGCACCCATCCTTTAGCCCCAGAAACCTAATAATAGTTCCCCAAACTCTCCCAAAATATCATCCTGTAATTTATATCCATAAAAATAATACAAATCAATATGTAACCAGAATTGGAGTACTTCATTCTCCCCACTATCTGTCTTTCCGTCCCAATGAAGTAGAAAAGCTAAGATTCACTAAAACAGTTACGACCATTGCTCATTCATTTCTGTCTCACTTTCCCATGTCTCTTCTCGAATATGACAACGTTTCCATAAAATCCACACCATACTGATTCTTTATCCATGAATGAATTTATCTTGCCAATCCACAATATGTACCAGGATATTTATCAATGAAGAATCCAACTCTAGGTAAATGTGATCCCATATGATCACATGGTTGGGATCACAGTAATACTTTTTCAATGGGGATAAAAGGAAACCACTATGCACATGAATTGAACCCTAGTATAATTTTTAATCGATATACCACCTCTCTGACCTATTCCGGTATCTCTAAAGGGCCTATGTACCGAGGAGATAACCTGCCCTACTTCACAAAATAACGATGTCCAAGTCTTAGAGAGATATCAGGAACACAAGATCACTCATGTTAAATTACAATGACCATCAACGATGATGCACATAATATTTCTGACGACGTTGAACCGTCTCCATCCTCTTTCTGATCAAATTGATCTTCCCTATTGTTTCTTCTACAAGGATCAGCCCAACTAGTGAAGTATCACCTATTTCAAGAAAACATATTAGAGAACGGTAAGGACTCCCATACAATGCTTCAAAAATTGGCATATGTATCGACGTAGAATAACTGTTATTATATGAGAAATCCACTTAGGATAATTTCTCTTCCCATGATCCAAAAAAATCCATTACACAATCCCACAACATGCCTTCCAACATCTATATTGTCCTCTCAGACTGGTCGTCTATACGAGGATGATATGCCATGATCATAGTCAACTGAGTCCCAAGGACTTTTTGTAAGGATTTAAAAAAATGAAATGTAAACCATGAATTTTTATCTAAAACAATTGGAACATGTACACCATGTATCTTTATAACATATTGGATATAATTTTTTAAGGATCTTCCACCATATGAGTTTCATGAATTTGAATGAAATGGGCCGATATGGTAAGATGATCCACTATCACCCATATGTCATTGTGTTCCTGAACCATTTATGGGATACGTGTACCAAAATCGATTGCTATCTTCCCCCATTTCCACAGTAGTTTAGGTGATTATTATAACAAACACACTTGTCTCTGATGCTCTACCTTATGTTGCTGACAAGTTAAGAATATAGAAACAAATCGACCACCTTAATTTTCATGCCTCTCAACCAAAACGGTTCCTTCATAACCTTATACATATTCTATGTGTCAAGATGTAAAAACCATATCGAATGGCAGTAAATATGATATATTTGTTCTTGAAAAGTCATAGGTGCAACTGTACGATCACTAAAACACAAAACTGAACTGCCATCAAGATTTCACCCCACAATGGTCTCCCCATAATTTAGTTTTAAACTCATAACTAGAAATTCTGAAATATATGTTTGTGCCAATTTGACCATATTTACCAAATTTGGAACAAGAAAAGGAAACAACAATATCACCTCGGTCATGACATTCCACATGAATGTCAGCTAGGACTAACATTAAATTACATTCATATGAAGATTCTTTCTCCAACTGAGCATATGAATTTTCTCTCAATGCATTCACCACTGAATTCTCTTTTCCTAGTGTATACATCATGTTAATGTTATTTATATGGAGATACGAAATTGTTATCCTTTTCCACAGATTCAAATATTGCTGCGATAGAATGTGTTTCATGCTTTTTCGGTCCTTAAACATAGTAAATTTCTCACAAAAGAGATAATTATACCATGTATTCAAGGCATGGAAAAATACAACTAACTCCAAATCATGTGTTGGGTAATTTGTTTCATGCACCCTCCACTGCCTTGAACCATAAAAAACCATATGGTCTCCTTGCTTGACAGTACAACCAAACCCTAATCCCAAAGCATCACATTACACCACATACCACTATCCTAATTTTTAAAAAATCAAGATACGTTCCTATATAAGATGAAATTTTAATTCATGGAAAGACATAGGGAATTTCCCCATCAATAGGAATGAATAATTATTCTTTGTTAAAGCTGTCATTGGCGACGCTAGTAATGAGAAATCATGTACAAATCATCTATAGTACCCATAATGACCAAGAAAACATCATATCTAAAAGAAATTCTTTGGTGGTTTTCATGGGATAACAACATCTATCTTTTCAGAATCAACATAAATTTCTTTCTTAGAAATTACATGGCCAAGAAAATGTACTTCTTGTAACCAAAAATCACACATTGATAATTTGACATAAAAATTGGTGACATATTAGCATTTGTAAAAATATTTCTAGGAGATCCTCATAGTTATACATTTTCATTTAATACACAAAGATTTCATCCAAAAACTCCACAAAATGATTCTAGATATCGCTGAAATTTCTGGTTCATCAAATCCATAAAGACTGCTAGTGCATTTTTCAGAGCAGAAGGCATGACTATATATTTGTAGTTTCCATATCTACTTATGAAAGCTATCTTTAGAATATCATCCTTCTGAACAAGAAATTGGTTATATCATAATCCCATGTTAATTTTATAGAACCATTGATAACCCCATAATTGATCTAATAGATCATTAATAAATGGAAGTGGATATCTTTTATTTTTTGTAACATGGTTCAGCATAAGATAATTAACACACAACCGAATCATTCCATCTATATTTTTCATGAACAAGAACGGTTCACCCCATAATGATGTAATTAGTAGAATAAAACCCTTTCATTATAGTCCTCCAATTTCACAATCAATTATAGTAACTCGGTTGGGGCCTTCCAATAATAAAAATGGATAATATGAATGGTTCCCAAAAGGAGATAAAATGTAAACTTCACTTCCCTTATAGGTGGTGACCCTAAGATGTTCTGGGGAAATACATCTAGAAATGTGTCTATAACTGCTATAAAATTATTTCCCTCAATATATTCCATTGATTCCGAAGACAACACTACCAACTGATAAGAGATTTTTCTCACGGTTGATTCCAACAAGCTCTTTTAACTTTTCATTACCATCCTATATCATATAAATAGATGCTCGATGACATCCTCAATAATAAAAATAAATGTCCTCCTATAATAGTCGATGTGGTCCTTAATCATTTTCAACCAATCCATACCCAAAATTAAATTATAGAAATCCATTTCTAATACAAATAAGTCCCATTTCAGCTAAGCTCCATCAGTAGTTATATCACATACTCTACACACAAATTCTTGAAATTCTCTTTCCCCAATAGGTGTTTAATGTTTTAAAAAAGAATTCATCATTTTTGACATTATACATAGAAAATCGACTACACTAAAAGCAATGAAATAATGTGATGCACTGGTAACAAATAGAACTTTCACAAAGGTAGAATTCAATAGAATAGTACCTCTCACCATAGATGGTCCAGTCTGATCGTCCACAATCATCTTCTTATCTCTATAAAATTGAATTGTTGATGGAATGTTCTCCTTATTTCCATGCTGATATTTCCCTGGTTTAAGAGTCATTTTATTTTTAGAATCACCATGGCTTGCTCTGCTCTACTGAGAAAAATGATTCTGTTATCCTCGCCCTGTCAAAGCATATGATGATAATGATTCCTTAGAAGTGTCTTGAGCACCAAACCATGGAGAACTATGACAATATCACTAATGATTCCCCATCTGCATGAAATTATGACATGCTGTAGGTTGTTCCGTAAACTCTCTTTATGTGGTCGAATGAACCACATTGAAAACAACCCTGTTTGCTCTTGGGTTATGAAGGAAGGTTCACTGATCCAGCTGTGTGATTCTTATTTCCACTTCCACCACCAAAATAGGTGTCCCTCTTCCTCTTGATCTGAGTATTTGTGTTCCCACTATTTCTTGTAGGTATCACCATACCTCCTCCCATAGATCATGATATATCATACTCATCCATAGACACACTGTTCTCCATCTCTTAATAATCTGTAATACAGAGCACCACATTCATTGATTGAATATCCTGACTTAGCTAGGATTGGAAGATACATTACGTTGAATATATACTTACCATAACATATTTTTAAAAACGCACAAAATTCATGAATTTAACCACATATTCCTCAACCATGTTATTTTTCTACATCATCCTAAATATGTCAATTATTTTCATGATATTGAAAGTGTGAGGATGTAATTGTTTGTTGAAGAATTCCTCCAAATCCTACTGTGTAAGGCCTTTATCCAATTTAGCTTGCACTACTAAATCCCACCACTAGCGTCTGAGATCCTCGAGCATATAATACTCCTACATGACTTTGAGCTCTGATGGTGTGATGACGGAATTGAAGATATGATTCATCTTACTCAACCACACCATCTCTTTCTTGGTTTCATCATCACCCAAGATGTAAGGTGGATTTTTTTCATGAAATGAATCGTATGATCCACATACCTTGGATCATTCATCTAGTTCCCCATATATATAGATTCAAATTTTAGGACAATACTTTAAATCATCTCTTGGTTTACCTATGGTTCAGGTGCAACCACATTCACTGCAGCTTCTTCGGCTTGGTTTTGATGATGCCTATCAGGATCCATCTTTGAAAACAACAAAAAACTCCATCAATATCACTCTCTAGAAATGGATGTAATTGTATTTCAAATTCTATCACATCATCTATCACAACATTGTTTTACAAAAAAATCATTTTTCCATGTTCAACCCTTTTTGAAAACATTCAACTTGATTTTTGAATGTTAAACAATTTTCAAAATAACGTAAGTATTTCTTTTTTCAAAATCATTCATGTGAAAAACATTTTCATTCAGTATAAAAAATGAACACTTTTTCGCAACAAGAATTATTACTTGAAATAATGTATGTAATCATAGTGGGAAGACATTCCTCTATAATGCATTCCATTCTTTTCTAATTTTCTAAACCCCAGATATTGAGGTTTCCAAATACTAGAAGTGTCTCCAAACACTTATGTACCCAACTCCCTGGAAACATAATGTTTAGCATAAAAGGTGTAGCTACAACTTTTTATTAAATACATTTCAACATCCAATAATCCTACTCCTTTTTATGGTTCCAAACCAAGGAATAAACACAAAATAATTTCAACTCCAAGACTAAGAACACTGATGACTTCTTGTTAGGTAAGGACCAAACAAGCTGATACCATTTTTAATGACCCACTAATTATCGTTGTCTTGATTGTACATCAAGTAATTACTTTTCAATAGGCGACAACCCCATTCCTCAAAATGCTGGAAGAAAATGCCAAAGGGTTTCAAATTAATTGTGGGTTGATACACCCTTTAATTATTAAAACCAATAACCACGACACCAATAACAAACAAGTCCCTATATTATGTATGAAATAAACCAAGACATTCTAATAATTCTCTTCATAACAAAAAACCAAATTATTATATAATGGAAGGAAATCACACATCAAAGTAAATATAAAAAAGAGACCGATTAAACTCTACGAAGACAACAAGACTACATGCTCCACAAGCTCCATGATCCAATATCAACAAGTAGTCCAATGTATCACGACCTAGGGCTAATGAAGTATGATACATTACCTTTCCACATGTCTCAGAAGGCAGTATGTACAAAATCACCAAATTTACAAAATAGGGGTGAGAATATAACTCTTATGTTTTCCAAAAGACTTAACTACTCCTAAAACTAGGATATAATGGTTAGTACACTATATAAAACATTTTATATAATTTTTTTAACAAAAAAATTTATAACCCAGTATAACAATGTCCAAAAACAAATCACAACCATGTCCAAATGATGGTAAAATAAACAAATTTCCTGCATGTTATTTTCTATAAAATGACTAATAAAATATTTAAACCCAATTATTATTATACTCTTGCAATACCCATTACATAGTTCACAACAAACCCCCATAGTAATGCTTCATTTAAAAGTTCGATACTCATGGGCGGTCTCCCGTCCAATTACCTTGTATCTTGATGACACATGCCCCCAATCCAGGGTCACTCCCCTTGTACACCACTGCTAAACGTCCGTTATTTATAGGAACATCGAACATTAACTCAAAAAAACCCAACTTATCCCAAAACCATTGAAAATAACCATTTAAAACTCTTTCAACAAAACATTACTTTTATTGTAAACCAAAGAATAAACCAATTTCCAAAAAACAATTTAGATTCAATAAAAATAACCTTTTATTGAAACCTTATAATAAAAACAATGTTCAATGATTTAATAAAATCTCCATTTTAAAATCCATATTTTAAAACAATGAATAAAAGAACATTATTCAAAAAAACGTAATTTTCCAGATTTCACTAATTTGTAAAACCATCACAAAGAAGTATTTCCAACGATTTTAAACAACCAAATCACAACCAATTAAATACAATATATTCATTTTTAAATCAATAAAATCAATTTTACTAAGGGGTGTCGATAAAGAAGCAAAAAAAATTCAATTTTGTTTTTGAGAAAATTAAGACGGACAATGAATGCTTTATGAAACTGGGATGATTCTTTACAAAACATCCTCAGGTATCTTCTCCAAGAAATATCAAGACCAAATCTCAACATATCAAGACACTAAACTCATTGATAAACAAATAACATTTTTATATCTATGAATCCAAGAATAGAGGTGAAGCAGACCTAAGTCGATATATGAAACTGATCAAGAATGACGAAGAACGATCGTATAAGTCCAATATTTGGGTTCAGAACACCAAAGGAAGCCTCCAGATTGACTCCAAATGGCTTGTGAGAGGCTATTATACCTTAAAGGAAGTGATATCCAATGTTATTTCCATATAAGAGAAAAAAAGATCCTATTAGAGGCATAACCGGGGTAGATACACTTTTTTAAGATCACACTTAAACTATCTGCATAGTTAGTTTGCACAGTTAGAAAAACCGTGCAACAAACAATTGTTATCTACTACCTAATCATACCCTCTCATGGTCTCCATAAATGGTCTCCCTAACTTTGTGCACATCATTCCCAAGATCCCTGCCTAAAAGCTTCCATTTCCAATGGTTTCTACTAGGATGGCGGCATAGTTTGGATAAACTATGTGCAACCCATGCACCTCTCCTTAGCCCCCAAAACATACTAAAAGTTAGAAAACCACTCCCATATTTCCCTATTATACTTTATATCCTTAAAAACACAAATAAAGTGTTACGTACTACAAACTGAGGGTACTACACCCACCAATTCAATGAATAGGTCACATACAAATAATAACATTTTTATATTATATTTGAATTATATTAATCATCAGTGTTGGGGTTTAAGAAAGATATTGAGATTATTATTATTTTCACAATATTCTAGGACTCTCACAAATATCAATGTAGAACGTATTATGTAAAAATAATCATAGGATACATATTAGAAATAATCACTATATAAATAAGATTTAAGGGATAAATAAAAATTTTGTATATAACTAATAATTCTAGTATTTATAATAATCTATATATTATTAATAGAAATATTGACTAGATTATTTAGAGGTAAAAAGTATTATTTTTTAGAAAACAATATTTTATGTTCATAATGATTTTTTAATATTATAAATGGATTCATACTAATTAATTACTTAAATAAAATTAATATTATATATATATATCTATATGAATTTAACTATATATAGAGATTTTTACTGGTCATATAGTTAATATAAGATCGGATTATTCTTGAAAAATGATGTTTTCTGAAAACCAATTTTCTATCTTATCTTACTATTTAAATTATAAAATTAATTTATTCCTTATATATAAATTTATTTTTATAAAACTCGTTCCATATTTCAAATAACGGGGTTCAAATTTAGTAAATAGGTCCGTTTTATTTTTAAGCATTACAAAATAGAAACCATTGAAAATATTTTCTTGTCAATAAAGTGTAAAATAAGATAAATATGGATAATAATATAGAATAAGTCTTAAAAATAATCCATACACTTGACTATATTCTTTCTATTGTTTTAAATTGATCAAACTATTAATATATTTGCGAATCTAGAATCATGGTTTCGATTTTCATTGATAAAGAACCTTCTATTATTTTATGTAAATGAAAATTATAAAATTCAACTCTTTATATTTTATTGTATGTTACATATTTATATATATACAAGAAGAAGTACTGGAAAATAGGATATTTGTGATGGGATATTCACGATAGGATCCCATCAAAAATTGGCTTTAGCGACGAGGCCCAATCACAAATAGCCCATTGCAGAAAATGACGTCGCAAATATTATTTTTTATGACGGACCCATAAAAAAATAATTATTTGTGACAGGAAAGGTCCTCATTGCAAATAACACTCCGATTATATACATTACATATATAAATAAACCAGTTTTGATGGCCCATTGCAAAAACTATTTGCAACCGGAAACTGCCCCGTCGTAACTAAGCCATCAATTATGAACATTATATATATAAACCTTTTACAATGAGCCCATCACAAATAGTATTAATAAAAATTTATATATACATTATTTGTGATGGGCTCCCATCGTAAAAGGTCCCATCGCAAATACTAATTTTGGGAAAAACAATTTTTAGTGGATGGACGGTTTCACTTCTGTATGACTTCTCATTTACCTACAAATTTCTCTCACTGAAATCACAATAATGTATCTCCTCATAGGTACACATATTCATTCTCGTTCAGACGAGAATGTATAATCCTACCTCTGAGAAGATTCATCATGGTGATTTATGTGTGAGAAACTTCCACGTAAATGAGTCGTTGGAAAAAAGAGCCCCCTTTTCATTGATGAATCATCTTCCTAAAACTATCACCTCCTGAGCACATTATGAAAAATCTGGTCCTACGAATGCATATTCAAACTCATGAATACGTAGAAGCATATTTTTCATAATTTTTTGAGTCAGGGAAAGTTGAAAAGAGTAGAGTCATCGAGAAAAATGAGTGTCATCAATACACTGGTAATTGTGTCAAGTTATTACAAGTTATTACTTTTACTATTTATTTCTATTTTATACTATTTTTTCTATTGATTTAATTTTTTCCTACAGATTGCAATTTTTTCTCACTGATTGCTATTTTTTTCTTATTGGTTGCTATTTTTTCCTATTGAATCTTATTGATTCTTATTGATTCATATTGATTCATATTGATTCTTAATGATTCCTATTGATTACTATTGATTTCTATTGATTCCTATTGATTCTTATTGATTGCTACTGATTCCAAGTCATTTCGACTAATTCCTAATGATTTTTAGTCATTCCTAGTCATTCCTAGACATTCCTAGTCATTCCTAGTCATTCCTAGTCATTCCTAGTCATTCACAGTCATTCCCAGTCATTCCAATTAATAAGAACAATGTACAGACTATTAATAAGTATTACTAACTATTACTAAGTATATGTACTAAGTATTACTATGTATTACTAAGTATAAGTACTAAGTATTGTTTAGTATTACTATGTATTACTAAGTATTACTAACTATTACTAAGTATATGCACTATGTACTACAAAGTATTACTAAGTATTACTAAGTATTACTAACTATTACAATGTATTCTTAACTATTCCTTACAATTGCTAACTATTCCTAACTATTCCTATTTATTCGTGTTTATTCTTATTTATTCCTATTTATTCATAATTATTTCTATTTTTATATTTATTCCTGTCTATTCCTATTTATTCCTATTTATTCAAATTTACTCCTAATTATTCCGAATTATTCCTATTTATTCATAATTATTCCTAATTGTTCATAATTATTCATAATTATTACTAATTATTCCTATTTATTCTTATTTATTCCTAATTATTCATATTTATTCATATTTATTCCTATTTATTCTTATTTATTCTTAATTATTCATAATTATTCTTATTTATTCCTATTTATTCCTATTTATCCTTATTTATTCTTATTTATTACTATTTATTAATAATTATTACTAATTATTACTAATTATTACTAATTATTTCTAATTATTCTTATTTTATCCTAATTATTACTAATTATTCTTATTTAATACTAATTATTCCTATTATTACTCTTTGTTACTATTTGTAACACTTTCTTCCTATTTGTTACTAAGTTTTACTATTTATTACAATTTATTTGTAATTATTACTATTTATTTGTAATTATTACTAATTATTACTATTGAATCATAATTATTACTAGTGATTACTAATTATTACTATTGATTACTAATTATTACTATTGATCCCAATTTATTACTATTTATTTCTAATAATTACTAATTATTACTATTTATTAATAAATTATAGAAAAGAAAACAATTATAATATAATTTAATTACAAATAATAAACAATAAAAAAAATAAACATAAAAAAATACATACTAAAGTAAATAAAATACAAATACCTTAAACTTGATCTCCTATTGATGTAAGCGCCTTCACAAATTATCCGTAAAATAAAATTAACTGAAAGAAATTTTCACTCTAAAATTCGAGTTTAGAGATATAAAGGAAGTGAGAAATGAGAGGAATAGAAAGAAAAACATAGGGGTATATATAGGATAGATTAGTTGTGACAGAACTTGTTTCGATGGTAAGCCCGTCGCAAAAGATACTTTTTTGCGACAGGGCCAATCACAAATAATTTTACCCTCATTAATTGTTGTCGGTGGTTAAAAGGGTATTTGTGGCGGGGTTCCATCACAAAAAGTCACCTTCCGACACACCTTTTGTGATGAGACAACATCATGTCGCAATAAATCATTTACTACCACTGGTTTTTGTGACGAGGCCCGTCGCAAATAAATTTTCCCACCATAATTGTTATCGACGGTTAAAAGGGTATTTGCAACGGGGCCCATAGCAAAAAGTGACCTACTGGCACACCTTTTGTGACAGGACAACATCCCATTGCAAAAACTCATTTACCACTGCCAGTTTTTGTGACATGTCCCGTAGAAAAGACACTCTGACTGACACACTATTTGCGATGGGGGGAACCCCCCATCGCAAATAACCTTCCTGCGCTTTGGCACACATTTCGCGCCAAAGAGATCGTTACCTATTGTTATGGGACCCCAAATCCCATGGAAAATAACTTTTTATTTGTGACGGGATGAACCCCCATCGCAAATAATCCATGGGATGGACTATTTGCGGAAGGAAACTAAACCCGTCGCAAATACCCCGTCGCAACAAACTATTTTTCCCGTAGTGAAGATGTTATGAATGTATCTAAATTATTATTCTTAAAATAATTAATATATAACTATGATGCTAATTTTTTTTTAATTTTTGCTAATCTTATAATTATCTTGACTGCTTACCCAACACTAAGATAATTTTTTTCCAAATAGTATAATAATCAGTGTAATTTATATTTAAAACACAAAAAAATATTAATCTTTTATTCGATGTATTATTATTTCACATTAATTTTATGTTTTATTATAACTTATACTTCATGATTAATGATTTTATGTTTAAACACCAGTACTATATTGAAGACATTCATTTTAATATATGTGTGTGGTTTATAAAATGAATTTAATAGTATTTTATTTTAAATAATATTCAATTATGTTATTGAATACACTAAAAATATATAAATAGTATAATATTGATGGGATATGGTTTATAATTCCACGCATTAGATTTTTTTTCACGTTTTTTACATATAATTACATTTATAACCCTTTATTAATGTAAATTTATAACCACTACAAGGTTAAAATTTGTTAATGAAGGGGTTAAACAAAAAATATATGTTTTAAAATTACATATAAATATGTAAATTTGGTTGAAGGTATTTCAAACATACCTAATATTAGATTTTTTTTCAAATGGTGTAAATTTTACATGACATGTAAAATATTATATTTAAATCTTTTATGTAAATCAAATTGTGCGTTTTCTATCACATATAAAAGGGAACCTCCCCCTTCAATAATTCGTTCTTCTTGGGCATATTATCTCAAAAAAAGATACAAAAAATATCTCCCCAAAATCTTCATCCATATAATGGTTTGTAATATGATATATAAAGCAGCCCGTTCAAATAAAAGGTAATCATCTTAAGCAAATATGTTCATTTATATTCATTTTTCTCCACATTTTCTTATTTCATAATAATTATAATATAAATAAATTATATACCTTATAATTATATTCTTTATGATTATTAAATAATATATATATCCATAACAACATCCATCAAATGGGAAATAAAACCATCACTCAATGCATACAGTTATCAACGAATGTGTGAAACGATGTAAATTTTTTTCCATCATCTCCTATCATTAATGTTAATAATAGGGGAACTAATAAATATATATAAATATTATGAAATTATTATTATTATTTTAATTTTGGATATCACCTTATTCATTAACTTTGTACCAGTTAAAAAATGATTGCATTACTATTGTTTACCCATGGACTACAACCTCCAAGTAGCAATATGATTATTATTTTTAATAGCCAATTTTCACAAATTTTGTAATTACGTATAAAAATATAATTTAATAAAAAAAATTAATGATTAAAATTATATATTTTATATAACCATTACCATTACCCATGGAACATAACCATCCAATCAATATATACACGAAAGAAGAAGTTAACACTAGAAAAACAATAATTATTAATTTCTGTTAAAAATGGTTAATAAGATGGTATGAATGGAAAATATATGATATATTAGATATATAAATAGTTCATTTAGGTATTTATAATAAAAATAAATTTACCATATAGAATGGGAAATCATATTCATCTAAGTATATGAATGAGGTATGGGATTTCATCTTGATTTCCAATCAATTGAGACACCTTAAGTATCATACTTCTATTTTATTTTATGTGGCGTAAATACTTCCCATTATATTTATATAAGATGAATAAATATTTATAAATGAAAAAAATATTAAATACTTGTATACTCATTCAGTGGATGAAAATTTAAAATTTACCAAAGAGGTAATAATTTATTTTATGATCTCATATGTTTAGGATTTCTTATATTTTCATTGAAGGAATGTTATAAAATAACTTTAATAAATCCATCATATATTACTATACACATTAAATTTAAGAAAGTTTCATTTTTTTAATTTTTTTCAATACATGGATCATGAAAATAAATATATTAAAGGCATATCAATATCATTTTTCTTCTTGATCTAAAATATTATTCAACATTTCTAATATTTTTTTTCAAAATTTTATATTAATAAATTTTTTATTTGACTATTTAATATAATAATTGAATAATATATCCTTTGTACATTTATTAACATCGTTTCAATGTAATTTTTCTAACAGGATAATTTTATAAATTCTTCTCAAAATTCCAAAAGAAATGTATGTTTTTAATTCATATGGTGTTAATGGCTTTTCCAATAGCAATATCAATTATATAATTTTCATCATCTTCTAAAGTATTTACATTGTTTTAAAAATAAAATAAAATAATTTAAAATTATTATATATTTTTTTCTTCCATTTTCATTTATTTTTCATAATAGTTTATTTTATTAGAAATCCTATATTTCTTTAATGAATTTTAGTTCATCTTTTTTCAATAATTAAAATTATGGAAAATAAATATCTCTTGAAATATTTACATTTATATTGTCTTATTTCATAGGTAATTAAATTTCTCTTCCATAAACATATTATTGTTTCGTGTATCATCTTATTACCTCAATGTTATAACAATTCAATATATAGTGTTTTACTATGAATGTTATTTAATTGACTAGGGAAATATTGATATTCCCAATTCAATAATCAAAATGGATGTTTGATAAAAAATCCCCTTCTTATCATTGAAATTTATTTTTAAATATATTATCAAGGCATTGTAAGTTACATTACCATTGGGTCGTGGTAATAAACAGACACTTCATTCATTGATAGGTTTTATGAGGCAAACTAGTTTTATAGCCCTTCAAAATGGGTTTTCGTATCCTTCTACCCATATTGGGAAATATACTGGAAGATGTTCGGGATCAATATTTCAAGATTTATATATTTACTTCATTTTGATTTCATCCATTATTTTTCATGTGGTTACTACATTGATATTATCCGTTGATGCATTTTTTTATCATGTTATTGACTAAAAGTAATGTGTTTTTATTTTATCTACTATTCCATAATGAATATATCTTATTTATTAATGGTATATTCCATTATATAAAAAAATTACTATGAATTTTAGATTACTAATATATTTTTATTTTACCATGGAAATGAAGGAAAATCATTGAATGATTTTCATGGATTTATAATATGTTACTTTTTTATGTTTCATAACTTATTTACAATGTAAATAAGAATCATATATTTATCTAGTTATTCAAAACTACTAAACATATGGGTCCCTGGTTATGTGACTCATTTTTTATTATGCCAATGTAATAATGGAGGCACTAATTCTGGGTTACTAGAGTTGAGGTTGATATATTTAGTACATAGAAAGTTTAGTAGAAACGTTAGGAACTACTTTTTGGAAATCATAAATTAAAAAACATAACCCTATGAAAGACTTTGAGGATAAGTATAACTATAAGATAATATATTATGTTTTTTTTAAATAGATAATGTGTGGATTTCCTAGATTATACAGCCCTTTATGTATACTATAATATGGATGTGGCTATAGAATAAATACACATAGGGGTAACAATACTGAATGGATGGATTGGGTATCAACTCATTCATTATTAGTGCATGACGAGTATTTATAAGAATATACACTTTCATAGACACTCTAGGTGTATTTTTTATTGCTACACACTCTAATTAAAATTTATAACATGAGGATATTACTAATGAAAATAAATTTATTTTGTTTTTGAGATGAGGTATAGTTATATTTTTTATTTTTGTTATGTATTACCATATATATAGAATTATATAATATTATTAAAAATTTATAATTCAATGAGGTATTTTTCTAAATGATTTATATATAATTATTCCCTAATATAATTAATGGTACCAATACTCATCAACAATAGAGAGATTTACCTACTGAGTAATCTAATATAACTAGTGTTGGAGTTGAGAAGATCCTCACCATCATTGGGAAGATAACCCATGTTATAACTAATAAACTTTCACATATAGAGAAATATTAGTCTCCATTACATGATAAAAATATAATATATTTTTTATTGATTAAAATAATATATAATTATATGGAACTTCTAATCCTTATCTACCTTAGAAATGAATTAAGTGTTTTAAAAATGTATTTATGTCCTTGGTATGTAATTAAATAGAAAATGTTATATTGAAAATGTATTTCTTGATAGGTGATGTTGATCAATGGTTGTCATTGATAGAGAATAAAATAGAGGATGATGAAATTTAAATTTTGGAATAATTTTCTTTAATGAATTATTATATGAAAATTGATTCCATCATGAGCAGTTAATAGAAATGATTAGAATGTTCCCCAGTTTAAAAAAAATAAGAAGATAATATTGTAGAGTATGAGTTTACCTTTAAAACACGAACCATGTATATTATGGGAAAAATAAATAATAAAAAATTCAATACTGAAAATTTCATTAAAATTATTAAAAAAATCATTCAAAGGGAACTAGTTTCTAAAACTTTTTAATCATATAATGAAATAGTCATTTGTGCTATCAAAATGGAGAATGAAATTTATTTAATACTATATCATAAAGTAAAATAAGGATAACAGGGGGTTAACTGAGATCCAAGTTAAAGGAAGATAACTAATGATGTATAAAATAAATAATCAATTACTATTATGTGAAAATTATGGAAGGAAACTTAATATAAATTTCATAAAGGTCATTTGAGTGTTTCCCAAGTGAAAATATAAGTTTCATATATATAATTAATTTAATGAAATTAATGAAACCATTTCTATATACCATGTCATATTTAGTGAAATGGGGGATTATTGAAATAAATTTGATATACTTCAAGGGAACAAACCAAAAATGAGGACAAGGTGAGATGGTGAAGCTTATATCACTTTCTACCATGAATACCATTATCATTGTCATGTGAGAAGATGTTAGTGCTCACGTAAATTTCCTCTAACTCATTGATGCATTTTTCTACATAAGTATCCCTAGTATGGGATGGTTCTGATTAGATAAGGACAAGCCCTTACATCTCTAATACTTCAATGAAGTTACCCAATTTAATTGTTTCCTATACCTTACTTGAACTGACCCTAATAGATTTATCCTCATCTCCACTTAAATCCCACATTTCTGAGAATTTGTATTCTTTTAAAAAAAATTCCATTGTTGAATGACTACCTGCATCTTGATCAGAATTGAGGATAGGACAATTGGTTGTTATTCCTTGGAACCCCTCCTTTTGATTGACCACTTTTCCAAATTCAACAGCCTCAACATATGAAGTTTCCTAGGGTGAAACAGGAGGACCTAAACAACTAACTACCCCCATCCCACTCACCCACACACAACATGCACCTCGAGAACACCCAAATATTGTTTCATCCATCTAAACACATCAATAACTTTTGGCCCCATCTCTCTAGAATTGAAGACTTTCTAGATGGGAACCATTTTGGAACCAGCGCCCAATCCCAAATGGACCTCTTCATACATAGATGGATAATACAGGGAGACAACAACATTCAACTCCTTCCATCCTATTTCATGAACAAAATATTGATCACCACCATTAGTACCTGACCCCTCTTTAATTGTCTTAAGAATTTAGTCTGATGTCCCTCGTATATACTCTATCATCGGATGACCAAGGTTCTTGCACGAAGAATAATAATCGTCTCACCTCTCCAAGTAAACAGGTTTCTTATAAAGAAATTCCTCAATGACCACTAACCACACGTAATAAAAAAGAGTTCGGGAAACAGAAACGTCAATGATAATTCAGGGAGAAATGGGGTGACAGACTGCACATGTTCTACTATCTGGACATAGATAATGTCACACTAAATTCCATAGCATGTGATGGATTGATGAAATTTTAAATGGAAGGTGGTGTTTGGGAAAACTAACACAAATTGCTATGGTAGAAGGGCATCGATGCATTTAGAACTCATAGGACCACCAAAAAAGAATAGATAGAGACCATTTCGAACACAGGGTGCACTAAACCATGCCAAAATCAGATACTCCTTAGAAGAAAATCAAACCATTATGTGCTTTTTAACTTGAAGAAAACCTTTTGATTGGTCTTGAAAAACACAAACATCAAAGAATAATTCATTAAATAAATCAATGATAGTCATCAGTGCTTAAATCGAGCGATAAGCATCAGGTTTAGAAAAGATGAGGCCTTGGTGAATTATGATGTTGAGATCGAGAGATGCAAAAAAATCCATTGAAGAGCATGGGGACTTTAGGGAAGAGTGGAATTTCTCAGAAAGGAGGTATAAAGTCCAAGTTATAAAATGGTTAGAAGAAGTGTGGTTGGGTAACCACAAAGGATGGCAGAGGTCCATCCCCCTCCTATAGATGAGGTAAAGGCATACCCATCATTGAACTCTATGTCTTATCAATATGGACATTATGATTTTATATTAATACAGTTTGGATGGACTAAGTCACCATTTCGTTTTATGGACGTGAGGAACAAACGATTAATGTAATATCTTGAAAACTTTATTGTTGTATTTATTTATAAAATCATTTTGTAATATTAATTCCATTAATACCGTGATAAATACTTGTGAATCATTGTTTACAGTCATCATGAAAAAATATTTTATGTTAAATTAAGAAAATTTTAATTCTAGCTACAAACATTTTATTTTGTAGGACACATTATCACCGTGGATGGAATCTTAGCTTATCATGTCAAGATAAAAGCATTCAAATAATAGCCACATCCAATTATTATAATTGAAATATGTAGTTTCCATGTTTTATTAGCTTACTATATATGTATTTCAAAAAATCTCAATAGGAAGAACAATTTACCATGATTTCACTTAAGGTGGTTAAGATCTTATGGAAAAAAGAATTTAAAGAATGTTTTGAATAATTGATGAGTATATTAGAAAATTCTCCAATAAATATTATTCCATCCAGATTGGATGTAATTATGATATATAGTGATTTATCAAATAATGGGTTTAGTTGTATCTATATACATAATTATATCATTATTTCTTATGTATCAATATAGTAAAATACTGAATAAAAATATCTAACATATAATCTTTTGTTCGTATCCATAATCATTTCATTATGTATATAGATGCATTATATTTATGGAGACTGATATGAGATATACATAGGTCATAAGGATCAAAAATACCAATTTTAACAAAAAATGGCTCAACATGAGGGAATGTTAATTTCTTGATCTACTCTTGAATTATAATTTCTCAATTCACTACCATCAAGTGAAGGAAAATAAGGTATCTTATGCATTCAATTTGAAATATCTTGGTGCATGAACCAAAATTACGATTTTTATGGATACTATGCTCATCGATATAATTATAATGGATATATGAATTATTATTTTAGAGGAATCATCAGTCATTTGTCAAATTATTTCTAAACATTATTTATAAGAATGGATAGATTTTCTCATTATGATAAAAAAAATTTAGAAGAATCATAAAGTCCTAAATTAGGAAAAACTGGTAAAATTCATTGATAATGGTAGAGTAATGAAAATATAAAAGATGTTATGTGTTTTATATATAACTAATGTGGAAAGTGAATAATTACATGATTCTAAAATGCACCCTGGAAGAATCAAAATATATATGTATTTGGATATATATTTTTGGTGGGATAATATAAATCCATAAATTCTAGATTATATATAATGATGATTAGTTTTTCAATAGGAAATGGATAAGTTATTTAATTTTAGTGGTTCCATAAAACCTCTAGCTATTACTATTTAGAAATTGGATGAGATAATTAGGTATGTTTTCACTATATTTCAAAGGTCTCTAATAAATACTGATTCTATTTGATTTATTGTTGTTTGCCTTATAAAAAATGCACATTTATTATCTAGAAGAGAGAATTTAACTCTTGAACATATTTTATAAATCTATATTAATTTTTTTTATTAAATCATTATTAACATAGTTTAATTGTGTTAATGATTCATGATTTACATCAATATTAGGGATTTTTCTCAAGAAGGATCTTGATATCGAGATTTTTTAATGAACCATTTATAATTTTGTAACTATGGATAGTCTAAAAAGAAATTTCTTATAGTAGATGGCATGATGAGGTTATTATCACATGAATTTTATAGTATATGAGATCAATATTTACATTTGATTGAGTTTTTCAATTAAAATATCTACCATTTAAGTATTCAAATAGTTACAATTCTATAGAATGAGATGTCATACTGAAGCTATGTTGGGATGAAGTTAGTGAAAGGAAACATAAATTCCAAGAAATAGTTAAATATATATTGATGAACATAGAGACTAATATGATACATATTAATGAATAACAATGTTGAAAACAAAAGATATAATTGGAACTGAATAAATGATTCGTAATTTCATGTGGGGGATCATGTTTTTATAAACGTATCCATATGTAAGGGTGTTATATAAATCGATAACAAAGGAAAACCACGGCCTAGTTACATTGATCCTTTAGAAATAAAAAAATTGGATATATGAAATACAAATGAAACTGATCCCTTCTAATGTATATGATGTGTTTCAAATCATATTATTGAGGACAAAAATGTTAAAATCAACCCATGTTCTAGCATCTAGAGAAATAGAGTGGGATTCTGGTCTATAGTACGATGAAAGGTCAATCCAAGTTCATTAAACTATAGAACATGTGTAATAAAATCAAATTAATTGACTGCTAAATGCTCTTTGGAGAAGTCATAAAATAGTGGAAACACAGTGGTAATAAGAGGAAGTCATGATAAACAACCACCCTCATTTTTAAAAAAATTAATAGCCTTTTAAATTTCACAGATCTAGTTTCTAATTGGTGGAATAATTTAACACATGGTATTCAATTATTATATGTAAAAACTTTTATTCCCATTTACTGTTGTAAAATTCACATTTTAATATTTAGTGGCACAAAAATTCTATCCAAATAGTCTGAATTTCAATTTTGAAATTACAATGCAAAAATTATTCTATATGTAATTTTGGAAATTTTCTCATATAAATATCTTTACTGAGTAATTTAATATGAATAATTTAATTTATCTTCAATTTAATTTATGTTAGGTATTTATTATCAATAAAAAAAATAAAAGATCACTTGGAGGTAAATAAACAAATTTTTTAAAAAACTTTTTCTTGTTCTTAATATATTTAATTTATGTTAATTGATTTAATGAGTAATAATGAATGAATTAAATGATATTTATATTTTAGATATCTAGCTATATGAATATAGTTTCTTATAATTATGACTATAAGACATAGAGTTATTGTAATATATTATTAATATTGAAAAATTAATTGACCAGAAAACCTGATTTTATCACTTTTTATAGTTTTTTTGGAATAAATATATTCCTCCTACATAAATTTATTTTTTTAAAATATATTCAAGATTTGGAATCAAATCTTATAAATTTGGAATATATTTCACTTTTTTATTTTCGACAATATTAACATTTTCCAATTTTAAATTTATCACATCTTTTAAGTGAATAATTTGAAAAAAATTATTAAAACGATAAAACAAGGCTTCCAATCATTCATAAAAATGATTATATTTAATTGGATGAGTTTAATTAAACCAAACCATTCATTTATAGAAAAATACGACATATTGTTGCAATTTTTCTTCGATAATGACAATTATATTATTTTAAGTAATGGAATATTCGAAAAATGTCACCCATTTTCTTTTAATGTATCTTATATATTAACATGTTGAAAATAAGTTATTGTGAATAAATATAAATTATATTTTTTTAAATAATTTATTTATATTTAAGGTGGCCATTTATTTTGATTTTTTTATTTTTGTATAATTACCTTAAATGCATATGCAACATTGAAAAAATGCATGTGCTCGTCATATAAAAATGAATATAAATGATTTTAAAAACATAAAATGTAATATTATTTGTGAGGAATAAAATTTCACATGAATTTTATTGTAAATAATAATTTATTATTTATGGTTAATAATTATACATTTAAATTTTTTTCTTTTATTGATGTCCATAAAGTCAACCTATTTGAATAGTTCATAAAGAGGATTTTATGGTATTTTATGTTAAATAATATTCCCTAAAATGATATAAAAATCCTAAAGATATTAAAATAGGTAAAAAAAAGGATGGATATGGTCAAATATTTCATCCCATGTCTATTTTTCCGAAGTTTTAAATAGAAGTAAACTTATAACACTCTATGTATGAAAATTGGTTACCATAGTTATGGTTATAATTTATTTATAAAAGGTTTTAACCAAATATTAGGTTAAAAATCACTATAAACCTATAAATTTGGGTGATGGTATTTTATACTAAACCAATAACAGTTTGGGAATTTTACGACATGGTTCCACTTGAACATGAAAACAATTTATTATATTTAAATCTATTAAGTAATTATATGTGTTTCTTTTCCCTCACTAATAAAATAGAACTTTTTCCACTCACTTATTCACAACTCTTTTAACACCTATATGTTTTTATAAAATATTTTCTTTCTAAATATTTTATTCATTTGAAGCTTGATTTTCACACAATTATGACTTTAAATGAACTGCAATAGGATCTTATAATAAAATTACCTTTATATTCAAGTTTTTAGGTTAGCAGAAATAATTATAACTAACTAATGGAAATGCTTTGTGAATTCATTGGCTATCAATTATTTATGAAAAATATAAATCAAGTAAATATTTTTATTTATGAGTGAATTATGTTTTGTAAGGAAATTATTGAGATATATACATATTATATACTTAATAAAACAATTTCTATATTCAAACAATGTATATTTTAGTCATAGGGTATGAATAAAACCATATTTGATGGATAAAAATATATTTTTTAATTAAAATGTTACTTTTACACATTTTAATGACAGAACCCTTTTAAATTAATATTTCAAAACATTAAATTTTTATATGAAAACATAAGCAGTTTATTTTGAATCAAGAGATAAAAATTTACATTGGATAAATTCCTGATGTTTTTATGATGACATTCTTCTTTTTAGGAATAGAAGAAATCGACTAGATTTTAATTGAAAATAATTTGTTTATTGAAAAAAATTATTTGGTTAAATTATATTATTGATTAGTTTCAAAGTATAAATAGAATAAATTTTTACGATATAATATAATTTATTTCATTTGATTTAATTTGACATTAAATTCAAATGTAAAAACATTTCAATCATTTCCAACATTTTGACTATTAAAACGCATTTTTTCATTTCAACAACATGATTAATTTGTAATTAATTACATAATCTTCTGTTTTTTGAATTTTTAAAAATAGATTTTATATTTAGAATTATTTGGTCCAAATTATGTAGATATATTTATTTTATTTTTGAGAAAAAAGAATATTAACTTCCTTAAATTTTATTACCACGAAAAAAGGGTAAATCAGGTAATAAAGGGTAAAAAACAATATTATAAAATTACCGTAACACTATTATTATTATAATTGTATTATTAAAATTTCCCTAAAACATAATTGGTTTGAAATGGTATCCATTGGAAGCCACTTGGATGAGATGAAGACATTTAATTTTTTTAATTTAATGAAACGTGAAATATGTCTCACTCAAACATTAATAATAAAAATATTTTTAATATAATGTTTTACAGAAGATAAATTTGATTATAAATAATAATTTTAAATCATAAGTGTTTTTATTTAGTAGTAGAATTTATTTTTAAGTTTTTGGAAATAAATAATTATCATAATGACTTATACTTTAATGATGAAAAAATTAATTATTTGATGAGAATCAATCAAACATTTTTTATTAAAATAATTATATCCCTAAAACGACTCAAATATTTGAAAAACCTTATTGGTTGCGCATATATTAAAAATAAGAATCCAAGTGTCTAATTATTAACCATTTGGATAATTATATAATATATTATAACACTTATATTTTTTTATTTAATGTGAAGGTAACTTCATTACATTCATTTTAAAAATAGTATAGTATTTTTTAATGTTGGGGTTTTCAAATGATAAATTCTACTATAAGTGTTATTATGAAATATAATTCATATAGATTGATAATATTATTTTATTTTGAATTTTTATTCCACAAATAAATATATTAAATAATTACACAAAATAGAGGTAGTAATTATTATATTAATGAAGAGATTAAATAAATTCTATTAAACATATTTTAATAAATATAATTTTTGATTGTTATTATATTAAATTAATTTTATAGATTACTTTTACCCCTTATAGATGAAATAAAATATTTCGATGTAGATTTATTTCTTATATAATTTTTTTAAAAAATCCATGAATTAAATAGTGTAAAAATTGACATTATTGATATTTTGTCAAAATAATTTTTTCTTAAAATTTTTAAATATCAAAAAACATTTATTTAAAACAAATAATTTTAATGATATGGTCTAATATATTCTAAATTATTCTTTTATGATCGAATTGGATTCGAATAAGTAAATATTTTACCCTTTTAATATTGAAGTATTTGTTACAATAGTTTAAAATTAAATTGAATAACTAAGTATTAATTTAAATGATAATTCTTAAATACACATAATCACTTGTCTAAAAATTATATGTTGATGATAATACAACCCTAGATCATCTAGTCTTTGAAATTGGGATATTTTTAAGGTTTTTATGTGTGGTTTTATTTTATTATAAATTAATATTTTTGAGGATTCTAAAAGTGCCCTTCACCTCAATTATAAAAGAGAACTTCTTCCATCAACGCTTCACTTCATTTTGAGCCTTAAAGATTGACCATACCCTACCCATTTCCCTATTCAACTTCCGTTAAAAATATTCTAGATTTCTTGGTCTTATTTAATGACCAACTCTAGTTCTATAAGAAGATATTTAGATGAGGAACATCAAAAAATAGGTAATATCATTTTTCGATTCATTCAAACTTTTATCCTCTTCTACTTCCACATCATCAATTGTTTCATTATAATGTAATAAATTCAATATTACTTATATAATGGCAGGTTATTATGGTTATGATACAACTATATTCCACCTTCTATCCATCCTATGAAAAATTAAATCGTCACGCATACATACGTACGACTTACCGTATCCATGCTCTGGTGTAATCCATTTTTCACCACTACCTTACATTAATGGGTATAATGATGGAGTTAATATATATATATATATATGATTAATATAAAAATATATTAATTCTCAGATACTATAAACCATCCACATCATTAACATTCTACAATTATTTGAATGATATCGTTGCTCGTGCATACCTATGGCTTACCATTTCCACGATGCGACATGGTTCATTCTACATAATCTTGATTTGGTCTACATAAACATCTATAAATCATGATTATATAAAATAATTGAATGAATATGTATGATATAAATTATACTAATACCATGATATAAAGGATATGGTAATAACCTAAAAATAGGAATAAGAACTTATCCGACAAAACTTGCATAAGAGCATAAAGTAGTTACAACCCAAATAACGAGCAACAATGAAATTTTACTATCAAACGGATGAAAATATGATCATAAATTTTATCATAATGGTTATTATGATTCTTGAATAAATCATTAAAATTATATAAATCATTATATAGGAGGTTCAGATACATACAAAGTATATCCGACCTAAGGCAATGTATAACATTTCAAATCTCATTTTTATCTAAGATTGATTATTCATAAGTATTTACTAGGGTATATTAATCATCCACATTCATGTTTCAGAAATATTTATTTCAAAGTATTTTTTTATCCTTCTATGATTTTTATATTTCAATTTTACACATTTTTGAATTTTTACTAAATCGTATGAATGAAATCTTTTGTTGCATTAGATATGAGGTACTTTTTGACTTTCCTCAAAAAATATCCATAGATATTTTTTAAACTTGTACGGAATGAACTATTTTTTATTCTTTCATAATGACTTATTTCCAAGAATCTTACCCTATAATCTTAAAATGTCATTTTCAAATAAAATTATTTCGTTTTAAATTGTATGGAATTTAGGGGAATGAAAACATTTTGGAAGAAGAATGGATATTTTTATAAAGAAATAATTTGAAATGTTTTTCCAAAATTATTTCCCATCTAAGATGACACTCTTTAAATAGGGTTGTATTTGTGTCCCTATTATTACTATGATTTCATTGTGTTTATTATCAAATTTTATTTCGGAAATCTATTGGGTTTATTTTTACTTTGATGGAATGATGTTTATGAAAAAAAATAATTTCATGTGTTATAATATGGTGATTGTTTTTATGATTTTGTGGCACATGTAAGAGTGGTTTCATTATGAGTGTAAATCCCTGGCCCTAGTTACCCAGATCCAGTGCATTATTTTAATGCATTGGCATGATTACAAGAAATCAGGTCCTTAAGGACCGATTAGTTTAGTAGTCTTGGAAAGGAGATTACATACATGGATGTTTCATTATACTCTATAACATACAAAACAATATAAATATTACTTTATGAATTCAATTATTATCTTATCATAAAAATGAAAATCAATCACAATACACATCTTGTAGTCTTGGAAAAAATAAAACATAGAAAGGTGTGAGCTCAGATGCTCTGTAATGATAACAATATAGCAGAATCTTCCAAAAATAATCATAAACATTTAAGGCAATGTATAAGACTAAAACAAAATCCTTTAAAACTTAAACATCAGCATAATATGTCAATGATAAAATCAAATAATTTCATTTACTTATTCACATGGATATTCTAATAGTTTAATAATCACATCCAATATTAATAGCCACTTTCAAAATGATGGAATGCATAATGCCAGACTTCATAACCACATAGTAAAGGCCTTATACCAAGACTAAAAATAATATTTTTCATGGAATTTTTCCAAGGCACAATTTTTTTTGATGAGACCCACCGATGCATCGAGGATCTATATCGGTCTCCACCCATCACTTACAAAGCCCAAGTCATTCCTTATATGAAAAGGTTTAACCATAACATAAAAATTTGTATTAAAACTAGAATACTAAATTTCAACATTTTATCCATAAACCATAAATATTATAAACATAAAAGATCCATAGTAAAACATATCATAAAAAATTTAATATAATATGGAAGATTTGTATCATAAAAAAACAACCTCGATCAAGAATAATATCGTAGAAACTATGTTAACATAGTTGAAAATGATAAGTAAAAATATTTTGTAAAAATATCACATTTTCATGAAATCATTTAATGGTCACATAATTTATAAAAAAATTCATTTAAAAGATAGTTTTGAATCAATCTTTCAGATACCACTTTGAAATTTTTGAAAGGAATTATCATTTTAAAACATGGACATCAATGAAAAAGGTTTAGAAGATGAAATCATTAAAACACTTAAAATGTTGTTTTAGTAAAAAGGAACCTTAAAATAATCCCTTTGAAAAAAATTTTATGAAACATGGACATGGATAATAAATATTTCCCAGTAGATACTTACGTAATAACAACCTCAGATAATAAAGAGATTGTGAAATTAACCCTTACCTTGCACTTTCCTTTGGTTGAGGGTTCGTTTAACCTCATGTATAATTTCCATAGTATGTTATTAAATTATAACAGAACAATATTAAAATTTATTATATCATACATTATTCATTTATGACTTTATACTACCCATTTAATAATGATTTTCATGTTAAATTAACATTTTGGGTAATAGTCGCTTTCTTTATCGTACATGTTTTAACTTATTATTATTGATTATATAATTTATATCATGATTTAAATACTTTCAGAATATAAAACATGATTTATATATCATATATATTTTGAATTTAAAAATTTATAATAGATAGATATATCAAATGGAAAACACTATTTATGGAGACGGTAGGTCGTACGAATGCATAAACGGTGTTTCCGTTTTCGTATCGTATTAAACGGAACTAACTGAATAAGATATATGTAACCACATAAATATATATATATATATATATATATATATATATATATCCAGTAGAATTATTATTTCATATATTATATACTTATCAATGATATATATTTTTATAATCATCGTTGAATGGTGAACGTGGAAATGAATCTCATCGCATCATGGAGACTGTAATCCATATGTACGCACGAGAGAAAATATCATTATATTTATGGTGAAATAATATGTAATTTGATGTTATATAATATTAAAATAATTATTAAAACTTTATATTTATTATTTAGATTAGTTATACTTGTTATTATATCCATCCAAATAATGAAGTTTTTAAATAACAAACTACACCACAACCTGGAGACGGTAATCCGTACGTATGCACCTATGGTGACTTTGTGATTTATAGGATCGATAGAGTAATAAAAATGGTAGTATAATTTTCATAATAACATCAGTGTGTATATAATATATTGGATTTATTATTTTAGTATGGAAAAAGTGGAAGTGGAAGAAGAAAAGTACTTGAAAGAGGTGATGAAATAATTACCTCTTCTCCAGGTTCTTCCTTTTGATTTGATCAATAGGGCTACTTAATATGTATTTATAACCAAATTAAGGCCACTATAATTAATGGAGGAATGTTGGGAGGATATGTGGGTAGGTTCTGTCTAATATAAAAGGATTTGGAGGAGTGAAATTAATAGAAGGGGAAGTTCCCTTTTATAAGAGAGGTGAGGGTCACTTTAGGAAAAGCATGAAATATTATTTTATAATAAAATTATTTTCGGTTTCTAGTGTATCCAAATGAATTATTTAGAGGCTAAGGTGGGAATGGGTCGAAAAAATCTCAACTAGTAGGTTTTACAAAGGTTTAGTTCATCATATTATCCTTATCTTTTAGATTTAACTCTTAGTTAAATAGTTTGACATTTACCATGTCTCTTTGTATTTTTATATTATATGGTAAATAATATTATTATAACAAGACAAGAAAACCTCATGTGATTAATTATTAATATATATAACTATATCTATGTGCTTTAGCCAATCCTTAGATTTTTAAGAATATTATATCAATTAATAATATATTATTTCGTTTAAAAACTCCATTATGTCAATTTTGACACTATTTAGTATTTGATTTTTTTGAAAGCCATAGAAAAATTAATCACCTTGAATAAAATTTATTTAACCAGCCCTAACATGTAATATTATCCTATAAAATTAGTTTAATTAATCAAAATCCTCAAATTAAATTTATTTGGATATTTATAATATCAATTATTTTAATCTTTCATTAATAAGGTAATTACTGCATCATCATTGTGTAATAAATAAATTAAATTATTTAATTTCTAAAAATTATAAATAAAATACAATTATGTAGGAATTTTTTAATTTTTATAATGAATATTAATAGTATAATTTATCTTATGTATAACCCTATATTAAAAATCGTTTAGTTATTACACATTGAATTTAACTCTTTTAACTCTTCTTTAAATAAAATATTAATAAATCTCATAATCTTATCTAAGTGTATAAAAGAGGGTAATATATTATTTTTTAGTTTATTTATCATCAAATTAGACTTATCCAATAGTATTTGGCCATGTGTTATGGTAATTATAATTTCATTTCCCCCTTAATTACCATATTTACATTTAACCGTGGTAAATAAAAGTCAAAATTTACTATTCTCCAAAAATTATTTTTATCTTATTGAACAACATTTTACTTGTTGATGTCAATTTTTCCTCAAATATCTTTTAAATTCAACTAATATAAGAGGTTAAATTATGTTTTATGAAAAAATTTAAATGTTCTTAGAAGGTATGTAATAGACAGTAAAATGTTCAATAAAATTATATATGTATATATATATATACTTATTATAAACTGACTAAAATGAATAAATTTAACCATATGTAGGTATTATGTTTCTATTTTGACCAAAATAAATTAAAATAAAATAACTAATTATTTAAATAAAAATTCGGTTTTAAATAATAATGCGGTGTTTTTCATTATTCATCACAAATTGAAAGTTTTTAGATAAATAATAAAAATTTACCCAAAGATAATTTTGATATTATGAATTAAAAAATGTAGTCTATTTTAAAAAATTCAAAATATAGATGTTTCATTTATTAATTTAAAATTAATTCCCGATGTCAAAACCAAAAATTGGGTTTTTTAAAATTTAAAACTATCAAAAGATTGACTTGTGTTTATGCCAAATTTAAATGTGAAATTACTTATAATTACCTATGTTGTATAAAATGATAAAAATATAATCGTATTATAATTACATGCCATTCAAATTCACAATTTATCACTATAAATTGTTTTGATTAAAAAATTTGTTTTATATTAAAACACATTATTTTTCACTATTCATCAAAATGTGAAATTTATATGAAAAGTACCAAAAATTTATCCAAACAATATTTTTATGTCCCGCTTCTAAAAAAAATTATAATTTCATTAAATTGAATATATAAAAGTGTCAAATATTGGTTTTAAAATGGGTTCTCCATTAAAAGGCGGCAAAATTGCATTTTTTTAAAATAATTATTTTATCCGAAAAAAATGAATTTTGTCTTATATTATGTTTAAAATACAAATAATATGGATTTTAAAAATATATAGATTATATATGATTCAAAATTCAGTTAATACTATTCATAACTGCTTTTTGAACGGTTAGTTTAGTAAGTTGTGGTGCGCTAGAAATTGGTGTTGCATGTAGCACAAGCTATTAAATTACATTAATGAGATAACTTACTATGAAATATTGGGGTTTTACATTCTCCTCTCCTTGAATAAATTATGTCCTCGCAATTTCAAATTGTTCTTCGAAAAGGATAAAAATTGAAAAATACATTTGTGGAAAACCCACATCAAAAATTGGTTTAATAAAATTTACTCTTAATATGAGGGAAAGGGAAATGAAAAAGTCCCCACAAAATTATGTTCTCAATTGGGAGAAAATTGGTGGAAATTAGAGACACATAATTGGAGGAGAAACGTAAATATTTATGGGGAGCGATTGAGGTCATCAATCACAAACAAGTGTAAAATTGACAGCCTCAAAGCCATCAATCTAAGTTGATTATGAAATATCTTCAGCTCAAAAAACATAAGGTGTTAGGATAACACGTTTTTGGTTTCAAGATCCATTCCCTAAATATTAAGAATTAATTTATTTATAGAATAAGAGGAAAAAATATACTTGAAAATAAGAGTTTCATCCTTCAACTAATTCATACCACAAACTCATATTTCACTCCAATAGATAATATATTCCAATGTATTCTATTTATCCTAATCATATATGGTTTAAAAAATAATTAATTTATAATTCACTTGTCAGACTAAAAAACTACATTATACAAGCTAGGACATCACATAGGCTAGTGGTATGTGATGCAACCTTGTCACCCTTCGGTTGCAGGTTCAAGTATCGCAGCCTTGCCAGACGTTATAGGTTGTCGCCTGTCCTCTATGTTGTTAGTTTAATTTTAATACAAAAATAATCTCAAGAAATTATTTAACCTTAAAAATCGTATCCAATGTCATACATAACAGATTCCATCCTTTAGACTTATCCAAAATATTTTTTTCAAAACTCAAATTTCAAAATTTATAAGGAAGGTAAGCACTGTGAAGATCCTTTTTTCCACGTAATAACATGTGAATACCTTCATCATGTACTATTTTAAAACACGGTAACACCATAGATTATCATATAACCATATTTATTACATTAATAGTCTCTTATTCCGAATAGAGTACTAGATATACTCATTATATCAAAAAAATGTTGTAAACACCAACAATAATGGAATATACAAATCATTAATAAACATCAAGGTAGTGAATAATATCCAAAATAATTTATCCAAATCAATCATATATTATTCCAAAATCACTACCTCAGTATCAGAATCATATTAAGGTTTATCTTTCTCTCAACCATATATTTTCCAAAACATTTACCTACCATTGAGTCACTTTTCTTGGTTCCACACAATCTCAAGTCCTTAATGAAATAGTACTGTAGTATAATCCATATACACTCAATAATTCTTATAACATGTACATAATTAATACAATACTCATATGACAAAATAATTTAATAATAACATAAGTAATATAATCATTCCTATTTTCTTCAGTAGTATCATAACATGATTATTATCTAATAGCAAAATTTGGGGTATACTCTGGTGAGTTGGACATTGCTTTTCGTAGTGTACCAACTCCTTGTAGATGAATAATTGTACTTTTGAAACCTTTTTCTTACCCATGAAATCACATAGTTAGTGTCCTTTTTCTCCACACTTATAACAAACTCCCATTCCCTTCAATCATTTACTAAGGTGATTTTTCCATAGTTATCATATATGGGAACATCCTTCTTTCCCCTCTTCCCTTTATTCATCTTTATCTCTTCCATCATTTTCTTTTCTTTCTTCCCTTCAAAGACATAGGAATCAGATAATTCTTTACTTATATTATTAACAAATGATACAATTTATTCATATAATGAAGTTACATGGGAGACTATTTCCCCTTTAAATGTTTTCCTAATACCATGAAAGATATGATCCTTCTTAATCTTTCGATCATGTATATTACTAAAATTCATATTCCTTCTACTATGCACCATTTTTAAATAATGACATACAGTAGGTTAGTCTAAGAATCACAATTCACAATTCCAAACATGTAATTACATAACGCAAATTGAAAAGATTATGCATATAATATATAATCATAAAATTTTTCTTTGAGGAAATATTTACCCCTAAATACTTCATAATGTCTTATAATGAAAATATGAATTATCCTAAGAATATCCCCTGAGAGTGTCGTAACCATGATTGAAGGAAAGACCTATGTCGTGTAACAGGATACCCTGGGTCCAGCTCAAAACTCTTTGTTGGAGTTTTCACTGCTAGGTACATCAGTGCTAGAGCTTCCTCTACTTGCTCGTATCTAGACAGAGATGTATTGCTTGTAAAATTCACAAAATCTCTATATTACAAAAATTATAAGATGTTCTTCTATACAAATCATCAAAGTATATATTGGGGAAATGTTCCCTAATAAGAGTTCTCTAAATCTAGTTTCCAATGTTATTACCAAAAATTCTCTGATACTAACTGTAACGCCCCTAACCCAGTTACCCAAAGTCAGTGGATTATTTTAATACATTGGCATGATTACAACAAATCGAGTCCTGAAGGACCGATCGGTTTAGCAGTCTTGGAAAATAGATTACTTACATGATTGTTATATTACACTTTATAACATACAGCACAATATAAATAATATTTTATGAACTCCATTACTCCCTTAGCTTAACCCTACATATCAATCATAATACACATATTGGAATCCTGGGAAAATTAATACATAAAAAGGGGTGAGCTCAAATGCTCAGAAAGGTTAATAATATAGTAGAATATTTCATAAATAGTTATAAACATTTATAGACATGTATAAGACTTAAACAAAATCATTTTAATCTTATACTTCAACATACCATGGAAAAGATAAAATCAAATAATGTCATTTATTTATTCACATGGATATTCTACTAGTCGAATAATCACATGAAATATCAATATCCACTTTCAAAATGATGGAATGGATAATGCCATACTTCATAACCACATAGTCAAGGCCTTGTGCCAATACTACAAATAATATTTTGTCAAGGCCTTATGCCAAGATACTAGTTTGTCTCATTAGACATACCGATGCATAGAGGAGCTATAGTGGGCTCCACCCATCACTTACCATGTCCAATGCATTCCGCATATAAAAAATATCAAACATAACATAAACATTCATAATAGAACTAGAATAAAAAATGTCAATAATTTATCCATAAACCATGAATGGCATAAAAATTACACATCTATAGTCAAACATATCACAAAACCGTCAATACAATATGGAAGATTTGTTTTATAATAAATAAACCTCAATCATGAATAATATCTTGTAAAGGATTTTGACATAGTTGGAAATGATCAGTAAAAATATTTTATAAAAATATCCCATTTTCATGAAATCATTTAAAGGTCACATAAGTTTTAAAGGAATTCATTTAAAAGATAGTTTTTAATCAAAGTGTCTCATACCACTTTGAAACTTTTGAAAGGAATTAACATTTTAAAACATTCATGTCCATATAAGTAAATCCTTAAAATGATTTTGAAAACATAGACATTAATGAGAAATGTTTAGAAGAATAAATATTTAAAACATTTAAAATGATGTTTTAGTAAAAAGGACCCTTAAAAATAATTCATTTGAAAACTATTTTATGAAACATGGACATGTATAATAAATATTTCCTTATAGATACTTACATAAAAACAACCTGGGATGATAAAGAGATTGTGAAATTAACTCTTACCTTGCACATTAATTTCATTGAGTATACGTTTAACCACCTGTATAATGATCATAGTATGTTATTAAATTATTACAAAACAATATTCATATTTATTATATCATACATTATTTATTTATGACTTTATACTATCCATATAATAATTATTTCAATGATAAATTATCATTTCTTGTAATAATTAGTTTATTTATCTTTCATGTTTTAACTTATTAGTCTTCATCATATCATTTAGGTCATGATTTAAATACTTCAAGAATATTATAATTTATTTATATATCATATATATTTATAATATAAATATTTATAATAGATTGATATATGAAATGGATAACACCATTTATGGAGATGGTAGGTCGTACATTTGCATAAACTCAGTTTCCATTTTCATATTATATTGAATGGAAATAAGTGAATAAGATATATGTAAGAACATATATATATATCCAGAAGCATGTAGGATCGAAATAGTGATGTAGATGCTCAATATACAAGAGGGGGGGTGAATTGTATACTTTAAAAATTCCTTTGGAACCTTTAAAGTTAGTTAAGAATAACTATGTTTTCCTTAAGAGAAGGAAAGGGCTAAGTTTAACAAAGTTAAACTAAGTAGATTCACAACACCTCTAATTCCAAAAGCAAACTTGGAAAGAGATTCCAAACGTAGGATCCGGAAATATGGTTCCGGCAACTAAAACTTAACAAGAGATTACAATATGAGATTCTACCTTAAAGCGTATTGAATCTAAATGAAACAGAGTATAAGTAAGGAAGTATAAGAAGGTTATACATTCCTTATTTTACAAAATGCAGCTGAATAAAAACATGTACTAAAACTACTAGTAACAAGATATAAGTCTTTTAACCCAAAGAGAAGGGTATCCAACAACCTTGGATAAAGGTCCCTTGATTTATACTTTCAAGAAAGTATTTCATACCCACACCAGGGTAAGCCCTCGATACGAAGATCGGAGTCTCTGTGTTGCTATCCCCGCAAGCCCTCAACTTCAAGGTAGTTAGAAACCTCTGTCTTCCTCAGCAAGGAAGCCCTCAAACTTCAAGGTAGTTGGCACCTCTGTCTTCATATCCCCGGAAGCCCTCGAATGTAATCACCAACATTCGGAGTCGCACGAAGCTTTGAGAGTTAATAATAGTCGCTCTCTCTAGAAATCACTTCAAGAAAATTAGTCAGCCTTTCAGCACTTTTTCAGCAATGAGCTCTTTCAAATGAGCTCCTATTTATAGGTAAGGTCGGCTCCTTCTCCAGCGGTCGTATTTTCCTTAAAGATCGGAGGGACCTGTACACGTGTCACTTAGACAATGGTTAGTTTATAACAAAACAGAAGACATCGTTTTATAACAAAACAAGTGTAACAGAATGTACGACATCGTTTTAATTATGAATCAAAGGTTCGGAATGAACGCTTCGGAGTAAAGGTTCAGAGTGTAATGAAAATAATAAGAGTAGAAAAATTTTAGAAGTGTAAGAAATATAAATGTTCGGAGTCTAACAAATATATTTTTCGGAGTCTGAATTAATTCAGAGTGTATAAAACAAAGATACTCAAATTCTGTTTAATAGGTGAATTCGGAATGAGAATTCGGAATAGGAATTTGTCGTCAGAAATCGTAATGAGAATTCATCATCAGGATTCGTAATGAGAATTCGTCATCAGAATTCGTAATGAGAATTCGTCAACAGAATTCGTAATGGGAATTCTTCATCATAATTCGTAATGAGAATTCTTCATCAGAATTCATATTGGGAATTCGGAATGGGATTTCTTCATTAGAATTCGTAATGAGAATTCATCATTGGAATTCATAATGAGAATTCTTCTTCAGAATTCGTATCCTGAATCTAGAATAGAACTTAGTCAGAGTTCATATCCGGAATTCGGAATGAAACTTCTTTATAGTTCTTATCCAGAATCCGAATCCTAAAACAGAATTCTTTATATCAAAGTTTCAATGATTCCGAGAAAATAGAAATGAATCCAAATTTCATACTTAAGAAAAATATAGATGAAAATTTTATAAGGATAATTTTTCATATGAAAGAGAATTTCTTTATAAAAGCAATTTTTCTTAAGAAATCAATTTTTCTTATAAAAGCAATTTTCCTTAATGATAAGGTGTTTGTGATTTTCAAAACAAGAAGGAATGGAAAATTCATAAGGAAAAACTTATTGACTCAACAATCTCCCCCTTTTGGGAAAGCACAAACATCCTTACGAAAAAGAAATTCTAAGAAGAAAGAAAAACATTAAGGCTTATCTCCCTTTGCTTTAAGGATATTGATAAATACGACTAACTCCCCCTTAGGCTTTGAAACTCTAAGGATCGTATTCAGATTTCCGGAGTGATAAATAAGAAGGTCTTCTTTAATGAAAAAGCCCCCCCTAAACAAACTCTTATTTAGAGTTTTTTTTTCTTAAGGATATTTTTCTTCTCCCCCTTCGATAAACTCTTATTAGAGTTCTTCTCTTTCTTACGGATCTTTTCCTTCTCCCCCTTTGTGATTTTCAAAAAGAACTGGAGGGAATGAAAAAAAAACAAAGTACCTGAAATATTAGTAATGACAACAAAAGAAACGAGAGGCACAAATTTCATTAGGTTTGAAATATCGACAACAAAGAAAAAATTACAACAAAAAGATCGGATTTGGTTATTTCGGATCTTTTTCCTTTGACATGAGCCCCTTTAGAATAGTCTTGATCTTCTTTAGGTCTTTATGATCTTCTTCATCTTGCTTCTCTAAGACAACTATTCTTGCGGACTGAGCTACAATTTTTTCTTCCTGGGCTTTTAGCTTTTCTTCCTGAGCTTTGATCTTTTCTTCCTCAGCCTTCATCCTTTCTTCAAAATCAATCCGATGATCCCTTTCAAACTTCCAGTTTTGAGAAACGGAATTCAACTTCCCATTCAGATCTCTCACTTCTTGAATCCGTAAGTTCTTTTCTTCTGTCAACTTCTCTTCAAAGGATGCAGTTAACTCATTTATCTTCTTGTCCTCGGTCTCAAAAGAATCTTTAACATTGTCATGAAAATCATCGAACAACTTCATCTCTTCCATAGTCTTCTTCGACCAGTTTGTCATCCTCTTGCAAGATCTTCATATGAGCTTCATAACCAACAAAAAACGTTTTGAACTGAGCCTCAATCTCAACGCACTTGTCCATAACCATAGATACGGAGTCAGTTTTCTGATTCAACGCATGTTGGAGCATCTGGCATCTTGAATCAATACTTGAGAAGGTCGGAATGGTTCCCACCAACTTCTTTAAGGACTGAACAACAAAGTCATGCCCCAACGAAGATGACTCCGAATATGAAACTTTTCTTGGAGAAATTTCTTCTTCAACAAGTTCAAGCTTTCTCTTTGAAGAGCTACGGACTTCCTTCCTCTTCCTTACTTATGAGCTCGGAGTATCGGCAAGAATTTTCTTTCCCTTGTTTTTTTTACGGAATTGAATCCTATTCTGGAGTTCTCTTCCCGCTATCAGAAACATGAACAACATTATCTTCTTCATCAGCGACTTCCTGAACACAAACCCCTACGATTTACTTCTGAGAAACATCAAGTAAAATATGTTCTTCTTCTCCATGATAAGTCCCTTCTTCTTCTCCTTTCTCTTCTTTCATTGTTGGAGTAACTAGCTTCGAAGATTCAGCTTCTGAAGTTCGGAGTGATAAGTGTTCCGAAGGTGTCCCCTTGTAATCATCTACTTGTTTCAGCACATCTCTGGTTTCACCACTTCCTTCAGTACCATCTTCTACTTGTTCCACTTGCTCAACTTGCTCTACTTTCTCAGTATTCTTAGCAACAGCTTCTTTCGGATCAACAAAATTTCTTCCTGGAGTCTCAGGTAAAGATTTCAAGGAGAAATATCTCGGAACAGGAATAGTTGCTGAAATGATTTCATTGAATTTCAACAAATCCTGAGCTACCTCAGCCTCAGACATATTCTTCTTGAGCTTCTTTTGCTTTGCTTGTTTTTCAAGCTCATCAGCAGTTTTCTCTTTTATGGCCTTAGCCTCCGCAGGGTCCAATCCGAACTGCGGATCCCCTCCTTTCCTTTTTTCTTTATCTTCTATCCACTTCATAACTACCTCATCAGGATAGGCTTTCTTCTTCTTAGGTTTTGGAGGTGCGGAATGGACTTCCTTAGACTTAGGATTCTCTGCTTCTATTTACACTTCTTTCAGCTTTCTCTTCCTTACTGGCTTAGATGATTCTGGTTCAGCATCCTTTGGAGCCGCTTCTTCTTGATTTGGAAAATCGAAGAACTCACCAGTTTCTTTGTTGAAAGCCACATCCATCCTCTTAAGAGTACCATCACTGACCAGCATGATCTTGCAAACACTTGGCTTCGATTTTCAAGCCTCCTTGAATGACTCAAGGCACCGAACAATCAACTTGGAGAGGATTGATGGATACATAATAATCTAAGCTCTCAGATTTCCTTTATTCAAATTTTCAATAGTAATAAGAATGTGCTTCATCAAGTTAAACTTCCTTATATTTATCAGGAAATCTAAGATATAGATCTCACTTTTCTTCAAGCTATCTTTATCACCTTTCCTCGGTACGATAAGTCCTTGTACCCATAACTCCAGAATCCTGAAATTTGTAGATAAACTGGCAATCTTCGGAGCCTTGTCATCAGCCAGTCCGAGAGTTTCTAAGGCTTTTTCCTTATCGAAGCTACCCTTAGAGTCTGGCCACACATGTGAAATAAATTCGGCTTCTCCTTCATAAGTCAGTCCTACCAAGCTTGCAGCCTTGGTGTGAGAAAGCTTGTAAGTCTTTCCATAAGACTTAAAAGAGAACTTCTCCCTATTATCTTCCTTAAAGAAGGAAACTGATTCATAGAGCTCAACAAGTAAGTCTGAATACACTTCATCTTGGTTCCCGGTTTTTGACACCGCAACATCTTCCTAGCCATTCAACATAATGTTCTTTGAAATAAGGGAATCATAGTTGTTGATGAAATCCGGATGGACTAACCTTTCTCTGTAAACTAACCATTGAGAAATTGACTTAGTGGATGACATTTCTTGAGACGCTAACTCTGCAGACATTCGGATCTGTAATCCTCTGAGATGTTCAGAACGGAGAAATCTGAGGTTCAGAACGGTCTTAAAACAGAGGGGCAGAGCTTCAGGACACGAGAGCTTGAAATCGATGTGGGATGAGTATTTGGGTCTCCTTTATATAGGCAATGAGATGACGGTTCACCTTCCACAGTTGATCTAACGGTTGGAATAAGCTGAGATCAGATCTGACGGTTGAAAGATTGAATCCGATCTTTTTGAGGTTTTTATTAAAACAAGGAATTTAAGAAAACTATAATATGAAAACATAATAAAAGAAAATGCCAGCAAGTAATGTATGACTACAAAAACATGAGTAAGGAAATCATACCTTTCGGATTGGCTGAGGAGGATTATTCGTAATGGATAAAATAAAAAGATGATTACGAAAAAAACTTTATTATGAAAAGACAAAGTTCTCAAAAATTTACTACGTAAAACAATCTCATTATGAATAAAACTCAGTACGCAGAAGTCAATACGAAAAACACATTAAGAAAAAAAAATTAGTACAAAAATCTGGTTATGAAACTTCCAGTACGTAATTTTCCATTCCAGAAATTTTTAATAAGAACACTTCCATTCAAGAATTATTCTATACAAGAATTTCCATTTTGAAAATTTTAGTTCCGGATGTTCCATTCCGGAAATCGTTGTTCCGAAAAGTTTGAAAATAAATTTTGAAAAACTTTTTTAAACAAACAATCAAATGTACTCCCCCTATGAAAAGGAGTTTATTACTATAGGGAGATTTTTTTTAACAGAAAGTTAATTAAGAAAGATTACCTTACGGTTATCATTCCTAACTTCTGTTTAATATATTCAAATCTAGCAGAAGGCAAAGGTATTGTGAAAATATCAGAAAGTTGATCTTGCGTTCCGATAAACTGAAGAATAATATCTCCTTTAAGTGTGTGATCCCTAAGAAAGTGATGCCTAATATCTATGTGTTTTGCATTGGAGTGATGTGCAGGGTTTTTACTGAGAGCAATGGCACTCGTGTTATCAGAAAAAATTTGAGTTTTAGAAAAACTCAGGCCATAGTCTGTGAGTGTGTGTTGCATCCACAACACTTGTGCACAACAACTTCCAGCTGCTACATATTCAGCTTCAGCAGTGGAAAGTGCTACAGAATGTTGCTTCTTGCAGGACCAAGAAACTAAAGAATCTCCTAAGAAATGACAAGTTCCGGATGTACTTTTTCTATCCATTCTACATCAACCAAAGTCAGCATCAGAAAAGCTTTTTAGAACAAAATCATTTCCAGAAGTATAAAATAATCCTAAATCCATGGTTCCCTTAAGGTAGCGAAAAATTCTTTTTACCGCCTTTAAGTGAGATTCCATAGGATTGGATTGATATCTTGCACACAAGCATACTGAGAACATTATGTCTGGTCGACTAGCTGTTAAGTATAGTATACTTCCTATCATACCTCTAAAAGATGTTTGATCTACTGGTTTCCCAGCTTCATCAAGATCTAAAGAGTTTGAGGTACCAATGGGAGTACTTATACTCTTAGTGTTGTCATAGCCATACTTTTTAAGAAGATCTTTAATATACTTATTTTGAGATATGTAGGTTCCTTCTGGTTTTTAAGAGATTTTAAAACCAAGGATATATGTTAACTCACCCATCATACTCATTTCAAACTCAGATTTCATTAGACTTGGAAAAGAGTTAGTCAAATATTGCTGAGTTGAACCAAATATAATGTCATCAACATAAATTTGAACAATAAAAACATTTTTCTTATCTTTCTTTATAAAAAGGGTTGGATTTGCATTTCCCTTAACATAGTTTTTTTTGAAGCAAAAATCCAGTGAGTCTATCATACCATGCTCGTGGGGCTTGTTTAAGGCCATACAAAGCTTTTGTAAGTCTAAAAACATGATCAGGATGTTTTGTATCTTCAAATCCAGGAATTTGTTCAACAAAAACTTCCTCTTGAACATAACCGTTAAGAAAAGCACTTTTCACATCCATTTGTAAATGTTTGAAATTAAATAATGCTGCAAAGGCAAGTAGAATACGGATAGATTCAAGTCTAGCTACTGGAGCATAGGTTTCTTCATAGTCTATTCCTTCTTGCTGATTATAGCCTTTAGCAACAAGTCTAGCTTTATTTCTTAATATGATTCCATTTTCATCACATTTATTTCTGAAAACTCATTTAACTCCAATAACAGAAGTTTCCTTAGGTCTTTCAACCAAGGTCCAGACATTATTCCTTTTGAATTCATTTAGTTCATCTTGCGTTTCTTTAATACAATCATCATCACCTAAAGCTTCATCAGTGCATTTAGGTTCTAATTGGGAAAGAAATGCTAGATGTTCTACTTCATTTCTTAAGGAACTTCTAGTCCTTACAGGTTGATTTACATCACCAATGATACTATCACTGGGATGATTCTTAAGAAACACCTGTTTTGGGTTTTGTAAATCCTGTTCATCAACATAGGGTAGAAAGTCTTGTGGGGTAAATGTTTCAGAAGTATCTTCTAGAACATTATCCTTATTAGAAGGTTCTTCTATCAAAGGTTGATATTCAGTTTTTGAAAACACATCCGACGATGTAAGTTGAGATGGTTTAAAAACAAAAGGATCTGACTCATCAAATTTACATGTACTGTTTCCTCAACAGTGCAAGTATTTTTATTAAAAACTCTATAAGCCTTAAAGGTTGTGGAATATCCTAAGAAAATCCCTTCATCAGACTTCGGTGTGAATTTATGTAAGTTATATTTAGTATTAAAAATGAATACTTTTCAACCAAAAACCTTGAAGTAGGATAGTCTAGGTTTTCTACCATTCCATAACTCATAAGGAGTTTTATTAAGAAAAGGTCTAATCAAAACTAGATTTATAGTATAACAAGCAATACATATAGCTTTAGCCCAGAAATGTCTAGCAATAGAATATTCACTCAACATGGTTTTAGTTATTTCTTGAAGAATTCTATTTCTTCTTTCAACTACACCATTTTGTTGAGGAGTTCTAGGTGCTGAAAAATTATGAGTAATGCCTTTCTTACTACAAAAAGTTTCAAAATCAGAATTTTTAAATTCTTCTCCATGATAACTATGAATAGTTTTCAATGGAAGGATTTTCTCATTTTTAAATTGAGCTCTAAAACTTTTTAAGTAAGAAAAAGCTTCAGATTTCTTAGCTAGAAAATAGACCCAAGTAAATCTAGTGTAATCATCAACTAGGACAAACACATAGTATTTGCCTCCAATGCTTCCAGTTTGTGTTGGACCAAAAATATCCGTGTGCACTAACTGTAATGCATCGGTTGTTGAGACTTCACCGATTGACTTAAAACTAGATTTATGTTTCTTGCCATATTGACAAGGATCACAAATTTTAGAAGAACCAAAACTAAGCTCCGGTAGATCCTTAACTAGTTTATTCTTAGAGAGTGTACATAGGTTTCTAATATTATAGTGTCCTAATCTTCTATTCCATAACCAAGAATGATCTTCCATTGCACTTAGGTAAGGTAAATCTTGGATTCTAAGATCTTCTAAGTTTAAGGTGTAAACATTCTCTTGCCTGTTGACTGAGAGAATAAATTCTTCCTTGGAATTGTGTACTAAACACTTATCATTCCTAAAATTCACAAGGTAACCTTCATCACATAATTGAATTATGCTAATGAGGTTGTGCTTAAGACCCTTAACAAAAAGAACATTTGAAATCAAGGTTTTACCAAGAAAAACAATATTACCGATACCAACAATCTCTCCCTTAGCATTATCTCCGAAAGTTACCTTTCCTCCTTTCGTTTTGATAATCTTTTCAAAAATGATTTTATTACCAGTCATGTCCCGGGAACATCCAATATCCATTTACCATGTATAGTTGCTGGTACTCTCTTTGTTTTCCTGAAATTAATAAGAAAATTAGATTTTCGGAATCCAAACTTGTTTGGATCTGAGATTTCCAGACAATAAAATTTTAGGAACCCACATCTTCTTATAAAAGTAAGCTTTGTGAAATCCTAGAGATTGGGTTTTGTTTAAGGAACAATTCTTTGCCCAGTGACCACCACATTGACACTTGAAACAAAATGGGGCACTTTGAGGAACAAAATAATTGTTACTGAAAATAGGTTTTGCATGGGTATAACCAAATCCGAATTTATTTATTAAAGGTCATATTTGGGAATACATCTTATCAAAATTTTCTTTACCATGGGTAAAGTTTGATAAACACTTCTTTAAGGAAAAAATTTTGGACTTGAGTTTTACAACCAAATTTTTATCCTCAAAATCATTAGTTTTTGAAATAGAGTTAGGCTTGAAAACATTTTTATTAGAAATTACTTTTTCTAATTCTTTAGAAAGTTTATTCTTCTCAGAACTTACTTCCTCAAGATTTTTTGAAATACTTTCAAAATCAGCATTTTTCCTATCAAGATCTTTAGAAAGATCTGATATCTCTTTTGTAAGAATAGAATTCCTAGAGTTTTCCTTATCAAGTTTCTTACTGAGTTTGGAATTATCAATCTCAAGAAGTTCAGCAAACCTAGAGACTTATTCATAAGTAGGTAAAGTCTTTTCCTCATCAGAAGATGATTCTTCATCAGAAGAGTTATAATACTTACTATCATTAGAATTTAAAGAAACATTGGTCAATGATTCAGCATTTTGTACCTTAGCCAAAAGACAATGATTATCAATAGTTAATCTGGCTATAAGACCAATATTCTTCTGTCCTAAAGATTCATAATCAGAAGATTCATCTGAAGAGTCACCACCACTGGCACTCCAGGTGTCATTAGCTTTCAGAACTTTCTTAACTTTAGCTTTATAATACTTCTTCACGTTCCTGTCTGAATGCTTTTCTTTTCTTTCTTTCTTTTTGAGCATAGGGCAATGTGGTCTAATATGTCCAGCTCTTTTACATTCATAACAAGTAACTTCTCCATCTTTCTTATATTTCCTTTCCTTTTTCTTATACATATATTGAATATTTTTCTGTCCAGCTATCTTGTTCATCCTTCGAGCAAGATTGGATAATTCATTTTCTGAAACTTCACTCTCACTTGATTTGGATTGGAAAATAACTTTCTTAGACTTGGACCTGGTTACTCTCTCAGGAGTCTTAGCTTTCATCTGATTTGAGGTAGTAGTAAAAGAAACAATACCATTTCCATTCTTTTTCTTGATGTTGTCTATATCTCTCTTCATTCTGGTTTCATGTTGTAGAAGAGTTCCAAATAATTCATCAAGAGTAATTTGAGTGACATTCCTGTTCTCATCTATATCTGTTCTCTTGGATTCCCACTCATTGGGCATAATATCAATTATCTTGTCCACAAGAGATTCATCATCTAAACCTTTTTCTCCAATAGATTGTAGACTGTTGACGATAGTCATAAATCTCTGTTGGACTTTACAGATAGATTCCCCATAAGGAAAGTTGAAGCCATGATATTCAGCTCTAAGCATAGCTCTTCTAGTCTCAATCACTTTAGAAGTCTCAAAGTGTGTAACCTCTAACTTTATCCATATACAATTAGCTGCTTCACAAGAAGAAATTTGGCTATATACATTTCTGGTCATTGAACAAAGTAAATTATTGTTTACCTTATAGTTGAGTTGATATTCTTTCTTTTCCTGGTTAGTAAAGGTTCTAACTTCCTTGTCAGGAATTTTATAATCACCAGTAAGCATAACAAAGTTTTCTACTCTAGTATTGATAACAAAAGTCTTCATACGATCTCTCCAGTATTCATAGTCATTACCATCAAATATAGGGGGTCTTGTAGGATTCAGATTATCAATTGATCCGACATTGATTCCTTCCATACTTAAAATAATATTGCACACAAACTTTTTAGTAGCAAAAGTTCATAATTACAAAGTTCGGAATGAGAAATGTTCTGGAATGGGAATGTTTGGAATGATAAAAGTGAGCAAGAAAAACTTGTATGTGAGTACAAGTATTTCAGAGACATCCTCTGATACCAATTGTAGGATCGAAATAGTGATGTAGATGCTCAATATACAAGAGGGGGGTGAATTGTATAATTTAAAAATTCCTTTGGAACCTTTAAAGTTAGTTAAGAATAACTATGTTTTCCTTAAGAGAAGGAAAGGGAAAAGTTTAAAAAAGTTAAACTAAGTAGATTCACAACACCTCTAATTCCAAAAGAAAACATGGAAAGAGATTCCGAAGGTAGGTTACGGAAATATGGTTCCGGCAACTGAAACTTAACAAAAGATTACAATATGAGATTCTACCTTAAAGCATATAAAATCTAAATGAAACAGAGTACAAGTAAGGAAGTATAATAAAGTTATACTTTCCTTATATTACAAAATGTAGCGGAATAAAAACATGTATTAAAACTACTAGTAACAAGATATAAGTCTTTTAACCCAAAGAGAAGGGTATCCAACAACCTTGGATAAAGTTCCCTTGATTTATACTTTCAAGCAAGTCTGTCTTACCCACACCTGGGTAAGCCTTCGATACGAAGATCAGAGTCTCTGTCTTGCTATCCCCGCAAGCCCTCAACTTCAAGGTAGTTGGCAACCTCTGTCTTTCTCAGCAAGGAAGCCCTCAAACTTCAAGGTAGTCGGCACCTCTGTCTTCTTATCCCCGGAATCCCTCGAATGTAATCACCAACATTCGGAGTCGCACGAAGCATTGAGAGTTAATAAGAGTCTCTCTCTCTAGAAATCACTTCAAGCAAATTAGTCAGCCTTTCAGCACTTTTTCAGCAATGAGATCTTTCAAATGAGCTTCTATTTATAGGTAAGGTCGGCTCCTTCTCCAACGGTCATATTTTCCCTAAATATTGGAGGGACCTGTACACGTGTCACTTAGACAACGGTTAGTTTATAAAAAAACAGACGACATCGTTTTATAACAAAACAAGTGTAACAGAATGTACGAGATCATTTTAATTCTGACTAAAACGTTCTGAATGAACGCTTCGGAGTAAAGGTTTGGAGTGTAATGAAAATTATAAGAGTAGAAAAATTTTAGAAGTGTAAGAAATATAAAAGTTCGGAGTCTAACAAACATATTTTTCGGAGTATGGATTAATTCAGAGTGTATAAAACAAAGAGACTCCAATCCTGTTTAATAGGTGAATTCAGAATGAGAATTCAGAATAGGAATTCTTCATCAGAAATCGTAATGAGAATTCATCATCAGGATTCGTAATAAGAATTCGTCATCAGAATTCGTAATGAGAATTCGTCAACAGAATTCGTAATGAGAATTCTTCATCAGAATTCGTAATGAGAATTCTTCATCAAAATTTGTTATGGGAATTCGGAATGGGATTTCTTCATTAGAATTCGTAATGAGAATTCTTCATTGGAATTCATAATGAGAATTCTTCTTCAGAATTCGTATCCTGAATCTGGAATAGAACTTAGTCAGAGTTCATATCCGGAATTCGGAATGAAACTTCCTTATAGTTCTTATCCAGAATCCAAATCCTAAAACAGAATGCTTTATATCAAAGTTTCAATGATTCCGAGAAAATAGAAATGAATCCGAATTTCATACTTAAGAAAAATATGGATGAAAATAAAATAAGGATAATTTTTCTTATGAAAGCGAATTTCCTTATAAAATCAATTTTTCTTAAGAAAGCAATTTTCCTTATAAAAGCAATTTTCCTTAAAGATAAGGTGTTTGTGATTTTCAAAACAAGAAGGAATGGAAAATTCATAAGGAAAACCTTATTGACTCAACAAAGCATTATTATTTCATATATTACATAATTTTAATGATATATATTTTTATAATCATCGTTGAATGGTGAATGTGGAAATGAATCTCATCGTGTCGTGGAGACGGTAATCCGTACGTACGCACGAGAGACAATATCATTATATTGATGTTGAAATCATATGAAAATTTATGGTATATCATATATAAAGAATTATAAACATGTTATATTAATTATTTACATTAGTTATAATCATTTTTATACCCATCCAAATAATTAAGTGTTTGAATAACAAAGTACACCACGACGTGGAGACGGTAATTTGTACATACACACGTATGGAGACTTTGTCATTTATAGGATGGATAGAGTAATGAAAATGGTTGTTCCATTTCTATAATAACATAACATTATATATAAGATACTAGACTTATTATTTTATAATGGAAACAATAAATAAAAACGAATTGGAAGAAGAAATGAACTTTAAAGTAGTAATGAAATATTTACCTCTTCTTCGGGTTCTTTCTTTTGATTTGATCACAATGGCTTCATAGGTTGGATTTATGTCCAAATTAATGCCACTAAGATGAAGTTAGGAATGTTGGGAGGATATTTGGAAATGGTTTGGACGAGTAAAAATGATTTGGATGTGTGAAATTAAGATAAGTTGAATTGCTCTTTTATAAGAGAGGTGAGGGTCACTTTAGGAAAATCTTGAAAAATTAATTTATAATAATATAATTTTCAGATTATAATGGCTCCAAAAAGAATTCTTTAGAGGCTAAAGTGGGGATGGGTCTAAAAACTCTCAAACAATAGGTTATATACATGTTTATGTATTCAAATTAACCTTATATTTTAGATTTAAATCTTAGTTTAATAGTTTCACATTTATCATGTCTCTTTTTATTCTTATATTATATGGTTAATAATCTTACTATAACAAGCCAATAGAACCCCATGGGATTACTTATTAATATATATAACCTTATCTATGTATTTTAGCCAAACATCAGATTTTTATGAATATTATATCAATTAATAATATAGTATTTGGTTTAGAAATTCAATTTTGTCAATTTTGAGACTATTTAGTATTTGATTTTTCTGAAAGCCATAAAACTTTATCACTGAAAATAAAATTTATTTAACCAACACTAACATGTAATTTAACCTAAAAAATTACTTAATAAATCAAAAGTCTCAAATTACATTTATTTTGATATTGATAATTTAAATTATTTTAATCTTTCTTTAATATGGTAATTACTGCATCATCATTGTGTCATAAATAAATTAAATTATTTAATGTCTAATTTTTTTTAAAAAAAATAAAATTATGTAGAAAATTTCTTTATCTTTTTAATGAATTTTTATACCCTAATTTATACTATTTATAACCCTATATTAAAAATGGTTTATCTATTAAGCATTGAATTTGACTCTTTTAACTCTTCTTTAAATAAAATAATAATAATTCTCCTAATCTTATCCATGTGGACCAAAAGGGGTCATATTTTATTCCTAAGGTTGTTTTTGGTCTAATTATACTTATCAAATATAATTAAGACATGTGTAATGGTAATTATAATATCATTTTTACCCTTAATCACCCTATTTACTTTTATCCGTGGTAAATATTAGTCAAAAGTTACTATTCACCAAAAATAATTTTTATCTTATTGAACAAAATTTTACACAATGATTTCAATATTGTTTCTCAGATTTTTTAAATTCAACTCATAGAAGAGGTAAAATTATGTTTTATGCAAATTTTAAATGCTCCTAGAAGGTGGGTCGAAGAGGGTAAAACGATCTATAATATTATATATATATATATATATAAAATTATTATAAAATGGCTCCAATGAATTACGTTTAAAATATATCGGTATTATGTATCTATTTTGACATAAAATAAATTTATATAAAATAACTAATTATTTAAATAAAAAGTCAGTTTTAAATAATAACATAGTGTTCTTCACTATTCATAAAAAATGAATGTTTTTAGAGAAATAAAAAAATTACCCTAAGATAATTCTGATATTATGAATTAATAAATAAATTCTATTTTAAAAAATTAAAAACAAATATTTTTCATTATTAATTTGAAATTATAACCTGTTGTCAAAACAAAAAATCGTGTTTTTAAAAAGTAAAAATATCACAATATTGACATGTTTTTATGTCCAATTTAAATGTGAAATTACTTATAATGACCTAACTTTTTTAAAATGATAAAAATATAATCAAATTATACTTCTAAACCAATTAAATTAATAATTTATCACTATAAAGTATTTTGATTAAAAATGTTTTTTCCAATTAAAACACAGTATTTTTCACTATTCATCAAAATATCAAAGTAGTCATAAATGTTGAAATAATTTATCCAAACTAGATTTTCATGTCTCAATTCTAAATAAAAATTTAATTTCATTAAATTTAATCTATAGAAGTGTCAAATATTGGTTTTAAAAAGGGTTCTCCATTAAAAGGTGGTAAAATTGCATTTTTTTAAAAATACTTATTTTATCCGGAAAAATGAATTTGTATTTATATTATATCTAATAAACACATAATATGGATGTAAAAATTATATATAGTATATAAGATTCAAAATGTAGTTAATACTATTCATAACTGCTTTTTTAATGGTTAGTTTAGTAAGTTGTAGTGCGCTCAAACTCGGTGTTGCGTGTAGCGCAGGCTATTGAATTACTTCAATGAGATAACGTACTATGAAATCTCGGGTTGTTACAATGAGATTAGTGGGACCTGTATCTCCCTCCAATTAATTGGGTAAATATTTACAACTTCTGAGATGGACATGACTGGAACAGAAAGTAAATAAAGTTCAGCAATATGTGGTTGGACCGAGGAGTGAACTTGGTCCAGCAATGGACTTTTTCCACTATGATGGTCCTCGAAAGAACCTTCACTAATATGAAAAGAATTTCTATGATTATATATGAATTTCCCAAAATTTCATGTATTCAATTATGACTATTGGGATTTCAATTCACATTTATGATTTATCCCGTGAAATGATATTATGAACATTTATATAACGGATAAAATTTTCAAATTTTATGTTTTTATGATTATGATACGATTGATATTTCACTTGTTTACACATACTAATTATTTGTGCTCACCCATTCATTGGTTTCTTTTCCCCTTGTCATTAATAAGGTTATTAAGTAAGAAATGTCAAAAAAAATTATAGTTATGAAAAATTAAGCGAGATACAATATAAATGTTTTATGAACCAGTTGTTCATGTTTCCTAGTTTATAATGACACTAAAATTATATTATTATGTCGTGGATTTTATTATGTTATGTAATAAATATTCTTTAATGTTTATCTAAAATCTATATGTAATGTATGGTATTTTGTAGTTGGTATAAGATAAAAGGTATATTTAACTTTGGAAAGATATATGAGAGAAACATGTATGAACCATAGGGATATATCTAAGTATAGGTTACAATTTTATCATGGTGTTTTAGTGATGTTCATGAATAACCTAGGGTAAGACCTACTGTGTCAAAAATTTATATTTTATTCTTTAATTATGTGGTTTTTACATTATGATTTGTGTCACTCACACTATGATTCTTTGACTTAGTCAATGGATATAACCTGAGGGAACCACATTATTGATGAATGTGAGGAGAAATGAAATGATTGTCCCCCTAAGAAACAAAATGTTATGGGTGGCGGGATAAAAAATATTGTCTCAATGCTCACACAACATTATCAAGTTATTAATAATGTGAGACATTTAAATGAGCAAATGAGGGAGAAAAATTTAGTTGAATTATTCATGAGGTAAGGTCTACATCATTCAGTAGGTCTTATGATACAATAGTAGATGAAAAATGGATCAGTACCACTGAAAGGACATTTTCAGTTATACATTCTTCTAAACATGATAAATTCATCTTAAAAGTATATAATTTGGAAGATGATGTTTATCAATGGTGTAATGTTATCTTGAATACAATTCAAGGAGATGATATTGAGTCCATGGAATAAGATGACTTTAAGAACATATTTTTCAGTAAAGAAATTCCTTGTATTCTTCAAACTAAGATATAGAAAGGGTTCCTTGTACTTAGTTTATAATTCTTCCACTGTTTAAGATTATGAGAATGTTCTTATTAAAAATCTTGTGATCCTTCGTATTGGGGAATTTGATGCAGTTATTGGCATGGATTTACTTTCTCTTTAAGGAGCTCATATCAATTTCCAAGTATGTGAAGTCACATTTTATATTCTAGATCAATCTATTATCATCTATCGATGTAAGGATGAGTATAACCTTCCAGTAGAAATTTATTCCATCTTATCGGTCTTGATTCCTATAAATGAAGCTTATTTATCTCAAATGGTTGGGGAGAAACTCTAGATTAATAATACACTCATTGTACTAGAGTTTGATAATATCATTCTAGAGGAATTTCAATGTCTTCTACCAAATCATGATGTTGATTTATAAATAGAACTCATACTAGGTACTATGACTATTTCAAATACACCTTATAGAATTGACCCAATTAAGTTTCCGGAATTAAAGAAGAAACTATAAGAGAACCTTGATAAGGGATTCATACACCCTACTGCATCACCAAGAGGAGAAAATGTTATTTTTTAAGAAGAAAGATGGATTTATGAGACCCGACATTGATTATCGAGAACAACAACAAGATCACTATATAGAAAAAATATCCACTTCTCTGTTTTGATGTCTTATTTGACCAACTACGTAGAGCTCAATACTTTTCCAATACAGATATTTATTTTCGATATCATAAATTTTTGGTCAAAATAAGGATATACCAAATACAACATTCTGTAAAATGTATGGACTCTATTAATTTATATTGATTCATTTTAGTCTTGCGAATCCCCCCACTATCTTCATGGATATAATGAAAAGAGTCTTTAGAGGCTATATTAATCAATTTGTGGTAGTCATTATAGATTTTATTGTTGTATATTCAAAGGCCAAGGAAGAACATGAAGACCACAAGATAGTTGTACGGAAGACGCTAAGAAAAGAGAAGCTTTATGAAAAAAATTTCATGTTCGAATTTACGCTTTAAAATGTATCATATTTGGGTCATATAATCTCATGAAGGGGTTATATGTGGATCCATAAAAAATTGATGTTGTAAAAAGTTGGCTGAGACCAAGAATGGTAACATAGAACTGAAGTTTTCTTGGATTGTCTAGATATTATAAATGTTTTGTGATGTATTTGTCATGATTATCTAATCCACTCAAGAAGATGATTTGGAAAGGAATTAAGTTCATTTGGAAGGAGTAATGTGAAAAGAATTTCATCGAGTTAAAAATAAATATAAAAAGTGAACCTGTTGTCACACTGCTTTATAGTGGATAAATGTTTGTGATCTATATTGATGCATCCAAGAAGGGGCTGGGATGTGTTCTCATGAAAAATAATGTGGTGATAGCTTATGCCTCAAAAAATTGATAATACATGAGAAACATTACCCATCACATGATTTGGGTTTAGATGTAGTAATATTTACATTAATGATATAGAGGCATTATCTTTATGGTGAAAGGTGGGATAATTATACAAGTCATAGAAGTATAATGTATATTTTCATACAGAAGTAGCTGAATTTGGACCAAAGAAGATGGTTGGATTTGAATAATTATTATAACTGCTCAATACATTTCCACCCTAGTAAAAAGAACAAGGTGGTCGATGCTTTGAGTCAATAAGAATATGTTAGCCTATCTATGATGATTATCACAAAAGATCTAATATTTTTGGATTTTCATAGGATGGATCATGAAATTTTAATGTAAGGGGAGATAAATTATCATTCTCAGATGAATGATCAACCATATATACAATTAAAGATTAAGGAGGAGGAGAATAAATATGTAGGGATATAAAAGAAGGTGGGAAATGTTCCTGGATTAAAATTTATTGTGGTGAAATAATAAGGTTCATGAACATGGTTTGTATTCCTCCAATACTGAAATTAAAGAAGGTTTTATTGGATGAGGCTCATAGTTCTTCGTTCTCTATTCACCCTGGATGTACATATATGTATATGGACATGAATGAGTATATTTGGTGGGCTGGAATGAAAGTATATTTTTTCGATTAGGTCTCTCGATTATTGTTTTTTTAGGATTTTATGGATGATAAACAAAAGTATAAGAGGATGTTGCAACCATTACACATACCAGAATGGAAATGGGAAAACATCAATGTGGTCTTTATTTTAATACTTCCCAAAATATCTAAAGGACATAATTCTATATGGGTTATAGTTGATCACCATATGAAATCAGAACACTTAATTACTATTATAGAGAATTTCACTCTTGATCATCTTTCCAGGATGTATGTAAAAAAACTTATAAGATCTCATGGAGTACCACATTCCATTATAACTGATTGAGATATGAAGTTTGCCTCAATGTTTTAGAGAAGTATTTAACATGATATGAATAGAGTTTTGTGTCTCATCACTACTTATCATCTTTCGACAGATGGTCAGTCTGAGATGACAATTCAAACTCTGAAAGATCCATTGAGAACATTCACTTTTGAATTTAAAAGGTAGTTGGGATCAACACCTAACTTTGGTGTAATTTTTATACAATAATAGCTTTCATTCTACTATCTAGATGTCTCATTATGAAGACATATTTGGAAAGATGTTCATACCTCTATATTTCTTTTATGAATTTTGGAAAATAAAGCTATTAAGACCTGATCTTATTGATGAAATAAAAGAAAAGGTCACATTTATTCAGCCACATGTAATAGCAGATAAGAGTCGACAAAATTGTTATACTAACAATTGAAAAAATAACAAGACATTGAAGTGGGTAATAAGGTGTTTCTATTAATATCTTCCTTAAAGAGAGTAATTATATTTGGAAATAAGGTCAAGTTGATCCATATATATATCGATCCTTATAAAATTCTGGCTCATTTCGAGAAGGTAAATTACCAATTAGAACTTCCCCTGAATCTCTACCTAGTTCATGATGTGTTCCATGAATCTCTCCTGATAAATTACATACATGATCCTACATATGTACAAGGCCTATAATTTGTACCCCTAGAAAAAAATATTTCTTACAAAGAACAACAGATAGAGATTCTGGATCATAATGAAAAAGTTTTATGAAAAAAGACCACTCACTTGGTTAATGTTTAATGGAGAAACAAGAAATTGAACGAAACTATATTAGAACTAGAGGATATGATGAGGGAGGGGTATAATCATCTGTTTGTTTCCATGTGGCAAATTGTGGGAGTGAAATTCAATTTAACGGGGTTATAAGGTAACACTAAGATGTTTTTCAGAAATTTTTTATTTAAATAAATTTCATTTTTCGATAGCTTTTTTTACACGCAATTGTGATTTTAAATGAACCATGAGATATTGGCATTATAAAATTTTCATTATTGAATAGCCGTAGGATATCAGGAATAATTTAAACTATATTATGAAAATCCATTGTGAATTTTTCGGGTATCAAATACTTATGAAAAAAATAATCCAATTACAAAATTTTCTTTCTGAGTGCATTACTTTTGCTAATAAATTTAATGAGATATATATATCATATATACTTAATAAAATATTTTTTATATTCTTCTAATGTATATTTTACTCATAGGTTATGAATAAAACCCTATTGGATGTATAAAAACCTAATTTTTTGAAGGGTAGTTTTACACCATGGATTGAAGAACACATTTTAAATTAATATTTGGTAATATTAAATTTTTATATGACAACACAGAAACAGTCATGTTCATTTGGGATATAAAAATTTTCTTCGGATGAATTTCATATATTTTTCTGAAAACATTCATGTTTTGATGAATAGTAAAAATACGCTAAATTTAAATTCAAAACAACATTTTTTTCATCGAAATAATTTATATAGTTAAATTATATTATTTAATTGTTTAAAATTATAATTAGAAAAAATACTATTTAATATAATTTAGGTCATTTGAAATAATTTTACATTAATTCCAATATAAAAACATTTCAATCATTGGCAATATTTTAACATTTAATGCATGTTTTATCATTTCAACAACTATATTAATTTTAAATTAATTACTAAATCATTTCTGATTTGAATTTTGAAATAATGAATCTTTATTTGGAATCAATATTCCCAAATTATGTAAATAATTTAATTTTAGTTTTGGGAAATTTGAATAATAACATCCGTAAATTTTATTATCATAATAAGAGGGAAAATCGGGTAATTAAAGGTAAACAATAATGTTATAAATTTATCATGAAAATTTTCATCATATAATTGGTTGATTATTATTTTCCTAAAGTCATACATGGGTCAAAATGATATCCATTGGAACCCACATGGATGAGATAATGACATTTAATTTATTTTATTTAATGATAAGTGAAATATGTCTCAGTCAAATATTAATAATTTAATTATATTTAATATTTGTTAATAAATAAGTTAAATTAGATTTTAAATACTATTTTAAAATCTTAACTGTTTTTATTTATCATGATAATTTATTTGTAATTTTTTATAAATAAATAATTACCTTAGAGACTTGTACTTGGATGATGAAATACATATATAATTAATGAGAAATGAATAAAACAATTTTAATTAAAATACTAATAACCATAAAAAAGCCCAAACACCTGAAAACCCCATATTGGTCGTATATATATCAACCATAAAAATCCAAGGGTCAACATATTTACCCTTTAGAGGCTTATAGAAGTGTTTATGAAACATATATTATTAAATTTAATGTGAAGGTAAATTTGTCAATTTCATGTTTTAAAAGAGTATACCAATTTTAACGTTGGGTTTTTCAGAAGTTAAATTCATCTAAAAATATTTATATCAAATATAAATCATTTATCTTAATCATATTATATTATTTTTAATTTTTATTCAATAAATATGTATATTAAATTATTATAAAAAATGGAGTTAGTAATTATTTTATTAATGAGGAGATCAAATAAATGCTATTAATAATATTTTAATAAGTATAATTTGTGATAATTAATATGTAAAATGAATTTTATAGATTACTATGACCCCTTCTTGGAATAATAAAACATTTTGGGATAGTTTAACTTGTTATTTTTATATTTTTAAAAATATTTGATATAAATAGTGTAAAAATTGAGACTACTGATATTTTTTTGGAATGAGGTATTCTAAAATTATTTAAAAATAATTAAAAAATTATAAAAAATATATAATAATTCTGATATATTATAATATGTTATAAATTATTAATTTATGTTCTAATGCACTTCAAATATATCAATATTTCATCCTTTGAAAATTGAAATATTTGTTACCCAAGTTAAAAATTAAATAAAATAACAAAGAGTTAATAATAATGATAATGCTTAATTGACATAAAAACATCTCTGATATTTATTTTAAGACAATATTAAAACCCTATATCATCTAAGATTTAAAATTGGAAAATTATGGATGTTTTTATGTGGGGTTTGATTTTATTATAAACTAATATTTTTTAGGTTTCCAAAAGTGCCCCTCACCACAATTAAAAAATAATAATTTCCGCCCCTAGATCCTCACTTCATTTTGTGCCATAAAGCTCGACCATAACCTCCCCATTTCAATTATAAACTTTCCTATAAAAATTATTGTGGTCTTATTATTCTTAAAAGGCCAAGTCTACTTCTCTAAGAGAATATTTAGAGGAGGCGCGCCGAAAAAGAGGTAATGCCATTAAAATATTCTTTCAAAATTCTATCCTCTTCTACTTCCATATCTTGATTAATTTCATTATAGAGTAATAAATCAATTAGTAATTATATATTTAGAGGTTATTATTATTATCAAACAACCATATTATACCTTCTACCCATCCTATGAAAAATTAAATAAAGACGTGTGCTTATGTACGACTTACAATCTCCGCACCGTGGGGTAATCCGTTTTTTACCACCACCTTACATAGATGGGTAAAATGATGGAAATAATAAATTTATATATGATTAATATAAAATTATATTTATTATGATATTCTATAAACCATCCACTTCAATACCATTCAACAATTAAGGGAACAATATCGTCACTCGTGCGTACGTACGGCTTACTATCTCCATAGTGTGTTGTGATTAGTTCTACATAATTTGGATACATTAAACATTATATTTATTAATAAATTTTAATATAAATGAATTTTATAAATAAATATTATATATATTATAATAATACCATGATGTAAATTATATAACTATAACTTAAGAAGATGAATAAGAACTTATCAGAGAAAACATGGATAAGAACATAAAGTAGTTAATACACGAATAATGAGTAACAATGAAATGTTACTAAAAACATATGAAAATTAGATCTTCATTGTTATCATAAAAATTATTAGTAGTATGGAATAAAGAAGAAACAAAATTAGAATTAGTATATAGTATGTTTGGATACATATAATTCATATCGATCCTAAGGTATGAGACAACTTCACAAATCTCATTTTTATCTGAGATTGTTTATTCGTAAGTATTTACTGGGGTATATTTATCATCCACGTCAATATTTCTTAAATATATATATAAAAATATTATTTATATACTACTATAATTTTTTAATTTCAATTTTACCAATTGGTGAATTTTTAATAAATTGTATAAATGGATTATTTTGTCATTTTCAGTACAAGGTACTTTTTGAGTTTTTCAAAAAAAGTACGAGAATAATGTTTTTAACTTGTTTGGTATGAAGAGATTTTTATGATTTCATAACACATTATTTCCTTGCAAAAAAACTTACAATAATAATATTTTATATTCTCAATAAACTGTTTCTTATAAAATTGGGTCTCATTTTGAATAAGGATAACGTTTTTGAAAAAGAAATGATATTTTCTTCACTAATTGATTTTAAGTAATTTCTTAAAATAATTTTCCATCTAAGATAAAAGTATTTAAAAGTGGTTATATTTCTATCCCAATTATTAGTATGATTTTATTTTTTTAATGATGGAATTTTATTTTATAAATCCATTGGTTTTATATCAATTGTGATAGAATGATATTTATGAACCCCATTTTATTTCATGGGTTATGCTATGGTGAATATTTTTATGTTTTTGTGGAACACGTAAGAATATTTCTATTACAAGATATATGGGACCTCTATCGCCCTCTAATGTATTGGTTAAAGATTTATATCTCATGAGATATACATGAATAGAACATAAATTAAATCTGATTTAGAAATATAGGGATAGAGCAAGGAGTTAACTCAGTTCATCAATGGACATTGTTTACTATAATGGTCTTGGAAACAAGCCTTTATTAATATGAAATGCTTTTATATGCTTATGTGCGAATGCTACGAAAATTCATGAATTATGTTATTACTATTGGGATTATAATTCACTTTAATTATTTATTCCACAACATGATATCATGTTCTTTTATATGCAAGATAATATTTTCAAATGTTATGTTCTTATGATTATGATATTATTAATATTTATATTTTTTATCCATACTGATAATTTGATATCACCCTTTCATATGTTTATTCTCCCTATGTCATGAAGAAGGGTATTAAGTAAGATTTTTCAAATGGAGTCTAGCTATGAGTAAATAAGTGGGAGAAAGTGTAGATGTTTTATTAACCAATTGTTTATATTTCATAGTTTCAAAAGACACTAAACCTATACGGTCCTGGTTTGGTTTTTGTTATGTTATGTAATAAATATTATTCATTGTTGAAGTAAAATATATATGTAATGTATGGGCTGTTATACCTCTTAAATGACATATCATGATAAAAACCTATAAACATATGCCCCAAAAATCAAGTTCCATGTTCTGGTGGTTCTTTTCAACCCACAAGACCAACCCAAGGGTCCTTAGAAGTAGATCTAAGTAAGAACCTTCAAGGAAGATATAATCAACTTAAGAAAAAACATTCATTATTTTTTTTATTTTTCAATATATTATAATATAATAAAAAATTATAATATAAAAACACCATATAATAATATTTGGAGATTTTATTATGTTTATCGAATACTATTTATCCATCTGTTTCACTATAAAATGGAATACAAAACCATCCCTCATTTATATGGTTGACTAACTCATTGTTAATCGATTTACTTTATTTTCCATCACCACCACATATGGTTGGTCGTAATTATGGAGGTAAAAAATATATATGATAAATATGATATAATTATTTTTCTATAAATTATATATAAAAAATATTTCATCACCAATCCACATGATAAATAATGATAACCTCACCCTTGTGTATGTGTGAAATACTGGCTCCATGAAGAGATGTGTTCCACTTTTCATTCTAGGTTTTTTGAAGGATATTAAATAGGTATATAATTTATATGTGAGAGGATTATATCATTATTAAAATTATATATATGATTGATAATTTATCTATAGACAATGAGAATATATTTTGATTGAAAAAATACATCAAAAATGAATTAGCCAATACCCAAAACATTGATAATAATGAAATATTGTTAACAAAAATGTTATAATAAGGTATAAGTATATCATATAAAATTTTAGATATATTTACATGTAATAATAAAGAAAAAATTGTTTTATTTGTGGTTATAGACCACTCAACTAATTGAAACTGTGAGATAAGAAATTTCATCTCAATTTCCACTCTATTGAGACATATTTTGTATTGTGAACATATTTTGTTATATGTTTTGTAAACATTTCCAATTTGATGTATATTAAATTAACATATCCTAATTAATATTAATTAATGCTTCAATTCATGTTTAATATTTCATGGAGTATCATTTTAAACTTACCAAACATGTCATGATATATTTTACAATACAGTTTTTAGGATTAATTTTATTTTCATTTAAGTAATATTATAAAAAATCTTTCATAAAACCTGTATATATTATTATACTATATATATTTATTGACGTCACATGATTCCTTCAATCTTTCATCTCTTTGGAATGTTTATAAAAAAATGATTTAAATAAAATTCCATCATAACTATGTTACAGATTAGCAATGTTTTTCATTAATACCCATATTTTATGAAAATGGTTTTAAAAAATCCCTTATAATTTGATTATTTAATTTATTAAGGATATTATATGTAATATTTTAAATTATTTAAAATTATTATAAGGAAAATATACATTTTCTAAAATTTTTGACATTCATTTTGAAATATAAAATATATTTTTTCCTTTTATCATATACGATGTAGAAATGTAATCACAAAAAACATCTATTTTAGGACATTTAGATTGTTATAAAAGACTACCAAATTTTTACATTTGTAATTAATTAATATAAATTATTTTTAAATTTTGTTCTTTAATTTTATTTCATTATAAAACATATATTATTTAAAAAAATTATATTTATATTTAATTTATGGTCACCTATTATATCTTATTAACTTTTTGGTGATTAAATTTTTCATGAAACATTCAATTTCTTATGATCATGTTTCATCTAGATTTACATTTCTGTTCTATGATCATATACATTGTATCATTTATATTCTTATTTTTAAATTTTATAGCATTTATACATATGGTATTTTACTATTAATGTTATTTTATTGACTGGGTAAATCATGATGTGCATATTCTTTAATCAATATGGATATTTTTAGATAAGGAATATTTATTATGAATTGTATTGATCATTCAATATATTATGACCACATTTTATGTGTAGTTATGGGTGGTTTCATCTGATAGTTATCCCATAAATGTATCAACACGTCTCATCAGACTAACCAGTTGGATTGAATTATTGAATGGGTTTATTTTGGTGTATAACTACACATATTTTAAAATATCTTACAATAAGTCCTTCATCTGGAAATCCGGAATAATGAATTTACTTATTTTTTTCTAGTTATTATTGTACTTCAGAATACTTCATTTATATTATATATTTATGAATTTTATGGTCATGTTATTGATTTCATGTAATATGTGTTATGTTATCAACATTGCAATATTGATTAATCTTTTTTTATAGAAGATTTATTATGATGTATGATACCCTTAATGATCAATTGTACTCAACCTTATAATATTTAACTTTACCTAGGATATAAATAAGTAATATTTGAATGATATTCAAGAATTTATAATATTTTTTTATGTTTTATATTTTATCAATAGTATAAAATTGGAATCATTTATACATTTGGTTCTTCAAGACTACTAAATTTATTGTTCCTTGGTGATGTGATATATTAAAAAATACTTCCATTTCATAATGGAGACATCAACTCTAGGAGACATGATTCAGGTCTATTGCATGATTCTTTTAAGAGATACTAACCTACCTCTTCTTTTGGGTCTTGATTTTTCCCCCATGTCCATATCTTTTCTTTGACTTTATAGACAACAAATTCTAAACATATATGATATCGTAAGGTATTTATAAATGGGAATAAATTAATATACTAAAATTATATTCTTTAAAAAAATTTAGTGTGGACATATTCCCGAGAATTTTACATTATTTAAAAAGTGTTAAAGAAATATTATTTTTATATTCTCTTTAATACTCATTAATTTTTCCACAAATGTCATCAACATTATTTATAAAAACAAATCTCTATGTTCTCTGAGTATTCCAGTGAGATTTATTTTTACATTGTTCAAGGGAAAATTTCGGGGAATATATCTATAATTATAAGGGGTTTTGTTCTTATTTCTCATGGAATTTTTTTATGATCCTAATTTTTTTCTATGTACATATCCTTAACTATTTTTATTCTCTACTAATATTATATCCTAATGAAACAATCCATCATAATTATTTTTTTTATTTACTTGGATATCATAAATTTTTTAGGAAGCATGATTATTTTCAATTGTTAATTAATAAATCATGAAATTATGAATCTTTTCCTGTTTTTATATAAAACAAATGTACAATTTACCATTATGTTATTGGTGGAAAAAAATACCATATTAATGCATACTAAATGCTTTATATCGCATTATATTATATGTTTTTATTAATTTGGCGGGAATTTAATATCATATGGGACACTATAAACTAATCTTCTAGGAATGGGAGGAAATTTAATATCCTAAGAGAAATATTACACTATGGTATGATAGTCATGGAAATGATCCTCATCATGGGACATTATTTTTTTATGCTTGTGTAAGTTCAAAAAAAATATGTTAAATTATTATACATATATTATATTTTTATTTATCAAGAATATTGATTCATATTTTATACTCCAACTAAACGTTTCTTATTTTATGGTTATAGCCTTAGGTAATGACTCATGTTTTATGATATATGTATTTTTGTGTATAATAATATTATATATTGAAATTGAAACATAATTTTACTCTTATATTAATACTATTATTCTCATTTATCTTCTCTGAATGAAAAATACTTTACAGAACAATACTAAGTATCTAAGATCAATCCTTTTACTATTACCATTCCCTATTCCGTGATGGAAAAAATTATTATTATGGTGTCAAAAGGGTTTTATGTGAGATGATTGTTTTCGAATATGCAAAAAATGTGGGAAAATAAGATTTTTATGTATTCAGACTCAAAATACACTAAACCTATGGATTATGAGGTTTTATTTATTATGATAAATGAACAATAATTATGTAAAATGATATATAATATAAATATTTTAGCTTGTATTTCCAAAATTGGTATCACTATTTTATTTAGTTCTTTTTTTAAGATTCAGACTAAAAAAAATAATGTAACCATATTGATATGTAAAAATTTAAGAAAATAACTAAAATGTTTTTAATATTTAGATTGTTTTGTTTCTTATAATATGTTCTTGTTTGGATATAGAAAAGTAGATATAGGCTCTGGCTCTGATGCAACTATGGGTAATAACCAATAAATATTTGTGTTATGTATTAACAATATAGTTAATTAGATTAAAATAATGGCCATAACTGCAGTACTAGTTTTGCGATCCCAAAGGATTAACATTATTTATTTTATATCTCTTTATATACCATCATGATATATTTTGAATATACATTAATGGTACTTATGGAGAACCTACTACAAAATAAACCATTAAAATCCTATATTAGGGCCTATAAATTTATATGATAGGTTTTGTATGTCAATTATGATTTATCCCTTAAAAATATTGTTTATTAATTTATATTATAAAGTAAATATGTATTATCATTTATAAGTTTCAATTATTCTAGTAAACTATAAGAAATTGGAGAATCTCTGTTAAAATTTCTAATGATGAAAATTTAAATGATCATCCAAATGTTTTGTTAAGAATGACATAATATTTCTCACAAACAATTCTAAATAAATGAACAATAATATTGACCTTGATGTTCTCCAAAATACACTAACTATGGATACACTTTCTATTGAGTATTTCATGTGAAAATTTATATAATAATTTATGGGACTTAAAATCCATTTGTTTTAGAGATTTGGAATAATGTAATTGAAAATTTATTATCTATACAGTATTACACATAACATGAAAAAGTATTCATAATTTTATATCTTTTTAAGGAGAGTAAAAACAATAGTGGATTTTCATTAATATTATGAAAAATTATAAAAAGTGTACAATATATAATGTTGTTAATTCATGAAAATATTCATCACTAAATATATTTTCTTCACACTTCCAACAAAAACAGACTGTAAATTCTAAGAGTTGAAACAATTGGAGGTTGAATCCAGTAGTATATAAGTACGAAATATCATGGGACTGTTATAGTACACCCCATGTTTTATTATTTACAATGCAAGTAATATCAAGTAATTCAGTAATATATTGAAAACTACTCATTGAAAGTAGTTATCCATAACAGAAATTATTAGTTATAATTAAATTGATTGATTTGAACATAAGCTGGAAATGAAAAATAAAGAATCTATTTATTACCACAGATATAAATACAGGGGAAAAGGGGGTGATGGAAACTATATTGATAAATACTATAGAGGGAATAAAAATTAAACATATATATTTTAAAAACCAAAGAAGTAATCATCATGAGAATTATTTAAAATGAACTATAAAGTGATTATTTAGTGTAATTATTAACCACCATGTTCATGATTGATAATGGGGGATGAATTGGTCTACCACTGAAACTAAGGATACAATTATTAAAACTAATGTACCCCCCATACATAAATTATTAAAATGAAATTATTTAGATCATTAGAAAAATTAATGACCTAATATAAGTGATAATGAAGAAAATGGGAATCAAAACCATCCTAAAACATGGTAATAAGGAAGATCATATAAAATCACTACTTCTAAAGTAGACCATTACAAGGAAGTTGTTAAAGGTAGACTGAATATCTCATCCAGATCTCTAAATCTATAATTTTATTTGAATTCTGTGTATTCTATTATATTATATATGTTTTATAAGAATGTATATTTAGCAACTAAATATATGTATTTTGAAATAATGGTGAAAATACATGGGGGACAATTGTTCAGATACATAGAAAAATTCTTATTCGATTAATATTTGTTTAAAGATACTTCCCATATATCTAGATTGACTTGCATTGGTTTATTTAAATGTGAAACTTCACAAGTAATAATTCTACCTATAAAGATATTTTTTTTCTTTTAAGACTAAGGAATTTTCATTTCATATCCCATATCATTCCATTATCAAATGTCAATGAGGGGATGATTATGAACTCCCCTTTGAAAAAAATAGAAAATATGGGATGAAATGTACAATAATGAGGGACTCATGGATCAAATGTGTTGGAAGGAACTCAATATCAATGATATACTAATCATAGACGATTATATTGATTTTCTTATTAATTTACTCTATAGTATCAACCATTTATGTGAAGTAGAGTTCCAATTTAACTCATTCTTGGGTTGGATACAATACAAAAAAATTCTAGATATAATTAACCCCATTGAATTGAAATAATAATAGATGAAACATTAAAAGAATCTTGCAAAGGGAATTATATTCCAAATCATTCACCATGGGGTTCACTAATTTTATTTCTCAAGAATATGGATGGATCCATGTACATTCAAATTGTTTATCATGAAATTATAAAAATCAATATCAAGAACAATTATCCTCTTCCCCATAATGATATATTTGATTAATTTGGAGTGGATTAGTATATCTCAATGGTGGATGTTTGATCCATATTTCTTCATTAAAGAGTTAATATATAACATATTTGAATAAAAATTTTCTACACCAGATATGGAGACTATGAATTACTACTAATTCCATATGGAGATAAATATTACCTTTTAATCATTATAAATATGAAGAAGAGAGTCTTTAAATATTTCCCTTTAAAAACCATTATAGTCTTTATTGATTATATTTTCATATATTATATGTGTATAGAGGAACATGATGATCATTTTAGGATTGTGAGGATGATCTTATGAATTAAAAGAAATTTTTAAAAGTTATTGAAATCGGAATTTTTTATCAATAATGTATATTTGTTATTTCCTATAATAATATGATAATATAAATCTATAAATCCATCACAAACATATTTTACTAATAAATACCATAGATTTCACACTATAAAATGTTTATACCTAATTATGTAAAAATTACTAGTGTTTAGTGATATGTTTCTCATGATATTTTATACATATAACCAATTTAACATGAAATATATTAAAGACCGTCTATATTACAAAACATTTTTGAATGAATTATGTATATTAATAAGTGGTTAGTCTCAACACCAATACATGCATTACCCTTATGTGGAGAAGGGTATGCACAATATAGTGATACTCCATTAAAGTGCATAGGAAGTTTACATATTCCAAATGAAAAGGTAAATTCATATTTATCATGTCGGTTGAGGACTCATGGAAATATTAACCCAACAAGTGATCTAGAGTTAGAGGATATAATAATTGCATTAAAGATTTTATGGAATTTACAATATTGTGAGAAGATTGATTTTTGTACTAAGTTATTGATATTAAGTTATATATTCACACATACTTACATAATCTTATACCAAATGAGAATATTAGAGTTCATCATAGTCTTCGATTTCTTATTACACAATCATTCAGAAAATGAAAATAACATGGAAGATTCTCTTAGTGGAGTGGATCATGATCTCTTATCCATTACGAGTATTGAAAATGATCCAATATTCATATATATTAAAATTATCGATGTAATAAACATTTTTGAAGGTTTTAAATCAACAATTTTCCAAATTCATTATTAACCACCCAACTATGTGATGATCAAGGGGGTCTAAAAAGTTGATATGAAGCTATATAAGTAGGTTTAAAGTTCTCAAGGCATTTTAATTTTTAATGATGAATGTATAATATTTTAGAAACCAATATGTGTCCTATAAAAACCATAATTGAAGAAGGGGTTATTTGATGACACACTTATCACATCCTTCCCTATCTACACAGGAAGCACAAAAATATGAAATGATATTATGAAACACTTTTGTCGGTAAAGTATAAAATGGGGATATTACAAAGTGTATATCATGATGCTTGGTAATCTATAAATTCAATATGGGGAGAAAAAATTATATGGTTATAATGAAACCATTACTTATATTACTATGTAAATAGATGAAAATAACCAAGGATTTCTTATTAGTCTTACTAGAACTTCTAAAGGCTATATTTCTTTCTGAGTAGTAATTATCGACAAAAAAATGTATCAAATCATTATTATTCAGTAGGAAATCTCACTAAATCATATTTATATTATGTAAAATAAGTAAGTGTTATATTTACATGGATTACTATTATCAATTATATATGATATAGAACAAATGATTACCATGAAGCTATGGAGAGGTCTTTAAGTAGAATTTTCTACATCATTGATCATTCATACAACTTATCTATCTAAAATAAATGATGAATCTAAAATGAAACATTCATTCACTATAATATATATTAATATCATACTCCATATATTTCAATGAAATTTGTTATCAAGGTCTTCCTCTCAATAAATTATTATATAATAGTAGTTTCCACTCTAGAATCCAAATGGAACCATATGAGGCACTATATGGGAAGGAATTTTGAACAATAACATATTTGGATGATGTTAATGAAATAAATTATTTAGAATTATATATTTATCATGATATAATAGGGAATGTCGAAACTATTTAGTGGTATATTAATACATCCCAAAATTCACATAGGGGATATGTTGACAATTGTCAATGGGAAATAGATTTCAATATTACTTATAATTTATTTCTTTAAATATATCCTGGAAAGAGGGTAATTATATTTGGAGTGAAGGTAATGTTGAGACATTGATACATCAGTCCTGTAAAGACTCATGATTGTGTATGGTCTATAGTTTATCACATTGTACTCCGACCAAACCACAATTATGTACATAATGAATTCCATGTATCAGTTTTGATGAAGTAAATACCAAATCCATCTCATTTAATGATATAAAAATATGTGTAATTATAACATAATCTATCATATGGGGACAACTAGGGGAGAATGTGGAAGAATTAAATAAATTATTATTGAAAAATACAATTCCTTGAGTCAACGTGTTATGGATAAATCTTACGCTTGGGGATGAATTTTGTAAATCCAAAGAAGTAATGTGGTGGATTTTACATCCTTTTGTTTTTCAAGGATAAAAAATTATATTATTGGAATTCATTTGAAAGGGAATAATGAAACATCCAATGTTTTTACACTGAATTATTTTTAAGAATTAATTACTTTTTGAAAATCTTGTTTAACATGAAATTCCACTCTAAAAACAATGATACATTTTATATTTAAATAATATTTTAATGAAAGATTACCATTAAAACATTAGGATAATGTCATATGATTCATAATTAATAAAATAACAGGTGGAGTATTAGTATGCAAAGATAAATACCACTAAAATTTAATCATATCATCATTGTTTGCAAGGATGATTGTGTCCCTAATGATTACAATGCAAATGACGAAAAGAAAAAGAAATATATCATACATGTTGAGAGAGAAAGGTAAATAATATGAGGGATTTTAGTGAGGTTTGTAATTATATATATTGGAATGAATTTAGGTAATATATAAATATATATGGGTATTTTATATGTTGTCTCTAAAAATATGATCATTTGAATTCTAGTCATTGGATATATAGTTGTTGGTTATGCATATCTCAAATTGGATTATTGGATATTTTTAATTGTTTGTAACAAATGAAAAATAATTTAATTCAAAAAAAAGATAAAAAAATATAATATTTAATGAAAATATTTATTTATAAAAAAATATATTCTTTATTATCCTTCTTCAAAATTGATCACAATACAACTCGTTGCAACATGTTAGTGGATATATGAATTTCTTGGAATATTTTGGAAAAATTTAAATGTGAGGTTGCTAATGTATATATGGAAGAAAATAGGTTAATAATTACATTTTAATTTTTTTATAGTGGATGTTAATTAATTACATTCTTTATCACTTGATAATTATCTTATTTATATAAATATTTTTTATGTTAATGGAGACATGTGAACAAAAATATAATTTTCTTGGTTTCTCCTCAACATTTTTATTTATAAATTTTATGGAAGTAGACCTTTGATCATTATCCCAAACCATATTCAATTATTTATAATAATAATATTAAATAATAAATTTATCAAATTGGATTTATAAAAATGAAAGACTTCTACTGAAAATCAATATCAAAAATTAAATAATTATGGAATATAAATCATATTAAAATACTTATTCATGGGAAATTAAAAATTATTTACTTAAAAACATATATTATTATTGTAACATCCCAGGTAAATGAAGAACAAAGATTTTTCATATTTATTAATATTTACGAATTAAATATTAATTTTACTTTAAAGGTGTCGCTATGTTCGATTGCGTACTCGATACGCAACGATGAGTTTCTTTGAAAACTTATGTTGCACACTAGTAATATAATAATATTATTTTAAATGGTAGTTAACATGTAGCTGTTGTATTGGCAGGAATGGATAAAAATAACTAAAATATGATTATATATGTTTTTTAAATGTTTTTACATTTATCCAATAAAATATAAAGGCTTAAAATACGGAAAGAATTCAATTTTAGGCATTTATACCCTAATTTTCACTAAAGGTTCACTTATCACCTTTTGATGGCAAACCTTCATTAAATATAGTTTTGATCACTCTTATACATTCTATTGGACCAAATAAATCTGTTCTTTTGAATCGGGACATCAAATTTTACTTTGTGTAATTTTTTGGTATTTTTCCGATAAAGATCATTTTTTAATGAATAGTGTAAAATGTTGTATTTTAATTCAAAACCTCTTTTTAATATAATTTATTAAGATGATTAGATAATATTTTTAATTGGTTTTTAAGTTCAATTAGAATATATTTTTACCATTTAATCCAATAGTGGTCGTTGGAATTAATTTCACATTGAAATTGGACTTAAACTACTGTCAATCTTTTGATACTTATTGTTTCATAAAAACACCCTATTTGTCTTGACAGCGAGAATTAATTATTAAATTAATTAATGTGACTTATATGTTTTGAATTTTTTAAAATAGACTTCATTTTTGAATTCGGAATATCAAATATAGCTTAGGGTGATTTTTTGTTATTTTTCTGAAAAACATCAATTTTTGATGAATAGTGAAACCACTAAGTGGTACATATAAAAATTGATTTTTCGTTTAAATGAAATTTTACCACTTCTGTGTTTTGAATTTAAAAAATCCGACATACATGGTTGTCATTAAGATGTAAAATGTGGTTCAATGGGATTAAAATAAATTTTTGGTGAATAGTAACTTATTAAGTTTTTAATCCCGATTAGAGGTAATTAGTGTAGTTTGAGGTAAAAATAATGTTTTAATAATATGAGATGAGCATGAAACCTGTCCTACCCTCATTGGATGTGTCATGGACGACCATGAAAATCCATGAGTCAACTTGGGGACCCCATGTAGCCACTTTGGTTGGGAAATGACATAAATAACTTTTTATTTAATGTTAAAGTAAAAATGACACAAACATGAAATGTTTTACTAAAACAATTTTTACATGGGGTTATACAAGTAATATATTTGACTATAAATATTCATTAGAAATATAGAAAGATTTACTACATCATGATATTTTTTTTATAATTTTTATACATTAAATAAATTAAATTATTTATGACATCATGATGATGCAGTGATTATCTCATTAATTAAGGATTTAAATAAAATGGAAAGATAATGTATAATCTATGACCTAAACAAGTCAAAAACCTATTGGATAGGTGGATTTCGAACCCTTATCACCTTATCCTCGAAACACATCAAAGTGGGACCATTAAAATCCGAAACTCATTCTAAAATAATGTAAAAATATCTTACTTTCCAAGAGTGCCCCTCCTCTCCTCTTATAAAAGGCCCCCACCTCTACCTCCATACCCACACTCCCAATGCCTTTGGATCGGCCAAACCCTGCCCATTTTGTCTCTCCCCTTCCCTATATTACTCCTTGAAGCCTCACTTTGCGCATAAGTCTTCCCAAGGAAGCCTTTGAGCTCAATCCAAAGGGAGTTACCCGATTTTAAGGTAATGTATTCACTTGAGTCCTTTTGTTTTATTTTGCTTCTCCAACCCCCTAAACTCTTTTTGTTCATTTCTTTTGTAATAACTTCAGTATCATCAATATACAAGGATGTTGTTCTAAGAAGGATTTGATCTACACTTACACACACCTACATCTAATGGTTAAAGAACATACTGTTTCCGTGGATGGCGAATTTCGGCCTCCCGAAATGATGATTGTTCAACATTATTTAACACCTTCAAAGGTCTCCATTAAGATGAAAATATATTTATATATGATATATAATATGTTTATGTTTACCTTAAGCTTCTTTATTTTTCATTTTGGGCATATCATTATGGTTTCCATTATGGGTAAACGTGATATCTTCATTTAAGGAAGTTTGGACTACCACCCCTCAAAGTGATGTGATTCGTTAATGCCATATGTGGGACGTGTAAAGGATGGATTTAAACATATTAAATATTATATTATACTGGAGTTATAATATACCTCTATATCATTATCATTCCATTCCATAAAAATATGAAATAGAAATGAGAGTAGCATTCATGCATACGTACGGCTTACCGTCTCCATGAACGGTGCATTTCATTTCTTATCTCCAAATGTAATGTACTATTATAAGTACATGTATATAATGGATATATGGGATGAATGATACATATAAATGATGAATATAATTCTGGAATTAAAATATACATACCTCTCATTTATTTTTAATTCCATTAATATGACAAAGAAATGAAAGTAGCATTCATGCGTACGTATGGCTTACCGTCTCCATGAACGGTGCATTTCATTTATTACCTCTAAATGATTATGTAATATTATAAATAAATTTATATGCTGGATATATATGATATATATGATATCCAAATCAGGAGTTTCATTCTGGATATAAATAACCTTTGACCACACGAACAACATGTAATTATAAGAAGTCCACTTTCGACTTAAGAACCAAATATCGACAAAACAAACATTATTAACTTAAAAGGTTACATAATGTTTATAACATGGAAATAAGTGATATAAAAGGAATAATGAACTTGAAAACGGTTCTTAAGAAAATAGAAATTAACTCAAGTTTATTATTCAGGACGTTAAAAACGATTGAGTCAAGTCGGACCCGAGGTAAGGGACGTCGTCTCAATCTCCTATCATTAAGGAATATTTAGTTTTATACAAAACATTATTTTATACAGTGTATAAACCCCTTTGAATTTTACTTTTATACAAAAGAAATCTTTTTCTACGAATCGTTTTACTAAACAACAAAAAGAAATGTTTTTTAACGTACGCGGTGACAACGATCTTTTTCACCGCCACGAGTATTATTTGGTCTTTGGCTTCCTCAACAAGCCGTAATGATTTTAAAATAAAATAAATACCATATACTATTTTATGTATTTTGGTATTGAAAATGTTTTTGATAAAGGATTTTACTATGTAAATATATTTAAATGATATATTGTGATTGAAATGTAGAAATGTTATCATTCCTTTATATTGGTTTTATGTTTTATGATTTTATATTGGTACTTGGACATTTGACGGGTGGTTAAGTGATAAACCATATGACTGGTGGTTCCGTGAATACCAGGACGGGTGGTTAGGTTATATCCTCCAATGCATTGGGTATGGAAGTCGGTCGTATGGCTATTCCATTAAGTATGTATGGAATTTGGCCGTATGGCTATTCCATTATGTGATATGCGTGGAAGTCGACCGCATGGTTATTCCACATAAGTATGTTTATGTCCCAAGTTACCTTTATATGTTATGTGTTCTTTTTATGGGTTTTATGGTAATCCTTTGGTTACAAAAGGGTAAGTAATGACATTTTATTCAGTGAATAGTTTTTACTAATTCATGAAGGTGAAGGTATTACTTTGATAAAGTATACATGGTTTACGTGATATTTGAAAAACTTACAGTTTCATTCTTTGTGTATCCCTTACTGAGATTTTTATACTCACCCCAATTTTTTTTTGAAATGTTTTTCATAGGACTTAATTTGGAATAGGGTAATGGACGTGATCAAGGGAAAGTCATGCTATATAAAACATGGAACTAGACATGTCTCTTTTTATGAGTTTTTTTATTTTATGGAAACATTGTAGAAGTGTCTACTTTGTAATATTTTGAGATGTAATAGTTATGTCCTAATTATTTAAAACTTTAAACCTGAAAAGATCCTCAATGTGAATTATTCATTTAATTCAATATTAAGTAAGGATTAAGGCTGGGGCCTTATAGTTGGTATCAAAGGTCGGTTTAGACAACTTTAGGAGATAGAAAATTGTTAAATTATAAGTTAAATTATTGTATGAATGAAATGATATATCATTTAAATATTACCATGTTGCTTTGCCTAAGATATTTCAATGTTCAGAATTGTTTTCTGCAGAGGAAAAAAAGAAGCTATGTTGGGATGACATTAAGAGGAAGAAAACCTTCCAAATCAGCAACCTGAGATGGTCGGAATTGGAACTAAACAGTTTGTTGCAGTGATGGCACAGTTGACTCAGTCTATAAATGGTGGTGGTATCCATGCACGAGTTCAGCAAGATCAACCGCAGAGAAACATGTCAGTGGTGGAACATTTAATGAGGCAACATCATCCATCATTTGGAGGATCATCTGACCCCGTGCAAGCTGAAGGGTGGATTAAAGCACTGGAGAAGATTTTTGATGTCATGGGGTGTTCAGAACATAAAAAGGTTAGTCTTGTTGTTTACTATTTTGAAGGTGAAGGTGATCAGTGGTGGTCGATGGTGAAAAATATCAAGGATAGTTATGAGATTGATGATCTTCACTGGGATGAATTCAAAGGTATGTTTCTTGAGAAATATTTTCCTAATGTGGTTCGTCTTTGGATGGAAAAACAGTTCTTAGAATTAAGGTAGGAGGATGAATCGGTGGCTACTTATGAAGCAAAGTTCACTCGATTAGCAAGGTATGATCCAAACTTCATACGAGATCTTGACAGTAAAATAAACCATTTTTACTTAGGGTTAAAGCCAAAGTATCGAAGGGCGTTATCTTCTCGTGAGTTCAAAAGTTATGAAAAAATTGTCCGATGTGTGGAGAAGGTGGAAGTGGAGTTTGCTGATGATTAGGTGTTCTAAGACAAACAACAGAATAAGAGGTCCAGTTGGCAGGCAAAGGGTAAGAATTCATCAAAGAAGCAATGAGGTAAGAAAACCAAATATCCATCATGTGAGAAGTGTGGTAAAATGCATCCTGGATAATGTTTATCCATGTCTGGTAAGTGCTTTCGGTGTGTTAAGTCCAGTCATATTGCTTGTAACAGTAAGGAAGATGATCAAGCAGGAAATGAAAAGCCAATGATAAAATGTTTTAAGTGTAATGAAATGGGTTATTATGCAAACGAGTGTCCAACGAAGAACTCAACAGGGGGAAATCAGGAAGACTAAAAGAAGAAAGGGGTGGTGAAATCCTTTGTAACAACTTCAGCAGATGTTGGTCCATAAAATGAAGTGGTATCAGGTACACTGTTTGTTTGTTCATATTATGCCAATGTTTTGTTTGATTCAGGGTCTACACACTCTTTCATTTCTGAGAAGATTTCTAGTAAATTGGAAATTCCATCTCAAGATATGAACCCTGAACTTATGGTAAAAACACCCGGAGGGAACGTTGAGACAAAAAGGAATTATAAGAACCTTCCTATCCTTGTGTGTGGAAAGAATCTACCAGCAAACCATATTGTTTTGCCTCTAGTAGAGTTTGATATTATTTTGGGCATGGATTGGATTTCTGTTAATCATGCTAAGATTGACTTTAGAGCTAAAATGGTTTCTTTTTAGAAGGATTTTCAGTTTGTGTACAAGAATGAACCCTTGATTTTGATAACATATCATGAAGTTGAGAAACTAGTAAAATATGGAAATGAATGTTACCTTGCACATATTGTAGAAAATAAAGGAACTGTTCATATTAATGATGTGCTAGTGGTAAATTAGTATCTTGATGTCTTTCCTGATGAGTTTCCTGGTATTATTCATGATCGGGAAGTTGAATTTACTATTGACTTAGTTCTTGATTCTAAGCCAATTTCAAAACCCCCTTATCGAATGGCTCAAGTTGAACTTTTAGAGTTAAAGAAACAATTGCAGGAGTTATTAGATAAAGGTTTCATTCGACCTAGCACATCACCATGGGGTGCTCATGTCTTGTTTGTTAAAAAGAAATATGGATCAATGAGACTTTTCATTGATTATAGAGCCTTGAATAATATTACTGTTAAGAACAAGTATCCTTTGCCTCATATCGATGATTTGTTTGATCAGCTACAGGGAGCTCAGTATTTTTTCGAAGATTGACTTGATGTCGGGGTACCATCAGTTGAAAGTAAAAGAGGCAGACGTTCTGAAGACTGCGTTTTGTACTAGATATGGCCATTATGAATTTGTAGTTATGCCTTTTGGGTTAACCAATACACCTGCTGTATTCATGGACCTTATGAATAGAATTTTCCACGAGTTCTTGGATAATTTTGTGGTTGTTTTCATTGATGATATTTTGGTGTTTTCTAAAAGTAAAGAGGAGCATGAAAGTCATTTAAGGGTTATCTGGTAAACCTTAAAAGGAAATAAACTATATGGAAAATTCAGAAAGTGTGAGTTTTGGTTACAAAAAATTTCTTTCCTGGGTCACATTGTTTCAAAAGATGGCATAACTGTTGAGCCTGCTAAAACAAAAGTGGTTGAAGAATGTCCAAGACCCACAAATGTAACTGAGATCCATAGTTTTCATGGTTTGGCTGGTTACTACTGAAGGTTTGTTGAAAATTTTTCACGGTTATCTACTCCAATGACTAAGCTAACTCGGAAGGGTGTTAAGTTTATCTGGACAAAAGAATGTGATGATTGTTTTCAGGAGATGAAAAGAAGATTTGTGAATGCTCCAGTTTTGGCACTTCCATCCAGGAATGGTGAATTTGTTATATACAGTGATGCTTCGTTGAAGGGACTTGGTTGTGTCCTTATGCAGAATGATCAGGTAATTGCTTATGCTTCACGACAGTTGAAAACTCATGAGGTAAATTACCCTAAACATGATTTTGAATTATCTGTTGTTTTTTTTACTTTAAAAATTTAGAGGCATCATTTGTATGGAGTAAAGTGTGAAATATATACTGATCACAAAAGTATAAACTATATATTCCCTCAGAAATAATTGAACATGAGACAGAGGAGATGGCTGGAATTAATCAAGGATTATGATTGTAAAATTCACTACCATCCGGGAAAATCAAATAAAGTGGCTGATGATTTGAGTAAAAAAAGTAATGCTTCATTAACCATGCTACGTTTGGAACGAGATCCTTTGGTTTTTGATTTGATGAACTTTGGCATAGAAGTTACTGTTTCAGGATGTCCATCTGTTTTGTTTCAGGTATCAATGAGATCTTCTTTATAAAACAGAATCAAGCAAGCACAGAAGCAAGATAGTGAGTTGCAGAAAAGGGTAGAGCTGGTTCAGAAAGGTAAGTTGCCTGAATTCAACATTGATAGTGATTGTGTTCTGAGATTTGGGAAGAGATTTTGTGTGCCTTGTGATTCACAGTTGAAGAGAGAGTTTTTATGTGAAGCTCATAGTTCTCCGTTTTCAGTCCATCCTGGAAGTACTGAGATGTACATAGGTCTGCGAGAGTATTACTGGTGGGATTGAATGAAAAGAGATATTGCTGATTTTACTGTGAAGTGTTTGACTTGTCAGTAGGTTAAAGCATAGCGGCAGTTACCAAAAGGGATGCTTCAGCCTCTACCAGTGCCAGAGTGGAAATGGGAGAATATATCCATGGACTTTGTTGTGGGATTAACGAAGACATCTTGAGGTAATAATGCAATCTGGGTTATAGTTGATCGCTTGACTAAATCTGCTCATTTCCTTTCCATACGAGATAATTTTTCCCTAGATCAACTTTTCTGTTTGTATCTTAAAGAGATAGTCAGGTTACATGGATTTCCTCTCTCCATTGTATCTGACTGTGATCCCAGGTTTACTTCAAAATTTTGGAAAGGCATTCAGAAGTCGTTGGGTGCTGAATTAAATTTTATTACAGCTTTTCAACCGTACTCAGATGGGCAGTCAGAACGAACAATTCAGACCTTGGAGGATATGCTACGAGCTTGTTCGATGGATTATCAGGGAAGTTGGGACCAACATCTTTCTTTGGTTGAGTTTTCTTATAATAACAGTTTTCATTCCAGTATACAGATGGCACCATTTGAGGCATTATATGGGAAGCGGTGTCGAACTACAACATTTTGGGATGAAGTGGGTGAAAGGAAGCTGATGGGACCAGAATTGGTAGAAGAGATGGCAGAAAATGTTCAGTAGATTCATAAACACATGAAAACAGCTCAGAGTAGATAGAAAAGTTATGCAGATAACCGAAGGAAATATCTATCTTTCGAGGTAGGTGATCATGTTTTTCTCAAGGTTTCTCCATGGAAAAGTGTGAAGCGATTTGGTTTGAAAGGAAAGCTGAGTCCATGGTTCATTGGACCATATGAAATTCTAGAGAGAGTTGGATTAGTTTCATACAGAGTGGCATTACCTCCAAGTTTATCTCAGGTACACAATGTTTTTCATGATTCGATGTTGAGGAAGTATATGCCAGATTCATCTCATGTTTTGAGTCCAGAGGTAGTTCAGTAGGATGAGAATCTCTCTTATGAAGAATAACCAGTCCAGATTCTTGACCAAAGAGAGCATGTGTTGTGAAATAAGGTAATCCAACAGGTAAAGGTTTTGTGGAAAAACCATATGGTTGAAGAGGCAACGTGGGAATCTGAAAATGCTATGAGGGATAAATACCCCCACTTATTTTGATAAGTGAATAAAATTGTGAGGACGCAATTCCCAAAAAGGGGGGAAGGATGTAACATCCTAGGTAAATGAAGAATAAATATTTTTCATATTTATTAATATTTACAAATTAAATATTAATTTTACTTTAAAGGGGTTGCTATGTTCGATTGCGTACTCGATACGCAACGATGAGTTTCTTTGAAAACTTACGTTGCACACTAGAAATATAATAATATTATTTTAAATGGTAGTTAACATGTAGCTGTTGTATTGGCAGGAATGGATAAAAATAACTAAAATATGATTATATATGTTTTTTAAATGTTTTTACATTTATCCAATAAAATATAAAGGCTTAAAATACGGAAAGAATTCAATTTTAGGCATTTATACCCTAATTTTCACTAAAGGTTCACTTATCACCTTTTGATGGAGAACCGTCATTAAATATAGTTTTTATCACTCTTATAAATTCTATTGGACCAAATAAAACTCTTCTTTTGAATCGGGACATAAATTTTTTACTTTGTGTAATTTTTTGGTATTTTTCCGAAAAAGTTCATTTTTTAATGAATAGTCTAAAATGTTGTATTTTAATTCAAAACCTCTTTTTAATCTAATTTATTAAGATGATTAGATAATATTTTTAATTGGTTTTTAAGTGCAATTAGAATATATTTTTACAATTTAATCCAATATTGGTCGTTGGAATTAATTTCACTTTGAAATCGAACTTAAACTAGTGTCAATCTTTTGATACTTATTGTTTCATTGAAACACGCAATTTGTCATGACAACGAGAATTAATTATTAAATTAATTAATGTGACTTATATTTTTTGAATTTTTTAAAATATACTTCATTTTTGAAATGGGAATATCATATATAGCTTAGGGTGAATTTTTGGTATTTTTCTGAAAAACTTCAATTTTTGATGAATAGTGAAACCACTAAGTGGTACTTATAAAAACTGATTTTTCGTTTAACTGAAATTTTAACACTTCTGTGTTTTGAATTTCAAAAATCCGACATACATTGTTTTCATTAAGAAGTAAAATATGGTTCAATGGGATTAAAATAATTTTTTGGTGAATAGTAACTTATTATGTTTTTAATCGTGATTAAAGGTAATTAGTGTAGTTTAAGGTAAAAATAATGTTTTAATAATATGAGATGAGCTTGAAACATGTCCTACCCTCATTGGATGTGTCATGGCCGACCAAGAAAATCCATGAGTCAACTTGGGGACCCCATGGAGCCACTTTGGTTGGGAAATGACATAAATAAGTTTTTATTTAATGTTAAAGTAAAAATGACACAAACATGAGATGTTTTACTAAAACAATTTTTACATGGGGTAATACAAGTCAGATTTTTGACTATAAAAATACATTATAAAGATAAAATGATTTCCTACATCATGATAGTTTTTTTTATAATTTTTAGACATTAAATAATTTAAATTATTTATGACATCATGATGATGCAGTGATTACCTCATTAATAAAGGATTTAAATAAAATGGAAAGATAATGTAAAATCTTTGACCTACACATGTCCAAAACTTATTGGATGGGTGGCTTTAGAACCCTTATCACCTTATCCCCGAAACACATCAAAGTGGGACCATTAAAATCCGAAACTCATCCTAAAATAATGTAACTTTTTCTTACTTTTCAAGAGTGCCCCTCCTCTCCTCTTATAAAAGGCCCCCACCTCTACCTCCTTACCCATACTCCCAAAGCCTTTGGCTCGGCCAAACCCTGACCATTTTGTCTCTAAACATTCCTCTATTACTCCTTGAAGCCTCAATTTGGGCAGATGTTTTCCCAAGGAAGCCTTTGAGCTCAAACCAAAGGGAGTTACCCGATTTTAAGGTAATGTCTTCACTTGAGTCCTTTTGTTTTATTTTGCTTCTCCAACCCCCTAAACTCTTTTTATTCATTTCTTTTTTAACAAATCCAGTATCATAAATATACTAGGATTTTTTTATAAGAGGTATTCGATCTAAACTTACACACACCTACATATAATGGTTAATGAATATACCATTTCCGTGGATGGCGAATTTCGGCCTCCCGAAACTATGATTGTTCAACATTCTTTTAACAACTTCAAAGGTGGCCATTAAGATGAAACTGTATTTATATATGATATATAATATGTTAAGGTTTTCCTAAGATTATGTATTTTTAATTTTGGGCATACCTTTATGGTTTCCATTATAGGTAAACGTGATATCTTCATTTAAGGAAGTGTGGACTACCGCCCCCTCAAAGTGATGTGATTATTTAATACCATATGTGGGACGTGTAAAGGATTGATTTAAAGTTATTATATATGATTTTATACTAGAGTTATAATATACCTCTATATAATTATTATTCAATTCCATAAAAATATGAAATAGAAATGAAAGTAGCGTTTATGCGTACGTACGGCTTACCGTCTCCATGAACGGTGCATTTCATTTCTTATCCCCAAATGTAATGTACTATTATAAGTACATGTATATAATGTATATATATGATGAATGATACTTCTAAATGATGAATATAATTCTGGAATTAAAATATACATAACTCTCATTTAGTTTTAATTCAATTAATATGACAATGAAATAAAAGTAGCGTTCATGCGTATGTACGACTTACCGTCTCCATGAACGGTGCATTTCATTTATTACCTCTAAATAATTATGTAATATTATAAATACATGTATATGCTGGATATATATGATATATATGATATCCAAATCAGGAGTGTCATTCTGGATATAAAAAACCTTTGACCACACGAACACCATGTAATTGTAAGAAGTCCACTTTCGACTTAAGAACCAAATATCGAAAAAACAAACATTATTAAATTAAATGGTTACATACTGTTTATAACATGGAAATAAGTGATATAAAAGGAATAATGAACATGAAAAAGGTTCTTAAGATAATATTAATTAACTCAAGTTTATTATTCAGGACGTTAAAGAACGATCGAGTCAAGTCGGACCTGAGGTAAGGGACTTCGTCTCAATCTCCTTTCATTGAGGCATATTTCATTTTATACACAACATTATTTTATACGGTGTATAAACCCCTTTTACTTTTAATTTTATACAAAAGGAATATTTTTCTACGAAGATTTTTACTAAATGACAAAAAGGAATGTTTTTTTAACGTACTCGGTGACAACGACCTTTTCCGCCGCCGCGAGTATTATTTGGTCTTTGGCATCCTCAACAAGCTGTAATGTTTTTAAAATAAAATAAATACCATATACTCTTTTATGTATTTTGGTATTGAAAATGGTTTTGATAATGGATTCTATTATGTCAATATATTTAAATAAAATATTTTGATTGAAATGTGGAAATGTTATCATTCCTTTATATTGGTTTTATGTTTTATGATTTTATATTGGTATTTGGACATTTGACGGGTGGTTATGTGATAAACCATATGAAGGGTGGTGTCGTGACTACCAGGATGGGTGGTTACATTATATCCTCCAATGCATTGGGTATGGAAGTCGGCCGTATGGCTATTCCATTATGTATGTATGGAAGTTGTCCGTATGGCTATTCCATTATGTGATATGTGTGGAAGTCGACCGTATGGTTGTTCCACTTAAGCATGTTAATATCCCAAGTTACCTTTATATGTTATGTGTTCTTTATATGGGTTTTGTGGTAATCCTTTGGTTACAAATGGGTAAGTAATGATATTTAAATCAGTGATGAGTTTTTACTACTTCATGAAGGTGAAGGTATTACTTTGATATAGTATACGTGGTTTACGTGATGTTTGAAAAACTAACAGTTTTCATTATTTGCGTATCCCTTATTGAGATTTTTATGCTCACCCCAGGATTTTTTGAAATGTTTTTTCACAGGACTTAATGTGGAATAGGGTCATAGATGGGATCAAGGGAAAGTCATTCTATATAAAACATGGATCTAGACATGTCTCTTTTTAAGAGTTTTTTATTTTATGGAAACATACTATAAGTGTCTACTTTGTAATCTTTTGAGATGTAATAGTTATGTCCTAATTCTCTAAAACGCTAAACCTAAAAAGATCCTCAATGTGAATTATTCAATTAATTCAAAATTAAGTAAGGTTTAAGGCTGGGGCATTATAATTATATATTATATATTTTACATAAAATATTTCTTTATCATAGTTTTTGAAATTTGAATAAATTAATTTATTATACATGTATAGTTTAAGAAACAATAGTTATTTGATTTAAAATTAGATATAAATAATAATAAATTATTTTAACATAAAAAATATGTTTGAAGGATTATTTTTAAGGTGTGGTGTTATTTTATAATAATTAATTATATTATTCACTTATAATGATGGATGTAATGTAATGTTAACAATTATAATGAAAATATAAAAATGATTATTTATTTGTTAATTAGGATGGCATAGAATCAATAATGCATTGTATTAAAAAATTCTATAAAATAATTTTTAATATTTTATTTTTTTATTTGAAATAAAATTTTAATAGTTTTTAAATTTTAGAAGTTAAATTTGATAAATTTTTTTATCCAATTTTATAATTTTTTTGGTATTTAAATTAAATTTTAATCATAATAAAAGATACATAGGGAAAAAAACGAATTACCATGGTAATGTGAGAATAAGTTAATAATATATAAAAATAAATAGTAAAATTAAAAAATATCATAAAACCCAACCTATAAATGGTTGGATAATTTGTTTATTTTGAAAAAAATAGCATTTTAACTTTAATTATAAATTTTGTAACCATGTTACTTGAATAATGAGATACATATTATAAGTAGTATAAAATGAAACATTACTCTCCTATAAAAGGACACCTTCACCACCCAATTTCTTGTCAAACCACAATCCTATTAGATTTAATAAAATCTAAAAAATCTCTCCCAAACACTTATAGATATTTCATATATTTTCCCTATCATAATTTATCCATTGAAAGGTTCAATTATCTTTTTAGTGGATATGTGCTAAGGATAAAAAATTATATTACAAATAAATAATTTTAATTTTTATTACATTAATCCCTCTTCAAATAATAAAAATTTCATTAGACCATCTTAATATAAACACATTATTATTATTATTATACATAAATGTTATTATTTTTTTGTAAAACCCATTATTTACCTTCTTCTAATTGATTAAAAAATGAAAAATTACACTTCGGTTATGATTATACTACAATATCCCTAGATGTTGTTATTCATTTCTAATCACTTCTATAAATTGATAGTTCTAAAAATATATTTGAAGAATATATATATTGTTAATAATTATTATATTTTTATAATATTATTATTTGTGGGTGACACAAAAACTAATGATCATCATAAATTTTTTTTTGTTATTTGTAAATTACCCCAAAAAAGATCATCATGGATTCTATTCTCACAACCCACACACATAATTTCTAATAAAAAACAATGGGAATATATTAATCACATTAATTAGTGATTTAGATACCATTAATAATCTATTAATTATTAACATAGTATCATATAATGTGTTTTGATAACACCATTTAGAAATATGTATGAAACAATATAAATTACTAACATCTACTAATAAAAATAAATTGTAACTTCCTAATAAAATAGTAGTGAATATAAATTAACTGAATAAAATCAAAGGTCATATATAATAGAAAAATTCCAAAATAAAATATTAATATAGTCATGTTCATTATATAATATTTTTAATCACTTTCTTGGATGTTAGATAAAAGGTAATGGTTTCTCATCTCATGTCTCCACTCATTGGACATTCTTATATAATCACCACATTATTTACACATGTTGTGAACATAGATCCACATGAATTTGTTATAACATATTATTTATTTAATTAAATGAATTTAAAAATCCTTATCTAGTTTTTTCATCTAATATCTTTTGATTTAAAAGTTACATATGTTTTAAGGGGTTTCATCTATGTAAAAATTTTAATTAGAAATCATTATGAATAAATTTTCATAATAAAAAATTGGATGATTTTACAATGTATTTCCTACATTAGTGTCTTCTCATACATTTTTGGATGAGTTCTTAATTTCCACCTATAATTTCACTCGCACTCATGTTCATAATTAAAAACAAGTGATGTTTTCATGAGAATACAACCAAAAAGATGAATCTAAATGATCACATACAAATAAAGAATAATAAATTCAACAATAAATATAAATAATTGAACAAAATGATCTAGAAGAAATATAGGTCCCAAAAATTATTGGATAGAGATCCTAGGTTTCAAGATAGGAACCTAGGCATCAAATGAATATGAATCAGACATGTTACACATAAAACCCCACATCCTGTGTAAATTTCATTTTACTAGAGGCCATATATTGACCATAAATCCAACCTAAGGAGCCATCTTGATCAACTGAAATGGAAACACCCGAAGAAGAGCAAATAATTTCAACACCCTCTTTCAAGTTCTTTTCTTCTTACACTTCCTCTTTCATTATTGTTTCCATAAAAAATAATAACTTCAGTAACTTCTAAATAATGTGATGTTTTTATAAATATTTTACAACCATATTCGTTATTCAATCCATCCAACAAATGACAAAGTCACCATACATGCATACGTATGGCTTATCGTCTCCATGTCGTGGTATAGTTTGTTATTCCGACACTTCATTATTTGTATGGGTATAATAATGTGTATAAAAGATTTAAATAATAAATATAAAATGTTAATGATTATTTATATGTTATATACCTTCCAATTACATATTATTTCACCATCAATATAATGATATTTTCACTCATGAGTACGTACGGATTACCGTCTCCACAATGTGATGAGATTCATTTACATGTTCACCATTCAACGATGATCATAAAAATATATATTATTAATTAGTATGTAATATATGAAATAATAATTCTACTTGATATATATATATATATCGCTGTGTGTGTGTGTATGTATATACATACATATAACTTATTCACTTAATTCCCATAAATAAGATATGAAAACAAAAATAGAGTTTATGCTTACATAGGACCTAACTTCTCCATAAATGGTTCCTTGTACTTCATATATATATATCTATTATAAATATTTATATTCTAAATATATATGATATATAAATGATGTTATATATCCTGGAAGTATTTAAATCATGATCTACATGATACGATCAAGAATAACAAGTTAAAACATGTATGATAAATAAAGTGATTATTACCCGAAATGTTAATTTAACATGAAATACATTATAAAATGGGTAGTATGAGGCCATAAATTAATCATGTATGATATAATAAATATTAATATGGTTCTGGTATAATTTTATAACATACTATAGTCATTATACAAGAGGTTAAACGTACCCTTGACCAAAGGATAATGCAAGGTAAGAGTTAATTCCATAACCTCATTATTATTTGAGATTTTTTATGTGTAATTTTTTACTGGGACATATTTATTATATATGTACATATTTCAAAAAAGTTTTTTTAAAAGTATTATTTTTATGGGACTCATTAACTAAAATATAATTTTAAATATTTTAAATATTTATTCTTCTAAACCTTTCTTATTAGTTTCCATTTTTTCAAAATGATTTTAAGGATTTATTTAAATGGACATGAATATATTAAAATGATAATTACTTTTAAAATTTTCAAAGTGGTATTTGACACTTTGATTAGAAAATATCTTTTAAATAAATACCTTTATAAATTGTGTGACTTTAAAAATGATTTCACAAAAAGGGATATTTCTCTCAAAGTGTTTTACTGATCATTTTCAACTATGTAAACATCCTTTACTGGATATTATTCTTGATTAAGGTTGATTTATTATTATTAAAATCTTCCATATTGTATTGAAGGTTTTGGGATATTCTTGATTGTGGAAGGGTTATTTTTATACCATTCATGGTTTATGGATAAGGTATTGACATTCCATATTCTAGTTTTAATATAAATGTTTATGTTATGTTTAAACCTTTTCATATAAGGAATGAATTAGACTTAGTGAGTGATAGGTGGAGCCCGCTATAGCTCCTCGATGCATCGGTAAGTCTCATGAGACAAACTAGTGTCTTGGAACTGGGCCTTGAAAAAATCTTTTTTGTAATCTTGGCACAAGGCCTTAACTATGTTGTTATGAAGTCTGGATTTATGCATTTCAGCATTATGAAATTAGCTATGGATATTATATGTGATCATTCGACTGGTAGAATATCAATGTGAATAATTAAATAGAATTATTTGATTTATCTTTTCCATATTATGCTGAATTTTCATATTAAATCTCTTTTTATCTAGTTTTATACATTGCCAAAAAAATTAAGCTTATTTGTGAATATTTTTACTATATTGTTATCCTTACCGAGCATTTGAGCTCACCCCTTTAGTATGTTTTATTTTCCTGGGATTCCAAGAAGTGCTTATGATTTATAAGTAGGGTTAATATAGGTGATTAATGGAGTTCTAAAAGGATCATGTATGTTGTGTTTTATTTTCTAATGTGTAATGTAACATTCATGTATGTAATCTATTTTCCAAGAATACTAAAATAATTAGACTTTTAGGACTTCATTCCTTCTAATCATTCCAATGTATTAAAATAATGCATCCAATCTAGGCTTCCGGGGTCGGGGAATTACAGTTGGTGTTAGTAGAAGTTTAGAAACAACCATGGAAATAGATTTAGATATACACTGATTAGATAAAATTACCCTAATATAAAAATTGAGGATTCGTATAGAAAAACTTCCTAAAACTTTGGTAATGTAGTGATTTTGTGGATTTTCCAAGCAATACATCCCTTTTTAGACACTAGTAGGTAGAGGCGGCTCTAGCACAGATGTACCTAAGAGTGAAAACTCTAACATGGAGTTTCAATCTTGACCCTGGGTATCCTGGTACATGAAAACGGGCCTTTCTCCATTCATGGTTACAAAAATCTTGGGGGATATGCTTAAAATAATTCACATTTTGATTTTAAGCCAGTATGATGGATTTAAGAGTAAATACTTCCTCAAAGAAAACATTTTATGATTATAGAATATATGAAAAATCATTTCAATTTACTTTAGGTATTTTACATGATTTGAATTATGTATTGTGATTCATTTACTAAACTAGGGTATTCTATTTTTTAGAAATGGTGCCTAGTAGAAGGATTGAGAATTCCAAAAATACACATGATCAAAAGATTAAGAAGGATCATATCTTTCATGGTATTAAACAAACACTTAAAATTTAAATAGTCTCCCACATATTCTCATTATATGAAGAAGTAGTATCATGTGTTAATATGATAAGTAAATAATTATCTGAGTCATATGGATTTGAAGGTAAGAAAGAGAGTAAAAGGATAGAAGAGATAAATATGGATAAAGATAAGAGGGGAGAGAAGGATTTTCCCATATGTGATAACTGTGGAAAGAATCACCTTGGTAAATACTTTAAGGGAATGAGAATTTGATATATGTGTAGAGAAAAAGGACACCAAACACGTGATTTCAAGGGTAAGAAAAAGGTTTCAAATGTACAATTCTCCATCTATAAGATTTTCGGTCATTGAGAAAATCAATTTCCAAATCATTAGAGTATACCCCAAATGATGCTGTTGGATAATAATCATGTTATTATATTACTACAGATGAAGAGTAATGTCTAGTGTTCTTATGTTGATGTTAAAGAATTATGTCATTTGAATATTGTATCAAAAATTTACTCGTTATAATAATTATGGAGTATATAAGGATTGTACAGAAGTACTATTTCATTAAGGACTTGAGATTGTGCAGAACCATGAAAAGTGACTCAGTAGCATGATAATTTTTTTTATAAAATTTATGGTTGATAGAAAGATAATCCATAATAAGGTTCTAATTATTAGGTAGTTATTTTGGAATAATATATGATTTATTTGGATAAATTATATTGGATTTTCTTAACTATCTTGAAACTGTTTAATAAATTTTATATTCCATCATGGTTGGATTTTACACATTTTTGGATAGAAGGAGTATATCCAGTGTTATATAAGGAATAAGGGAGAATGAATTTAATCAATAAGGTTTTATGGTAATTAAGGTTTTTATATTGTTCTAAAATAATAGACGATGAAGGTATTCACATGTTATTATATGGAAAAAAAGATCATCATTATGTTTACCTTCCATATAAATTTTTGGACTGTGAATTTGGACAGAAGTATTTTGGGTATGTCTAAAGGTTTCAATCAATTATGTTTGACTTAGGATACTATTGTTAAAGTTAAATAATTTCTTGATATAATTTTTGGATTGTTATAAAAAGGATAACACATAGGCCAGGCGATAACCAGTCATGTCTAGCAAGGCCGCAAGACTTGAACCCGCAACTGAATGGCGATAAGGGTGGATCACCTACAACTTACATACATGATGTATTGGTCTGTATAATGTATTTTTTTTAATAGTCTGAACAAGTAATTATAAATTTATTATTTTTATAACCTTGTACGATTAGGATAAGTAGAATATTTTTGAATTCTATTATCTTTTGGAGTGAAAGATGAGTTTGTGGTAGGAATTAGTTTAAGGATGCAACTCTACTTGTCAAGTATATTTTTACCTCTTTTTCAATGAATAAATTAATTCATAAACTTTTTTGAAAGTGTATTAGAACAAAAAATGTGTTATCCGAATACCTTATGCTTTGTTGAACTGACGATATTTTAAATCATCATATATTGATGGCTTGGAGGCCCTAAATTTTATACTTGTTTGTGATTGATGACCTCAATCACTCCCTATAAATATTTAATTTTTTCCACCAATTATGTGTCTCTAGTTACCACCAATTTTCTATTAATCTAGATCATAATTTGGTGGTGACTTTTTTATTTCCCTTTACCTCTTATTAAGAATAAATTATATTAACCCAATTTTTGATGTAGGTTTTCCACAACGGTGTTTTTATAATTTTAACATTTTATTTTCAATGAAAAATTTCAATTTGTGAGGAAAAAATTTATTGAAAGAAGGATGAATATAACTCCCCATCATTTCATTGTAAGTTATCTCTTTAAAGTAATTTAATTGCTTATGCTACATGCAACACCGAGTTCGAGCACACCACAACTTACCAAACTATTCGTTCAAAAAACTGTTATGTATAGTATTAACTACCTTTTGAATATCAAATTATTTATATAATTTTAACATCCATATATGTGTTTCTTAGACATAACATATGAAAAAAATTCATTTTTCAGATAAAAGAAATATTTTTTTTTAAATTCACTTTTACCAACTTTTAATGGGGAAACCTTTTTAAAACCAGCATTTAACAAATCAATATATTAAATTAAGTTAAATTAAATTCTTCTTTTGAATTAGGACATAAAAATTTAGTATTTATAGATTTTTGATACTTTTCTAATAACTTTCATATTTTGATGAATAGTGAAAAATACTTTGTTTTAATTGAAAATGATTTTTTAATCGAAATAATTTATAGTGTTAATTTATGAATTTTTATTTTTTTAAAGTATAATAAAATTATATTATTATCATTTAATATAATTTTGGTCATTATTAGTAATTACACATTTAAATTTGACATTCACACATATCAATCTTTTGATAGTTTTTACATTTTAAAAACCTACTTTTGGGTTTGACAATGAGAATTAATTTTAAATTAATAAATGAATATTCTATGTATTTAATTTGGTAAAATAAAATTTATTTTCTAATAAAGAATATCAAAATTATCTTAGGGTGATTTTTTCATATTTTTCTAAAAACCTTCAATTTTTGGATGAATAGTTAAAAACACTACGTTATTGTTCAAAAACAAATTTTTTATTTAAATAATTTTTTATTTTATTTAAATTTATTTTAAGTCAAAATATATATATAATACGTATATAATTTAAATTTAATTCATTGGAGTCATTTTATAATAAAATTAGATGTATAAATTTTTATTGAACTTTTTACCATCTTTTACCCACCTTCGAGGAGAATTTGTAAATTTGCATAAAACGTAATTTTACCACTTATGTGAGTTGAATTTAAAAAATTAAAGATACATGGTTGGTATTAGTATATAAAATTGTGTTCAATAAAATGAGAAATTTTTTTTGGTGAATTGTATCTTTTGACTATTATTTACCACAGTTAAAAGTAAATAGGGTAATTAAGGGTAAAAATGATATTATAATTACCCAAACACATGTTCTAATTATATTGGATAAGATCAATTCGACCATATACATAATTAGGAATAAAATATGATCTAATATGATCCACTTGTTTTATATTAGGACATTTATTATTATTTTATTTAAAGAAGAGTTAAATGTGTTATATTCTAATTTTAATAACTAAACCATATATAATATAAGGTTACAAAATATAAAAATTAGACTATAAATATTCATTATAAATATAAAAATATTTCCTAAATAATGGTATTTCATTTATAATTTTTAGACATAAAATAATTTAATTTATTTATGTCACAATAATGATGCACTAATTACCTTATTACTGAAATAATAAAATAATTGATATTATAAAAATCCAAATAAATGTAAATTCATATTTATGATGAATTAAACTAATTTCATAGGTTAATATGACATTTTTGGGTTTATTTAATAAATTTTGTTCTAGGTGATGAGGTTTTTATGACTTTCAAAATAATAAAATTCCAAATAATGTCAAAATTGATATAAATTAATTCTTAAAACAAATACTATATTATTGGTTGATGTATAATTCATAAAAATATAATGTTTTTCCAAAGATCTGAAATAATATTTTATATGTCATTAATGATCCACTTTAGGTTCTCTTGGAAGTTTAGAGTAAGTTGATTAACCATATAGTGTAATAATACAAGAAGACACTATAAAAGTTAAACTATTTAACTAGGATTTAAATCTAAAAGATAAGGTTAAAATGGTAACATAAACTTGTCCAAACCTATTGGTTGAGATGTTTTCAACCCATACACACATTATCCTAGAAATAAATTATTTTTTAGCAATTATAATCTGAATATAATTTTATTATAAAATAATATTTCACACATTTTATAAAGTGACTGTCACCTCTCTTATAAAATTGTACTTCCCCTTCAATCAAAATCACACCTTCACCGCCATTTAGATCAGACAAAACCCACCCAAATATCCACCCAACTTTCCATACTTTGATCTGGAGTCCATAAATTTATTATAAAGTCAACCTAAAGATCCATTTTGATCAACTCTAAAAGAAACACCTGAAGAAGAGGTAATAATTTCACCACCCTCTTTCAAGTTTTTTTCTTCTTACACTTCCTCTTTCTTTGTTGTTTCTATACCAAAATAATAACTCAAGTACCTTCTATATAATGTGATGCTATTATAAATATGGTACAACCATATTCTTTACTCTATCCATCCTATAAATGACAAAGTCAGCATATGTTCGTATGTATGGATTACCATCTCTATGTCGTGGTGTAATTTGATATTCAAACAATTAATTAGTTGGATGTGTATAATAATTAGTATAACTAATATAAATAATAAATACAACATGTTAATGATTCTGTATATATGATATTCCATCCAATTACATACTCTTTAACCATCAATATAATGATATTGTCACTCGTGCGTATGTACGGATTGCACATGAGCCTCAGCCTAGTTGGGGAGGTATCCTTAAATGCATCCACAAGACATAGGTTCAAAACCAGGTAGAGGAATATTTAAAAGTACTATAGCATGCACTGTAGTAGGCACTTTAGTAGTACTATAGCATAACTTTACACTGTTCGGTACTATAGCAGAACTATACATAGTGTAGGTACTATGGAAGAACTATATAATGTGCAGGTAATGTAGCAGTTTCTATAGCTGTTACTATAGTAGGTATTTTTTGGTACAATAGCTACTGGAACTATTCAAATTGGGCCATCTGTTTAGGCTTGGAGTCATTAAGGATTTTTTACCACCCATACAATCGGGTTAGTATGGCTTTCTAGCCACCTTCAAGGCCTTCAGGACACCTGAAGGCCTTCGGGCCACATACAGTTACCCAAGACAGACTCTACAAAAAAGAAGCAGCCTCAAAAGAGGATTCAGAGCATGTGAACTCACCAGAGTAGAGCCAAATGGATTTCCAAAATGGGAGAGTATGGATATGACATTGGGACCAACATTTTCTTGAATTGGAAGCCTAACCAGATGGCCATGTGAATGTGGAGAGCCACTATCATGATGCAGATGTAGGGGAGGGGCATTTTCTTGTAGATAGTCTGGTTGAATTCCCTATGACATTCGAGTCATGTAATCTATAAAGCATACATGCCTTGTAATATCAGATCCTAAATGCCTTTTCAGGGTTCCCCCTCGTCCCTTGAAAGGGGGGTTATCAAAAATCAATAAAAAAAGGCTTTCGGGGCATTCAGACGTACATACGGATTACAGTCTCCACGACACGATGAGATTCATTTCCACATTCACCATTCAATGATGATTATAAATTTATATATTATTAATAAGTATGTAATATATGACTTAATAATTCTACTATAAATATAAATATATATATCTATATACTTACATATATCTTATTCACTTACTTCCGTTCAATATGATATGAAAACAGAAACAACATTTATGAAAACGTATGACCTACCGTCTACATAAATAGTGCCTTCCATTTCATATATCTATCTGTTATAAATATTTATATTTTTAATATATATTATATATAAATCAAGGATTATATTATGGAAGTATTTAAATCATTATCTAAATGATATGATCAAGAATAACAAGTTAAAACACGTATGATAAAGAAAGTGATTATTACAATAAATGTTAATTTAACATGAAACCATTAATAAATGGGTAGTATAAAGTCATAAATAAATCATGTATTATATAATAAATACGAATATGGTTCTGTTATAATTTAATAACATAATATGGTCATTATACAGGAGGTTAAATGTACCCTCGACCAAAGGAAAGTGCAAGGTAAGGGTTAAATGCTCAATCTCATTATCATCCGAGATTATTTATGTGTATCATTTTATTGGGACATATTTATTATCCATGTACATATTTCATATATGAGTTTTCAAAATGATTATTTTTAAGGTAAACATTAAATAAAAAATCATTTCAAATGTTTTAAAGATTTATTCTTCTAAACTTTTCTCGTTAATGTCCATGATTTCAAAATTATTTTAAGGATTTATTTACATGGGCATGAATGTTTTAAAACCTTAATTCCATTCAAAAGTATCAAATTGGTATGGGACACTTTGTCTCAAAAATATCATTTTAATGAATTCCTTTAAAAAATGAGATACTTTTAAAATGATTTCATGAAAATGGGATATTTCTCCCAATGATATTTACTGATCATTTAAATCTATGTCTAAATCATTTACTGAATATTATTATTGATCGAGGTTGATTTATTATGATAAAACATTTCCATATTGTATTGAAGGTTTAGTGATATGTTTGATAGTGTTTGTGTTATTTTTATAGCATTCATGGTTTATGGATAAATTATTGACATTTCATATGCTTGTTTTAATATAAATGTTTATGTCATATTTAAACCCTTTCACATGACGAATTCACTGGAATTAGTATGTGATTGGTGTAGCCCGCTATAGCTCCTAGATGCATCGGTAGGTCTCATGAGACAAACTAGTGTCGTAGAACAAGGCCTTGAAAAAATCTTATTTGTAGTCTTGGAACAAGGCCTTGACTATGTAGTTATGAAGTCTGGCGTTATCTATTCCATCATTATGAAATTTTCTATTGATATTACAAATCATTATTCAACTAGTAAAATAACCGTGTGAATATTTAAATGGAATTATTTTATTTATATTTTCTATATTATTCTGAAGATTATGTTTAAAATTCTTTTTTTAGTTTTATAAATTTCCCTAAATATTTATTCTTATTTTTTAATATTTCCTCTATATTATTACACTTACTGATCGTTTGAACTCACCGCTTTCATAAGTTTTAATTTCATAGGATTCCAAGAGGTGTTTTATTATTGATAAGTTGGGATAAGATAGGGTATTAATGGTGTTATAAAAGGATCATTTAGGTTTTGTTCCGTTTTCTAATGTGTAATGTAACATTCAAACATGTAATCTATTTTTCATGACTACTAAACAGATCAGATTTTTAGGAATTGATTCCTTGTATTCATGAAAATGTATTAAAATAATTCACCAACTCTGGGATTCTTTGGTCAAGGCGTTATAGTTGGTATCATAGGAATTTTAGCAACAATTTTGGAAATAAATTTAGATAAACTCTAATAATAGAAAATTACCCTTAGATAGACTTCGAGAATAAGTATAGGAGAACTTCCTAGAACATTTGTAATGTAGAGATTTTGTGTATTTTCCATGAAATACATCCCTGTCTGAATATGAGCAAGTAAAGGGATCTCTAGAATAGATGTACCTAGGAGTGAAAACTATGACAAGGTGGTTTGGGATTGACTTGGGGTATCCTAGAATCGGACAATGGTACTTGCTGCACTCTTAGTTATGACACTCCCATGGGATATGCTTAAGAAGCCATTATGAAAGATTTAAGAGTAAATACTTCCTTATAGAAAACATTTTATGATTATAGATTATGTGTATAATCTTTTAAATTTACGTTAGTTATTTAAAATTTTTTGAATTATGCATTGTGATTCATAACGTAACCTAGTGTATTCCATTGTTTAGAAATGGCGACTAGTAGAAGGAGTGAGAATTCCAGAAATACGCATGATCGAAAGATTAAGAAGGACCATATCTTTTATAGTATTAAGCCTACATTTAAAAGAGAAATAGTCTCCCAAATATTCTCATCATATAAAGAAATAATATCAAGTGATAATAAGATAAGTAAAGAATTATTTGAGTCCAATGGATTTGAAGGGAAGAAAAAGAAGAAAGGGATGTAAGAGAGAAATATGAATAAGGAGAAGAGAAGAAAGATGTATTTTCCCGTATGTAATAACTACGGAATGAATCACCTTGGTATAGGGTTTATGGGAATGATAGTTTTTTATAAGTGTGGAGAAAAAGGACACCAATTACATGTTTGAATTGGTAATAAAAATGGTTCAAATGTACAATGCTTCATCTACAAAAAGTTGGGACACTATGTGAATCAATGTCCAAATAATCAGAGTATACCACAAATGATGATGTTGGATAATAATAATGTTATGATATTACCACATATGAAGAGTAATGTATAGTTTTTAATGTTGATACTAAAGAATTATTTCATTTTAATATTATATCAACAATATAATGGTTATAATAATTATGTAGTATATAAGGATTGTAATGTAATAGTATTTCATTAAGGACTTGAGATTGTGTGGAACCAATAAAAGTGACCGAGAAACATGTTATTGTTTTTGGAATATTTTTTGTTCATAGAAAGATAAAAAATAATATGGTTCTGATACTGAGGTAGTGATTTTAGGAAAAATATATGATTGATATGGATAAATTATATTGTATATTCTTGACTACCTTGAAGCTGATTAATGATTTGTATATTCCGTCATTGTTGGAGTTTACAACATTTTGTGATAGAAGGAGTATATCCAGTATTCTATAAGGAATAAGGGTGCATGAATGTAATCAATAAGGGTTTATGTTAATTAAGAATGTTATAGTGTTTTAAAAAAATAAATGATGAAGGTATTCACATGTTATTAAATGAAAAAAATATCTTCATTGTGTTTACCTTCCATATAAATTTTGGAATGTGTGTTTGGACAGAAGTAATTTGGATATATCTAAAGTTTGGAATCGATTATGTTTGACTTTGGATACAATTTTTAAGGATAAATAATTTCAAGAAATTATTTTTGGATTGTCATAAAATGGACAACCCAGAGGTCGGGCGACAACCAGTCACGTTTGGCTAGGTAGCGAGACTTGAACCAGCAAATAAATGGCGATAAAGGTGGATCACCTACCACTTGCATACATGATGTCCTAGTTTGTATAATTTAGTTTTATAAAATTCTTAAAAATGAATTATAAATTCATTATTTTTATAACCCTACATGATTATGATAAATAGAATTATTTTGAATTGAATTATCTTTTGGAGTGAAAGATGAGATTGTGGTTGGAATTAGTTGAAGTATGAAACTCTACTTATCAAGTATATTTTTCCCTATTATTCAATGAATAAATTAATTCTTAAACTTTAGGGAAGGGGTATTATATCCAATAATGTGTTATCCTAATACCTTGTGTTTTGTTGAACCGATGATATTTTAAATTAACACATATTGATGGCTTTGAGGCCCTCAATTTTACACTAGTTTGTGATTGATGATCTCAATATCTCCCTATAAATATTTTTGTTTTTCTTACCATTATGTGTCTCTAATTTCCATCAATTTTATCCTAATAGAGATCATAATTTGGTGGTGACTTTCTCATTTCCCTTTCCCTCTTTTTAAGATTAAATTTTATTAACCCAATTTTTGATGTGGGTTTTCCACAAAAAGTATTTTTCTATTTTTAACCATTTATTTTCAAATAAAAATTTCAAATTGAGAGAAATTTTTTTTAAGGAGGGGATAATGTAACCCTCACAAGATTTTATAGTATGTTATCTCATTTAAGTAATTCAATATCTTGCACTACACATGACATCTAGCTTGAGCGCACGACAACATACCAAACTAGCCGTTCAAAAAATGGTTAGGAATAATATTAACTGATTTTTTGAATCTTATATACTCTATATAAATTTAACATGAATATTATGTTTTTATTAGACATAATATAAGAAAAAATTTATCTTTTTAGATAAAAGAATTATTTTTTAAAAAAATGCAATTTTACTACCTTTTAATGGTGAAACCTTTTTAAAACTGATATTTAACACTTTTATATATTCAATTTAATGAAATTAAAATATTAATTATAATTAGGAAATAAAAATTTTGTTTGGATGAATATATGGTACTTTTCTTATAACTTTCATATTTTGATAAATAGTGAAAAATACTATGTTTTAATAGAAAATGACTTTTTTAATTGGAATAATTTATATTGTTAAATTATGTAAATGAATCGTTTTGAAGTATGATCAGAATATATTATTATCATTAAATAAAATTTAAGTCATTATACGTAATTTCACATTTAAATTTCACATTACACAAGTCAATCATTTAATAGTTTTTCCTTTTTAAAAATGAGCTTTTTGGCTTTGTCAACGAGAATTAATTTTAAATTAATTAATGCAACTTCTATGTTATGAATTTGGTAAAATAGAATTAATTTTTGAAATAGTAATATCAAAATTATCTTAAGGGAATTTTTTTTATTTTTATGAAAACATTCAATTTTTGATGAATAGTGAAAAACACTACGTTATTGTTTAATCCTGACTTTTAAATTAAATAATTATTTATTTTTTATAAATTTATTTTATGTCCAAAAATATATATAATACATATATAAGTTCAATGTAATTAATTGGATTAATTTTATAATAAAATTAGATATAAATTTTTTTTGAACTTTTTACCATCTTTTACCCATCATCTAGGAGCATTTGCAAATTTGCATAAAATGTAATTTTACCTCATCTGTGATTTGAATTTCAAAAATCTGAGAGACATAGTTGATATCATTAATTAAAATTTGGTTCAATAAGATGAAAATATTTTTTTGGTGAATAGTAACTTTTGACTTTTATTTACCATAGTTAAAAGCAAATAGGGAAATTAATGTTAAATGATATTATAATTACCCTAACACATGTCCTAATTCTGTTGGATAACTATAATTATTCCAAATAAACCATAGTAATAATATATGATTCTATTTGGTACAATTGGATTAGATTAGTACTTTTATTATTATTTTAATTAAAGAAGAGTTAAAAGTGTTAAATTTAGAGTTTAATAACAAGTCCATTTTTAATATAAGGTTATGCAATATATAAATTCAAATTTAAATATTAATTATAAAGATAAAAATATTTCCAACATAATTGTATTTTATTTATAAAATTCAAACATTAAATAATTTAATTTATTTATGACACAATGATGATGTAGTATATACCTTATTAATGAAATATTAAAATAATTGATACTATAAATATCCAAATACATATATATTGAGACTTATGATGAATTCCAATTATTTTATAGGTTAATGTGACATTTTAGAGTGGATTAGATAATTTTTTTTTGAATTGATATGGTTTTTATGGATTTAACAAAAAAAACCTAATATAGTCAAAATTGAAATAAATTAAATGTTAAAAAGAAAACTATATAATTGGTTGATATAATATTCCTAAATATAAATGTTTCCAAAAAAGGCCTTAATTAATATTATACATGCCATTACTAATCCACCTGAGGTTCTTTTGGATGTTTAGAGAATGTTTATTAACCATATAGTGTAAGAATACAAGAAGACACGGTAAAAGTTAAACTATTTAACTAAGATTTAAATCTAAAAGATAAGGTTAAAATGGTAACCTAAACTTGTCAAAAACCTATTTTATGAGAGGTTTTCGACCCATAACCACTTTATAATAGAAATAAAAAATATTTTGGATCCATTATAAATCCAAAATGATTTTATTATAAAATAATTTTTCAAACTTTTCCTATTGTGACCCTCACATCTCTTATGAAAGGGTACTTCCCCTTCTCTCAACATTAAACATACAAAGCCATTTCTCTCGGCCAAACCCTACCCAAATCCCCTCCCAACCTTCCTCCCTTCAACCTAGAGGCCATACATTGATCAGAATGTTAACATTCAGAGCCCTTTTGATCAACTCAAAAGGAAACACCAAAAGAAGAGGTAATAAATTCACCACCCTTTTTCAAGTTCCTTTCTTCTTACAATTCCTCTTTCATTGTTGTTTTCCTTCAAAAATAACAAGTACAGAACCTTATACATATTTTGATATTATTATAAATATGGTACAATCATATTAATTATTTTATCATTCCTATAAATGACAATGTCACTATATGTGCGTATGTTCTTCTTACCGTCTCTATGTCGTGGTGTAGTTTGTTATTCAAGCACTTAATTATTTGGATGGGTATAATAATGAATATAATTGATCTAAATAATATATATATCATTTTTATTATTCTATATATATGATATACAATCCAACTATATACTATTTCACCATCAATATAATGATATTTTCACTTGTCCTTACGTATGGATTACCATCTCCACGACACGATGGATTCATTTCCACATTCACCATTCAACGATGATTATAAAAATATATATAAACAATAAGTATGTAATATATGACATAATAATTCTACTGTAGATATATATACTTACATATATCTTATTCACTTACTTTCTTTCAATACGATATGGAAACAGAAATAGCAATTAAGCGTACGTACGACCTACCATATCCCTAAACGGTGCCTTCCATTTCATATATCTATATATTATAAATATTTATATTATAAATATATAATATATATAAATAAATTTTTTTATTATTGAATTATTTAAATCACAATCTAACTGATACGATCATGAATAATATGTTAAAACAGGTAAGATAATGAAAGCGATTATTACCCAAAATGTTAATTTAACATTGAAATAATTATTATATGGGAAGTATAAAGTCATAAATGAATCATTTATGATATAATAAATATGAATATGGTTCTTTTATAATTTAATAACATACTTTGGTAATTATAAAGGATGTTAAACGCACCGTTGACCAAAGTAAAGTGTAAGGCAAGGGTTAATTTCTCAATCTCATTATTATCTGAGATTATTTTTGTGTAAGTTTTTGATGGGACATATTTATTATCCATGTCCATGTTTCATAAAATAGTTTTCAAAAAGATTCTTTTTAAGGGACTATTTAACTAAAAAATCATTTTAAATGTTTAAAATATTTATTTATGTAAACCTTTCTCATTAATGTCCATGTTTTCAAAATGATTTTAATGATTTATTTATATAGACATGAATTTTTTAAAATGTTAATTCCTTTATAATGTTTCAAAGTGGTATGGAAAACACTGATTCAAAATTATTTTTTAAATGAATTAGTTTATAAATTTTGTGTCTTTTAAATTGATTGCATGAAAAAGGGATATTTCTCTCAAAGAGTTTTACTGATCACTTTTAACTATGTCAACATCCTTTATTAGATATTATTTTTCACCATGGTTGATTTATTATGATTACAATATTCCATATTGTATTGAGGTTTTTGGGATATGCTTGACCATGTAAGTGTTATTTTAATACCAATCCTGGGTTATAGACAAACTATTGACATTTCTTATGCTTGTTTTAATATGAATGTTTATGTTATGTTTAATTATTTTCATATAAGGAATGCATGGGACATAGTAAGTGACGGGTGGAACCTGATATTGCTCCTCGCTGCATTGGTAGGTATCATGATACAAACTAGTGACTTTTGAAAATGCCTTGACAAAAACTTATTATTCAGTCTTGGCACAAGGCCTTGACTATGTGGTTATGAAGTATAAAATTATGTATTCCATCATTATAAAATTAGATATTGATATTACATGTGATTATTCGACAAGTAGAAAATATATGTGAATATGTAAATGAAATTATTTGATTTAACTTTTCCATATTATTGTGAATATTTTGTTTAAAAGGATTTTGTTTTATTTTTATACATTTCCTTAAATATTTATGCTTATTTGTGAAAGTTTCTGCTATATTTTTATCCTTACTGAGCATTTCAGATCACCCTCTTCTTATGTTTTATTTTCCAAGGATTCGAAGAAGTGTTTTGTGATTAATAAGAAGGGTTAAGCTAAGGAATTAATGTAATTCTCAAAGGATCATTTATGTTGTGTTTTATTTTATAATGTGTATTGTATCAGTCATTTATGTAATCAATTTTAAAATACCGCTAAATTGATCAGTCTTTCGGGACTTGATTCCTTGTAATGAAGCCAATGTATTAAAATAATGCACCAACTCTCGAATTCTTGGGTCGGGGCTTTATAGATCTCTATGTTATGGTTATGTAAGGGGATTGTGTTGTGGTGTATGAGTCTCGATAGTTGAGGCCACATGAACAAAAATACAGTATGAATGAACTAGATTTGGATATGGTGGTTTATGCTCTTATGTTTTGGCCACACTATCTTTTGAGAGAAATGTTTATAGTATATATATATCATATGATAATTACGAATATATTTTATCAATATGCTTTAAATATTCAATAGCATAGATTGGTAGAGTATATATATTCATTTGATATTAAACATCAATATGTATACCAGAATGGAAATAGTGTTGCTGGTTCCATGAGAAGGAAATCTCAAAATCAGATGGTTATGAAGTTGAGTTCAGAGTGAAACATGATTACTATGCTTGATGAAATGAATGTGGTGGTTTAGGAGAGTCAAGAGAATATGACACTGGTTTCATTTTTAGAAGAGTCTACATATTTGATATTGATTAGAGATAGATAGTATAAGTATCGAGAGTGGTTAACCTTGAGGGAATTCTTTAAAGGTGGGGATACACCTTCAAACCAATTGATATATGAGGATGATATCATCTATATTAAAAATATAGTTAATGGAACTTGGAGTATATGGGAGGAGCTTATATGAGAATTTCATTCCTTGATGTGTGCAGTGAATCCAAGTGTGAACGAAATGTATCATGAAAAATAGTGACAGTTTAGGTGGCCATGCATAAAAATGGGGATAGTAGGGTTTGTCACAAGATACTTCACATATAGGTAGGTGATGTAAGAGCATGAATGAGCATGAGGTTCACTACATATATTGACTATTGCATAATGGAAGTGTGACAACATTACTGTTGATTTTGTGGTATAAAATACAATGAAACATATGATGAATGATTCTATCTGGGTCATTGTGGGGAGAGTTTCAATGTTAGTGTATTCTTGCCTATAACAGAAACCATTACTTTAGAGATACTGGGATATCTGTATGTTCAGGAGATATTCCATCAACATTGGGTTCTATAGACAATGGTTTCTTTTTTGGACTGATGATTCAATTCACACATCTAGAAGGGTTTATAAAACGTTCTTGGTACATAGGTTTTTTTGAGTTTGATGTTCCACCCATTGAAAGATATGCAGTCAAAACGTACTATACAGATTCTTGAGGATACATTGAGAGCATGTGTTCTTTACTTTAGTGGGTCTTGGGAGATGAACTTGTAATTAGTGGAGTTCCCCTATTACAATATTTGTCAAGAAACTATACATATGGAACCATATGAGGCTCTTTATGGTAGACCATGTATAAAACTGCTATGAATGATAGAAGTAGGTGTGTGTGAGTTGTTGGGACTGAGTCTCATGAAGGATACATCAGAGAAGGTTCAGTTGATTCAAAAACATATTACTATAGTTGAGAGTAGGAACAATTCATTTGTTGATAGATGAATATGACCCCTAGAGTATATAGATGGTGATCATGTGTTCCTTTTTTGGTTTCCTACGTTGGGTCACCACATGATATAGTGGTAGGGAATGTTGGCTCCAAGGATTTTTGAAATGTTAGAGGTACTTGGGAGAATTTTTTCGGTTGAATACCGATTGAATCATCCCTAGAAATACAACGCTACACATGATGTCTTCCATGTGTCACAACTATGATTGAATTAACCTAACCCTTATCATGTTGTTGATGTAGAAGAGGTTTTACTAGATATGGATTTATCCTTTTGAGGAGAAAGTGATATGTGTGATGGATCACAGTGAGAGTGTGTGTAATGGGAAAGATCGGTCTGATAGATCTTGTGTTATGGAAGCATGGATGTGTTCAAGAGGAAACATGTGAAATGGAAGAAGATATGAGGGATCAAAGGAATAATATTTTTATCTTGGAATCTATGAAAATAAATGATATACAACTTTAGGATGATTTTTTATAAGGTGGATAGATTTTATGATAATAAACATTTCTAGTGTTATCTCATGAAAATATATAGGTAATTGTTTTTGTTTTTAAGTACCTTTGATTGGAGTTATGACATGAGGTTTGTTTGGGTGGATTTTAAATGAAAATTTTAGGAAAAATAGTTTCTTATGGAAAGATCATGGTTAGAGAAAAAAGTGCACCCAAAACAAGTTAATCACGTGACATTAAACAATGAGGGTTGTACTGTTGGTGCAGGATTTACTCCAACTGTGTGCCCCTACCCAGGAAATCTTGAGCACAATTATAAATCACCTGATATTTTATTTTAAACTATCTAAAACCCCCAAAACACAAATTATTCAACCTTGGATTAGGAATAGATGTTTTTAGACATTTTTAGTGCTTTCTGATGGGATTCTAAGGCCCCTAAACCTCTATTATTCAAAATTCAATGCCCGACTCAAAGATCAGATCTTCTCAATGTAATAGAATATCAACTTGATGCCAATCCCATTTTCTTTTCTCTCTTTACATGATATTTTGGTGGAATTTTTCACCTTTTTCTTTAGATCTTAACCAAACTGGTGAGTTCTACAACCAGGATCGTAGATTTAGACCAAGAATGATAAGATCTTGATATTCTTGAACATGATTTAGGTATTTAGATCTAAAACACAGATCTATTTCCTTATATTTCTCTTATTTTGGGGATTTCTTTTGAAATAACTCCTATCAATGAATTGAGGTAAGTTCTATAAAATATAATTCCCATAGTCATGGATTGAAGCTTATAGGAAAAAATACAGAATTTATAGAAATCCTTAACATTTGATTTTTTCAATTTGGTTCACCAAATGATATATAGAATGATTTTTGAATTAAATTATTAATTAAGAAATTAATCATGATACTAAGGGTTTTTCTGATTGGATAATTATTTTGAGGAAATTGATTATGAGAATTGGAAAATGTAATATAAATAATTAATCATACAATTTATTATGAGAAATTGAAATAGATAAATTTAGATAATTAATTATGATTTAATTATGTTCTATTAATATTATGGTCTATTTAATTAATCAAGGAATTTATTATGAAGTGTTGATAATTAAAATGAAATAATTAATTCTATAAAATTAGTAATAGTTTATGAATTCTATTATTCATCAATTAATTTATTTATTAATTAATGGTGTTGGAATATATAATTAATTGGGAAGTTAATTAAGGATAATGACATATTTATGTAATGGTTGAATTATTAATGGAATTGAGGTGAATAATAAATTATGAAATAACTATATGTGATAGAATGGGAACATGGTGTTTATAAATCGAGTTGTATAAATAGTAACATTTTCATTTTAATTATGAGTAATAGAATGGGAACATGGTCATTTAAATGATATGTATAAATGTAATCATGTTCATTGTACTTATGAGTATAAGAATGAGAACATGGTAATTATATTAAGAAGTAATAATGGTGACATGGCCATCTTACATATTATTTTTTTATCGGTAACTTTTGGATTTAGGTGTGAATTTATTGAATGGTATGAAAGGAACTCTGAGATATTGTCTCACATGAAAATACTTAAAAATCTGACATGAGTCAAATCATGTACAAAGATATCATATAACCATTGAATACTTCATGATCTAGCAAGATTCAAATTAGTAATTAAGGTATGATATTACCTAGGAAACACTTTAGGCACCAGCCTGGCTTGAAGCTAGTATAGAGGTATGAGAATACCTAGGAAACATGAAGATAATATAGATAAATAAAGAAGAAATGATTATTTGATAAATATTTATTTTTTAATCGCCATAAATTATTTATAGAACTGATTTCACAATCATTAGATTCGATTTGATTCAGACACCATTGGTTGTGGTATATTGAATTGTACATAAACCATACTTAGGTTTCTAGATCAGTACCGAAATAGAATTTATTATTGTAGACTAGGTTAAGGTCACGATCCCTGAAATAGATTTATGATATGAAGATAAAACATGGGTGAGGGAAGCAGACATGGATGAAAATAAATGTGGGAGTCCTTAGTGTCTTTATTTTCATTTTCATTTTAAACACTTTGGAATTTACATGGGCATATCATGTTTTCCCTTTCATTTGAATAATTTAATTTGTTGTTTTTTTATTTTATTACAACGGTATTGTTTATGATAATACATCATTCCTCTATTTCTTATTTACATTTGTTGGTGTTTTACTCTAATAAAGGAGGGAACAGTCTCCCCATGACTAAATTACCAGATCCTCACCACTAGTCAGAAGCCACTGGCAAGTGGGGAGGTGTTCTTGAGTTCATGTGATGGACCGGCTCGGTGCACCATTGTGTGGTTCCCGAGTTGGGATTTTACAGAGTTGTATTAGGGATATAGTTCTCTTTCTTCATATTTTTCATTATTGTTTGGGAAATGTGAACATTAGACTATGAAGAGTCATGTATCTTTAATGAGCATGTGAACAATATTTTCAAACCCATGTAAATGGAAAAACGGAGTACTCGGGGTTTTATTGTTGTTATTGATGTTTGTTGTTATATTTGAATATTACATCACCTTGGGTTTCACAATTGTGTTGTTATTTTATTATTGTTTCAAAGAATATTTTAATTGATTTATGGACCAAAATGGAATGAGAGTTGAGTCTTCATGTATCATTCTAGGAACTTAGTGTTATAGTGACATGCATATTTTAGGCACCCACTATGAAATGGGTTATGGGTAAGATGGTGAACATGAACTATTTTCCTTAAGTGTGAGATTAAAAATAAAAAACGGTTCCTAACATGAATTGAAAAGATTGTAAAATAATGAAAGATGAGAATAATTGTGTGTATAAATGAGAAAATTTATTCTGATAGTGTATTTACCCATGTTAACAAAAACCTAGGAGTATAATGGTTAGGGGTAGTGATAGCCTCAGTTTTTTCCACGTGCTGAGATGAGGGGAAAAGACATGATCTGACCTATCATGAAATCTACTAATTTAAATGTTGAAATTTTATGTAATGAGACCTAAGACATGTGTTTGTCATTGTAAGGAGTATGACTCTATGACACTTTTTTAGGGGATGATCAAGGGTCATAGCTAGGAATGTTCTTCTAGTCATGGAACTTATGGAACCAATGGTTCCAGCTGATGAAGAAGGGTATAGGTTTCGAGAAAAATTTTCAAGACTCAGAAAATTTATGGAAAGACACCTAGGGTGGGTTGTGATAAAAATTTCTGATTAGAAAAGGTTGTTTAAATAACAGAACCCTCTAACATTTAGTGGAGTGTGTAGACATAAGGGAGATGAATTCAAGGATTAGTCCATTAAGAAAATAATTAACTATATGGAACTCCTTACAGGACAAGGATCAATATGGATGCCTATATGCTATGGAGATCAGAAAATAATTGGATGGACATTGAGGTGTAGGTTAGACACCCTAATATATTATTATAGTATGTCTTCATGATATATATTCTTAGGGTACTTCTATCTAGGGATGGTGAGATAAGAGAAAGATGTATAGTTCTTTCATCATACCTAGGAGATCATGTCTGTGATAAATTATGTCAGATGCTACACTGAATTTAATCATTTTCTCCAGCATTAGAATAAAATGAGGTAGCCACAGAAACATATTTTCTGGACAGACTTTAGTTTCAGATTAAGTCCCAATTCATTATTTTCATATTAGAAATGTTTGTTGAATTTTTGGGTTAGGATCTCATAGTTGAAGGGAAACTGAGTGAAGCATCTAGTACTGGATATTTTGTTGTTATTGTATTATCATAGGTTGTTACTTCTAAGATATGGATGTGCCATTATGAAAACGTTTTGCATGAAAGTGGGAACAAAATTACAGATACTATAGGGTCAAATAAATAGGACCTTAGTTGTCTGATCTATCATCAGTGTGGTAGACTGTGAAATATCATCAACACTACCCCTGATCACTAGTAAAGAGTTGGTCCAGTGACAAGATGGGAAAAATAATTATGTTTTTCAAGACGAAATGATAGGGTATTGTGGACGGAGGAGTGGGAAGATTCAGAGTGTGTGAAGGGGGTACTCAACAACCAATCACCGTAGTTTTTGTTCTACTAGATGAGGTGGTATAAGTAGTGGACGTGGTGATACAGGGCATGAACACCCATATCAGCAGAGTGGTTCCACTCAAGGGAGTCATACAACATCATAGTGAAGTGGGGAATGTAAGATACATGTTGTTTTTTCTATTGTTATGGAGTTCATGAGTGGTGTAATGAATATAGATACACCATTGGAAACATAGTATAAAGACATCTATTTATGCAAGGGATTTACACTATAGATCGGGTATTATCATTTTCTATTAGATATCTATATTCTTGATATGACAGTCTATGAACTGATTATAGTTATGGACAAGCTAGTCAAAAATCAATCTCCCATCATCTGTTACCATCAGAGAGTTACATTTAAATCTCTAAAGGGTTACACATAAATTCATTTGGGACATTCTGATAACCATGTAGGCCAAGAAGGGCAAATTACCTATTAAATGTGAGAGCATATAAAACTTTTTTCTAGTCTATTACTGGATGATGTCAGTGTTAGGAAAGATTTCCTTCCACCATTAACAGAACTATTTCCAGATGCCTTTCCAGAAGAATTCTCAAGACTACCGCCTGAGAGAGATGTGGAATTCACTTATGACCTCATGCTAGGGGATGAGCTAGTATCTATTGCACTGTAAAATATGAAATCAACTATGTATTAATAATTTGAGACACTATAAGAATATTTCAAGGATAAAGAAGTTATCCTTCTAGGTACACATACTTTTGGATAATCTATTTTTTCATAAATAAGGATGACGTGAGTTTATGTTTGTGTGTTGATTTACTGTAAGTTGAAATTATGACTGTGAGAAACTGATATTCTCACACTATATCAAAGATCATTTTTCTCAGTCAAACAGGGATTGTGTGTTCCCAAAAATACACTAGAGCTCAGGGTATCATCAGTTCAAAGTTAGAACTTCTGATATAAAAATGACCACTTTTAAGAGCAAGTATGGCCTCTATGAGTTTTTTCTAATTCTGTTTGTGTTAAAAATTAATCTAGTAGTGTTTATCATTTAAATTAACATGATCCTTCATCAGTATTTGGATCAGTTTTTGGGGGTGTTTGAGGATGCCATATTGGGGAATTCCAATAATCCTTATGATAATTCCCACATTTTGACATCCTCCTCAGTAAACTAATAGAGCATTGGTTATATGAAATGATATCTATGTTTCAATTGTGGCTTGATTATGTACACTTCATGGGACACATCATGTCATAGGAATGTGTGTCAGTGGACCCAGAGAAGGTTCACGTAGTGGTTTTGTGGTTTTTACCTATGATTTATTTTGATATCTAAATCCTTTTGGGACTAGATAGATATTATAGGATATTTTTCCAAGACTTTTCTCATATGGAAACAATGATTTTAGGTGTGACCATGAAGGGGATAAATATTTAGTGGATATAAGAATTTGATAATTCTTTTATGATGTTAAATAAATGTTTAATGATGACATCGATTTTGATCCATCCTAAGTCGGATCTGGAGTAAACTGATTATTGTGATGCTTCTGGGATTAGACTCAGAGCTGTGTTGATGTAAGGGGATCATGTTGTTGTATATGGGACTCTATTGTTGGGTACTCATGAATAGAACTACACTATGAATGAACTCACATTGGTAGAAGTGGATTATGCTCTAATGTGATGGTGAAACTATCTTTTGGGAGAAAAGGATAATGTTCTTATAGATCATAATAACATGAAAAATATCATATCATCGTGTGATTTGAATCTTCTAAAGTGGATATGGGTAGTATATATGCATCTATTTTATTTTTTACAATAATATATGTCCTATAAATGAAATAATATGGTTGATACCTTGAAAAGAAATGCTTATACTCAATTAGTTCAGGTTTTGTGCGCAAAGTGAAAGATGATGACTATGCTAGCATAAATGCGCGTGTTTTTTCTAGAGAGTCAAGATAATATGACTTGGTTTTAGTTATAGTGGAGTCTACACTTTTGAGATGAATTGGAGACAGACAGTATGAAGATACTGAGTTCTTATCCATCGAGGAAATCTTTGAAGGTGGGGATACACATTCATAATAGTATATAGATGTGTATAATATCATCTATGTGAAAAAATCATGTTTTTCTACCTACGAGTATATGAGAGGAGATAATGTGATAATCTAATTTTTTAAAGTGGTTAGTGAATAAAGTTGTGATAAAAATTTACTATGACCTATGATGATAATTTTTTTTCCAAGCATGAAAAAGGTAACATCAAGGCTTGTAATAATATTCTTCACTATTTAGTCGGTGAAGGTAGAACATCAATGACATGGAGGATTGTTGCAGTCGTTTTCATATTCTGTAATATATGTGGGATAACATGAAAAAGGATTTTGTTATAGGCATTCCAAATTGACATAGGAAGAATGATTCTATTTGTGTCATTTTGGACTGACTGGAAATGTTAGATCATTTCATGAATATAAGGGAAAACATTACTATTAATTAGTTGGGAGATCTGTATGTTTGGGAGATTTTTTGATTGCATGGTTTTCCATAGACTTAGTTTTATATCATTACTCATGCTTTAATTCACACTTATGGAATGTTTTTTATAGTTAACTTGGTACACTTTTCCTATTGAGTACATCTTACCCACTAACAAATGGAAAGTAATAACGTACTATAAAAGTTCTTGAGGATATTTTGTGGGATTGTGTGCATGAATTAAGTGGTTCTTCAGAGAAGAACTTGGATTTAGTGGAGTTCACCTATAATAATAGTTTGTAAGAAATTATTCATATGGAACCATATGAGGCTATTTATGGCATGACAAATAGATCAACCTTATAGTGGATGGAAGTATGTGAGTTAGAGTTGTTAGGACCGAGTCTCGTACAGGAGACATCAGAGTAGGTGTAATTGATTAGAATACATATGCCTACAGCTCAGATTATGTAGAAGTCATATGATAATAGAAAAATATGACCTCTATAGGTTACATAGGGTGATCATGAGTTACTTAAATTGTCTCTCAAGTTGGGTGACTAATGGATACAGTGGAAGGGAATGTTGGGGCCCAGGTTTGTAGGACTGTTTGAGGTAGTAAAGGGAATTGGGCTGGTGGTGTACCCATTGAATCTTAAATATAAATACCATGCTATGCATAATTTTTTCGATGCCTAACAACTACGAAGATATCAACTTGACCCTTATCATGTGGCCGATGTAGAAGAAGCTGGCCTGGAGAGAGATGCATCCTTTGATGAGTATCTAGTATGTGGGTTGGATCTTAGTGAGAATCTATTGTGGGGAAACATCGTGTTGATAGTTCATATGTTATGGAAACATGGATGTGTGAATGAGGAAACATTGGAAATGGAAATATATTTGAGGGAAAATTAACCAATATTTTTGGATATGAATCTTAGAAAATATTTGAAGTACATCTTGAGGATGAGTTGTTATAAGGTGAGGAGATTGTTAGATCTTGACCCTTTATAGAGTTAGATTAGGAAAATTGAAAGGTAGTTTTAGTTTTTTAGGTACACTTGATTGGATTTATGAATTAAGGTGAATTTTTGTGGAGTTTTAAGGGAAATTTTAGGAAATGAGGCTGCTCATGGTTAGCGAATCATAAAAAACAAATTGTGCGACCATACCCAGGTAATAGTGCGATACTAGATAGTGAGGGTTGCATTGTTGGTGCACAGTTTACCATAACAATTCCCCCTACCCATAAATCCATCTATGTGGTTATTAATCAAATGAAAATTTGTTTTAAAATCCCCTGAACCCCTAGAATCACCTTCTATTCAACTATGGCTTAGGACTAGACATTTTTGGAAGATTCCTGATCATTCTAGAGGGGAACCAAGGACTTATGACCTTTATTATTCATTATTTAATTACTGAGTTGAAGATCCTCGTTTATATGGGTAACTGGATCTCATCCTGATCTATATCCTTTTTATTCTTATCTCTTTATAAGATCTTTTAGTTGAATCTATCCTCTTTTTATTTAGATATTGTCACGAACCAAATCTGGTCGCCGCCAACATCGAAACCAAACCCAGCCCATGAAAAGGCCCGAAGGGCGTTCCCGATCCCCACGGGCTGGCACAAGTGCCCGGGTATCATAAAATGATAATTGGGAATGATTTACCCGATTTTATAAACATTAATCAACAAAAAAACTCAATAAAACAAATCTGGATTTTTCAACTAAAACCATCTTTTACAAAAATTTCAGAACTGAATTACATAAGTTAAAACTAAATTTAAAGACCATTACAAAGGTAAAAAAACAAATAAGGACAGCCCAAGAACCTTTTTGTCAAGGGGAACCACCCTTATGCTATCTCCACAAGACTTTACTACCAAGGACCTGCTAGAAACCCGAACCACTGGAACAAAAAAACTGTACCCAACCTGCGACAACAAAAATAACCAAGTCTACTTACACACAAGGGTGTAAGTAGGGTGTGACCCAACGCCCAATAGGATACCACCACTAATAGATTCCATTTGATAAACATTTAATGGTGAAAAGCATGCAAGTTTTCAAAGACATGAGATGCTAGTTAAAATTTCTAAAAGATGCAACATTAAATAAAAACAGTTTTTAGGTGGGCTAATTTAAAGAATAAATACATTTAAAATAAATACCATAGCTACTGAATTTTCCAGCCTCTCATACCATATACCAACGGTAATAACAAAGTATCCAGTGAGCACAAGCAATGGGAAATAACCCCTAGGCACTAGCTAGCTATGAGTCCCTGGTACCTCGTATCTCGGTGAGAGTAACCATCACAAATAACCATTCTCTTTCATGAGCCACTAGTAGGGAACATACCCATAACCTAGTGGTCCCCAATAATCATCATCATAGTTTAGTTAGAGTTGTAAGCGTCAATCTTGCTAAGTGAAACTGAGGCCAAACCTCATAGATTCACTAGCATACTAGTACTCGTCCACCCACCTAGATATCCAGGTTTTCCCTTTGTGCTCAAACAAGTTCAACAAGTCAAGATATATACTTTGCACATGAAAATATCATTTCCATATCAAAAAGTCACCAAACAGCCCACATGTATACCACACAAGTCACAAAAGTACACTTTTCATTCCAATTGATTTTAAAATCCAACTCATACAAAAATAGCCCACAACACTCTTCACATTACATGGACACTTCCACAAATCCTTTAAAACATTTTTATAAACCATTCCAAGACATTATAACTCACATAACAGCCCACTCAAATAACATATAATACCACTTTCATCAACAAAATTCAATTTTCACAACACACTCACACAAAACAGCCCACAACCCTGTTTTGTAGCTCTCTTCCCATTTTCTAAAACATTTCTGCACTTTATAAAACATTTTAAAAAAATATTTGAAATCTTAAATAACCACCATACCTTTCAAAAACTCATATTAGGTGATAAAACCCCCCAAACAGTACATATACACTCTTTTATCCACTTTTTTTACCAAACAAAATATTCACAATTATCAAAAAAACAACTCAAGGGGTGTAACTATGTCTTGCACACAAAACCCATTTAAAAAACCCTCATTTAAGACCAAAACCATAACAATTCCTATTAAAAGTAGAATTGGCAGTCCTAGATACATTTATAAAAACACATTCAAGTGTTATAAAATAACCTTGAATAATACCACAAAAGATATAAATGAAAACACACATTTTCCTAAAATGACCTCAAGAAGTATAACAATGTTTTACACATCAAACCTATTCAAAACCCTTCTTTTTAGAACCACGTGATACTATTAAATTACCAAACCAGAATTGGCAGGCCAAACAAGATTTAATTAACCAATTTCATAAGTTATAATCCACACCAAAATAAAACCCCATGAGTTACACATGAAAACACCCAATTTCATGTTTAAAAGCGACTATAAAATTTAACACATAACCAAATCAATCATAAACAGTTTTCGCACCCCACCAAACATATTAGGAATATGAAAAATGGTTAAATACAGCAAGATAACTCATCACTAATTGTTTACACATGGAACCACCTACCTTTTGAGTCAAAACCCTTGAATCTTGGTGAGAAACCTCAACCGCACCTCCTCCGCACCACAAGGATGTGAAAACAAACCCTAAACCCCAAAATAATCTTGAATAAAACGACTCAAAATCCACCAGAATCTCCTCAAATCTGCCCGATTTTTGAAACACTAATAATTTCATCACTCCACCGCGATGCAAAAGAGCTCCAAAGAGGGGGAATATGAATGGGAGCGCGCCTGGGCTCCTTAGGGTAGAGGGGGAGGTGGAATTACCGAATAATTCTTTATAATGAATAAGATATTAAAACATTAAAAAAACAATTTAAAACCGGAAAATGGGATTTCGGGTTGGCCCAATTCTCAAATAAAAACCCAAATCCCCCATGATTATGGAGTTATAAAGGCGCCAAATTTAAATGTTGTGTTAATATATCCGGGGAGGACATTTAGGAGTTGAAATTACTGAAAAATATTAAAAAATGAAAATGTTATAAAAGAAACAAAAAATTATTTTGAAATCTGGAATTGGGCTCACGGTTTGGCCCAATTCTTGAAAACCCACATATTCTCCATAAAACCTTTGGAAACCCCCAAAACAAAGAATGAATGGAAAATAAATTAAAAATAACTTTAAAATAAGTTATGTATGTGACAATTCTCCCCACCTTGAAAACTTTCCGCCCCGAAAAGTCACAGCAATGTTAAAGCAACATCCAAACCCCACTGAGAAACCAATAAGTACTCCCTTGCAAGGTTTCACCCCCAAAGGCCAAAACACCTCCAGTGATCAATTAAAGAAGGATTACTCTCACTAACAAAACTTACACCACTTTCCTGAAAGGATCAATAAAATTCATAATTTTTCCCAAAATAAAACTCTTCAAACACTATCTGAACAAGACTCAAGCAATTCACCCAAACGAACAATAACTTTGAACAAGGTTACACTTACCTTACTTTAACTAAACCATTGGGCACTCTCTAGTCCCAATGTTTAGTCAAGGAAGATGTTGGTAGCTAGATATATCTGAACAAGACTATCTACACCAAGCCAAAACCATAGATAAATCTATGTTACTGGTATGTGGGGACACTAATATGCTCCCCACTATAAGAGACAACTAATATTTTTTTCGAGACAGAATCAGGACACTAATAGGGGGAGGCCTGAACGGACTCCCTGGTACCTAAGGTAGACTTCCATTAAAAATTTCCTAAGGAACATATATGACAATCATAGTGGTTCTCCCCACCATATGAACCAACCATCTTAATCGACCAGCATATGTCGGCACAGAAAGACCCAAAAATTTCATGATTTGGGAAGGTCGCACGGTTAGTCTGCACAGTTTTTGAAACCGTGAACTGACTGTGCTGATCAATCTTCCTGCATGGCTTCAAGGCACATAGTCTCTCTTAATCGTTCACAAACCATGTGCTCAGCATATATAGCCAAATTTCCAACCATTATCCAAAGACTCAATGGAAACCAAAGGGGGAGGGAATTACATTAGGTGATGACATAGGTACAAGGCCCACCACCTATTTCCACCGAACGAGAACAAAAGAGGGAATATTATGACACCATAGGTTTAAACACTTCCTATCTTTCACACCGAGGATATGAAATTTTACAAGGGTCTAAATGACCCTGTGATTTCCCCTGACTACGAGCCAGATTATCTCCGAGACCTATGGATAGAACTCAAATGATCGAAGCATCTTCGCCCTCATAGTTAGTCCTCGGAAACCCCTTGGATGAGAATTATTCTTTCAGTGATACCAAAAACTACACTGTAATCCCCGATAAGATTTCCAAGACATAACACAATCCAAACTCACTTTACACTAACCCAATATTTCAATGAAACAAGGACTTAGAAGATGAACACAAATCACACCTTGTTTCGTAGAGTAAGAAACAATAGAAGTAAATAACACCTATACTCACCTTCCTAAAAAATGGATGATTTTGAAGTTTTTTCAAGGGATACATTCTCCCAACATAATAGAGACTCTCAAAGTATTACATGAATTTCACCTTTAGGGTCAATAAAGCACATGACATCACAAGGAGTCATCAAACATGACCATTGCGACTAATATAATCAATTAATGGAAAGGACTATATACTACATCCCCAAACAATACACAATTCTAGAAAGTGGCCACAATATCCTCTTGTGACTAGATTTCCCACACTGGTAGTTTATTGTGAACTCCTTCTTCGAAGAGACTATGATGGACTGAGAGGACCTCTTAGACACCATCCAGATACTCATCCATGCTAACAACCCTAGACCACATCCACCTTCGACAAATTAGGAAACATAAGAAACAATGTTCTCTTTCACCCATCCACAATCACTCTCCCATTACAAGAGGATCTAAAAATCAATGAAAGGAATGGGTGTAGACTCAATCTAAAAATCTCATGAAAAAACATATTCCTTATATTGATCAACTGGAGGGTCTTTAAACGGAGAAACAATCTGGGTTTCACATCAGTTGTGCACTAACCTTTAATGGGGGTGTACCTTATCCAACGATTGAACCCGAGGACCCAACCAAGATGGTCCATTAGTCAATATATACCACAAACTAGATCTAAACACATGAAGGTAACCATCATAAATGTGTCCCAAAACATTTTTCAAAAGAGACCACTAACTATCCCTATAACACAACATACTGACTAAACCCAAACCCAAAACACAGTTCAAACAGGAGGGGTTCTTGGACTCAAAACATCCCACAACATCAACATTTTCCAAAAATACATAATATAAACCATTCCAACAAATTCATCAAGTCTTCATGTTTCTCTTTAAAAACATTTCATTGAAACGAAATGGTTTAGCGGTTAGCGCATCCACCAATGGTACCCCATGGGCCTTACACATGCATGTTTCAGTGCCACACCGGGCACCCTCCTCATATCCATCTCGACACTCATCGAGTCATGTTATCAACCATCCATCTTCCCATATAACCCCATGCATGTGGTTTCTCATGAAAATACCAATGGTTAAAACAAAAATTTGTTCCACTTTTCAAAACCAAAACGGTCAACCAACACATCCTTTTTTCTCAAAACCGCTAACCATGAGATCAAAATCCCAACTCACATCTTAAAAAAATTTCAGAAAGTCACAACCATTTAGAAAATAACTCACTTTCAAGATATTCACATCAATTTCAAAACATCTCATCCCATTAAAACACACTCTGATTGTTTAGAAAACTCTATTGGAAACACTTTTCAAAACCAACTTCAATATAGTTCCTGCTTTCAAAGAGGTGTAAGCACAGCATTTTACATTTCAAAACAATTCTGAAAATTCAGTTCTTCCATTTCATAAACCCAACCATTCCCTCTTTATTTGAAAATCATTTCATAAAAACTTTACGCTTCTTAAAACCAAGTCACCTTAAAACCAAAGTGCCAAGATTTCAAAACTAAAGAACACCAGACAATGCGAGAGGAAACTAGTTTCAGTGGGTGACTTGGACATATGGTTGGAGGCCATATTCCAATCACTTCACTGTCACAAAGAGTGTTCTAGGGAATATCCTTGGCTCCACATGGCTTGCCAGGCCCTTCAAGCTCATTGAGACCATTAACCCAACTCTCTTTTCATTTCCCCTAATCATCATCAAACCAAAAAACCCAAAGACATAGACAAATCCCAACTTCCCCTAGAGACTTGAATCCTAAAATGAGGTGTGGTGATCAAGAACACTACCCATAACCAGAATTCCATGTCCCAAAAATCATAACTCTATACTATCCCGACTATTTCCCAAATAACATGACTCAAATGGAGCGAACCTGCTCTGATACCATTTTGTCACGATCCAAATCTGGTCGCCACCAAAATCGACACCAAACCCAACCCATGACAAGGCCCGAAGGGCGTTCCCGATCCCCACGGGCTGGCACAAGTGCCCGGGTATCATAAAATTATAATTGGGAACAATTTGCCCGATTTTATAAACATTAAACAACAAAAAAACTCAATAAAACAAATCTGGATTTTTCAACTAAAACCATCTTTTACAAAATTTCAGAACTGAATTACATAAGTTAAAACTAAATTTAAAGACCATTACAAAGGTAAAAAAATAAATAAGGACAGCCCAAGAACCCTTTTGTCAAGGGGCACCACCCTTATGCTATCTCCACAAGACTTCACTACCAAGGACCTGCTAGAAACCCGAACCACTGGAACAAGAAAACTGTACCCAACCTGCGACAACAAAAATAACCAAGTCTACATACACCCAAGGGTGTAAGTAGGGTGTGAGCAAAAGCCCAATAGGATACCACTACTAATAGATTCCATGTGATAAACATTTAATGGCGAAAAGCATGCAAGTTTTCAAAGACATGAGATGCTAGTTAAAATTTCTAAAAGATGCAACATTAAATAAAAACAGTTTTTAGGTGGTCTAATTTAAAGAATAAAAACATTTAAAATAAATACCATAGATACTGAATTTTCCAGCCTCTCATACCATATACCGATGGTAATAACAAAGTATCCAGTGAGAACAAGCAATGGGAAATAACCCCTAGGCACTAGCTAGCTATGGGTCCCAGGTACCTCATATCTCGGTGAGAGTAACCATCACAAATATCCATTCTCGTGCACGAGCCACTAGTAGGGAACATACCCATAACCTATTGGTCCCCAATAATCATAATCATAGTTTAGTTAGAGTTGTAAGCATCAATCTTGCTAAGTGAAACTGAGGACAAACCTCACAGATTCACTAGCATACTAGTACACGTCCACCCACCTAGATACCCGGGTTTTCCCTTTGTGCTCAAACAAGTTCAACAAGTCAAGATATATAATTTGCACATGAAAATATCATTTCAATATCAAAAATTCACCAAACAGCCCACATGTATACCACAAAAGTCAAAAAAGTACACTTTTCATTCAAATTTATTTTAAAATCCAACTCATACAAAAATAGCCCACAACACTCTTCACATTACATGGACACTTCCACAAATCCTTTAAACCATTTTTATAAACCATTCCATGAAATTATAACTCACATAAAAGCCCACTCAAATAACATATAATACCACTTTCATCAACAAAATTCAATTTTCACAAGACACTCACACAAAACAGCCCACAACCCTGTTTTGCAGCTCTCTTCCCATTTTCTAAAACATTTCTGCACTTTATAAAACATTCAAAAAAAAATATTTGAAATATTAAATAACCACCATACCTTTCAAAAACTCATATTAGGTGATCACACCCCCAAACAGTAAATATACACTCTTTAATCCACTTTTTTTAACCAAACAAAATATTCACAATTTTCAAAAAAAACAACTCAAGGGTTGTAACTATGTCTTGCACACAAAACCCATTTAAAAACCCCCATTTAAGACCAAAACCATACCAATTCATATTAAAAGTATAATTGACAGTCCTAGATACATTTATAAAAACACATTCAAGTGTTATAAAATAACCTTGAATAATACCACAAAAGTTACAAATGAAAACACACATTTTCCTAAAATTACCTCAAGAAGTATAACAATGTTTTACACATCAAACCTATTCAAAACCCTTATTTTTAGAACCACATGACACTATTAAATTACCAAACCAGAATTGGCAGGCCAAACAAGCTTTAATGAACCAATTTCATAAGTTATAATCCACACCCAAATAAAACCCCATGAGTTACACTTTAAAACACCCAATTTCATGTTAAAAAGTGACTATAAAATTTAACACATAACCAAATCAATCATAAACAGTTTTCGCACCCCACCCAACATATTAGGAATATGAAAAATGGTTAAATACAGCAAGATAACTCATCACTAATTGTTTACACATAGAACCACCTACCTTTTGAGTCAAAACCCTTGAATCTTGGTGAGAAACCTCAACCGCACCTCCGCCGCACCACAAGGATGTGAAAACAAACCCTAAACCCCAAAATAATCTTGAAGAAAACGACTCAAAATCCACCAGAATCTCCTCAAACCTGCCCGATTTTTGAAACCCTAGTAATTTCAGTACTCCATCGCGATGAAAAAGAGCTCCAAAGAGGGGTAAAATGAATGGGAACGCGCCCGGGCTCCTTAGTCTAGAGGGGGAGGTGGAATCACCGAAAAATTCATTATAATGAATAAGATATTAAAACATTAAAAAAACAATTTAAAACCGGAAAATGGGCTTTCAGGTTGGCCCAATTCTCAAATAAAAACCCAAACCCCCCATGATTATGGATTTATAAAGGCTCCAAATTTAAATTTGGTGTTAATATATCAGGGGAGGACATTTAGGAGTTGAAATTACTGAAAAATATTAAAAAATGAAAAAGTTATAAAAGAAACAAAAATTTATTTTGAAATCTGGGATTGGGCTCACGGTTTGGCCCAATTCTTGAAAACTCACATATTCTCTATAAAACCGTTGGAAACCCCCAAAACAAAGAATGAATGGAAAATAAATTAAAAATAACTTTAAAATAAGTTATGTATTTGACAGATATTATCATAATTGGAGAGATTTATATCTTAGATTTTAGACATAGATCTATATTGACATGACCTGGATATCCTTGAACATAATGTTGGGATTTCTATTTGGAACTAATATCTACATCATTGTCAAGCTCATATTTTGGGTATTTCCATTGAAAAAGCTCCCTCTAATTAATTGAGTTAGGTGGTCTAAAATATAATTCCCATATTTGTGGACAGATGTGTTTATGAAAAATTGTATAATTTCATGAAATCCATAATAATTAGATTATTAAATTGTTTTAATTTTGGTTGATTAATTCATTTATCAAAGCATTGTTTAATTAATTCATTAATTGAGGAATTAATCGTGAGACTAAGAAGTTGTTCTATTGGATAATTAAATTAGGGAATTTTATTAGGAGCGTTAGGGAATGTAATCAAGATAATTAATTAGGGGATCAATTATGAGATATTGAAATTGCTAAATTGAGATAATTAATTGTGAGTTAACTATGTGCTTCTGATGTTATGGTCTAGAAAATAAATCATGGAATTAATTATGAAGAGTTGAGGTTTATAATGAGATAATTAATTCTAGAAAATAAAATGTGGGATATGAATTGAGTTATTGATTAATTAATCAATGCATTAATTAATGGGATTGGAATACTTAACTAATTGGGGACTTATTTAAGGATATTGAACTATTTAACTAATGGTTGACGTATAAATGTCGTTGAGGGGAATAATTAATAATTTATTATTTATGTGTGAAAGAATATGAAAAAGTTTATTCTTTATTGAAAACTATAAATGGTATCATAGTAATTATACTTATGATTATAGGAATGTGAACATGGTAATTCAAATGAGATGTATAAATGGTGACATGGTCATTGTACTTATCAGTTAAGTAATTCGACCATGGAAATTCTGTTAATAAGTAATAATGGTAACATGTTAATCTTTATTATGAGTTTCTTATTTGTAACTTGGTCATTTATGTGTGAATGTAATGAATTATATTAAAGGCACACAGAGATATGGCTTCACAAGAAAATAATTAGAACTCTGGAATGAGTCAAATCATGTACTAAATTATCATATTCCTATTGAATACATTGAGCTCCAGCAAAATCTGAAGTAAGGATCAAGATATGATATCACCTGGGGAATATGTCAGGCTCCGACATAAGACGAATCTAGTATAGAGTTACGATTATACCCGGGAACCATAGAGTTAATAGGGATAAATAGGTAATAAATGATAATATGATAACTATTTATTTATTAGTTTCCTTCATTTCTATATTTAATTTCTTACACTATATTTATATTAGATTTGTTTTGTACCCTATTTGTGGTGGCCTATTATGTTGTACTCACACACTACTCGGGCTGCCTAATATGCACGCGAATATATTTTGTTATTGCTGAATAGGTTATGGGTAAGGGACCTTGATTATATTGTTGATATGGGGATGGAACATGGATATGGGAACTAGAAATGTTTCTAAACCTACTTGGGAGTTATTTGTTTCTTTATTTTCTATTTCATTTTAAACAACTTTTCATTTACTTGGGCATAGAATGTCTTCCATTTGAGTTGAATATTGTATACAATATTTTAGTTATTTTATGACTTTGGAAATATTTGTGATTGAATATGATACCTGTATGTCTTATTTAATATTTTTGTGTTTTAATATGTTAAATTAGGGTATAGTCTCCCCATGGATGACTTACAAGACCCACATTGCATGCCGACAGACTCTGGCATATGAGGAGGCATGCATGAGGTCATGTGACCAACCGAATCACAGAACTGTCGCATGGCACCCAGTTCAAGATGTTACATCTTATGGTATTTCATTTTTATAACCATTCTATATTAATTCTAATCAACATGAAACCCTAAATATTATTTTTTCTTCACACGTAAAATATATACATTCTCTGAAGGTCCGTAATACCCCCCAAAAAGTGGGAAATATAAATAGTGATGAAAAATACTTGAAAGATTGTAATGATATGATAAAGGTTATGATGGTTGAGATATTCATTAACATCATATCAGTTATAATTGAACATTCCACTTACCTCTTTAAAAAAGTCAATATTTTCTATTAAAAATATATATAAATAATCCCTTTGAAAACATTTGAATGAATGTAAAATTTGATATAAAATATCCATTAAAATTATTTTTTCTACTTATAAATACACTCATAGAATAATTTTATGAATAGTTAAATGAATGAAATTTATTTTTAAATTAAAATATATAAAACAATTAAAATGAGTTATTATGTTAATGTGTCCCTTACATTGACTCTAACTCATCACATATGATCATTATATTCATAAATAATAAATTTCTGTAAGTTATTTAAACTATCTAATAACCTTTTTTTAGTTTATTATTACTTTTATTTTATTTATTACCATGTTACATTAAATTGAATAATCAATTATGTTCATGCTAGACGTTTGGAATATATTTAGCTCATATATCAAAATTAACTTATATTGGTTAAATATGGTCAACAAATTCATTATTCCACAATATCAAGAATAAAAATCATCAATTAATTATCAGTTTTATACATAAATTATACATCTATATCCAACCATGAAATATGGTTAGAAAAAATGTATTATGTTATAATCATTGAGGAGATAGGTTTTAGTTTCATCTGTGTAATGATTTCATTTTCAATGATCATGGTATAAATGAGTAATGTATTTTTTTATAGTTAAAAAATTATTAATATATAATAAATATCATATTGTATCATTATATACACGTACGCATGAACATCATTATTATTCTTCAATTGACAGAAATGTAAAAATAAATTAGTTATTTTATCCTTCAAAAATAATAAGTATGTACTTATTAACATATATAAACCTCAAATATATCATTATAATCATCCTCAAGATACAGTGATAGAAAATGAATTAAAATGGTTTTCATGAAAGTATTCCACTGTACACATGAATAATGCTTCTTTTTCTCATTTGATCAATGAATAGGATATATATTTATTATAAAATTAACATAACAACATCCAATTATATTTAAGAAAATATTTTTATTATTTGACTACATTTGAAGAATATTTAATGAGTCTATGAGAAAAAATGAATCCCACATTCCTGGTTAAGAGGAATATCTCTTCATTAGATATCCCCATTAGTTATATTTCCAATTCTTACCTGGATTGGTTTTCTGATCAAACCAATGTTATTTTCCTATAAATTATTACAAGGAATTATTGATCATTTTTTAATTGAGAATAGGTTAGGTTATTAATTTGGTTTTTTTGAGTGTTTTCAGAAAAAAATTACATCTATTAGGGCTGTGAATGGATGGTTCATAGTGATGGAAAACCACAGGATTTATCTAAGTAAATATTGTGACTATTCTTGGTCTATTAGAAGGGGTGCATAGTTTTCTTAATCTTTTTGTCCCCTCCTTTAAATTATGTACCCATCGGGAGTCGGGGTTTTCATGGATGGTGTATAGATACAATAATCTAATGGGGAAACCATGAATGCCAAACCGAAGATCTGTATAAGGTTCATGGTTATGGAATAATGTTACTCTTAACAATGGGTCGTGTCTCAAAAATAGTTCACAAATAATTTTAATTTTCTAATTTTTTAATTAAAAATTCATAGGATAAGGGTTTAACCTTTAATGACTATAATATATTATTTTATTGACATATTATTTCCCTAGTTCTCAAGAGGAATACTCTTTTTGATTCTAGGAATATTTATTTTTCTCATGGTGGATCAACTCATGGTATGTCGCATTTTGATACAGTTTTTTATTTTTTATTACAGGACCCTCATTTGATATATTCTACTCTCATCATGTGGAGCCATATGTGAATTGTATAATAGATCTAAGGTTTTAAGATAGGATTGATGAGTTTCTTATGGATATAGAATCGTGAGGACATAATTTATTCTTCCCAAATCTATGTTTTCAAATGATGTTATATCTACATCCATTCGTGATGTAGGTTTTTCTATAAAAATATATTAATTTATGAAGAACTAATTATTATAATAATTTTAATTTTTATTCATTAAATTGATTTGATTTTTAATTTTAATGGATGTTATGGAATTAAAGCATGTTTTAAAGGGATGTTTCTTTAAAAATGGTATGTGCACACCATCTGTTTGATAAAATTCATGAATGGTGGGTTTGGATTAGAAATGGTTTTTCAAGAACCTATATTGAATGGAATAGATAAAAAAATTCTAAATATTGATCAGGACATTTAATAATGTTTTGTATAAACATAGTGCATTGGGTAACCATGGGTGTGTCGAGAATAGTCATGTCACTCATAGTGTGTGTAATGGAAATTTGAGGCTTTCTTTCACTTTAGTGTGTGTGTGTAATGCCACTAGCAGTTATAATGGTTAGATCTAATAAAATAAAATATATTCTTTTCTTTGTTATTTCTAGTATGTATACACATATGTTAGATCCCATGTGGTGTGTTTGTTTCATTTATGATTGGATTATTCTCATGATGGATTATTCATGTGTATTTTGCACATGATTTTATATGAAGGATTGGTCCTGGTTTTTTTATTAAATGCATTTAAAATTTGTAATGATCATGGTTCTATTCTTACATGTTTAAAATAAAGAGTATTCATGTTCTATATTAATTAATATCCCATGTATTATAACATTTACTTTTCCAATTATTTATTTTGTGAATCTAAAAAGATATTATGAAAACCAACATATGATTTACAGATGGTTTTTATTTATGAAAATTATTTATTTGACTACCTATTTTTAATCTAAAAATAATGAATTCATGATATTATAAATTTTATAGATTCTATAGAGTAATCCTTCTTGGTATACTGATAAAACATTACTTTTTTTCATTTGGATGTTATGGAAATTTTTTATTGGAACCATTTAAAAGGAAGGTAATCTTATTTTCTATTAGACTCTATTACCATCATTTAATTTACTAATTAATGGTTTGGATGTTAATGTTGGTTAATGGGAGACTTATTAGTCTATTCTTATCATACTTTCTAGTTTTTCATGTTTCTCTTTGATTGTATAGATCTTGGATGTATATATTTATTCAAAATTATACTATTTTTGTGTTTCCTTTTCCTATATATGTTACTATATTTTGTTATGTTATTACACCTAACAACCATAGTGGTCTAGCTCAGGTGTCTTTTTTAGTTTACCTATGCTTGTTCATTATAGAATGGTATTACTAGGAAGCCCAAGCTAATGATTGTTAACACTTCCTATATTTGGTTACTTTTCATAGGTAGATAAGAGTTATTATGATCCAAATTTTTATTGTAAATTATGGAGGGTGCCTAAATAGCCCACTTCTATATCTAAACTCAAGTTATCGTGGGTAGTCCAAATTTTATACCTTGTTCAAAATTTTGGGGTTTCTGTTCATTTGAATGAACTGTTTAGGGAGTTTATTTAAATGGACATATTTTTTTATTAATGTGTTGATACTCATCAGTATAACAGATATTGTTTAAAATTATCATTATTGTTGGGAATTTAAATTAATTATATAATTTGTTCTAATTATTTTATCATTTTTCTCAATAATTTGATTCGTTGTTTTCTTGCATTTATTATAAAATGAATCCAAGAGAAGATCATCTGATTCCATTGGAGGGTGTTGTGAGAAACGTTCAACCATAAAATACTCAAGTGAACCCATCATTAGATAAATATTAAATCCAAAATATTTATACATTAGGTCATATAGGTATTATGGATATGGGACATGATGTGGATCATGGATCATAGATTACTAAGCTGAATCCACCCATATTCTGTGGTGACAAGAAACCCCATGAATTTGAGGATTATATTTAGAATAATGGGAGGATATTTAAATTCATTAATAGTCATGGGGGAAATTAAGGTGGGTTTTTCTTTATACATTATCAAGGGACCAGGAAGGAGGTGGTGGGACTATTTTGAAGAACCTATGCTACCTGAGAACCACACCTGGACTTCATTCATGATTCATTTAAAACAACATTTTTACACTAAAATGAAACATGCACTAAATACCAAAGTGTTTTTGAAATTGGGGAAAGGGTAGAATAATATTGTGGAGTATACCACATGACTTTATTAGATTGTGAATTTGGAACAAGACCTAGTCAATAAAGAGTAACTAATCACTCAGAGTTCTGAGTTCAGATTGAGTCTTGATATTTTTTCGAAGATGATTATCATGTGCCTTCTGAACTCCATAGAGGTAGTTGAAAAAGAAACATTGGAAGAGGCTTCCAAAAATATAATGATTGGTTTGATTGGTGCATCATTTGTGGAATTTATTGATCAGGGAATTATTTCTATATAGAAAATCAAGTGCAAGGGTAGTTATTTTTTTTTAGGAAAAATTTTCGGGGATTCATCAGGACAAAACCAGTTTTATAATACCATGGATGAATGTTTTTCCATACCAATCCAAAATATATAGAGACTCATAATTTTTGTCATCATTGTAGTTTATTATTCTATATGAGGTGTTTTTTTTGAAGGATTTCTGATTACAGTAAGTATAGATCCAATATAACCAATTGATTTCATGTACTGGTGGGTCAAATACCCTAACCAAGGTGGATGTTTATATGTCTACGACTAGATAGATATATTTGAAACAACATTCCAAAGAGGAATCTGAAGTCATTCTATCTACTGTTATCATTATAGTCATTTATTCATCTTATACAGTGGTATATTTGATTGATAAATCTTCCAATCATTATTTTTTATCAAAATTTGTTGATATCTTATTCATATGATCAAAACTGATTCCATTCTTATTTGATCATTCAAAACCATTGGAAACGAGGCCCAAATAATGTTTCTTTTCTTCCATGTTTCGGATTGTGATAGTTAATGTTGAGGTAATATATGACATTGTAGTTATTCATATTGATATATTTGACCTAATTATTTTTATAGATTTGAAGATCAATGTAATGGCCCAAATAGACTTGTTATCGTTATCAAGTTCATTTTTTTATCTTCTAATGGGTTCACCCATGTTTTTCAGGGTGAGTAGGACCCTAGATATGGACGGTCATGATGTATTGATCCTTATAATGGGGTAATATTGTTCTAGTATCCAGGGATTTTTCTTGATGTTGTTAATTCTTTATTGGGAAGTATTCTCACTAAATTGAAACGTTAATACCCTGGGGTTTTTTCAAAAAAAATATCTTGTTTACAACCATTGAGAGATGTCAACTTTCATATGGACATAATCTATAGTACGATTCCTATTTATATATCTTATTATCAAATGGAACCTTCTAATTTGGTGAACATAGTGTCCAAATTTAGGAACTATAGGCTAAGCGATTTACTTACCCAAATGTGTCACCATGGTAGTCACATATCTTCTTTTCTAAGAATCTAGATTGGAATTTCAGACATTGAACAGAATATGGAAAGTTGAATCGAGTGACTATTATAATAAATTATCCTTTTCAAAGGATTGATGAACTCTTTGACCAATATAGAGGGGAATATTGGTTTTCAATGATTTAACATAGGTTGAGGTACCACCGATTGAGTGTTTGAGAAGAGGATATTACTAAGAGAACATTGAAGTTCTAGTAAATGATTTTTTTAATTTCATGTTTTTTACATTGATATCACCAAGGTTATTGTTATATTTTTTTGTATTATGAACATAATCATTCATAGATTATTGGCATCATTTTTTTGGTCATGGATGATATTTTGGTGTACTCCAAGACAAAGGAGGGAAGTACAAACCATTTGGATATCACTCATCGAACCTTGAAGGAACATCATCAATATAGTAAGCCTTCCAAATATGAATTTTTTATCCTAGAATTGAAATTTTAAAGGAATTTTATATCTGAGTTGGGAGAATCATGTTATCTTGGAAAAATATTGTATTTCATGTCTTAAGAGAATTCCAGAAATGTGTTTCAGAATGTGAGATTCTTGTGATTTTTCTGATTTATATAAATGGTTTCATCATGATTCCTCTAGGAAATTATATTTGATAAAATATTTAAACTAAAATTGTGTACTGATTGAATGTACTGACAAAATTAAAATTCATTTTTAGGGGAAATAAATGATTTTAAATTAAGAATAAGTTATGATTATTCTATTACTAGGTTCAGGTTTGGATTTTTTTAGTAATGATTTTAGTATGGGTTTAGGATTTCTCATAATGCAGTGAAAACTTATGGTGGCCTATGGATATCGCTAGTTACTACCTCATGAGACGAACTACCATACCCAAAATCTTGATTTAGAATTAGGTTTGAATGAACTAAAAATATTGTATCACTGTATCATTGGAGAGTATTTTATAGTGTATTGTAATCATAAGAGCCTAAAATATGTTTTTACATAGAGGGATCTTAACATGTGATAGAGACATTGGGTGAAGTATCATTAGAATTTTGATTTTTATATTTCATACACTCTTAGGAATGGGAATTTGTTTTCTAATTCCATATGAATAATATTATAAATAAAATCCATGAAAGAATTAGTTTAGGATTGGTGAATGATGATTCTGTTCATTGAGTATAGATTTGGGGTTGAAGTTTTTGGTCAATAATATTTATTTGTGTAGATGAAATATAACATTCATTTTGATAAGTGGGTTTGGCTCGTGGAGGTTATATAAGAAAATTCCCAATTATTAAGTAAAATATTTTCTTGTGGGGGGTCCCTAGTTGAGTGTTCTCACACTCCTAGTGGTGTTTGGTGCTTCTATAATAGGTTAGTTGTTTTGATTTCTATGAGGAAGGAGTTGGTGGATAGTGTACCCCATTTATGTTGGTCTATAAAGACTAGGGATACAAATATGTATCACAATTTTATACCACATTGTTTTATTCATTGGATGATATGGTCAATTAATATTTATTTTTAAAATGTCTCAAATTTGTTATAATTAATAGGTATCACCAATGAACTTATATATTTCTATAAAAATACACACTCTCATATGGATGTGGGCTGATATTTCCATGGAATTCATCATTAGTTTTACATAGAATCCATGTGGGAAGGATGTGATTAGGGTGATCATTTATTGAATCATATAAGTGTATCATTTACTACCAACAAAGGAGGTGAAGAAATAGGTGTAACATAGATACTTTTACATCTAAAATATTGAGAGACTTTATAGTGTTCCCCCTATGATTGTTTCTGATAGGGAACTAATTCTCACAACCATTTTTTGGAATAGTTTCCAATAGGATATGACATCTATTCAAGCATTTTATGTGTGGCCATTTAGATATCACTTTTATTTGGTAGAATTTGTAGAATAGTCCATGTTTCATCTGAGTCTCATTTAAGAGATGATGGAAAAGGTAAAAATTATCAAGAATAGGTTGTTCAGAACAAAGATCCATAAAAAACAGATAAATACTTCCATCACCCACCACTATATTTTTATGTTGTTGATCATGTCTTTATTATAGTTTCACCTTTTTTGAGACATCGTCGATTCGGTAAGTAGGGGAAAATGGAATCATGGTTTATTGGACCCTTTGAGATTATGGCGAGACTTGGAATAGAAAAATATCGATTGGAAATTCTATTTCATTTAACTTCAATGCATGATTTTTGTAATTTTTCCCATATGAGGAGGTATTAACCAGATCCTTCACATGTTATTGGATAAGATTATGTTGGTCCTAAGATCATAACCCCCATTTTTTAGATACTAGTTCATATTATAGATCTCCAAGATAGTGTACTATGAGGTAAAATGATCCCTTTTATCTAGGTAGTTTCCAAGTGTTGATGAGATAAACTAAATAATGAAATAGAGAATCATTGATGTGGAAGCAATGGCATTAAATTTTAGTGGGTCCAAAATCATGGCCACTTTTTTGTCAGAAATCCTTTATGTTGGGGATATTTTAATGTTATTTTAATTTCTTGTAGATAATTCATGACCTTTGATTTGATCATAGGAGATTTTGGTATTTATTTTTAGCTGTATTAGGGCTTCTTTTGAATATAATTGGAGTCCTTATTACTGTACACGGTTTGGTAAATCCATGTTGTTTTGGATGAGGAAATCAAGCAACCAATAATGGTTTACTAGAAGGTTTTAAAGGGTTAGTATAAAACATGTAGCCACCCATCCAATCTATGCACCCGTATTAAGAGTGGTTATGAATTGTTAAATTAGTTTTGTGTACAAATCATTATCCCCATGTAGATTCTATATATAGGGTTCATGATTAATTTTTCATTTAATTCTAACAATGTGGCCTCTCTCACAAACTATTTTACCATATTTTTAGTACCGTAAATTCTATATTTAAAACCATGGTACACTAGTTAAACAAATAATGACCCCAAAATATCATATTTTATTGAATTAATAATTCCAAAACTCTCAAGATTCATCATTAATTGGATTCTAAGAAGCTTTTATTCATCCTGGAGGGATCAAACCTAGGTACGTTGTGATTGGATATAGTTTTTACCTTTTCTTCTGGGATCTTTATTGTATATCTTCTCAAACAATCGTCTGGATCCTACGTGGGCTTAAAATAATTTCTATGTGTTTTTTGAAAGATTATTTATGTGATTCTCATAAATATTGGATTATGAAGTCTCAATATACTCATCCCCATTCTTTGTTTTCAAAGGTAATTAGACCTAACTATATTCATGATGAAGGTGTTTCTATACAAAGGGATAATTATATGAATTTATTATTATTCTTGTAAATTAATATTTGTTATTTATTAAATTTAAATTCTTTATGATTTAAAAGGATTTTTTTGTTAATAAATAATGTTTTGAGGATTTTTTTCATTAAAAATGATTTTTTCACAGCATGTGTTTGATAAAATGCTTGAATAGTGGTCCAAGTGTAAAATGTAGTTTGCAGAACCGAAGATGTTTTCATTTTATTTGAAAATGTTTTATAAATTTTCTGAATTACTTTTTAAATGGTTTTTTAAAAAAAATTCACTTTCAGTATCCTTGGGTGTATCAGGAATTTCCATGTCACTCATAGTGTGGGTAATTTTACTTTAGGTTTTCTTTTACATCAGTGTTTCTGTAACTCCACAAGATATCATAAAAGTTGGATCCACCATATAATTGTATTGGGTATTTAATATATATCTTGTATGTATACCCATAGGGTAAACCCCATGTTTGTTTTATTTTTTATTTATTATTAGATTAATCGAATGGTGAATTTTTCATGGTTATTTTCTCATATTTTTTACATGATAGATTGATCATGGTTTTTTTCTCCGATGGTTTCACACGATGGATTGGTAATTGTTATTTTATTATATTTTTACCTTATGAATATTCATGGATTGAATTTATTAATTTCACACTCATTAAAAATTATACTTCTATTATTCATTTTTCAGAGAATATTAATTTATTTAATGAAAAACCAATTTATGATTAAGCAATGGTTTTGATTTATGAAAACTCTTTATAAAATTTTATTTTTTTTAAAAGGTAGATATATTGAATACATGATGTTTTACTTTGTGTAAATTTTATGGTGTAAACATTCTAGTATTAGTTCAATAACCCCATATTTTTACTTTTGGGTTGTTCTAATTCTTGTTTTTTATGAACAGGGAAAGGTAAGAAAATATTATAGCATGTCGTCAAATATTTTAATGGTTTCCTTCATAGTGGAATTGTTTAGAGGTGAATGTTTATGACGTTGAGGCCATTTGTTCTAGAATTTTAAAACATTCTAGATTATGTGGTTTATCATGCATTTATTGCATCATGGATAAATATTTTTATTCCAAAATTTACTCTAATTGTTTTTTTACTTTCATATATATAAGACTAATTTCAGTTATCTTGTTTCATCTAACTATCATGGTAGGCCCACTCAGCTAGCTTTCCTAGATGAACCAAATTGTTTTGTTACAAAAAAAGGCCTTTAAGACATGTTAAGGTATTTAAAGAAGGTATTTTTTTTAAAACATTTCATAACCAAAAAAATTTTAAATTATTAATAGTATAAGAGATGGGGTGTCCTTTTATCATTAGGGGAGAGGATACACTTGAAATTTTTTACCAAAAAATATATATTAATGACATAATGAAACAAAAAATTTAAAAAATGATAATTTTAGTATATAAAATGATAAAAGATCTAAATATACTGAAAAATTGAATGTAAATAATTTCTTATTTTACATTAACCCTTATCTATTTAGTTTAACCTCATAGTAAATATGCTTTATCATCAACCATTATAATATATATTTTCTATTTTATATATTAATTATTACATGAAATAAATTTGACCATATTACCAATTATTAATTATTAACATTTTAATTATCTAATTCATTTAATAAATTTTTTCTCTTTAGTGGTAGAATTTAATTTAAAATTTAACATGAAAAACATTAATAAAATTGGGATTTTAGAAAAAAACATTTATTAATTAAATTGTCTTAATAAAAAATTAAATTATAATGTTAATTGAAATGAAAATTTTCAGATCAAATATAATATAAGTGAACTAATTTTTATTTGTAACCATTAAAAATATATAACTTTGTAAATTCTAAAATAAAAATTCGGGTTTTCAGTTAAAAGTATTATTTTTCAATAATCAATGGAATTTTTTTTGAGAATAATAAAAAACCATCTCAAGGTAATTATTAAATAATAAATTCAAAAATAAATATCTCATTTTTTAATTCAAATTGTAGAATTGGTAAATAAATTATTTAAATAAAACTATATAATGCATGAAAACCCAATATAGTAAGAATTACAGTTTTATCGTTTTGAATGAAATTATTAATAAATATTCCTATATTGGATATATATATGTAAGATATAATACATTAATAATTATAAGGAAATAAATTTATTTTATTTTAACATTACCATGGGCATTTCATTTGGTACATTCTTTTTTCAACAACCATGAACTTCTTCATAAGATGTGAAAAGAATCTTCATTTAATTTTTTTGGTATAATATTTTTCAACCAATATGGGATTTCGTTATAAAATGTAAAAGGAATCATCATTTTAAAATTTTTATATAATAACACATTTTCCGACATTCCTTTTTGGTTTTATTAAATAAGCTTCGCCTCTTTTTTCCTATATTTTATAAAGAGATTTATATTTTATTATTTTATAAAATATATTCTTTAACGGTATCCAAAATAAATAGGGAATCCGTTTTTCATTCTCAATATAAAATTTTATACTCAAATGGAAGTATTTTTTATCTAATTCAAAATCCTAAAATTTATATTATGATCCAATGAGAATATAGTTTAGTTACATTATCAACCATTTTTATATTGGTTTTTTATGATAATGTTTTATGGTGTTAATTTAATATGTTACTATTTAAGGGTTAATATAACTATGATGAAATTAATATTTATTTATTGTTATTGGTGCACACATATGTATGATTTAATATTATGTGATTGATGAACCAAATAAATCCCTCTAATTTATTGGGTAAACATTTCTATCTCATAAGAATACTTTTTTAATAGAATTGGTTTGAAACTAATCCCCTATAGATCATTATATATTAATATTCTAGTAATGGGGAGAGAACCCGACTGCCTATTTGTATTGTGACCTATAATTTTCATATATTAATATTAAATATAATTTATTGAATATTCAGTACACAAAATTTAAATCCACATCTGAATTGTATAGATTTAGTTTCTTTGGATGTTTTAATAAATAAGAAAATTGTTTGCAATAGATCTAAATAATTTTCCACTATTCTCTTCATAACTATAAACCTAAGTATATATATAATATTTAAACCCTATCTTCATATCATGGATAATGGAATCATAATAATGGGTGAGCTGAAATGGTTAGTAAATATAAAAATGTGAGATATCAATGATCACTAAATTGTTAAGAGCATAAGGGTAGTAGAACATCAGATAAACATTTTGAAATAATACCTTTCATATCATAGATCACAACCATTAATCATGGAATACATCATGGTAGATCATAACTCAAAATCCATGATATAATATCATTGTTTTAAAAAAATAATTATGTGGAATGTACATTATCACTGAAACTGATTTTATTAGTTAAGGATCACTGCTAAGACAATCATAAGGGATTTAATGTCCACACTGTTCCCTCATTTTCTTATTAACAGTTCGTGTAAAATACAATCATACTAGAAAATTTCCAATATTGAACTTGTTTCACTCCACATTATTGGCCTTATTATATTTTGGTATATCTATCTTAAACAAATTCATTAGACACATATATAATTCTTTAATGACCAATCCAGAAATTTTAATAATATATATATGTTCCAAAAGTTCATCAAAACATAATCACTTCCTAACACATTGAAAGAGAATGGGTTTCATATGTATTTCATTATTTTGTAATAGAATAACCCCTGAAAAATAAATATGCTTCAAAAAGTTATCATTATAACCTAATTAATCCTTTGGAAAGAAGAAAGTTTCCTAGGATCATCCACCACACATCATCATTATCCATCGAAATTATTATTGTGGATTGTATCAATGGATCTTATCTCTAGTGAATCATAAGTATAATCCAAGTATACTATCATTGATGAGAAATTCATTGAAAATATTAATGTAAAATTAATGAGAAAAATATATATTTCCCTTTGAAATAACATATTAAAGATATAAATATTTCCCAGATATTATGGAAATTATATTATTAGAAAAAAACCTTGGAAACATTAATGGTAATATTCTAAGTATTAAGATGTCTCTTTATTATGAAATTCTGTTCATTTCATGTATATTAAAAAAATCCAATGGCATATTCAGTAAAAAGAAAAAATTAGATCATTCAAAATATTATAAGAATAATCATTTTCAAAAATATTGAAAAAATATCAAAATTGGTAAAAAAAATATTCTTAAAAATCATAGGGGAATAGAGATGAAATATTTGAATTTTTTAGAAAACACTGACATGGATGATGGCTTTCAACCGAAGTGATAAATTATGTCGATTATTATTCAAAAATATTATTTCATTTAATTGATTACCTAAAGATAGAAATATTAAAAGTAAAATTATATTCTCTATAAATTACCATAGTATAGGAAGATTCATTTAATTATTAACACATAGGAAAAAAAGTTTTATTATAATAAAATCATCATAAATAATACTGATAAATAATGATATTGTAATATAAATCTCTTACCTCGTGTTCTATTATACATAAATACACTTTAACTTCTTATATAATAAATATAAATTTATAATAAATCTATAATACATTAATTAAAATACTTATAATCTTATCTATGATTCCATTATTATATTTCAACACTAATTAATTGACTATTCTTTATTAAAATCACTATTTTTGGATGTTAAGTATTTATGTTTTCATAACATGATTGAGTTTTTTAGTTTTGGTCCTTTTACATAGATCACGGTTCAATCATGACCATAATTTTAATTATCAAACACATATTAATATCATATATTTTAATTATATATAAATTTATATATTTTTATTCATTTATAAATATATAAATATAAAAATGAATTTATTAGTTCATGCAGATGGTAAGCCGCATTTTCCCCTGAACATTTTTCTCCATATTCTAATGATGGAAAAAATAGGGGAAAATAACTATTAACCATTATTTAATATTTATTATTTCATATATATATATATATCAAATCTATAATTATTTCCTTTCAGGAAAAGGGGAAATGAAAAAAATAACAATACTTCATGAAGGTGGTAAAACACACATAAGCTCAAGGTCTGTTATAATTTTTCAATGGACTTTATGGTATGAATCTAGATATGATGTTATAATTAAATAAATATAAATATTTAACAACTGAATTTTATAAACATTTAACCCATACAAATAAAAATCCATTATATATGGCGGTGTAAAAATATTCATATCACTATGTGGAGGCGTTAGGCAAATATACACCTGAGTAATACTTCTACTACCCATTTGAGGGAACAAAGTTTGATATTAGTAGTAAAATAGAAAAAATAAAAATAAAATATATTTAGGATAATAAAAATATTATTTTATGACTACATCTATTTATTTATAATTGGTAGATATAAATAAATTGAAGGAGGTTGTGTGAGATGATTACCTCCATTTTAGTTAGCCTCCTTTTGATCCTTTATTAATGACCCATTTATTGAACTTTTAAGATAAACATACCCACTATTTAATGGATACGGATGATTATAAAATATTTTTGTAGGGATTGGTCGATAAAAAATTCTATAACTATTGTAATGAAGATATTGGATGGGTATCCATATTTTATGTGGGGGAAAGTACACACATGAAATTTATTATAATAATATAAATATAATAAATTCATTTAAAATAAAAATTATTTAAAATGGACATATATTAGAAGGTGGGAAATTATTTTTTATAATAATGCCAATAAAATATGATTTATATAATTTTGATCGTACAATTTATCTTTATATTTTGGTATAACCCATGGTAATCACTTTTTAACCTTCACCAAGGTGATCAAATTTTTTTACATTGACTATTCATGATAACCAATAATAAAATTCTAATGTTTTAAAAAAATTAAATTAAATTTCAAAATATGGAATCCATTATATCAAAATAAAAATATATAATTATAAGAAATTAGTTGTAACATAAACTCATTAAACATGGAGAAATAAGTTTCCTAAGAATTTTTTTATTAATTTTAAAAAAATTATATCGAAAGACACATAAAATTAATTCTGAGGATTATAATTAAATTTCTCATAATACTATTAAACAATTTTATAGTCTTTTTTTACCATTTTAGAATAAAAGAAATTAATTTTTTAAAAAAATTTATTTTTTTAATAAAAATCATTATTTTTCATTATTAATCAAAAAAATAAACTATTGCGAAACTTTTAAAAAATTGTAACACCGTGAGTTTCTGTGAAATAATTTTTTTAATTAAATTTACTCCATTTGTTTTTTTTAATTTCATGCAACACTACATTTATCTTTTTTATTGAAATAACCAAGTTATTCTTTCTTTGTACAAAACACCAAGATGAGATTTCACTACATAGAAAAAATAGAATAGCATTCGATACACACAAAACTATTTTTTTATTGTGTTCCACACAATACCTAGTCCCTTTGATAGCTAGTGTTTCATGGAAGACCTAGTTTTACCATACTACATTATAATATTATTAAATTATTATTTTAGTTATCACCTAGTTTTTAGAATGGATGATAAGTATGATATTGAATAAAATATGAAACTATACATTATAAATTTATATAAAATTAATCCTTTGGTAATTAATTAGATAGTATTTAATGTAATAAATATTTTAGAAGAAAGAAATTACTTTTCTATGAAACCTATTTCGAATAAAAAACACCAGTTTTTCATAATAAATTAAAAAAATTGTAAGAATGTTTATAATAAAATATAATTATTCAATACTCAACAATATTTTTATCACACTAATCCAATTGATTTTTTGGGCATTAAAAAATAATAAACACATTTTATGAATAAAAAGATATATTCTACAAAATTGTAATTTTAGCGCCATTTAATGGAGAATCCATTTTAATTTAAATATCTAAAAATAAAATAATATTTATATTAAAAAAAATTAAAATTTTAAATCATTATATTAAAATTTAATGTGTATGAATTTTTTTTTAGGAGACGTTTCATGTTTTGATGAATAATGAGAAATAATGAATTTTAATCAAAAATTCCTTTTCTATATAATTAGTTTCTATAGTTAAATAATATTTAAATTGATTTTAAATTATAATTAAATAAATTTTTACAAATTAGCACAATTTATGTCATTATAACCAACTACACATTGAAATTGGACATAAAAACCTTTCAATTATTTTTACTATTTCACTTTAAAAACTCAATGTCTCATCTAATATGTAGTATTTATTTTAAATTAATTGTTTAAACTTATGTGATTTGATTTTGGAAAATAGATTACTTATTTGTAATTATAATTATTTCTTATTTCTAATAGGTATTACATTGTTTTTTACAAAAAGGATTAGTGAAAATAAATATAACTAATTAGAGTGATTAAAGTAAAAACTAGCTTAATTAATGACTAAAAATAGAATATATAGTAAAAAAATGACCCTGCACTTGTAAGAAAATTATTGGATGGACTTATTTATATTAGAAAACATCTTAGGATCTAAAATGGCCAATTTATAACCCTTTGTGGATAAGTAAAAAGTGGGGGGCACACAAATCATTTTAATAATACCCAATATGTCTTTTCCCTATTAATAAAAGTCCTCATTTACTTCTCCAATCATCACACATATCAAGCCCTTTATTATCATCCAACAACCTCTTAAATATCCTATAAAATTTACTACCTTAATTATAGATTCCTCTTTTTGGATCAACTCCAAGAGAGTATGCCTTTTGGGGGAAACAAAAAGGAGTTAGCCAAAGAAGACGTAACATCTTACAACAAGCACATTGTTTTTATTTCTTCCACAACCACCTAAAATCGTATTATTCCATAATTTAATAATATCCAAAATATAAAAAATATAATTATATTTTTTAATATTAATGGTTCTTCATAAAATCACAAACATGTCCATTAAATGTGACACCTAATCATCATTCGGGTGTATGGGGCTACCGCCTCAAGTACTGTGTTGTTATATCTTCCATTTACACCTTTAATGTTCATGAATAATCATGGAAATAATATTTTTGTATGATATATATGATATTTTTTATGTATTTATTACTGTGGATTTATTATATAACACACACCTTTATATATTCCTTTTTGTTTAAATATGATAACTTTGTTAGTGAATGTGTGGACTATCGTCTCCCCACACTAATGTGATTCATTAAAAATTTAAATGGAATGTATTAATGATTAATATAGAGAAATTATATTATATATATTAAAAAAATTTAATGGAATGATATTTAATTTATCTCTTACAATATGAAAATAAATGGAAACAACGTTCTGACATACATTGAGCCTACCGTCCCCACTAACAATGTATTTCATTTTATATATATATATATATATATATTATTGGTTATTAAAAAAACATATATAATGAATACATATGATATTTTTACTAAATTTATCATTATATATATATATTGTGTTAATTATATAATTAAGAGGTCCAAAATATAACAGATCAAAACACATGTCAATGACATAACACCTATTACCCAAAACATATCTTTATCAATGAATTGATAATAAATGGGTAATATATTGTGAAAATTCAATCATATATGGTATGATATAATAGATAAAGTATATTTAAAAAGTTTATAATAATATTATATATATTATAAATGTGGATTTAATTTCTAATAATAGAGTCAATACAAAAGGTATGGGGATTTATAGTCTCACTTTTATTTCTTCGAGACTTATGCATTATTCATAACTTGTTTATTTTTTGTGGGATATATAATCACCAAGAATTTAATATATGATCCTTATAATTAAATTTATCAGTATATACTAGACAATTTTATGATCATTATTTTATAGCGTTTTATGGTTCAAAATTTACATAATTATAAGGGTAGTACTGCCTCAATTTTTCTTCTTTGAGACAAATGTTTTATTATGAGCCTATATTATTTTAAATGTTGTGAATAATACCATTTGAAATTTTATAAAATTAATATCTTTATTTTTAATATATTTTATGGTTAATGTAATTTTAGTTTCTTACATTGGATGTTTTATTCAAATTTTTTAAATTTGTAAGAGTTCATTACAACAATATCATCGTTTATCAGGATTGTTTATGATTATGATTCCATTGATGAAATCATGTGATCAATATATCAAGAACACCCATGTATTTTTTTGTAATTGGGTTATTAAATATATATTTATGTATTAGTACCATTTTACACTCTCTGGTGCCTAAGATATTAAAGAAAATATTTTTAAGTAAATATATCATTATTATTATCTCCGATCTAAAATCCGTTTTTTTCAAAACAATAATGTTTTAAAAAACAATTGGATGTATTAAAAATGTTTTTTAAGGGCATTTTAAATTCAAAAAGATTTTATTTTTTTGATGTTTTTCAAATCATTATTTATATGTTTAGAATGTTATTTATAAAAAAATGACTTAAAAAATGATTTATGTATAAAAAATACTTAAAAATATATTAAAAGAATCATATTTAAATTTTTAGTGATATTTTGAATAAAAATACTAAAAATTTATTTATGTCTAGAATGTGTTTCAAATTATTTTTTAATATTTTTATATTTATTTAAACCCATTTTAAATTAAAAAATTACTAAATTATTTTATTCATTAAATTATGTTAAAATGATTTTCAAAGCTTCATTTTTTTATTTTAAAAATATTTTTATATCTCGACCATATATAGATCTTCATCACCTAGTTCTTCATAGTGATTTACTAACCTAATTTTGGATGCCATATCCCCCTACTAAAAATTTGAGGGAGGAAGCATTTATTTATCCTTCCACTGAGCCTCAGTAACCCCCTTCACCATGTTCTCAAATGCATATTTTATACCACCTTTTCTATATATATATTAGATTTTCTAAAATCCAAGATTCTATTAATGGTTTTCAAAAAATCTCTATTTTGACCTCCAAATTCACTGAATCCTTTAGTTCTCTAGATCTGATTTTTTTTCTCGATTCAAATCTCACAGTGTCTTAATTGATATATTTTAAAGGTTTTCCCTCTAGTCTTGTGGTTTGTATGAATGTTCCATTGTGGTATTCATCATAAAATGCATATTTAAAACTATTTATCTTCAAAGGAGGGCTTGGTTATCGCATAGTCTAGAGCTCCATAAAAATTTAATGGTAATCATTTTTATATATATTGGATGTCCTATGAATTTTATATGATGTTCTATATTCCTTCAATAATAGTATGGGTATGTTTCCAGGAACAACCACTCCCATTCTAAAATATATCAATTTTCTATTTTTAAGGAAATCATATTGGTCATTATTTGTGTTTGGACAATATAATGATCTCGGTGATCCTCCCTATTTCCCCATGATTTTTTCATTGAAGTGGATGTTGCAAAACCACTAGAGGAATGGGTATGGATTGCAGTAGGGAAAGATTCTCAATGAAAATAAGCCATAGTTTTCTAATCATGTATGGACTGTTGTATTTCGGGAAAGTGTTTGGGTAACTGGAATTCATCTAATCACTAAGGAAATCTATAGAATTATGTGGATTTTTATTTGTGTCTTGAAAAATATAATATTTTTTATAATTCCATGAGTTAGTCAATTTTGTCCAACTACATCTAAGTGGAGACAATCCACATAAATGTTAATTCCAAGGTTATAGATATTTTAAACCTATTGAGGAATGATCTTTTCAACCCCAAAACAGTTCATAATCCTTTGTAAATAGTGGAAAGAAAGGGAGTGGGAGAAATATTTGATCCTAATTTAAATTTTTTAAACACTATATCCTATACTAGGGTTATGGACTCAATCACTTCTCAGAAGCATGAAACGATGTTATAGGTGCCAATAAAGGGATGTTCTACATGTTCTGTGGTTTTTAATTGAACAATATAAGATTCATAGAGCATATTGAAAGTGATGAAGGGTTCAACACCAAGAAGTATATTGCCAATGGCACATATTGGTAACAAATTTTAATCCCTAGGAACTGAAGAGATGGACTTGTATAAAAGTTAACAGGAACTGGAGGAGATATACAAGATGGCGAAATAAATGAATGATGATGAGTAAAGAGAAAAGTTATTTATTCTGTTTTCTAGTGAATGTGTATAGGGAGATTGTGGTGAAGGGATTTACATAAAAAGGATTAATAAAGGGATGAAGGGTTCCCCAATCATAGGTAGCTTCATCCTTTCCAAAAAGAATAGGGAAAAGGTTGGAATGATTACTAATACATTCCAAAACCAATAGAGAAGAGATTGACCATAAAGTTGGTTTCCAAATAAATTAAATGTACCTTATCTTACATTAAATAGGAAAATAAATTTATGTATCCAAATAGAAAATTGAATAAAATATAGAAACAAAAGAATTTAACCTGCTGCAAGGATTCTCTATAGTAGAGGATCATGTTAATAGAGACGTCAGATTAAAATACGATGATGATATTATACATGATATGGGTATAATGGGTAATCAAGATCCAAATTCAAAATAAATGTTTGTGGAGGACCAATGAAGCCTGATCATGAATTCATAATTCTTGGGGGAATATTTGGATGGAAGCGAAATCACCCTAATGCCAAAGCATCCCTTAGATGTTATTTTGATGAATGGTGTTTAAGAGGATAACATTAATTGAAACAAATTTCATGAGTAGTTATTTAATTATAATAAGAGATTCTAGAGGATTATTTTAACATAAAAAACAACAACGAGGATTCTAATTGAATGTTTTAATGATAGATGCATCTCAATTTGAATGATGAACAACTTTTCAGGATTAAAATCCAGAATCAAATCCATATACATGGATTCAACTAAGGAAATAAAATCATGGAATAAATTAATTGGGCATTGAAATATATGGAATTTCAATTTTTGGATACTATAAAGGAAAATAAAGATATGGAGGTAACTTCAATCCAGTGGAAATAATATAGAGTTTGTCATTCCAACACTTTAAATTTTATTTGGAATGACCAAGATTACCTGTTAGATGATTGATGTTCCATTGGATTCGTGTGCTAGGTTTCCCAATTTTCCATTATATTCATTTCTTGAAGTAAAAATAATTTAAATTTGAAAAAAAAAATCTATTTTATAATAGAATTGGTTTCAAAATTAATTATTTTTTATAAAATGGTTTTTTCAAAGAGAAAAAAAGTTTCCTAAAGAAATGTTTTAAATTATGTTGTAAGAATTCTGTTATAAGAAATATATTTTTGGAAATTGTTTTATTAAAATTATTTAAAAAATATTATATTCCTTGAGAAATGTTCCTTTAGATCTCTCAAAATACATCTCCATCTAAGATGAGATACTATATTATAGTTTATTATGTAATGGGGATATGCTCCCAGAATACATTTCATATTTTCCATTGAATTCTGATTTTCTTTCACATGTTATTATTTGATGAAATTATTGTTAGACCTATATATATACCATAGGTAAAGATATAATTAAATGATTATGATACCAATTTCATTTCAGGGTTTATGATATGATGTTTTTGAAACCCAAATCTTGTTATGGGTCATGATATGATGCACGTTTTATTATCTTGTGCAACTTGTACGTATGATTCGATAATTTGATCGGTGGGACTTATATCTCCTCCAATACATTGGGTAATGATTTATATCTCATGGGATAAATATTGGATGAAAGTCAATGGGCTCAATCTATAATTGTAAATAGGTTTGTATTGAGTTGGAATAAAAAATATGTGTTTCTTGATCTACTATGAGAAAATGGGGAAACCTGATCCACTAGGGGAAGATAGGGAAACACAATCCACTATGGGAAGAATGGAAAACTTTTTCCCTTATAAGGAATTGTTATTGGGGATGGTGGTGTGTCCCTCCCAAAAGGTGTAGTCCCAATAATGTTCCCAAATATGTTTATTCAATGATCCTTGAATTTTAGGTAATTATTTTTATACATAAACATGATTAAATAATCCAATGATATGTGTCGACCTTGTTACATTTCCATAAGTTTATGAAAGGTCCTAATTCCATGTCATAATGAGAGAACCTATTTCTATAGTCACATGTTTACTATTATATAAGCTGATGTTTATTCCATGATTCAATGTTTTACTACCTATGTAATGATATTATAGATTAGGCTACTGATTCCATTATGATTCAAGTATTATAGAATGCCATTATTTATGTCATGAATCATGTATATGATCTTTGATATATAGGGTGTGATATTTTAACTCTATTCACAGGATTTCACACCCTTATATCGATGATATACTTTCGTGTCTTCTTTCTTTACCCCTATTAAGAATATGCGATTACCCTTTCTTATGTACACTTTCCCCACATTATGAAGAAAGGGTTTAAGTAGACATAGTAAAGGGAAATATGTTTCATGGAAACAATGAAGATCATTCACCAAGATAGATGATTTTGTTCCATGTTTCTAAAGAGACTAAAATATTATGGTCATTGATTATTTATTTTTGTAAGGTAATAAAAATTCATCTAAAATTATGTAATATCCATGTACGTTAAGCATATTATGCTATAGTTAGTATTAGATGAATGGTTTAGTCAAAATTTGGAAACATGGATGATAAATGTTTATTGAGATCCCTAGGGATATTTCGATTGATATTTATAGGTATTTATCTATGGATAAACATATGTTTTTATATATTAAAAATTAAGTTCCACAATTTATGAATCCTATAATATATTTTACAGATTATATGGTTTTATACTATGATATGTTTTTCTCCCACTATGATTTATGGACTTATCCAATAGTAGTAACTCATTGGAACTGTGTTAACATTTAATGTTTCAAATCCCAAATGTATTGGAATTATAAAATTGATCTCCCAATTGGAAATATCATTAAGAGAATTTGGAAGGTGGTATGGGTATTGGTTATTCTATTAATGATTATGAGACTGCAAATGACATATGAAATGTATAGTCTATTCTTCTAGTATTTTTTATACTAAATATAATAAGCATGAATACTTTGAGGTTGAGAACCTTAAAATATGATTCCTATTTCATACTCAATGTATTAGGAATTAACTAATAATTTGATGATTCCCAATTAATTGTTTAAGTATAATATTTGGTGATTGATTTTTATATGTTTTCAAATTCAATTGTTACTTTATTTTAATCATGAAGTATATAAGGAATTTTTGTATAATTTTTTCATTATGTATATTAAAGAATTTGTATAATGATAATGATGAACTATAAAATTGATTTAATGAAAATGTTATATTAAGTTAAGGTACCCTCAACATGTTCCTTAGGATAATCAAAGGTTATTTTATATGGATAAACTGATTATGATATGGATAAATTAAATTTGATATTATTTATGTCTTCTAAATAAATAATGTATTTGTTGAAAATGTGGGCCAAGTTATCATGGATGAGGTTTGTAACTTCTTGTATTTATGTAATATATCTATTAATCTTTTTAATGAGTAAGAACACATGTTTTTCAAATGTATGTATGGTTATTTAGGATATTATCATGTTTTAAGTGAATATACGATGTGGGTATTCACATGATGGAATGTGAAAAAAGGAACATTATGATATATCAGGGATCATTGTTAGGATGATTTAGTAATATTATTTATAATGATATAGACTATCCTCATCAATAATGGTCATAAGATTAACCATTTATGGAATGGTTTATGTTAAAATTTATACGAGGTTTTATAAATTAAAGAATTATCTCAAAATATGGGGATTTTTTGATAATTATATTACAAGTGATAATAATTTATTTTTATTTTAACTAAATAAATATGGAATGAATTATCATTCAGCTTTTTGATATTTTAGTACTTTATAAATGAAAAATGCACCGTCATTTATTTGAGTGAGAGAGAACATGGAAATCAATCAAGGAAAACTGAAAGGATGATATTTTATATATGTAAAGGGATCAAATAATGTAATAAAATTTCATTATGCTCTTAAATTGTAAAATAATTCTTCAACTATAGGAATATGATATTTAAAAATATTTATCCTAGTACCTTCATTTCTACTAAATCTATGGTCCTATATGTCATCATAGGTTTGTAGTTTTAAGGACCTTAACATTCAATTTATCATTAATTTTATAGTGATCTATTATATTTATCCATATAAATAATTATTTATTCTTTTCCTCCACTTCCAATTTTCACTCCCAACCTATGTTCTCTTATGTGGGAACCTTGTTATGATATAATTTGAGTGACTTATATGTTTCTAACCTTCCCCTTTTAAGGGATTTTTTAATATTTTTTTGATGTGGATTTCTAATTGAGGAACTTTAATGTATTAAAATTTTCTTAAAGCATATTTATTTTTATGAAGAAATAAATTTTATGTGGGGTATAACATTACACCAATAGTTTTTGTGAAATATTTTTTTCTAATTATTTTTATATTTTTGACTTTTTCACTTCATGCACCACTGAATTTATCTTTGGATATATGAAAGAACCATGATATGAATTCATTGTACACATAATCAAATCATGCTTTCACTACATGAAACACATAGAGTCACTTTATGTACACACAAAAATATACATAGATTTTATTACACATATTGTTGAGTCCCTTCAATAACTTTTGTTACACACAAAGCTGAGTTTGAATGAAATACAATATACTATTTTGAAAATATTACTATATTTATAACATTGTTATTAGAATGGAAGATATGATTAATATTGAATAAATAATGATATTATGGGTTTAAAATGTATAAAAAAGGTTCCTTTTATTACCAGTTAGTCTTAAATTGAAGTAAGAACTATTTGAGACTAATATAATTTCTTCTCTAAGAAAACTGATTTTCTACATACAAAAACCATTTTATCTCAATGAATTAAACAATAGACATTTGATTAAATTTATAAATAAAATTTATATGTTAATTATTAAATAATTTTTTTGACACTCATGCTATATATTTTATAGGAATAAGGAAAGAATAAAACATTTTTTATGAATAAGAAGATGCCTTTTCAAACAGGAAATTTTACAAAATATTAAAAGAGAAAGAAATATAAAAATATGTTTTGGCACTTTTATAAATTTTATATGAAAATAATATTAATTTTTTGTAGTGTAAAATCATAAATTAAATTGTTTTATTTTTTTGGTATTTGTATGAGAAGTTTAATGATTTGATGAATAATAATAAAAATACTGAATTTTAAATAAAAATATATTTTTAAAATAATTTATTTTTACAGTAAAATTATATATTAATTTAGTTTTAAAGTAAAATTAGAACAATTATAAATCAATTAAACCATTTTAGGTCATTATATTGAGTTTCACGAAGAAGTTTCATATAAAATGATTTCTAATATTTTGATATTTTTCAATTTAAAATCATGTTTTCTCATCCTAACTACAAGATTAATTATAAAATAATTTTTTCCACTTTTATGAATATAATTTGGAAAAATAGATTCAACATTCAAAATGATCCTAATTTATAATTTCTAAAAATTTCAACATAGTTTTTTAAAAATACATTTAAAAATGTAATTAAAAATAATTTTAGGAATTAAGTAAAAATGAGCTTATTTAATGACTAAGCATAATATAAGATGTACAAAATACCTTAAACATCTATAAAAAGTATTTTCTAGAAATATTGTGATCATTTAACCAACATTTATCTATAATGAACTATTTTAATCTGTTATATAAGAAGTAAAACATTGGGATCATCCAAATATTTTAAAGAATTCACAATTTTTACTTTTTCCCGCTAATAAAAAGCCTCTTCTCATTCTTATCTCATCAAACCTATCAATCCAATTTTTCTAGGCCATTAACCTCCAAAATATCTAATTATATTCTCTCCTTTAATCTAACCCCCCCCCCTTTGGGCATAAATAAATCCAAGGAAGCCGTTTGGTGAAAACCAAAAAAAGATTCATAAAAAAGAGGTAACACCTTTCAACAAGAAATTTGTTTTTATTTATTTATTCATCCTATAAAATATTATTATTACATTTTTAAAATAATAACTTCAGTATATTAAATATATATTGATATATTTATATTTATGGATCAACCTACACTCACACACACTTCTCTCAAATACTATTCACAATCATAATTCATGTCTAAGATGAACTACCACCTCATGAACTAATGTCGTTCATTATTAAATTTTCTAATTCAACATCGGTAATAATGACGGTAACTATGTTAATATATTATATATATGATATTTATGAGTTATTTTTTCATCTATAATTATTATATTTCACACACCTCCTTAATTTCCATTTTGTAAAATTATGATAACATCATTTGTGGTCGTGTGGATAAGCACATCTTCAAAGAGATATAATATTTTCACAATGTAAATGAAATGTATTAATGATTATTTTAGTGAAATTAAATTAAATATATGAAATAATAATTTATATTTAATGATATTTATTTTTTTGTTTCTATTTTATAAGAAAATTGAAATATCATTTATGCGTTCGTATGGCCTACCATATCAATAAATGGTGTAGTTCATTTTCACTTTATATGCTTTATAGATTATTATAAATATATATACCTAATATATGGGATATATATATCATTGTTATCATTTTATATTTTATTAATTAATTATATAATTAAGAGGACAAAAAATATAACACATTAAAACAGATGCGAATGACAAAGCTGTTTTTACCTAAAACATAACATTAACCTGGAATTGTTAATAAAAAGGTAATATAAGGTCATAGTTAAATTATATATGGAATGATATAATTGAATATGGTTCTTTAATAAATATATTACATACATATATGTATTATAGAGGTGGTTTTATTGAGTATTAAGAGAGTAAATATATGTTTTACGGAGATCTCAAGTCTCACATTTATTTTTGTCAAAATTATTCCATATTCTCCACTTGTTTCTTTTTATAGAGTATATAATTACCATAAATATACTCCATCTTATTTACCATAATTTTTATTTTTATTATAATGAACCATAATTTTTATAAATTAATAATAATTCAAATATGATTAATATTCATAAAAAATATAACAAAACCACGACAAGACCGTATAAGTATAGTGTCTTTTTAAACTATGAAACATAAACAACTAGTTTATAATACATCATTATTTTCTCCCAATTATTTTTTCATAACTATACCCTTTATGTAATATATTATTTAATAATTTTCATCATTCCTTGTAGAAAATAAACCTTGGTTAGGGTGAGCTCAAATTATACGTAAGGGTAAATAAGGGAGATATCGATCCTATCATAATAAATAACAAATAAGAAAATAATTGAAAAATAATATCCTGAATATGAAGGATTGTGATATCATGCCATGGTATAAATCATAAAAGATCATAAAAATTATTAAATTTAATAGAAAAATTCAAAACATAGGACATGAAAGTTTTAGGCTTAAAAACATGCATAAAAAATCAATTTATATTACACAAGTATCATTTCCAAGACCACAGTAGCGGAATAATTCTATTACTAAACCATGTTAACTCCTCATTCCAGTCATGTATTACTGAACTAAGATCATTTAATCTTACATCCATGTCAATCCCATGATATATAAATCATTACCCAATGCATTAAAGGATGTTATAGGTCGTTACCATCTCAAAATGAAATCATTCATATGTGTTCCACAATAACATAAATAATCCATCATAACCCAAGTAATAAAATATGTTCCTTTAAACATTATTACACTAGAACATAATCCATGCAAAATAAATAGATTTAATAAATAGATTTCCCCCATAAACCTAATAAAATCATAAGAACAATAATGATATTATACTTAAAACAAATCCATATTAATGAATTATATTTAAATTTAATATATTTTTTATATAACACTTGAAATTAATTTTTGAGTAAAATATGCTTTATTCAACAAAAATGATTTCATGTAGTGAAATTTTAAAATAAAGGAATTAATTTGAAAATAAACTTGAAATCATGTTGTAGAAGATTCATGTATATATGGTGTTATAAAAACATCAAAATCTATTCATTCTATATTATATAAAAGATAACATTCTTTACATACTTTTGTTAAAAAGTCAAAAAGTGCCTTTTAATAGAAACAAAATAAAAGACTCCTTTCATACCACTTAGGAGAAAATAAACAATGGGTAAAATTGAATTTAAATAATTTGATTTTGGAAGAAGGAATATTTTCGAATACATATATAGGGAACATGGTTGTGGAAGATAAATATAACCCAATATATATATATATATAAATAAACAATCTCAGATATTAATGAGATTGTGAAAACGGTCCTTTACCTAATGTGAAACTTCCTTTGTATGTACCTAAATCTGCTGTATAATAATTTAAATATTTTCATTTAATTACTAAATATACAGAGTCATTTCTAGGATATCATTTATGATAATAGTATCAACTTTTTGTTAGTAACGTTATTACTCATCCATTGGGAATTAACATCTTTATTTTCTTATTCATGTATTATTAGATAAGCTCATATTCTTAAGTTGTAGTTATATAATGTACATAATGATATTGATATAACATATAACATACTATTTCAGTTATTTAATTTATATAATCAATCGTTAATGATGATCGTGTGGAATAAATCACATTACATTGTGGAGATGTTAGGTCGTATGTATGCATGAGCAATGATATCATCCCCTTAATTGTATAATGGTATTGAAGTGGGTGTTGTATAATATTTAAGAATAAATATAATTTTATAATAATCAAATATAGTTTTTTATTTCAATCCTTATACCCATCAAAATGAGGTCAATTTTAAAAACAAATTACACCACGACATTGAGATGGTAAGTCGTACATACACATGAGTGGTGATTTAATTTTTCATAAGAAGGATAGAAGATAGAATATGGTTGTTTCAAAATTATAATATAATCATAGTATATAAGTGATAATAGAGTTGTTACTTTATAATGAAACCAAACATGAAGAGTAATTAGATGAATAAATATTATTTAAAGAATCGGTAGAAGAGATTACCTCTTCTTCTTTGTGATTCCTTTAAATCTCCTCTTAGAGCAATAGAGATGGTCATTGAAAAAGACCTGAACCTCTATAATGTTACTCAAAAAGTATGGAAGGTAAAATGTTAGGGGATGGCCGAGATTTAAGTCTCAATGTTATGTTAATATTTTATGGGGGAGGTTCCTGTTTATAATTGATGCGAGGTTCACTTTTGGAAACTCCATAAATAAAAATTTATAATAAAACCAAACCCTTCTCAAAAACCACCATAATATCTGAATTTATAAGATCATATGAGATAGGGTTGTAATATAATAATCTAATAAATATTTTATTCGTTTTTTATATATTTAAATATAAATAATTTAATTAACATTTAGTTATTATATTTATTTTTTAACTAGGGTGAGAAATATTTAAATATTAAAAGCATTCAATATTTACATATTTGATTTCTATTAGACCATAAATTAAAATATAACAAAATTTTAGTATATATAATATTTATAATATATTTTTAAAAAAGTTTTATTAAATTTATATAATTTAATGATACATTATTTTTTAAACAAAAAATTGTGTCGATTTTGAAAATATTAAATTCATTTATTTTTTGAAATATTATGAAAAAAAATTTAACATAGAACAATCTATTTTATAATATTCGTATGATATCAAGTACATATATCAAATAATTTTAAACATATTAATTGGAAGAAATTATATGAAATTGTATGTTGTTAATAAATATTCTTTGATATCTCCATTAATAAAATAATTACAACATCTATTTTCTGTAATATATTAATATACTTATTTTTGAATAAAAAGTTAAAATCAAATTCTATGACAAAGATAAATCTATAATATTTCATAACAATACTCTTAGTTGAATTATTCTTCTATAAATGTCAATATAAAAAATGATATAATTTGGAAAATTGAATGTGACAACATTAACATCACTTCAAATAAAATAATTTAAGTGTCATAATCTCATCTATAAGGCTCCAAAGGCTCAATAAATTAACCATTGGACTTTTATTATCTATATATACCCAACCAAAATTATTTGGTCAACTATTTGGGTCTTTCAATGGTTATTATTATTTTAATAATTATTATTTTATTGATTTCTCATCAATTAAATCATTTATGCTTCAATATAGTTCAAGTCGTCATGGTACTTATTTATTCCATCAAAATTAAAAAATATTATCATAAAAAATAAAAACATTTTGGCCTTAAAATGTGTATTTATAATTTAATTTATCTTCTAAATAATATTATTTTAAAAATTGATATAACTATGAAAAATTTAGTGAGACATATTTAACTTTTATTTAAATAAAAAAAAATCAAAGTCCTAATATCATCCATGTGGCTTCCATTGGATAAAATTTTGACCCAAGGATGATTTAATTTGAAACACACTCATCTAGTGTTATTATTGCATGTTTTAGGGAAACATTATTAAATTATTCTTATCATTAATTACTCGAGTCACCATATTACGGCATTAATAAAAATTACCAAAGTTACTATTCATAATAGCCAAATATAAAATAAATCTATTAACTTATTTAGGACCTATTAAATCCAAATATGTAATGAATTTTTTAAAATTCAAAACACAAAATTGTTTTAATTAATATAAAATTAATCCCATTGTCAGAAAGAGAGAAATTGTTTTAAATGCTAAAACATTTCATAAGATTAAAACATTATTACATCTGAATTTATTATAAAATTAATGCTAGTGACATAAATTATATAGAATGAATTATTTTTTCTATTTACACCTCAAACCCATTCAATAATTTAATTTAACCATATTAATTATTTCGATGAAAAAATTTGTGTTTAATGAAAATGTAATGTATTTTTAAAATTCATGAAAACATGAATGCTTTGAGAAAAATATCCATAATTAGTCAAGAGTAAATTTATATATCATTATTCCCAATAACATGTCTATACTTTTATATAAAAATTATTAATATATCCGAAATTTAATTTAAAATTGGTTCTTCATTGAAATGCATAAAATTATCCTTTTCAAAAATATATGTTTTTATATATAAAATAGGGTTTACTCATACCATATAAATAAAATATAAATTGGATAAGTATCAAAAAATATTAAATATATAAAATATATATTTCATTAATTTATTTTACCAATTTCAATTCAATTAATTTATTAATAAAAAAATACATATATATAATTAATTTAAATTTTATATAAATAATTGGTAGCTGATGAATTCATAGTACAATTTCATAAGTTAGATATATTTATTTCCACTAACCTAATGTTTAGGATATAAAGTTCATTTCATATTATGGGCATCTCATGGTTCGTTTAAACTTATGATTGCATGAATTGAATGCTGTTGAAGAATTAAAATTATTTAATGAAAATATTTCATAAAAACATCATCATGTTATATTATACCCCCCTTAAGATGAATATCACCATTGAAATTTGACACAATGATATAAAAAGAAGATGATATATCTCCCTCATACTATATTCAAGATCCCACATTGCGTCTATAAATTTATGGTTCCGCCACATAATTTTTACAAAGTGAGTGGTCTTGTTTCATAGTACTTCTTCACTACGATCATGAATCTCTATAGGTTTTTATTCATAAAAAAGATGTTCCTATAGCTGTATTACATATGTGTTTATTAAATGATACGGATTAGGTATGTGCTTTATTAGGCAAGATACATAAAACACTTCATGAACTTGAAAGGGATTTCGTGGAAGTTCTAGTCAGTAAACGAACTTCCCAAGACGACCCATAATTTTAAAGGGATCGATATACGTAGGGCTTAGATTCCCTTATTTGAAAATTTCATTACTCTATACCAAGGAGATATTTGTAGAAACACCTTGTTAATAACATAAAATGGTAGATCTTTTCGTTGGTTATTAACATTACATTTTTGAGGACCCTAAGCTACTATTATGTACTATTGAATCGATCTGACTTTTTATACCATTATATCATCAAGACCATGTCATAAATGATTTTTTCTCCAACATTATCCTTATGATGTATTTGTTCACTTATTTCTATAAAGGGATTCATAAGGATCCATATGAATACTATATTGAAGGGTAATGTTGTATAAAAATTCCACTAGATGTAGGTTCTGATCCCATCAACCATTGAAATCCATAGAGAAAGCTCTTAGCATGTATTCTAGAGTTTGAATTCTCGTCAACGATTGACCATATGTATGAGGATGATAAAAAGTGCTGAAACATAACTTTGTTTCCAGATCCTACTGAAGACTTTTCTAGATCATTGATGTGAACCTCAAATCCGGATCAGATATATTGGAATGTTGTACTCTAATCAGTCTTACCACTTCTTTTATATATATCATGTAAATCTGATTAAGAATGAAATCCTCTATAATAGAAATTATGTGTGCGTAATTATTATGAAAATAAACTATAACCCATTTATCAATATGGAATTTAGATGTTTTGGGAAGTCTGATGATAAATTCTATAGTGATGTTTTCCTATTTCCATTCTGGTATAGGTTATGGTTGTAACATCCCCTTAGATGTCTATCTCCCGACCTTATCTTACTGAACAACCAAACACCGATAAACATATTCACCAATATCACATTTCATTCCATCCCACTAGAAATACTCTATTAGTTCCCTATACATATTTGATTATATAAGATGAATATAGAATGAAGGACTTTGAGCTTCATCCAACAAATCCTTATTTAATTTTAGAATGGGAGGAATACAAACCTGATTCTTGTACCTTAATATTCCTTCACAATCATGGTTGAATTCCAGAACATTACTCACCATCTTTTTTATCTCGACATATACCTTATGTGCCTCCATAATCTTCACTTGAATATGTGGTTGAACATTCATTTGAGAAAAAACAGAATATTTCTCCCCTCCATTTAAAATTTCATGCAACATCCTTTGTAAATCCATAAATATTGGATATTTTTTTCCTCATCATTGATAGGCTAGCATGGTCTTTTCGACTCATTACATTTTCCAATATGTTCACATTCCCTTGGTAGTAATGTATGGAGTAGTTGAAATCAACAATCAACTCAAACCATTTTATTTGGATGATATTAAATTACATTTTTTAAAAAAATATACATTAAAATTTTATGATCAGTATAAATATCACACCATTTATCATGAATATAGTGACTCCATATATTTAATGCAGATATTATAAAAGATAACTCTAAATAATGAGTTAGGTAATATTTTCATGGATTTTTAATTATCGAGAGGTATACTCTAGAACCATATCATGAGAACACTTTCCATACCCTTTTTTAATTCATCACTATAGATCGCATACCTTTATCCAATATAAGAAACTATGAGCAATGGTGCACACAATAACATTCTTTTGAGCTACATGAAATTCCCTTTACATTTCTCTATCCACTAGAAGTTAACTCCATTTTGAGTAAAATATATGAGTGGATTAAATTATAATGAAAAATATTTCATAAAAAACAATAATATCCATCCAAACCAAGAATCATTATGATCCCTATTACCATTATGGGTCTCAAAGAACATTTAATATTATATTTTTTTGTTTTATCCTTATATTTCCCCTATATTTAGATTATTTAACCCAAAAATAAAAATTTCTAAAGATAAAATATAATGTTGGTAAATTTTTCAAAACTCATCTCCTTTCATGGGGTATTCAGTACAATTCCCATGAAATCTTTATGTTTTTTCATTATATTCAAATAAACAAGATTATATTCTATAAAGACTACCACAATTAGATGAATAAAGTCTCTAAAGAATCTATTTATTAGATACATGAATATAGGAGGGGAATTAGTAAGACCAAAAGGTGTCACTTTATATAAATAGGGTCCATACCTTGTATGTAATGTTGTCTTTGGTATATCATCTATAATGGCAACTAATTGATGATATCTTGAACGAAGATCAATCTTGGTTAAGTATTGAGATCCATGTAGTTGGTCGAATAAGTCACCAATATGGGGAGGGGGGTATGTTTTGCAAATACTGATCTTGTTAAGTTATTGATAATCAATGTAGATTCTCGTTGATCCATCTTTTAAATTAACCAATAGAATAGGTGCACCCCATGGTGATGCACTAGGGAATGTGAATCCACTATCATGATTTTCGTGGAATTCTTTTTATTGATTTCCTATAACTCAATTAGGGTAATTCATTACATTGCCTTTGAAATAGAAATATCATTATATACGAGTTCTATTGAAAAACAAACCTCACCATTTAGAGGGAGACATAGTAATTATTCTAGAAATACCTAAAAAAACTCTAATACAATGGATTTATTTATAATTGTGAGTTTCTATCCAACCATTTGAGATAGATAAACTTAATTTCATAGAATCAAGACACATAAGATGGAATAAATTTTCACTGGAAGGTCATAATCATCCATGAATCAATAGATGAGCATAGATTGATCTCAAATATGAAATGTGACTTCCCGTACTTAGAAATTGATATGATCTATATGTATAGAATGCCAGTAAATACCATGAATCACATAAAATACCACTATTGTAAGGATCAAAAGATATTTAGGATGAACATTCTAATAAACTTCAACTCGAGAAGAATTATAAACTTTTTATGTGTCTATCATGCCATTAAGAGTTATCACAACTAACTCAAAATCTAATTATTAAGGTAATATGGTGAAACCCTTAGAATAATATTCACAAATAGAAGAGTTTGTGGATCCAAAATCAAATAAAATTTTTTCTACTTTAGAGTGGATGGTAAGTGTACCTTTTACATCATCATTGTCATACACCACATATTTAATAGTGAATGTATGTGCCTTGCCTTTGTCTTTGACCATAAGAGTTTCATGATGATGACCATCATTAATAACCCTTGGATTTGGGAATTGATTGGAATAATTCACCATTTCCTTGAACTTGTAACATTGAAGTGTATAATGTGTATTGTGTGTATCCTTTTCTCTATTGGCATCAATAGAAATCTCTTTTCTATTACGTCAGCATTCAACTACCTCATGACCATATTTTCCAAACATCAATCATTTACCAACCCCTTTAAGAATATATCCACTATGTTACATTACACTCATTGATAATAAGGTAAAAATCATCTTCTTTTGAGTGTGGGATTTATATTTTCAATTGAATTTAATTTTTTTCTTCTTATCAAACCCATAAGACTGATTGGTTACTCCATTTCCATCTCAACCTTGAGTGCACATCAAAGGACTTATTCATAGTTATTGAAGTACCATACGGCTAATGATATTAAGAAACATTATTATAATCCACTAAATAATTGATCAATTTTACTCCCAGGTTGATAATAATTCCAAAAAATTACCTTGAAAGTCCTGTAAAAATTTCTTCATAGGTACCAATTGACTGTTCATTATTCTTCTTATGCTCAAAGAACTCCTTATCCATCATTTATCAATGAATATGAGGAATGTACATATTGAAAAATATATATTTGGACACGTCACATTCCATGGATTCAGTTTCGTCACTTTACTTCATATTCTTGATATGTTTCCTCCATTGACCAGCTTCTCCTTCCAAATGATAGACTGTTAAGATGAATTTATCTTGTCCTAAATGTTGGAGTACAAAAATTATCTTTTCAGGGGTACTAATTTCTTTTTCAGCCACTAATCATTAATAAGCCCTTCTATAATAAGGTGGGAACTACCTCATGAGAGAATCAACAGAATCTTGTTTCCTCATTTGATTGTTTGGATGTCTTGCATGATTCATATCTTTTGAATGTTTTTTCTTAACGTTGGGTCCGAAGCCTCATTTATTATTAAATCAACGAAAGGAATTCTTTAACATGGTATAGGGAGACCTATTACATAGCCTGAAGGCCTAGTGGGAAATTATCCCATTACATGGCCTATATGGCTAATTTTTTTGCCCAAGGCCCATTTTGTGAATTGTAGTGCTACAGTACCCCTGCTGCTACATTACCACACAGTACCTACCGCTACTATAGTACCCAGCTGCTACTATAGTGACCTTTCAATGCAACAGTTCCCACCATTGCTACAGTGTCGCCACTACTATAGTATGTCATAGTATTGCTATAGTTTGTGCCCAATGGGTTTTGAACCCAAATTTTTCATGTAGGATTAAGGGGTGCTTACCACTAAGCCAGACCTCAACTACATCATAGGATATGAAAGTTTTATGAGCATAGATAATATTTTATGCATCCCATTCCCATATCATTTGGTTGTTTATGAGGAAAATCAGTGTATTTATTACCAGAATCAACATTAACTTGGTTCTTTCGGGTTCCAACCATTATCTAAAACTAAGATGCATAATATATGAAAACCAAAACATAATGGGAAAACCAAAAAATAAAAAAAAAATTAATTTAGGATATTTAGGTTTCAACCAATGTTATTAATGATTACATATAAACAACTAGTATTGTATCATATTCTTCGACAAACCCTTAGAGTTTTATCATATGGTTTTCTAATAATAGTTTCCAATGGTTAACTATACCTTTCATCTAATTCCAACTATAATGAACCATACCATACATAAATTGACATTACTTCAAAGTTCATGATTATTCATTAAAAATATAACAAATACATGATTGGACTTTATAAGTATAGTGTATTTAGAAAATTCAAAACAAAAACAACTAGTTCACAAGCCATATTCATTGTCTCTAAATTATTTTGTCATAACTAGACACCTTTTTTACATATATTATTTAATATCCTTCTTCAAGAAATGGGAGAAATAAACATATGAAAGGGTGAGCTCAAATTCTCAATTTGGGTAAATATGGTTGATATAAATCATACCATAATCACAATTAATAAGAACATACATTTTAAAATCTTACGCAGTATATAATAGATCGTGATATCATTCCATGGAATAAATCATAAAAGTTTATAAGAATCAAGGAAAAGACCATTATTGAAAATAATTACATATTAGTTAAGGATATTTTCTATGACCATCAAAGCAAGAAAAGACCATTATTGAACTACATTCACTCCTCATTCTAGCCCTATATGAATGGACCAAAATCATTACCCATTCGGGCCATATATATCTTATGAGACATGAATATTTTCCCAATTAATTTGTGGGAGATATAGTTTCCACCCATCTCACAATGAAATCATTATTATCTGTTCCGAAATAACATAAAGCATTCATAATAACCCAAGGAATAAAATTGTTTTCTTTTAAAATCTTTCCACCATAACATAATCCATATAAAACAAATGTATTTCAAAAATTTCATTCCATCATGAACAAAATACAAAAATAGTAACAATAAGTATATTATACATGGAACATAAACCAAATAAAAATTTCCATATTATATGGAAAATAATTTCGATATAACACTCAAAATTAATTCTCAAAGAAATGTATCTATTCTTTTTCGAAAACTATTTCTTTCTGTTAAATTTTAAAAGAAAATAATAGTTTGGAAAATCAACTTTGATTCACGTAGATAAAAATTCATTGAAATATTGATTTATGAAAATATATTTTTTTTCATTCTGTATATGTTAAAATAGAACACTCTTCACATACTCTTGTCAAAAAATCAAAAAGTACCTCGTAATGAAAATGAAAAAAATCAAAAAAATTTATAAAAATTCACAAATTCATAAATTTGACTTTAAAAAATTTTATATGGATTTAAATAATTTTTTGGAATACTTATTTTGGAAACATGGATGTGGTTGATAAATATACCCTAGAAAATACTTACGAATAAAAAATATCAGATATTAACGAAATTGAATACATTATCCCTTACATGAGGTCTAAATTCCATTGTATGTAACTAAATATCCTATATAATAATTTAAATACTATCATTTACTTTATCAAGAATAAAATTTATTTGTATGATATATATGTGATCATATTATCATATTATTTTAGTAACTTTATTACTCATATATCAGGAATTAACTTTTACTTTTCTTAATCATGTTTTGTCAGATATGTTCATCTTTAAAGGATATAGGTATATCCTTTATATAATTATTTTATAAAAAAGTATATCAAATTTATTAATTAAATTCCTTTATACAATTATTTTTCAATGAGTATCACATTGAATAAATCACATTGCATCATGGAGATGGTAGGTCGTACTTATGTACAAGTGACTATATCATTCCCAGAATTGTTGAATGGTATTGAAGTGGATGGTGTATAATATTTTAGAATAAATATTATGATATAATAATAATATTTAGTTATTATTCCCCTCATTATACCCATCCAAATGAGGTGGTGGTGAAAAATAGATAACACTAAGGTGTGGACACGGTAAGTTGGACGTATGGATGCGTGGTGATTTCATTTATAATAGGATGAATATAAGGTGGAATATTGTTGTTTGATAATTATAATAACATCTCAATATTTAATTGATACTGTATTGATTACTTTATATTGATACATCTCATGATAAGATAATAAGATAAGAAATAAGTTTAAATGAATTTTAGAAGAGATTACCTCTTCTTGGATGATCTTCCTCTAAATCTTTTGTTAGAGAACTAGAGTTGGTCTTTGAACAAGACCAAGATATCATTAATTTAACTAGGGTATTAGAGAAGGGAAAGGTTCATGGAAGATTCATTTCTGAAGGCCTAATGTGAAGTAATGATGTGTGGGAGGAGGTTCTCTTTTATAATTAACGTGAGGGCAGTTTTGGAAACTCCATAAATAAAAATATATAATAAAATAAACCCCAACTCAAAAACCAAAAAAATGTCCAAATTTTTAATATTAGATGAGATAGGGTTATAATAATATCAAAAAATAAATTTTTGAATGGTTTTTTAAAAATTCAAATAGTACTATTCTAATTAACATTTTTTTATTCTATATAATTATCAACAAGGGTAACAAATATTTCAATATTAAAACGGTGAAATATTTACATATATGATGTCAATTATACCATAAATAAATTTATTATTATATTTTATACAATATAATAATTATTTCATATTTTTTAAATTCTATTATTATTTTTAAAAAATTTAATAATGTTTTCTCAAAACACACAATAGTGTCAATTTTGAAACTATCAAATTAAATGATTTAAAAAAAATTAAAATAAGAAGTTAACATCAAACCAACTATTTTAAAATATTCTTAATGGGTCAATTTCAACTATAAAATGAATTGGAAAAATTAATTCTCCAAAAAATATATTTATTTTAAAATTGTTAATAACATAAATTTGATATTCCCATAAATAAAATAAATACTACATTAATTTAGTGTAATTATTTAATATACTTATTTTATGAATTGAAATAAAATATATGATAATAAGTTGAAGATAAAAATATTTTTGTTTATCAGAATACTTTTAGCCAAATTTATTTAATTGAAAATCCTATATTAAAAATGTTATAATTTTTAAAACATGAATGTGAAATTATTAACATCACTTTAAATAAAATAATATAAGTATTGTTATATCTTCTATAAGGATCCAAACTCTAAATAACTCTAAACTTGGATGGTTATGGTAGAGATAGACTCTACCAATATGATTTTGACAGGTGTTTGGGACTTTTAATTGTTATTTTTTCTTTAATCATAATATTTATGATTTATCATAAATTAATAAATTTATACATCAAGAATGAACAAGTCTTTAAAATAATTATTTATTTCTTAAAAACTAAAAATAAATTATCATGATAAATAAAAGCATTTTATATTTAAAATGAGTCTTTATAATCGAATTTATATTCTTTATAACTTTATTTTAAAAAAGGATCTATTAATTAAAATTTGAGTGATATATATTTAACTTCTTATAAAATAAAATTAAATAAAAAATCAGAATCTCATCCAAGTGGCCTCCAATGGAAACCATTTCGACCCTAAGAGGATTTAAGTTGACCCAAACTCTTCCAATGATATTATGTCAAATTTTAGTGTAATATTATAAATAGTATTACTCTTAATTACCAAATTTACCCTTTACCATATTAATTAAAATTACTGAAGTTTCTATTCATAATGCCCAAAAATAAAATTAATATATTTACATATGTTATAATTAATGATTCCAAATACATAATATATTTCTCAAAATTCAAAACATATAATATTTAGTAAATATTTTAAAATTAATCATTTTAGAAAGAGAGATGGAGTTATAAAAGTTAAAACATTACAAAAGATTGAAATGGTTTTACATCTGAAATCAACGTAAAGGTAATTATAATGACATACAATATATTGGGTAATAAAAATTTAATCTACATATAAATTAAAACGATTAAATAATATAATTTAACAATATAAATTATTTGAATGAAAAAAATATGTTTTCAATAAAAATTTAGTGTATTTATACTATTCACCAAAACATTAAAGCTATCTTAAAAATATCAAAAAACATCCCATGTAAATTTTTATATCTCTATTCCCAATAACAAGTTTATTTTGTCATATAAAAAATATTATTATGTAAAATCTTAATTTAAAATGGGATCCCCATTAAAATTTGTAAAATTATTCTTTTAAAAAATGTAAGTTTTTATACAAGAAGTAAATTTATTCATACCCTATGACTAAAATATCAACTGGATGAGTATAAAAAATATTTTATTACATATATAACAATAATATTGATTTAATATCATTTAATATTTATAATTAAATTAATTTCTTAATACCAAAATAAAAATATATAATTGATCTATATTTTATATAAATAATTTTTAGAAAATGAGATAACCATACATTTCCATAGTTCAGTTATATTTAGTCACTCTAACCAAACCTATATGAAAGAATTGTCATTTTATATAATGAGTGTCTCATGATTCATTTAAACACATGATCGCTTTCAATTAAAGATTTTGAACAATTAAAATTATTTAAAGATAATATTTTAGATAAATATCAAGGTGATATAGGTATTTATATATGAATATTGTGATCTCTATTTCCTAGGGTTTTATAGTTCAATAGTTACAAAAAAAATAAGTTAGTTTTGTCTCAATTTTTCATATTTGAGACACAGTTTTATATATTCACCATTGTTCACTTAAGAGGTGTATATACTGAAGTTTACCTTATTATATCAATAATATCCTTCTTTTTGTGATATTTTAGGGTTTAGGTAATTTCATTTTTTACATGGAGAGTTTGATTCAATGTTTCTATTGTGGTTGAAATTTATTGTTACAATATCATTATTTATCGAGATTGCTAATGATTATGCTTCCACAAGAGAAATCGTACGATCCAACTCTCAAGACCACAAATGAATTAATGTATTGTCCCCAACCTGGGCTCCACACAATGTTTCCTCAAGATCGGTTAACCACATGGACTCAAGTGAATTGATTCCATTATTCTTCAGTTTCTCTTGTTCTTTGATTCCTCTGTCAGAGTGAAGAAGCATACCTTGCAGGCCTCATGGTCTTTTCTATATGTGTGTGTTGTTTTATCTCCCTCAGGGTTGTTTCTTCCTTAGTTGTACGTGGATTACAAAGACTCTATTGATCTAGGAAAAAGAGGTCACATGTTTAAGACACATTTTTTCAGTAACATCTTGGAAATTGGGGGCTCCAATAGGCTTGGAAGGTTTTTTTGAGGTTCAGGTGTGCACAAACATGGAAACTGTTTTTGATAAAGAATGGGAAATTGGGTTACTATGTTGGTTTCAGTGTTTTTTTCTGCTGGAAAAGATGATTTCTTGTAGTGATTGAGACATACTAATTACAAATTCTTATGGCATTCCATGGATACTATTGATGTACTTCTTGTCATTTTCTTTCTTCTTTTCTCTTTTTTATCTTGCTGGTTCAAGATCATTGTACCTCATGTAATCACCTGAATTTTATCTTTTTATTAATAAATTTTGGGGATCAATAGTTCTACTCATGATTGAAGACATTGTGAGTGTGAAATAGAAGATGAATAGAAGAGTAATAAATATATAAAACAACTCATGCTCATATACAAAAGCTAGTGATGATATATAATGAATAAAAAAAGTTGGAAAACGTTGATTCAAAGTAGTTTATAATACCTACATTAACAGAAATTTGGAAAAATGAACCCAAAAACTCTCCCTAGTATCTTGATCTCCAACCCTTTCATATACTACTGGATGAATCATAAACAAGCAAGCCATCTTGTGTCTCATGTATTACACATGCCTTTATCAACACCTGAATACATGTAATATGCCTGGGTGCCAATGGAGGACTAGATATGGTGTGAGATAAATATCAGTTCGACACCACCAATATGATGGTTCTAAATCTAGTCCATGTTATATAATCTAAAATAGTGTGACCATATTGACATATAAAATTAAATAAGTAAAATACTATAAATACCCATATACCTTCTTTATCCCACAATTGATGTCAAAACATATAACTACTTAATTCAATAATTGAGTTATAGTTCATATAATTATGTCAATTGATGTAAATCAAGAACTCACATCATGACATGATAATGATAGTGAGGAATCCTAGACAAAACTAGGAATCCTATAATGATAATAGTATGGTAGTGCTACTAATGTAATAACAAAGGAAACCATGCTGTTATTAATAATGAAGTGGTTCTAGAAGGTAACCAAGTAAATATACACCTAAAGGGTCCCCAAATCAGTATTAACTATAGCATTAAAAGGGTTTAAGATTCTAATCCCAGGATCATCACCAACGGAATTCCAAAACAATGAAATCATAATAGATTCCAATGAATACATCCAAGGATACAGGAGAGAATTAGTGACTCATCCCAAGGGAGTATCTAAGGAACCTCGTGTCTATAAAATCCAAGGTGGATCCAAGGGGTGTATCTAAATAATACTTTAATCATAATTTAAGTATCCTATGGTGTCATACCCAGCATCCAATTATTGACAAAACTCTTGTTCTAAGGTGGGTCAGACCATTTTAAACTGACATTAATTAATCAGAATGGTATCCACATGTTCTTAAGATATTACCTCATGAATACTAAGCTAACATGAGTATGAAAACTTATATGACTATGTTAATTTCCATACACTATTATGAACATTGCAATTTATTCATTTAATTAATTATCCCATGTAATGGTCAAGTCTTTTAATAATTTCCTTAGGTTCATGTATTTACTTTCATTAGTGTGAAAAGGTTAAGGGGTATGTATCCATTTAATTCATTACATATTTTTCATAATAAATTTATAAGGTTGACTCTGATACCTTCCATTCTACATGGAAACAGGTGCTATTGATGTGAAACCAAGCTGTTTTATTATATTCAGTTATTTCGAGTCTTATATAGTTATAATATACTATCAATTTCTATTTTAGATTGATTTTTAAAATTTCTGCACATACCAAAGGTAGATCATATTAAAGAAACATGGTACAATCCATTTAACAATTCAAAACTAAATTTTTATTTTAATAAGTAAGGATTACCATTAGCAGGATCAATCTAAATTACACTCGAACAATGGTGTAGAGACACATGTTAAAACACGTAAAGCCTAATTTTGGAAGAATACTATAAAGGTTGGTATTAGTTGTGGATATAACCACCAATTAAGGATAAAACATTTAATAATATTCATATATTGTAGTTTTATTGATTATAATGAAGACACATTAATTAAACATGTGATTCCAGATGAAATCACCTTGAAAGAATGATAATTTATAAAACCATTAATCATGAGGGATGATTTATAAACACCTACCTCAAACTCATAGAATTCTCATCACCCGATATAATCATGTAAATTGGTTTAGATTAGATGATACCTAAATAATTAAACATGACCCTAAAAATTGGGCATAAGGTAATGAAAAAATATAACAAAAAATATACGATGAGAAACCAAGAATAGATCCAAAGGACTAAAGGACACACATGCACACATCCAATGTGATACACGGATCTATACCAAATTCTGGATTGAGGAATGAATAATGACAGTACCTTATGGATACATAGGGGCTCCTATGGCAGAGAGAGAGAGAGTAGGAGGGAGATCTGTCCAAAAAAGGGAATCCTTGCCTCTTCTTTTTCACAAACTACACGAGTATTTATATGATGTGTAAATACTTTACACATTTTTTAAATCAAGAGGTCATCCCCTAGGAAAAATCCTTATATAACATGTATGGATCATCCTAGACTATTACAAGTAATATAATATATATATATATTATTCCAATTACATGACATGTAACTATTTTGTTTCCAATCTACATCCCCCTTGTTCCCTTCTAATCAAAAACAAACCAATTGGAACATAACCCAACCTTTAGGTATAATAAAAAAACATCATAAGTTTTAACATAAAAATAAAAGGAACTGGACCTAAATAGATAACAAGGTTCTTACAGTCTTCCCACATTAATAGAAATATTCTGTGAGTTAACCTTCCAAGGGAGGTGAAACTCCATCATAGACCAAATTTGGAAAGTAGGCACATATATCTTCCTTCTATCACAAGTATCTTTATATGAACTTGATGTTTCCATAGCACTCATACTATAGGGACATACCATCCTTAGAGAGACTTCCTGCTCCAATAAATATATGTATAGGTTACTCCTCAAATAAATCATCAACATCCAAATCAACTAATTTTGATCAAAATTATGATATAGGTTATCATGAATGATCAAATATATGAATCATGGAAGATTTCAAGTAAGGAATGGTACCTATGAGATAGTGGAAATCGATTGGATACCAGTCCAACTCCCTCTAGAACACCAAAAATGCGCTACATAATGTGGGGAAAAATTTCGTAGAATCTATGTCCATTTATCCCCTTGCATGGGTGATGCCTATAAGAAACCATTATCCCCAACCTCGAACACTAGAGGTAATTGAAAATAATCAACATATGATATTTGTCTAGAATGACCTTTAGACATATGCTTCCTAATTAGCTAAACTAACTATGTATTCTGCTAAATTATTTGATGACCTAGTAGGGTTTTCTCTCCTGCCCCTAGAAATCACAAGGGTGAATAAAACAACCTACTATACAATGAATTAAAATGACATGTCTGAATTATCATCAGAAAGATATTATAATAGGTGAACTTAAATAGAGGGATATGATTCTCCCTAGAATTGAAAATATCAATGGAAAATCATTAGACAATGTCATCTAGAACCTATATCATGAATTCCAAATGTCCATTGGTATGACGGTGAACATTTTTTATCAAAATAATCTAATTACCCATATATTTCAAAAAACACTTCTGGAATTGTGATTTGAAACAAGAATCTAAATCTGAAACAGTATTATGAATGACCCCATGTAGTTAGATGATCTCACAAAACTACAATATTTATAGATCATCAACTGAGAAATTATCTTAGATAGGAAGTAAGTATGATACTTTAGTTGTTTGTTAAATGACTACCCATATAGTATCTCCACCTATAATAGAAGTAGGTAAGATAACTAAAAAATCAATAGAAACATCATCCCATTTCCATTCTGGGACTAGAAGTAGATGTAGAAATATTTCAGGCCCCATGTGCTCTGCCTTCATCTCCTAATAGGTGGAACAACTAGTGATAAATTCTCCTATATGAAGTTTCATCACAAGCTATTAATAATTTCATCTCATGTATCAATTCATCATTGATATGTCCCGAAATAATATTCCTTGAGAAGTGTGGGACCCACACATTAATTTGTCTATTATATCAATAAGAACCTTGACAAATCCAGGTATACATTGGATGTCGTCTCTATTTGTATACCATTCCAAAGGTGGGTCATCTCCTGAAATACTATTTCAAAAAACCCAAACATCTTGATCTAAAACAATTTTCAACATTAACTTCTTAAAGAGGGATGATATCACAGTTAAGACTAAGAGATGTTAATACTCATTATTATCTTGATACTCTAGATGTATCTCAGAAAAGAGGGCCATAATTTTCCATTAATTACATGGTTCCCATTAGACCCATGTCTAGGATTTACAACATAGTCTATTAGTTACTACATTGTCAATTTAAGGCATATAAGAAACCTCGTAATTGAAGGACTGAAGATATTCGACACATCATCATTGTATGTGGTTGAATTCATGTTGTGTAAATATATATTTTTGGTGATTTTGGTATTTATACACCACTATGTTCTCACCAATAAGATATTTCATTCAGCACTAAATGTCATAGACAAGATATACTAGATCAAGGTAGTATATTGAGTAATTTCTCTCATGATGCCTCAACTATCGAGATCCGTACGCAAAAAATATATCCTTCTAAATTAGTACTAAATATAGTTTGATGTTGGATGTTTCATATAATACTATATATTCTCTGCCTAGATCTTGTACAATTAGAATCATTACTGATACAATCATTCCATTTAGCTCATGAAATTCTTTATCACACTATTCAATGAATAGTAATTAGACACTTTTCTTTATAAAACTAGTTAGAGGGTAAAAAATATGTGATAAGTCATGTATAAAATGCATGAAAAATCATGACATCCCAAATTACATTCATATATCAAAAATGTTCTTGATATTATCCCAGGAAATCCCAATACTCACCTTCTTTGGGTCTATAGAGACAAATTATTCTATGATCCCAGAAGTGAAAGTTATTGATCAAGAAGTGGAACTATGAAATCTAGGCATAAAGATAATGCTCTCTCTATTTACTCAAATTGATATCAATGTATTATAATTGTCTCTATGAGTGTGATAGTGCAACGATGTAATCCATATAGCCCCTAAAAATGAACATGATAGCGGTGGAACACCATATTCATCATATTCATAAAAATGGAGGGTATGTTCATATGATCAAAGAATATAACAAGATAATCATACAGACCATACCTACTATGGAATGTTATACATGATATGTATGATGTCGTGACTTGCTTGTGGGGACAAATTGATCTCATGTTGATCATAGAGAATACCATAGCTCCTTAGATGTGATTAAATAGTTTATCTATTTGGGGTAGTGAAGATCGATTCTTGACCATAAATAGGATAAACTATATGTAAACCATTCATAGATAAAGGTTCATATCTTCATTATTTGAGAAAATCTTGGGATAACCCCATGAGGAGGTACAGGGTTGTATTAAACTTTTTTCCTCAAAATCTTCTAACTATTAGTCGAGCTCCTAGAGCTCTATTTGTTCCATCCTGTTGGACGAATGGACACAAGAACTACTCTAGGAATGAGATCAGTCACAAAATCTACATCTCTATTAAGAGGTAAGCCAAAAATCATCAAGAAAGAAATACCTAAATCAATATAATATATGAGGGAATTCATAATAATGTTAAAACTTATCCTCCAGGATGAGAATAGAAATCTATACAGCCACTCCACCTAGACCATGATTCCCTGGTGTAAATATACTAGCCTGGACATCCCACTCGGCATTTTCTAGATAACTTTTCCCTCTAGTGATGTAAATGAAAAACTTTTCTGATATTTGTATTCAGAGGATTGAAAAATCCAAACAATCTATCCTATGAATGACACTATATCCCTTCATCTAGAGAACATACAGGTCCTATAAAAAGGGTAATTTCCTACGTCAAAAGGATAACCCCAAAAGTTTCATATTCCATTTAACCATACTCACAATGGTGTATGAATGATCATTACACATCATTTAAATAATATTATCATCCCATGTATTTCTACTATAAATTAAGATATGAAGGATTATTAATAAAATGTGTCAAACAAAGTAGACACTATAATAGAGGATACTATAATAGTACCTCATAGTGTATATAGTATATTTGCATAATACTCTAGTATAATATATTGTGAATGCAACTAACTTGATCCTCTAGCTTGTGAAATAGTTGAAATACCTTGTTCATAACTACTCTACTGGAATTGTTGGTGATCAATAGTCTAAATACCATGGACTTGAAATCCTATTCCTCCAGTCCTATCAGTGATACTCCAACTCTCTGCCTAACGTGGTGTAAAAGAACATGCCCCTAAAGGTTAGGATGGTTTGGAAGCTCTCCCTAAGAATCAGATGTAACAATATGATATAATCTCTTAATATACCAAAAATTTTAACAATCCTGGAACTCTTGAGAGTTTATAACTAACTAAGGATTCATATTAACTAATCTTCCAAACTAATGGCACACCATATAGAAACAATCATAGGTAAAATTTCTTCCACTTCCTAAAAGAAAATTCTTCATGGAGAATTTCTTGCTACCTTAAAAACTACTATAATGTTGCAAAACTAATCCTCTATGTCTGAAAAAACAACTATCCCTTAGGTTGCTCTTAGTGATAAGGGAATAATTGAAAATCTCAAAAAATATATATATCAAAAATAAAATCATTTGGGTATGGATGGAATAATGATCCCATCCTCAAAGTGTCTAGAATAGGAATTCTGATCACAATCCAGAAGGGGCTAAAATAATTTCAACTAAGTGAATAAAACTAGAAATTCCATAGAAAACATAGAACCATTCAAGAGATTCATGAAATATCGTGCTCATATGTCTATCAACATCTGAGGAATAAACTAATCATAGAAGGTTGTTAGGAAATCAGCCCATACCAGGCCCTAATGGTCACTAGACTATGTAATCATATCACAATAACATTGAATCCTGAATCATATATGTTGCAAAATTGGACCTCCACTTAGGAGGCACTTCCAGATGATCAAAGATAGAAGAGGTGGATTTCATCCATGAATTGAAACATTATTCCCCAAGAAGGTAGGATGATCCTACTATTGTAACTCATGAACCGGATCGACCATCATTGGTGTAGGTTTTAGACCCAATTAAATGAATTTCATCAATCATGGGAGAATAAAACAAATATTAGAATAAGTTTCCACACCAAGTACAATAGTCAGTGCCTCATGTTGTACTAAGGGTATAAAGGCTTGTGGTGCAGGTCCCACGACGTATGTGTCCTTGTTGTAGCCACTCCATTAGAACACAAAATGATGATGTTGTGGGGGAATTGGTATACAAATACTGAGAACACACCTAATATCATGAATTAAGAAGATAGATAACAACACTTGATGATTTTGAATGGAAATAAAAGGGCTCATTATATGTGGAATACTTCCCCAACTACCCTCTTATAAGGAAATCCATTTGTAAGTGACAAATTATAATTTATAGGTGTTCTAGTAAATGAACAGTCAATAGAACATTGACCCATCATTTACTGGAAACCATTTCATTTAAAGTCATGTTTTACATTTCATGATTGAATTCTATTATTTACAAATATCATGGTTCCTTTTAAAATTAATTTTATGTCCTAGTGAATTAGTGTCCATACATTTATCATTGATATCAACAAAAATATAAATTCAAATTAAATTATAGACTAGGTAAGTTACTCATTCCATCCCACAGGGGGCTATACACCTTATGAATTGAAATATGAAATCACATAATCATATCTCAGGAGTTAGATGATCACAATATTAAAACAAGCCTCACTCAATAATGAAATGTATACCAGGAAAAGAAAGAAGTGAAATACACATGTATGGAATGGAAATATCTATGGAATGTTACTTTTATGTGTATTTAATGATGCATGTAACAATTATAAATACCATTATATCATCATTCCATATATGAAATAAATCCTCTATCATAATAAAATTTTTAATCAAAACACATCATTTATTTCAATGATAAAATGTTATCAACTATTATTGAAACAATTATAACTACATTTATAAAATAGTTAACTTATAATTTACCCTGAATATGGGTTATCTAAGACCAATAATGGCTTAAAATAATGTTCCAAAGTGTTCCTAATCATCTTTTTATTATATCCAAAAAGTAAATAATGAATGGAAGATTCTAATACTACTTTGGGATATCCCTATATAGGGTTTTACTTAGTGGTTCCCCGATCTGGTTTCTCACATGGCCTTAAGTTCATCTCCCTAAATTCCAGAGGTTGTTGAATAGAATAGGGGTCCTAGAGTTTGTCTATTGGGGGACTATAACCTAATTACATGATTATAACACATGTGATAAATAAACTTTTATGAAACTTATTTTGCATAAATATTATAATATAAACAGATGGCACAACAGAAGCATATAGGAATAATAAATAACAAAAACAACTGATATTCATATAAAAAAGTTCATGATGATAGGTCATGTATATATAATGCTAGAAAACATGTATATAATGTAGTAGATAATACATTTTGTATGTGAAGTAGAAAAAATGAATAAAAAACAATCCAAAACACCCTGATCTCCAAACTAATCATCTACTATTATCTTCATCCTAATCAAGAAATCATTCATGTCTTTTGAAGTGTACACTTACCTTTTTCAACACCTGAATACATTTAATCTTCCTTAGTGCCACTGGAATCCCGGATAGTGTGTGAGAAAAATCTCATTAGGCCCTAAATAAAAAAATATATAACATCTATTCCATGTAATAAAAACTGAAATAGTGATAGAATATGCATAAAGGAAATTAAAAAATAAAATAACCAAAATATCTAATTACCATCTTTTTCCCTCATCTGGTGTCTAAACATGTACCCAATTCAGTAAATAATTGAGTTCTAGTATATATAATTATTCCACATGTGGTAAAACAAACATAAACATCCGGATATGATAATGATTGTGTGGGTTATGGGACAAAAAAAGTCATCATGTAAATATTATAATACTAAAGAGGATCTAAATAAATAATCATTCCAATAATGTTGTTATTAATAATAAATACAATCCAAGGTCATAACCATGAAATCCATGACCTCATGGGTGTCCATCATTGTAGTAACTATAGACTATATAAGGCGTAACTGTGTAATCTAAATACCTTCATTCAAGAAATTTGATAATAATGAAATCTAATAGAGTCTGAGGAATAAATCCAAGCTAAAATGTTATAAGTTGTTACTAGGCCAAAGGGAGTATTTGAGGCACCTTGTGTCCATAAATTTCATTATGGATCCTTGGAGTTTATAAATTTAAAACATTATTAGTAATGGATGGATCTTATGGCATCATAATAGGCATCCAGTGATAGACAATGACTGGGATCCAAGATGGATCTCTCCCTTAGAAACCAAAGTCTCGAATTATAAAGGTTTACATGAGTGCTTAAGTAATTCCATTAGGAATCCAAAATCTAAATTGATTATGGCCACTCCAATGATGATTTAAATGACCATATAAAATTACTCATGTAAAAACTTATTCATTTAATTAATTAATCAATGTAATGGTCATTTCATTTAATAAGTTCATTTGGTTTAAGATTTTCATTTCATTAGTGACACAAGACTAAGAGGCATGTAGCTGTTTAATTCATCCCATTTAATTCATAACCATTTAAATGTTCCACTATAATAACTTACATTATATATGGAAAGGATTGAAATGAAATTGTAACCATTCTATTTGATTATATTTGATTATACCAAGTCATATGTAGAAAATATACTTTCCAATTCAATTTTAGGTTTGTTTGTCAAATTTAAACACTTACCAAAGGTTGGTCAAGTGGGAGAATCATGGAACAATATGTTTAAAAATACAAAATTAAGTGGTCATTTTCATAAGGATGGATTACTATTTGTAGGATGAATCCAAATTACACAGGAACAATAGTGTAAACAATGCAGGTCAAAAACCAAAAATCTCAATTATGGAAACACTCTATAAGGGCTGGTAACCATTGTTGAAATAACCACCAACAATGGATAAAAATTTCAATATGAGAAATATATTATAGTTATAAATACTATAATAAACACACATTAATTAAATAAGAAATACTGAATTGAATCAGTGTGCATAAATGACAATTTATAAAATGATGAATATTGATGTATGAGTTTTGGACCACCTTCCTCATACTCGTACAACTCTCCCCATACATTATCAGCCTCTAGTTTCTCAATATTGGAATAGTTCTAAAAAGGGAAAAAACATTAAAATAAGGCATAAGGACCAGCACCAATATATCGTAAAACATACAAAGAGAAACGGATAATAAATCTAAAAGAGTGAGGGACATTCTATAACGCTTCCAAAATGACAGACTTATTTGGAATTAATGTTCTGATTGAGTAATGATATAAAAACCTAATGTAGAACTACATGGGGTATCCTGTGTGAGAGTGGGATGAGGAGTTATCTATTTTTTTTAAATGGTGGCCCTACCTCATATTTTCAAATACCATCCCAAGAATTTACACAACATGTTAATTATTTACATGTTCTGTAATGTTGGGTGCCTTCCCCTTGGAAAAAACCATTTACATGATGTTAAATATTCTTCCTTGACCATTAAAAATCAAATAATCGATACACAATGTGTATTAAAATTACATAGTGTGGACTATTATTGTAGCCAACCTACAACCCACCATGTTCCCTTCTCTTCAAAAACCAACTAACTAGATCATGGAATCTCATTAGGGTCTAAACTAAAAGGATAACTATAACACAATTTTTAACATAAAATTAAAAGGATTCATACCTAAAAGAAAATCAGGGTTCTTTAAAAAAAATTCTCTTCTGGTTATTCAATATATATTCATATAAAAGTAATATTTTCCACTATTTGGTACCTAAGATAATTATAAAAATCTTTTTATGAAAATAAATTTGTTTTATTATCTTCTACTAGAAATACAATTAATTAAAAAAATTATTACTTCAAAAATGTTAAAAAAAAATTTAAATGATTTCTTATGATTTTTTTCAAGGAAAATGTTTATCCAATTTTTTTATGGTTCTCAAGGATTCCTTAATATGTTTTCAAATATATTTCATAAAAAACATTTTTCGAAAATGATTTATTTTTCAAAAGGTTTTTAAATTATTTTCAAATCGTTATCTATAAGTTAGAAAATATATTTCCAAAAAAATAATGATTTTTTTATGTTTACATTTTTTTAATTGAATTAATAAGTTTCCATTATGGTTTTTCAATTTTATTTCATAGAAAATAGTTCTGAAAAATATATTATGATTAAAAAGAGTTTTATATTATTTTTAAACATTACATTATAATATTTCAAATCAATTCTAAAATAAAAATGTTTTCAAAATACTTTATGTTTTAAAAAATTTAATTTATCAAAATGGAAAATATATTTTCATCAAGAAATATTTTAAATAAAATTGAATATAATTTTTTATAAGAAAAAGATTTTTGAAATGGTTTTATGGAAATGATTACCAAATAAATGCTATTTTCTATAAGACATTTTCTATCTGATTTCTAAAAATACTTCTCTATAAAAGATGGAATACCATGTTATAGTTTATGATTAAAATGGGATTTCATCCAATAATATCATTCATAATATTTCTTGATTGAGTTATGTATTTATGGAATAATGATTAATAAAAAAATTTCTCTCTCGTGGGTTATATTAATTTACATATTCTTATTTTCATGTGTTATGATTTGATGAAATGATTGTGATACCTCTCTATTTCAATGTGAAATAAAGTGATGAAGTTTTTATGATACCCATTTCATTTTATGGGCAATGATACCAGGTTAATGAAACTCATCTCTTTTTATGGGTTATGATATAATTCATGTTTTATTTTCTTGTGGCACATATATGTATTATTTTTTTAATGTGAATGGTGGTAAATATATCTCCATCCATTGAATTGTTTAATGATTAAAATACCATGAGATAATAATTAGAAACAAGTTGATGATCTTGATCTGTAATGGGATATAGGAGTGTCCAGATCCAAAATGGGAAACGAGTGTGACATGTTCCACTATTGGTAATGGGGAAACCTAATCCACCATGGGAAGATGTGAAAACCTGATATCCTATGGAAATAAGGTGAAACCCAGTCCCTTATAAAGAAATAAATGTGATAATGGGTTGTGGTTCGTCCAAGCTAGAAGTTATATTCCCCATGGAATTCCCTAATAAGTTTCAGTAATGATCATTAACATCTAGAGAATGTATTTTATTAGTGTAACTGATTTCATGTTCACAATGTTATGCATGGACTAGGTTTCTTTCCCAAAATTACATGCGAGGGAATGATTCCATTTCTTAATGAGTGAAGCTATTTTCATTTACACATGTCCACAATGTTATAGTAATATTTTTATGTCGCAAGTCTTAATTTTATTCCATATATTATGAACTCATGCCTTATACTCTTTCTTCCATTATGAATATTATTGTATAGACTTCCATTCATTATTCCATGACTCATGTATACAATCTTTAATATGTATATGATGATATCCATGTTTTATACTTAGGTTATCATACACTTATTTCCATTTTATACATATGTATATCCTTTATTAACCCTTATTGAGCATCTGAGTATACCTTTTGTCATGTTTCCATTCCCCAGGTTGTAAAGAAAGGATCAAATTATAAGTAGAAAAGTTAAATATCTTTTTTGGGAAACATTGAAAATCATTCTCCATGTTATACAATTTTATTCTATGTTTCTATATATATTAAACTATTATGGACCTCAGGCATTCATTTTTGAAAGGTGATGAATAGTCATCTAAAATGATGTAATATTCTTGAATTTAAAGTCTTTTTCTCTATAAAAACTCACTATAAGATAACTTTGAGATGTAGATTTCAAAAATGATGTTTATTCTTCCAAATAAATTTATAATGGTGGAAAATATTAATTACATAATTTTCTCACAAAATCAATAAAACAAATTTATGTGTAAAAATGTATTTTTTTTAAAACAACGACTTTATTAAACATTTAGTAGTTATTTGAAAAAATATTTTCATTATTAAAAACATTTAAACATATTATTACTCTTTTATTATTCTTATCCATACCACTAATTAAATATATAGCTAATTATAGTATACTATATTATGAATTATTTAGAATTGGGGATACCTATATTACATTCTATTTATGAAATTAGTTTTTCCATAGAAATGTGTCATAAAATAATAGCATGTTACATTAAAACCTCATTCAAATTAACTTCAAACTCAAAATTCCATAACTCAAAAATAATAATAGAGAATATCTATATTTTTTCACATCCTTAAAATTTCATGTAGATTCTTCAAATTTCAGATTTCTACAGAGAGATTTAATGAGGTGATTAGTCTTAATTTAAGGCACTTCATCTCTATGATTCAAGATTTATACTAGTTATTCATTATATAACATGTCATTCTCTTGCATTTTTACCATTGAGTTTAGTATATATGATAAATCTGTTATATAGATCCCATGGATGATAAATGGAATATAATGTAAACTTCATAGAGGTTCAGTTGAAGTGCCTATAAGATACCATCCTTTTATGATAAATAATATATAGAGGGTAAATATACCTAAGGATCATTTTTAATTTATTTCTAAATATTATAACCTTCATCCATAGTGAAACTCATATTAATACATTATCACTAAAGGTTATTTTCATAGCATAAGTTCCATAGTTTGTTTAAAATAAAAATAAGATTATTGATTTGATTGATCATTCTGAATATTGAACATGACGTGAAAACCATGATGTACAAAAAAAATTTACTAAATATTAACATAGAGGAAAACAAGAATCATGAGAGGATCTCTACACATTAACTTCATATTTTATTTATTTATGACCCAAAAAAAAACAACTACAAATTTGTTATTTATTTATAAATATGTTAATCATTAAAATAATCCCATATTTAGATTATCTTAACTGTTCTTGGAGGATCCATGTGTATAATATCTCAAGTGGTGGTCCACATGCTCTCATTTTGAATTTGAATGATTCTAATTGAATTCCAAGTGCTATTATAATGAATTAGCATCCTTTCATTGTTTATATTGATCTCATCAGAAACCTTCATTCTTAGTCGATTTTCTATCTTTCTTGAAAAGAGGGGAGGAATAATTTGAGAGTGATATATAAAGAGAGGATTGTTGTGTAAAATTATTTCCTATTTTCTATTTCGGATTAACCACCATAAATTTTACATAACCACATATAGATAAATATAAATATTCTATTAAAATATTGCTAAATTTTACGATGGACCATAAAATATTAATATATTATATATCAAACCTCATTCATCATTATAATGATATTATTATTATTTAATTTCATTCTCTCTATATTTCAAAAAAAATATATATTTTTATAGGATTAAAAGTTAATATTTATCACCAAAAATGATTTTAGTCCATGTGAAATCAACATTATTTATAATGTACCTGAATAAACACTTAATAATTAAATTTATTTCAAAAAATAAATATTTACCATTAATAAAAAATGATTAAAATCAACACTTGGTATTGAAAATAATATTTATTTCATTAATGAAATGAAAATAAAATTTATCCCAGATTAGTGGAAAAACATATTGTGTTCCCCTCAAAAATTATCATTCATTATCCTTGGGTTGTCTTGAATAAAGACCCAAATTAATATATAGCAATGGATCATGGAATACAAGAGCTATAATGTAATTTAACGACATTAAAAACAACATATGAACTCTTACTGTGTAATATAACCTAATTGTATCATTATCTCATCAAGCATGTTTCACATCATTACACCATGGAAATGGAATTTAATGTGAGTTATATGTTCCAATCATTGGTCCTATGTATCAAATTTTATGAATATTTAATGGAAAAATACTTACTTGACTTATTAAATATTAACACATCACACATTACATACTCAACATATCCAACATCCCTATAAAATATATCATCAAGGTTTAAAAAATAAATTTAAATGTGTGATTTGTGACATGAATTAATAATAATCATAAACTACAAGGACCATTACAAATGTTGATGGATTGGAACATACAATGACACTAAAACATATGGAATTTAAAATTATGGATATTTCATCATAATATCCCATCATATATATTAACAAAAACAAATTTATAAGAAGACTCTCATATTGTTCCAAGTACACATATTTTACAGTTACGTTCTATATGCCCCATAATAAAATAATATGTGAATATAGAACTATGTATTAGAATATAATTATAAAATTTCAAGGATCTCATCAAAGTTGGGAACAAGATCAACCTTATCAATACAATAGATTCTCATGGACATTATTACATTAATTTCCTGAGAACGATGAACAATATATAATAAAATATTTTATTATAACAAAAATCATCAAATTTATCTATGATCTTATTAAAAACTATTTTCCCAAAGAAAATAAGTCTAATAAACCATAAATTATACTAGAAACGTCTTCTCATAAATTTCAATCCACTATATCATATATTGTAATCTCATTTATTCTCTATCATGGATTTAGTCTTGGTGGCTACTATGTTGTTTTCCTTGGAAATACCAATCACTAAAACCTCACAGCCCTAAGAAAAATCCCTCAAAAGATTATACATCTAATATATAATCATTTCTCACTAATGTGATCTTTGATACTTATAAAGGGCCACCACTATAGAATTATAAAAATAGATTTCAATAGGATGTTTACTTCTAGGTACCGTGTCCAGATCACAACTGAATTTTTGTATCCATGTTTCTTCTTAAGCATACTTAGAAGCTATGATTTACTTGAATTATATTATAGAATCTATAACCGTGATATTCATTGAGATCTTATAGCTCAAGAAAACTTCATTTAAATTTACAATGTATTTTATTTGTGATTTTATATTTTTTTATATTTTTGGAAACAAGAGTATTCATATACTCTAGTGACCACTTCCTTATCTACTCCATCAACTGAGAAGGAATCCTTTTTATGATTCAGATACATAAGTATAGTTTCAAATTCCATACACTAGATGTTACCAGGTTCAACTTTATATCCTCATACCACACTCATGGAATTGGTAATATCTGGCGAACTGTATAACATAACATACACGACTATCCCAATAAATTACATGCATGGAGTCCTTTCTATCATTTCCTTCCCTAATGTGTCTAATGAAATATTTTTATAGAATGATAAATTCTATATGATGGTATAATCAATACTATATTATAAACATCCATAATAAATCCTTTTTGTATCAATATAATGTATATTCCTTGACATAAATTGAAAAAGAACATGGGTCAATCATGATGGATCATAATCCCAAGAACATATGTTTCATCATACATGTTCTTCATGGAGAAGAAGTTATTAAACCAAACATTAACAGAATATATGACTATTATTTCATTTCATATAAATAATATTTCATTGACATATATTATTAATAAATCAATTCAACTCTCACTAAACAGTTTTTAGACACAAGGCTCGCATTTATTCAATATTAATCCAAATTACTTTGTGGATTCATTTAATTGAATGTATTATGGCATGTATTTATACATTAATCCATAATTATATTTTAAAAAAAATAATTGTACATGAATACGTTGGTGTAGTAATCCCTTCATGTTGTTTCATGTAGAAATATTCTGTAATGATTCGATTAAGGAAGGCTATTTTGACATTAATTTTCCAAATCACATAGTCATGGAAGGATGTAATGGAATGTTGAATTTGTATTGATTTTATCATTGTAACCATGGAAAATAATTCTTCATTTTCAACACTTTTATACTATTTAAACCATTTATATACTATACATGACTTATACGTACTGAATTTACCATATTTGTCCTATTTCTTATTGAATACCCAATTACAATCAATTTTCAATTCATCATATTGACAATCTATAGAAATAAAAACATGTTTTTAGTACTTGTAATCCATTATATAATTGTAGTATTCTTTCCACATGTAATCATATGGGCCACTTACTACATCCTTATATGTTAGAGTATTCATGACATGAGCTAAAAATGCATCACTATACTAAATGAAAATAAAACCATTGCATTTTTTGTTCTATAATATCTCTTTAAATATTTTACTAAATTTATTTCTCATGAACATATTCTTCATTAGGGCCGTGTGGAATTTATTCATATTGAAACTCTAATGTATCTTGATCTAGGAAATCATCAAATTTTTACTCCCTCATACTATCTCTTTAAAAGAAATGTTTTTTTATTAAGGAATATGGGACTCCTATCAACCATAACATTCCTATTTAATGAATTGTATTGGTATTTTACACCTGTTTAATTGTGATGTCATATTATAATACACATTGTTCCTTAGGGTGCATGTTTGTTACCTTAAGTGGGCTCAAAAAATTTCGAATGTCCCCGCACATTGAATTATGAAAAAAAAGTTTATTTACACTCCACATTTTTTATAGAAGACAATCTAAAACTTTAGTTGGCACTCGGTTTAGTATGTATAATGCAGTTTGTAGAACATATCCCTATAAGGGTATTGGGAGACCCACATGATACATCTTCGATATGATCATATCCAAAAGGGGTTGTTCGACCTCTCACTTACAATATTCAGTGAGGTGTATATAGTAGAATGAGTTTCAATAGGTTCCCAAACTCACATATATAATCAATGATAATTTATTTTGATATTCTCCACCAAAGACTGAGTAAGATTCCATAATCATTTTACCAAGCTAGTTCACAACTTATTTCTTGTATAACTTAAACTATTCAATGAAATCCAACTTATACCTTATTATGTAGACTTATACATATCTACTGAAATAATCAGTTTAAAATATGAATTATGAAAACCCACCAATTTCATAAAAAAATTGTAAAAACAATTCATTTTGAAAAAAATAAAAAAGCTATTCTACTATAAAAATATTCTAATATATTGTGTTATGGTAAATTTTCATGATAAACATTAATGAAAAAAACAATGTGGTTTTAGATGAAAATAATCTAAAAATCAGAATTTGATTAATTTAGTGACATGATTGTATTTTTACATGGCCTATTTGGTGATCAAAATTTATGTGTGGTATGAGTCATTTGATGATGTTTCTTTACCGATTTACATTACATGGTTAATGTAATCTAATACATAAATAACATTACGTTAAAGTTTATTTCAATAAAAAATATCTTTATATCAGATGTAAAATTTATTCCCTACACATGAAAATAAATCCATCTATATCATGTTTGGATAGATCTGTAATATTTGTTATAACAGATGGATCATAATAATAAAATTTTAAAACCAAGATCATTCTTATTGGAAACATGAGGTTGTAGTCACTGATAGCTATAATATTAGGTTTAGTTTTTTTGGATTCGCATATATGTACCTCCCCTCACTCAATAATAATGAATCCAAATGGTTCCCATATTTGAATATATAATTATATGGATATATATATATTTATAGGAGCACTATGATTAGTATCTAACTAATAATTTTTTGAAACAGACGAATGAGACTCGATAATGAACACACATAAAGATTCACATAGATTATTGGATGGTGTTATTTTCTCTTATAATGGTCATTTATAATAATTATTAAACATAAATTATCATGATATCTATCATTCCACAATATCTATCTATTCCTGGAATGGAATTGGAAGAATACATGGGCTTAGTGATCATTTATTTCACATTCCATTTTTTTACTATATTAATTGAAGGATTTCACACTCCATCAAATTTTATACTTTATTAAGAAGAGTAATAATGTCATGGATCGACTTATAAATGTTGTTCCTTCTATAATTAACAACCAATATATAGATGTTCATTAAGAGTGATGCAACAATGAGATCAATTCATAGTTTATTAGGAGTTATAAAACCTAGAACATCTGGCTGCTCAATGTAGCTAATGATTTTGACTATATGTGGCCCAGATGGAAGAACCTCTCTAATATTACTCTGAAAGAGTCCACTAGAGATTTAAATTGTTCATTCATTTTTTACTCTGATTAAATACCATGGAGATACTCATGATTTTTATAAGAATCCATTTTTTCTTATGACTAATGAGTCCACTTGAAATTTATTATATAATAATGGAATTATCTTCAGCTACATAATTAAATTATTTTTTAGATATAATAAACTCTTCATCACAGGACTCCATCATCAGTGGACTAGGTATAATGGATTTTGAGCACAATCGTTTCATTCAAGGGGAACATAGTCAGAAAGGTGTCTTAATCACTACTAGAAGTTACTTTTAGGGAGGAGATGTAATTATTCCAATATAGTTCATATGGATAATTTGGATGGTGAACATCGAATCATACTAAAATTTAAAATATATTACTATTTTTACTTTTATTGATTACAAATTATGTTGGAATAATTAATAATGAAATTTTTATTAAATCTCATTCTATTTTATAATGTCTTAATATCCATCACCATAAAAATCAAACTATATTTTTTATTTTCATTTTAATGGATAGAAACCATATTTACATTCATATAATCTAGAAATATTACATGATAATATCTTGAAAGTATTTAGGTAAGTTTTCTTTCCCACTTCGGGTTTGAAGCTCCCTAATCTGTTGAGTTGAATCACAAATCTAGAACCCTACCGTAGATTACCTCATCACATTCATCCAAATTTTTATTTGATATATGGTTGATATTAAACCCAGAAAAAATTTGGTTATGTTGACCCATTATATTTTTTTATACATCCCAATAATAAAAACTTCCCTTGATAGAGGATGTACTGACACATAAAATATGGGTTAATTTTATGTCATATGATGAAAGGGTTGATGACCCAATATTGTCGTTCGGTATATTTTATTATAATTATTATTTTTTACCTTTTTCATGACATTTTAAAAATAATTTAATTTTTCTTATGTGAATAATTGTGTTTGGATAAAATATTTAAAAATAATTTGTTTGATTATATTTTATCTTTGTACATTAATTCTTTTATTTATGTGATATTATTATTGTATCCACAAATTATATAATGCCTAATATAGAAATAAATAAATAAATAATGATCTAATAATGATCTAATCTAACAGTCCATTTATTGAGTGTATAGAAAAAACATTAGCCTAGGGGAAATACTCATTGTTCTAGACATATAACTTGTCACCAAATTCCTCTTATCCACATGAGTATCACAAGTGTTGGTATCATTTTATTTCCTACTAGATAAACCTCCCTGAATAATAAGATAATATATTTATTAAAAGTATTTATAACTCATATGAAATTGAGGGAAACAAAATGATGCGTTATTATGAATTACATACACCACCTTCATTGCATAGTTCATATATAAAAATAGAGGAAGGAATGACTCATAGGGCATAAAAATAATTTCATATATAATAATTATAGACCCATGAACTAAATTTAATTAAATAGTTCTAAGACATGCATTTTTCATGGTCAAGCTCATGATCGGTCATACACAATTTGTGGTTGTGTAAAATTATAAAAGATTTCTTTAATTTTTTTCATCGTTATCAATATTAATGAAATTTCATTAATTAATTGATTGATTAATTAATTATTTCCCTTTCATCATAGGGACCATTAAAATTCTCTAGGTGATACCCATTATTAAAGGAATTAATATGAAGAAAACAACAGAACAAGTAATCACAAATTATTATAGTAAATTAAATTTAAAAATTTTGTTAATTTGAAACCATTATTACCATCTCAATCATGAAATGTTTCAATTAGTATAATAATGTTATAATATTTCAATTAAAAATTTACTGTAAGTTATTTCTATCGATTGTTAGGAGACTACACAGTGTGAACATTCAAGTTACAAGTCATTTACCTCAGTTTCTATGTACCTTGGATTCATGATTCGAGATTTGGTATTTACCTCAACTAAGTTATGTGGTGGGTATGAACCAACTACACACCATGTGGTCGTTATTCCATGTGAATGGGTTAAATTCCTACATTTTTAGTGCATACATAGACATTTTATAGGTCATGTACTAATGAGTTACACTCAATGTGGTCTGAATTCCTTCTGTTCATGAAACCTACAGCAAGACTTGGTATGCTCATTTAATGCATAAGTACATGGTGTGTACAATCCAGAAACACATAGTGTTTATCACATGCAATGTTTCTCGATGTCTTGATTAATGGATTAGTATGTAAATTAGATGTGGTAAACAATTCCCTACATAATTTTTTCTCCAGCTACACATTTCTCATGTCATTATTACTCAGGGCTTTTAGTATCATTTTATTTTTACATAATTATACTACCACATGGATTGTAGTAATTATTCTTATAAATTTGGTATATGAAATATTGTTTTGTCTAACTACACACCATTTAATCATAAATTTTATGTTCTAGGTTGGAATTATTTTAATGAAGTGTTTAATAAATTCAATGAATGTTGTTACTACTCATTGTGTTGTGTGTTCCTTGAGTAGACATGGATTAGTGCAATATTGTATAAAACTTATAATACATTAACAAATCATGTAATCCAACGTTATTCAGCAAAAATACTCGACACATTTCGATAGAATATCAATGTGTTCATCATCTATTTTATTCATGAAGAAAATAAAACATATAACGTTATGATTTATATATTAAAAACATATTTATTAAAATTGGATTAGTGTACATATATTTTTGAAATGAAATATCTAACCACTATTCCATTTATATTTAAACAATCATGAATATAATTATGAATTCTAATTGTGATCCCTTTGATGCCACATAAATGTTCTACGATGAGTGGAACATCCTTATTGGGATTAAGAAAAATATTTTCACTTTTGTGGATCATTTGATATATTATACATAATGTGAATTCCAAGACCAACATGATTTTTCCTCCTACATTTAACATATAGGAATACTAGTAACCATACAGGATCTTTTCACAATAAATTTATAAATACATTTACTATGATCAAAATAATAATTAACTCTTATTATGATTTTTCTATGATGTATATAGTGATCATTCTGAAAAACTCTATTCAGATTATCTTCATTAATCATGATGGATCTAATTGTACAATCCTTCTGGTAGTGATCCACATATGATCATTTGATATCTGAATCACAACAATTGCTTTCAATTAGTCAATAATTATTAATTAGTCATCTTTATCCTATCACGATCCTTCAGGATTGAAGGTTCCCTTATCATTCTTGAGAAGTTGGGAGTGATAATTTGAGAAAGAGATAGAGATGTCTATTTTAAGAAACTATTTTATATTCTTGATTTTTTATCAACCCTAAAAAATAGGAAAAACTATATATTTATAAAGAAACTATATAGATTAAAATTTTATTTAATGTAATTTTTTCTTTGACATGATATTATAAATTTTTTCAACCCATATACCACATTATAATAATATTATTATTATATTTTGGCATGTGCACTAACACTGTAAATAATAAATATTATTTGACTAACAAGTACATTTATATTTATATCAGAACATGGTAATGGTCCATTTAAAATCCCATTTTATTTATAGAATGCACTAATTAACATTTAATAAAATATTCCATTCATCAATAAATATTAGCGATTGATAAAACAAAATAAATTACACCTTGGTCATCAGAATAACATTTACTCTATTAATTAAATAAAATTAAATGTTTTCAAGATAAAAAAACATTATGTGTTAATCAATAAGACCATTTAGTTTTTCCAATAGGTGTTCTATCCTAAATTTCGTTATTACTATCTAGAAATGAGTCATCGATCCCAAGATAAGGAAAATAATTTCACATAATTGAAATGCACATTTGATTTATTCCTCTGTAATATATTCCTTTGTTCTCAATATCCCATCCTGGAGGATTCACAACAATATCATCAACATATATTCTTAATTTGTTTTTTTAAATATTTTAAATAAAAATATCATTAAACAATGTTTATGAAATTTAATTCTATAGTTTAATTTGAATAAAATGGTAGTGAAATGAATTTCCATGAAGATGGGAGGGAAAATCCTACATTGATATATTTATAAATTACACATCACTATTGATGGACCCAACTTGTCCAAATTCATCAAAAATAATATATTCATGGTTTATAAAATTCATATAAGTTTTTATCATATTACATGAAATAATGATAATCTTAAAGTCTAATTTCCATTACATGTGCTCATATAGTTAAATATCTAATGGTGTCAAAACATGTAGAACTCATACGAGAGGGTCTATACTCATAATTTCACTACATAAAGATTACAAAGTGTAAAATTCATGAGAAGAAGTATCATCCTTTTATGAGTACTCAAATGTAAAATTCAAACTCTATGTGTCCCATAAAAAATTTATCTTATTAAAGTACTATATTTTAGAATATCATTATATCATTTCAATGTTATCATTGCATCAAGATGTTACTTTGGCCTTATCAATGTGATTGATACTCTAGGAATTTGTTACATTAAATTCATGAATAACAGTGAAAAATATGTTAAATTATATTTTTTTAATAGTCAAATTATAAATATATATAAATCCAATGTGAAAATAGTTCTTCCTTGGAAACCAACTATAACACATACCAACTTCATTCCAAATTTCTCTTATTATTGTCAGATTTACTTTTCAATCAACACTGAGCTAAATTGATTTTATATCAAATGGATCTAATTTTCTCTTCTATTTTCTCATCTCTCTTAGGACATAAAATATTTATTTCACCATATACATCATTACATATTATGTTAAAAAACATTTGTCCATATAGGGATTTATAAGTAGCCGTGTAAATTTTCAAGTGAAATCTTTTATTGTAAGAAAAATAAATTACATGAATATGTTGATCATAACCACATTTGAAATCCATAAAAAAATATCTCAGTATATAATAAATGTTTTGAATGGTTCTATAAGACTGAATATCTATCTGAGGATGATAAGGGGTACTAAAACATTACTCCAAATCAAGATATTTCCCAATACATTACCATAACATTGAGGTAAACCCTGGATAATGATCAGATATAATAAAAATTATTACACCTTATAACCTTACCATGCCCTTAATGCATATTATGTCTGGATTATCATTAAATAAATATTATCTGATATCAATAATTTTTTCTATCTTATTATGGTGATCATCTAAAACCCAAGTAGATGTTTGGCTATTATATATTTTTGGGAGACAAAAAAGAAATCAAATGTGATGTTTTCCCATATCTATTTTGGTATGGGTAATGGTTATAACATACAATTATACATATTTCTCTAATCTTCAACATACTGACATACCATTATCTAAGATACATACTCTATAATATATCTCCTTATGTTTCCCAGTCAAAAATAGTCTTTCATAACATTATACATATTCATAATTCTTAGATGAATAGATATTGATGAAATATAAGATTTTTCCAACATCTCCTTCAATAATGGTATATATGGATCACATACACAGTTCATAAACCATATCATTCAATTTGTATCATTATTTATCTTGGAAAAAATTCTATAATTCTTCTATACTTTTATATGTTCCTTATGATACTATTTAATTCTCTCATTGATAGATGGTTGAATACTCATTAGGAAAAAATAGTATTTCTTACCTCACTTCCTAATTTCATGACACCTCCTATAAAGATTTAGAAATTTTATATATTTAGTGATCACCATCAATGACAATCTTACAAGATCCTTTTGAATCAAATCATTGTATTCCTTTTTCAGTTTCCCAAGGTGGAAAAGTATTGATTAGTCATAATCTATAATAAAATAAAACCATTATATGTTTCACATATTGATCAGTTTTTGAGTTATATATAATTTAATCACATATATTCATTATATATATCAAACATTTCATTATAAAAATAATTTCACTATATATTTAATAGAAAAATCACCAAAACTATCTATAAATTCGATACTGGGTAACTTTTTCACATGAAACATCCATTTTTGGAGGTATTATCAATAACCATATGATTTTTATCAAGGTAATATAAAAATATTCCATTAATTAAATACATGAATATGGGGGGGTAATAATTTTTACCAAATGGAATCACTATAAAATCATTGTTTTAAAAACTTGTATGGAATGTTTTCTTGTGCATATCCTCCTTCTTGACCGTCAATTGATGATATCTATAATGAAATTGAATAATGGATAAGTATTGATCTTCATGAATATGATTAAAAAATTCTTCATTATGCAGTTAATGATCATTGTGCATTAATATCATTTTATTATATTTTTGACAATCAATGCATAGTCAAATTTATCAATCTTTCTTATAAACAAATAGATTTGGTGTGACCCTAAGTAAAAGATATGGATGAATTAATCCCATGACAATATTCTCTTGGAGTTTATTTTCAATCAATATAACTCAATAGAACAATTCTATATGGATTATTTCAAATGGTTGTATATCCATGTATGAGTTCTATTGAAAACTAAAATTCATGATTAGGAGGAATACTAGGGAAAACTTATATACATACATCAACAAACTCCCACATATTATAAATATCATAAATGTGACGTTTCTTAGAAACCATCAGTGATAAACACAAATTTTGAAAAGTAATTAATAACAAAACAAAGGGTGTAATTTCCCTCGAATGTCTATTTTTGTCTCTTGTTTGGTAGATCATCAAAGGTTGGATCAGAATATGAAAAAAGGCTTTTCTTCCTATAAAATTATTGTGGGATTTAGGTATTGAAATCCAATCCATGCTTAATATAAGATCAAATGAATCTACAAAGCTAATAACAAAATATTAGGAACCACATTACCATAAACATTAATCTAAGAAGAAACATTAACATGATATTGAATCATCACACCATTAGGGATTTTACAACTTATTCAACACCATGTATTTGAGTATGTGAATTGGTATTTTTTGAGACATTTACTTATATATATAAATTTATATAAATATTCCCAAAAAAGTTAAATAAACATTTTATCATGCCTATAAGAAAAAATAATTTTCAATTCTGTCAATAATCCCCTAGTAAAACCGAAATGGTTATAATGACCATATGTAAGTTTGGAGTAATGTGATTAAACATGAAAATTGATTCTTATAATGTATAAATCAAGAAACATATTTTCAATTTTATGAAACTATCGATTCATCATATGTTATTTTTGATGGATAACAATTCAAATACATCCAAATGGTTCATAATGAATATTTTAATTAAACTATGAATACCCCCATGAGTGCTAAAGATATTGTTCATTAAGAATAGAATCATTGTGAACAAGAATAATGGTTGAGATAAACTTATCCAACTTTTTTTGGGTTATTACTGCTAGTTTCATCTATTATAAATACACTTCCATAGGTAGTATCCATATATGTATTTTTGGTAGAAATGTTATACTATTTTATTTAGAATAAAATATAATATTTTATTATACATATAATTAACATAAAAGGTCCTCACTAATGTTTCATCATCCTTTCTTCCAAAGGCAACTAAAAATTTCTATGATACCATATATAGTGACCCATACATTTAATATATAAATTTTACATATTATTTGATTGATAATCAATGAATTGCATTAAGATTCATTATAGAATCATTAGTTTCATTATCTTTACAAATATTGATACATATCAAATTACTCATAGGAGATCTAAATAATCCCCCAATATGTTATTAGTTAATGTACCCCATTATAGATATATCATACATAAAATTATTCATCACAACCTAGGGAAGAGAATCATAAGATAGAGTGATATCTGATTCTATTAATGTGTAAATAATGGAGATATCAATGATCACATAAGAATAACATGACTAAAAGGGTATAATAATATGAAAAATGAATTTCAAAATTATACCCATCAAATAAAAGTTCATATTCTTGAATCATGGCCCGAAATGGAAATTTATAATAAATTTATCATAATAGATACAAAGAACGTGAGCCAAGAGATCGTAATGTTTTCCTAAAACATATGTTTTAATAATTCATGTATTCAGAGAAAATAATTTATTTAGTCAATGAAAACTACCAAGGAAATCATAGTTGATTGGGTTCACTACCCATTCCATCATAATCATAGTCCAGATTCACACTCAATACTATAATTGTAGATAGAATACCTTTCTAAATTAAGATCACTCCCCATTATAGTATTTCTGTTCAAATGAGATGTAACACCATGATATTTTATGAGAAGTATATTTTTTTATGTATTATGTTATACACAACATCAAAGGAATATTTCACTACACACAACACTGTCTTAACTTATGTTACACGCAATCGCGACCTTCCGCGATAGCGTGTGTAGTACGCCATACCGAGTTTCACTAAACAACAATATATTATTATAATGTTATAAACTAGTGATTATGAATAGTATTGTCTGAATTTTTAATTTTATAACATTATTATTCGTCTTACATATTTTCTAGAACATGGTATGAGAACAAAATAAATTTTTCGGGAAAAATAAGTATTTTTCAAAAAATATATTTTTGCCACCTTTTGATGGTGAACTAACATTAAATCTAGTGTTTTACATATTTATAAGTTCAATTTGAAAAAATAAAATTCTTCTTTGGAATCAGGATATAAAAATTTACTTTGGATAAATTTTTCATATTATTTTGATAACATTCATATTTTAATGAATATTAAAAACATGATATTTTTTAATTAAAAACAACTTTTTTCATCATAATAATTTATATCTTATAATTATAATATTGAATGTTATTATAATATAAATAGAATATATATTAACTATTAAATATAATTTATGTCATTAGTATTAATTTTACATTGAATTCGTAAGTAAAAACATTTAAATCTTTGGCAATCTTTTAACTTTTAAAACCTATTTTCATAACAACGGTATTAATTTTAAATTTATTAATGCAACTACTTGTGTTTTGAATTTTTAAAAATGGATTCCATATTTGGATTCCGTGGGTCCAAATTATGTTAATAGGTTACTTTTATTTTTTTGATATTATGAATAGTAACTACAATAATTTTTATTTACTGCAGTTAAAGGTAAATCAGGTAATTAAGTGTAAGTATAAGATTATAAAATTACCCTAACACCTGTCATAATTCTACTAGATCACTAAAAGTAGACCCTTATCACCTAAGGGTTGGAATAAATTAATTTTATGGACTTTTGACCATTAAAATAATTTAATTATTATTAAAACCAAAAAATTGACAACATGTCACTCTCTTAAATCTTATAAGTATAATAATTTTAATTTAGTGATAAACTTCATGAAACTTAGAACATGAATACTCTCTAGAAATATAATAAAATTAACTACATCATATGAATTTATTTATTATTTTTATGGATTAAATAATTATCATTAATTATAACACTTTAGTGATGTTGAAATTATTTTATTGATTGAATTATCAAATAAATGATTTTAAAATTATTAAAATAGATATTATATGAACTATTTAATTTTCTCCACTAATTTTATACAGATATATGACATGTTACGGATCTATTAAAATGTTTAGTTCGAAGATATATTCTGTGTATATTTTATTTAAATTCAAATAAATGAATAGTGTCAAAATATACACTATTGTTATTTTATAAAAATTACATATTATAAAATCGTTTAAAAATCACAAAAATATTTAAAAATTATAAATTAAAATTTATATGGTCTAAAATGTAATACAATATACAATTATAGACAATTAACAACATATAAGTAATTATTTATTATGATTTAAAATTTAGAATATTATTACCACAAATAAAATTAAATAGATTATATAAAGATAAATCATGTTGATAATGTTTAAAATAAATTCACAACTTGTCTAAATTTTATTTTTTGATGATATTACAACCTTATCTCATCTATTATTAAAATTTGAATCATTTTTGGAGATTTTTACGTTGGTTTGGAATTTATTATAACTTAATATTCCTTTTAATTCCAACGGTGCCCCTCTCCTCCATTATAAAAGGGCACCTTCTACCTCTCCTCCTCACACCATTTTGTTCCTTCAATCTTGGAAAAACAATGAAAATTTCTCTTTTCCACTTTCCTAGAAATATCCTTGAGGTCCTGGTCTTCTTCAAAGTCCAATTTTAGTGCCCTAAGAGGAGGTATCAAAGAGGCGTGTCGAAGAAGAGGTAATATCCGTTACCGATTCTTTCAAATTTATTTCTTCTCCTACTTATTCTTTTTTAGTTGTTTCATTATGAAGTAATAACATAAGTATCACTCATATACTGATATGTTTTTATAAATATGAATCAACCCTATTTAACCTTCTATCTATCCTATGGAAAACAAAATCACTGCGCGTACGTACGTACATAATACCATCTCCACACTGTGGTGTAATCTGTTTTCCACCACCACCTTACTTGGATGGGTATAATTGTGTTATTAATAACAATATATGATTATATTAAAATTGATATTGATTCTGAAATAGTATACATACACTTCAATACAATTCCATCATCATGGGAACGATATCATCGCTCGTACATACGTACGGCCTACTGTCTCCACAATGTGATGCGACTCATTCTACATGATATTCATTGAATAATGATTATATAAATGAATTTAATGGGTAAATATGATATATATTAAAATAATACCATTCTGGAAATGTGGTATCTATAACCTAAAAAGAATAATAATAATTTATTCGACAAAACATGCATAAGAACATAAAGCAATAAACACTAGAATAACAAGTAGCAATTAAATATTACAAATAAGAAGCTAAGAATATGACCATATATGATATCATAACAATGAGTATTATTCTTCAATAATTCAACGAAATTATTTAAATCATTATACATGAGGGTCAGAAACGTACAAAGCATAACAGACCTAAGGTAAGTAAAAATATCACAATCTCATTTTTATCCGAGATTGTTTATACTTCAGAATTTACCAGGGAACATTTATCATCCACATCCATGTTTCCCCAATATGTAATATTATTTCCATCCATCGATAATTGTTTAAATCCAATTTTAACCATTGGTGAGTTTTTAGTAAAAGATATGAAAGGAATCTCTTGTCATTTTTAGTACGAGGTTCTTTTTGAGTTTTCCGTCCAATGTACGAGAAGAATGTTTTTTTAACTTATACGAAATGAATGGATTTTTTATAATTTCATAGAACATTATTTACATGATAATTCTTTTAAATGTTTTCACGTTTATTTTTAATAAACTTATTTTAGTTTAAAATTGTATGACATGTTAAGAAAGGAAAAATATTTTTGAAGTAGAAAGGATATTTTCCTCAAAAATGGAGTTCAAGTGTTTTATTAAAATTATTTTCCATATAAGATAATATAGGGTTCTGTTTCTATCCCTATTTTTACATTGATTTGATTATGTTATAATAGAATATATTTTATGATGTCCTTTTATCTTATATGGATTATGTTATGATTCCATGATGTTTAAGAATCCCATTTTTATTACATGGGTTATGCTATGATGTGTGATTTGTGATCTTGTGGAACACATAAGAATGGTATCATTATGAGATGGGTGGGACCTATATCTCCCTCCAATGCATTGGGTAAATATTTATATCTCAGGAAATAGACATGGCTGGAACGACAGGTTAATCTGGTTCAGTGAAACTGGACTAAAACAAGGAGTGAACTCGGTTAAGAAATGGACTTTGTCTGCTAAGATAGTCTTGGAAATGTGTCTTGACTACTAAAAAATGATTCTATATTATTGTGTGTGTATACCACAAAGATTCATTTTTTATGTCAGGATTCTTGTGATTATATTTCACTTCTAGGATTTATCCCATGTTATGATATTATGATCTATTTTGCAAGATATGATTTTTTAAATTTTAGGTTCTTATGAATATGATATTTTATTTTGTTTACCCTTACTGAGCATTTCAGCTCACCCTTTTGTATGTTTTCTTTTCCCCAGGTCAGGAAGAAGGGTATTAAGTAGAATAGGCCAAAAGGGACTCTAAATATGATAAAATACATGGGAGACAATGTAGATGCTTTATGTACTATTTGTTTATGATTCCCAGTTTCTAAAGACACTATACCTATACGGTCCTACCATGGTGTTGTTATATGTTGTAATAAGTATGCTTCAATTCTGATGTAATAACAATGTATGTATAGTATGGGTCGTTATAGTTGGTATCAGAGTTAAGGTATAGTCAACCTTTGGAAACAAGGATGTGAAAGCCTTAGTAAGAACCATAAGGATATGTCTAAACATAGAACACAATATTAGTGTTTTAGAAATGGCCATGAATAATATTTGATAAGACCTTAGGTGTAAAATTTTATTCTTGATTACGTGGTTTTCCTATTGTGATTTTTGTTTCCCACACTATTCTTATTGGTTTTAGTCAATGGTTGGAACCCGAAGGAACCGTGTTAATGTGGAATGCGACGGGAAATGCAATGATTGTCCCCCTGAGCAACCAAACATTATGGGAGCTAGAATGAAAAATCTAGTATCCATGCTCACACAACTTTCTCAAGCTACGAACCATGCAGGACTACCAAATGAGCAAAGGAAGGAGAAACATTCTGTTGAATCATTCATGAGGCAGCATCCACCTTCATTTAGTGGGTCTTCTAATCCATTAGTGGATGAACAATGGATTAGTACACCAAAAAGCTATTTTCAGTTCTACAATGTTCTGAACATGACAAATTCATCTTAGCAGTGTATCGTTTGGAAGGTTATGATGATCAATGGTGGAATCTTATCAAGAATACGAGGAAAAGAGATGAAATTGAGTCCATGGAATGGGAGGAGTTCAAGAACTTATTATTCAATAAGTACTGCCGTCATATTCTTCGAAAAATGATGGATAAGGAGTTTCTTGAACTGAAGCAAAAGAATGATGAATATGTTGGTACCTACGAAGAAAATTGTACAAAGACTTGCAAGGTATGCTTCCGTAATTATTATCCAACCTGAGAGTAAAATTGATCGATTATTTAGTTTCTTAAAACCAAGTCTTCGAAGGGCATTAGCCATAAGGGACATCAATAGTTATGAGGAAATTGTTCGATGTGCTCTCAAGGTTTAGATGGAGATTTGAGTAACCCATCAATCATATGAGTTTGATAAGAAGAGGAAAATGGAATTCAAAGAAAATTCTAAAGACCACACTGAAAAGAAGTTGAGTTTTCCTTTATTCTCAAATTGTGGAAAGAAACATGGAAGGAATTGTCTTAAAGGGAAAAGCAAATGTTTTAAGTGTTAAAAAAAGGTCACCAGGCATATGAATGTCAAAATAATGGGAAGAAGATGTCTAATGATGTGAACAAAGAAAGGGATACACAGAATGAACCTCCAACACTTCAATGTTTGAAGTGCAAGGAGATGGGGCATTATACCAATAAATGCCATAATACAGGGGTTATTGATGGTGATCTATGTCAACAGACTCTTAAGGACAAAGACAATGGAAAGTCACATTAAATTACTATCGGCGATGTGGAGTACGATAACAGTGTGGTGAAAGGGACACCTACTATCCACTCTAAAGTAGATAATGTTTTATTTGATTCTGGATCCACCCACTCTTTTATTTCCGAGGAATTTTAAAGGATATCATTGTACTACCTCAATAATTAGATTTTGTGTTAGCTGTGACAACTCCTAAAGGCACAACAGTCACATCAAAAGTTTATAATTGTTCTCTAATTGATGTTTGTGGGAATGTGATTCCTACAAATCTTGTGATCCTTCCTATAGTGTAATTTGATGTGGTTCATGGCATGGATTGGCTTTCATTATACGGAGCTCATATCAATTGCCAAACGAAGGATATCACATTTAATATTCACGATCAATCTTCTATCATCTATTAATGCAAGGATGAATATAACATTCCAGTGGAAATTTCTTCCATCTTATGGTTCTTGATTCCAGTAAATGAAGTTTATTTATCTCAAATGGTTGGAGAGAAACTCATGATTAAGAATATGCACATTGTACGGGAGTTTGATGATGTCTTTTAGGAGGAATTGTTAGGTCTTCCACCAAATCGTGAAGTTGAGTTTTTAATAGAACTCATACAGGGTGTTATGCCCATTTCAAAGAAACCATATAGATTGGCCCCAATTGAGTTTCCGGAATTGAAGAAGAAACTCCAAGAGAATCTTGAAAAATGATTCATATTCCCTAGTGCGTCACCTTGGGGAGCACATGTTCTATTTGTTAAGAATAAATATGGATCAATGAGACTCTGCATTGATTATCGAGAACTTAACAGGATCACTATCAAAACTAATATCCTCTCCCATGCATTGATGACTTATTTGTCCAACTATGCGGAGCTCAATACATTTCCAAGATTGATCTTCGTTTAGGGTATCATCAATTAAGGGTCAAAAAAGAGGATATACCAAAGAATGCTTTCTATAAAAGGTGTGGACACTATGAATTTATAGTGATTCCATTTGGTCTTATTAATTCCCCTTCTATCTTCATGGATCTAGTGAATAGAGTCTTTAGAGACTATCTTGATAAGTTTGTGGTAGTCTTTATAGACGATATTCTTGTCTATTCAAAGAGAAAGGAAGAACATGAAGATCACTTTAGAATATTATTAAAGACCCTAAGAATGGAGAAGGTTTATGCAAAATTTACCAAGTGTGAATTTTGGCTTCAAAAAGATTCATTTTTGGGTCACATAATCTCAAAAGATGGGATATCTGTGGATCCAGCAAAGATAGAGGTTATCGAAAGATGGTCGATACCAGCAAAAGTAACTGAGATCCGATGTTTTCTTAGTTTGGATGGATATTTTCGACGTTTTGTGAAAGATTTTTCACGATTATCTAATCCACTCACCAGGTTGACTCGAAAAGGTGTGAAGTTCATGTGGATGGAGGAGTGTGGAGAAAATTTTACAGAGTTGAAAAGAAGGTTATCCAGTGCACCTGTGCTCACAATGACATGTAGTGGAGAAAGGTTTGTGATCTATAGTGATGCATCCAAGAAGGGATTTCGGTGTGTTCTCATTCAAAATGATATGGTGATAGCTTATGCCTCATGATAGTCGAAAATCTTTGAGGAAAATTACCCAAGTCGTGATTTGGAGTTAGCTACGATAATCATTGCCTTAAATATTTGGAGGCATTATCTTTATGGTGAAAGGTGTGATATTTATACTGATTATAAAAGTTTAATGTATATTTTCACTACTGGAAATGGGGTTTTTACCAACGGTTCTTTACCAACGGTTTTCTTAAATCGTTGGTAAATAATGTTTAGGGAACCCTTTCCCAACGGTTCAGTAGAACCTTTGGGAAAGGGTACCCCTTTACCAACAGTTTCATAAAACCATTGGTAAAGGGGTGTTTAAGTTACCCTTTCCTAATGGTGTTATGAAACTGTTCGGAAACTGTACCCCATTTCCAATGGTTCTATTGAACCATTGCATAAGGGTACCCTGAAAAACCCTTTGCCAAGGGTTTTTAAAAACCGTTGGTAAATCTTTTCCCCAAATATAGTCGGGTCACTGCTCTCGCCCATTCACGATAGCACCCTAAAATCAATCCAGCTCTATGCACCTTTCATGAACTCCCCCATCTGAACACGTGAAACCCCATCTGAATCATCTCAAATCAGGTATTTTATTCTTTATACACATATGCTGCCTTGTTTTTATTTTTATTGATCTAATATTTTAGTCTTATGTTTTGATTTTTGATGTTATATCACCGTGAAAAATAGGGAAATGAACAAATATTTTGTTAATTAATTATTTTCCCATGGAATATCATTAGTGTTATAATGTCCATGCTAAATAAAGGGGTAATGTAATAAAAGACCTTGAATAAATTTTGAAAGTTAGGGTATGATTCTTCTATGAGAGGTTTTTTGTTGTGTTTCATTTTATGTTGTAGGTTGTTGTATGGTGATTGAGGTGACAAGTTGAGCTTTGGGATATGTGGGGTTTTAATGTGATGGTTAGTGGGCATGGATGTGACATGTGAAGTTGTGTGATAGTGATGATGTGTGGTGGTGTTATTCCATGTGGAGGTGTTGTGTGATGAGGTTGTGGTGTATGATGTGGTGAGGTGGTTTTGGTTGTGCGGTGGTTTGTGATGTGAAATATTTTTTGTGATATGTGGTTTTTTTGGTGAGATGGTTGGCTGATGTAACATGGAGAATATGGTTATTGTGAGATGGTGAGTTGTTATGTGGTGTTTTTATTAGTTTCCTGGTTATTTATGGAATAAATTATGATGTTAAAACAAAAAAACAAGATAGTAAATAAATGAGATGGAATAGAAATGGATGTGTGGTAAATGGATTTAATTAATTTAACATTAAATGAATGGAAAATGTCAGTGTGAATGAAGTGTCTTATAAATTAAAGTGGGAAATTCTATTTGTCTTGTGTGGTGGTGGTGTGGTGTGTTGCATATAGTGGTGAATGTGGTTGTGATGGTTTATGTGTTGAATGGTATTATTGAAGTGTGTGATTATGTAGTTAATGTGAACCCATAGGTTTGGTATTTTGTGCTATCTATATATCATGTATTTTGGGTTATTTCTACACATTCCCAACCAGAGTTGGATAAACTTACCAACGATCAGAGGATTTGAGTTATGGGTATTTTTTCTAATATCTAGGATGGTGGTTATATGGTTGGATAGCTACCATGTATTCCCTACCCTTCCTTCATAAGTTATTTACCATGTGTTTTTATGCAAAATGCGATGTGATTGTCCATGGGTCTTCAGGTGAGATGTTCTATGATTTCCCTAGTGTTTTCAGGTGAGGTGCGATGTGAAAATGCTATAATAAGATATGGCATGTGGTTGGGGTTATGTAGGGTAGGAGGATGGCACAAGGATGGTGTTATTCATGTTCATGATACCCTAATAATATTGTTATGGGATGAGGCATGCTGTGATGTGATAACACATTATGTTCATATTGGTCTTTCATTTTTTCAATAACACATTAGTGTGTTTTTTTCACATGTGTCGTTGATACCTTGATTATTTTCTTCTTCATCATTTAATTAAATTTATTTTCTATTAAAGATCAATCCTATTGAATTTTTGATGACAAAATGACTAATATAAATTCTTTTTACAGAATGGAAGGAAGTTGGATGTATGAAAATGATCGGATCTCAGGATATTTTCAAAACAATGTGATGAGCTTTATAGATTTTGCATTTCACAATGCTTTAGATAGTTGTCGGATACACTGCCCATGTTCCAATTGGGTTGCTAGACCTTGGTTGAGCTATGAAGAAGTTAGCTACCACATAACCAAAAATGGTTTTCACGCAAACTAATTTCTGTTGTATCACAATGGGGAGAAAATGAAATCTCAAATTGTTGATGATCAAAATGAAATTACTAGAATGGATAATTTGTTAGATGATAAGTTTCCATTTATTTGTCATCATGATAAAATAAAGGATTTCGACTCAAGAATAATTCGATATGAGTAATGTTGATGCATGTAGAGAAAATGATGATATTGATAGGGTGAAAAAATTGAATGATGCTGCCACGACTCCAGTATATCGACAATGTGATAAAATTAAAAAGCTGGAATTTTTAATCCGATTGTTTCATGGGAAAACTATGTATGGGATTTCTAATACAGAAATCTATTACATTTTTACCCTATTGAAGGATTTACTTCCAGATGATGCAAATATTCCCTCAAACCACTATATGGAATGGGAGTTTGTTAAGGAACTTGGATTTTCAGGAAATAAAATTCATGTTTTCCCGAAACATTGTAGTTTATTCTGGGAGGAAACTGCTGAACGAAATGAATGTATAAAATGTGGAACATCCAGCAAGAAGTCAAAATCTGATGGACCACCATCCCATGTTCCATAGAAAGTAATGTGTCACTTTCCATTGATCCCCAGACTCCAGAATATTTTTATGTCAGATGAAATATCAATAAAAATGAGATGTCATGATACTGAGAGAAAGAAGACTAATGACGAGTTGATTCATCCAGCAGAAGGTTTTCATGGGAGATATTTGATGCTCGACATCTTGATTATGCATCTCATGTGTGTAATGTGAGGCTGGGTCTTTCATGCGATTTTTTTAATCCATTTGGGCAGATGCTTACTTCGCATAGCACATGGCCAGTTTTTATACACATTTATAATCTTCCCCCATGGTTGTGTATGAAAAAACCTTTCACTTTTATGAGTATACTCGTATCTAGTCCTTCTGATCCTGACATTGATATTGATGTATACATGCAACCTTTAATAAAACAGTTGAAACTTCTTTTGGATGTGGGTGTGCGCACATACAATGCATGTTCGGAATACATATTTCAGATGTGTGCTGCGGTTATGTGGATGATCAATGATTTTCTGGATTATGAAATGTTGTCTGGATGGAGGATGAAGGGAAAACTATCATGTCCAGTTTTTATGAAGAATACACGATCTAGAAGTCAGAAAGATCGATGTAGTTTCTGTTTTATGGGAAATCGATAATTCATGCAAAAGGATCATCCATATAGAATGAATCGTCGAAGATTTGATAATACAATAGAGACCGATGATCCATCTCAGCATATGTCTGGAACTGATGTGCTTAATGAATTGAAAGATTTTAGTTTTTTGTTCGGGATAGGTCAAATGAAATCTGGAAAGAGAAAGAATGTTTCCACTGAAACCTGTTACAATTGGAGGAAGAGGATTATATTTTTTTTGATTTATTGGTCAACCAATTTGATACATCATTTATTAGATGTAATGAATATTTAAAATAATATATGTGAAATGGTGCTTTCAGTTCTTCTAAATGTCAAGGGGAAGAAAATAGATGATTTATGATCTCAGCGTGACTTGGTGGATTTGGGCATCAGACCAGAATTACATCATGTATGTATCAGTGATAATAAATGGTAACTTCCATGTGCTTCTTCTGTGATGAAACCTATGAAAAAAATAATTTCTGTAAGTATTAGTGACTATTAATGTTCTTGATGACTATTCAAGCAACATATCTAAATGAGTCAACAGAAGAGAGTTGAGGTTAACATATTTGAAGACTCATGATTGTCATGTTCTACTGCATGAGTTCCTTCCAATAGCAATCCGTTATCTTTCGTCCAATAATTCAGGGGTGGATGTTATTCGGTTGTTCTATTTGTTTAGAGATCTTTGTGCTAAGATGATTTCCAAGTCTTTTTTGCAGAAAATGTTGACAGATACCCCATTAATTTTGTGTGAGTTGGAGAAAATATTTCCTCCATCATTTTTCACATGCATGCTGCATCTGACTATCCATATTCCCACTAAAATACATCTTAGAGGACATGTTTCTTTTCTTTAGATGCATCCAACTGAAATAAATATGTTCAAATTAAAGTCTTATGTCTGAAACAAAAATCATCCCGAAGGTTCTATTGTGAACGGTAACATGGATCAAGAATATATGGATTTCTGCTCGATGTATTTGTCTAATCTTACTACATGATTGAAATGACCAATGAGAAATTAAGAAGAACAGTATGAGAAAATCGAACCCAGTTTTCCATCACTTCCTCAAACAGGAGGAATTCCTTGATCATATACATTGAAGACATCAAGCCATGAATAGCGGGAGATGGAAAATTGCATAGTTTTGTTCAATTGTGATTTGTTTGATGACTATATCAAGTAACTAAATTTATTATGTATATCTAACATATATATCTGTTAAACTATTCATATTTTTTATCTACAGGGAACATTAAAACAATGATAAATAGGAAGCATTATTATTTATCTTTAATAAGGAGAGAGACATTTCATACCAAATAGTTTTCTGCTTGGTTAAAATTGAATATAAAAATATTACTTTTTAAATTAATAATTTCATTATTTAATTAAGTTTAACTGTCATTTATATTGCGGTATTGAGTTTGTCTACTGACTCTATCTCTGAGGAAATAAGATCTTTGGATTTTGGTCGAAATACCGTGTTTCGTGACTGTAAATCAATTGTTATCAATGGTTAAAAATTTATTGTCACTGAACGAGAAAAGAACATGGGAACAAAACATGATGGTGTAATGGTTACTGCCACAACATCTTGTTATGCCAGTGTATCAGATAGTATACCTTTATTTGAAAATGTGGGTTATTATGGAGTCATTGAGAAAATAATAATATTGGATTATTACTCTCATGGACGAGTCACAATGATGAAATTCTATTGGTTTGATTCAATGACGAGACATGGAACATTTATTGATGATTGTAGATTTCGAGTAATTAATATGACTCACACTCTTGCTGCTGAAGAACCATATGTGTTGGCATCAATGGCTAAAAAAGTTTTTTATGTCAAAGACCAACTTCGACCTGAATTTCATGTCATAGTTGAATTAATTCCAAGAAATATTTTTGATGATGGTGATGATGGAATTGAAACTGTCCCTATTTCTATTAGAACCAATCCATTTATTTATTTTGATGAATAAAATAGCTCAATTATTATAGTTGATTGTAAACATGAAGTTGTGGTTGAAAATATATAGAATCATTCATCCATGTTCTGAATTCTTTTGGTTTACCTCGAGATGGGTTGTTAAGGATGGTAATATTCAAATTGATTTAGTATTGATCACAAATAGGTTTTACCTGACTTGACTATTATGTGAATTTTCAATGTTTATTGGTTTTTTTTATTTGAATTTCATATTCTAATTTGGAATGGAACTATATTTAAACCTAGTCAAACAATATTTCTAACTTGGTGAACATTACAAATTGTATGATTTATTAAATTCATTCAGGCTCTTCTAAAACAATTTATAGATAACTTGTCAATGATCTCCCCTATTCCTTCATATATTTAATTTTTTTGTTTACACATTAGTTTACTTTTTCTAATTAATTACATATTTGTTTTCAAAATCAAGAAATGCGGCCAATTGAAGAGAGAAGAAGGAAAAAAAATGATGGAGAACAATATTTGGATGGCGGAGATGGATGTTCCACCATTAGTGCCTACAGTGAGTACATTATTTCCAATATATATATATTTAAAGAATATATAATGTCATGTGATTAATTTTTGTGTAAACTTTTTTGTAGGATCTACCTATACGTCGACAGTTATTCGACGAGGATCCTAGTACTAGTCCTAGTACTCAGGCCAGTGGTACGAGGAGGGTTCGTACCAGAGGTGGATCATCAGCTGTGTGTACCTGACTAGACACTTCCCCTCCCACTAACATGTCATCCTTCCCACATTCTAATCTTGGTTTTTTGTTAGGGACACACGGTATATTTAGGCATCCCATGTTTTCTCTACCTTCTACATCTTCTGCCTCATCATTTTCACATCCCATGATGATTCTCACTCCCCAGTCAGAATCCTTTCATACTGTTGTCCCATCTTCTTTTCCTTCTACATCTGCCTCTCTGAGCTTCTATATTCCATCGTCTTCGAATCCTATTCCACCACAGGGTGTTCCATCAGTTACTGTGGATCTGGCGGCGCTCAGCAATCAGACTGGCGCATGTATATTTATAAAACACTAAAAAAATTTTATAGCAATATTTATTTTCATTATAACATGTTTTGATAAAATAGTTGTTTTTCTATCATGATAGATACATATACTAATAGGAGGTGATGGAGGGGGCGTACATGAATGCATTCGGTGTGGAACCGCCACACACAGGTTATGGTGGATTACAATGAATACAACCAACTGGTTGAGAAATCAGGGTAGCAATGTCGGAGTTTTTTGGTGACGCTTGCCAAATACTATGACATCATCCCCGTCAGTCCGCTGTTATGGAGACAATTGCTAAATGAGGTCAAGGATAGAGCTTGGGCAGAGATATGGGTAAAAAATCTTTTTTATTTAATTCCATGAATAATTTTTTTATTTATATGAATTAATATTTTGATGCCAGCTTCGATTTAAATTTCCCGATGGTGAGGGTGCTTGAGCGGAACTTTTAAAGGATTTATGTGAGCTTTAGAGAGCCTACAAGCATTATTTGTATATTGGATAGCGTGCTAGAGTTGGAACTGAGTTAGAGGCGGTACCAGTCATGGATGATTGTCCTATAGAGCAGTATCGTCAGATGATTACTCATTGGATGAGTTCCAAGTTTAAGGTATGAATTACATTTGAGGTATCTAAATAATAAAATTCATTTTTTCATTAATATTATCCTTTGAATTGTCGAATTTTATTTAGGAATCATCTATAAAAAATAAAAAAAACATTGATGTAAAAAAATTCCTCCACACTCTAGGACTTACGACGATGTAGGATCATGAGAGGAAGCAGGTATGACAATTTCTTATAAGTTTTCTTTACGACTTACATTTTCTTTTGTTTTCTCAATTATTTAATCATTTACACAATTTTTCATATAACTTTAGTTTTCAATGTCATTGTAGAGGCATATACAGAATATTGAAGGACGTGTGCCTCAAGCAAAACTGTTTTGGTCGAGTAGATGAAAAAAGGATGGAAGTGTTGTCAACGATGTGACTCAGTAGCAGATTATAAGTTTAAATCTATTGATTTTATATTTTAATATATATTTTGTAACTTAATAATATATTTATATTTGAAACAGGTTGCTTTAGAGGACCTCAATGCCCAAGAACTAGACAATATTGGGCCAACAGATCAGTTACATCAGGTGTTGGAAGAGGAGCATCCTGGCAGAGTACGCTGCCGACCTAGGATAGCCCTAATGTGGTATTGGCCCTCCTCTGGTACGAGCTGTAGTGCCACCATGTAGCAAAAAGTTAGGGAAAAGGTAGAACAGGCTCAGAAAAGATCCACAGAGACAACAGAACAGCCTGCTAGGGCAAACAGTGCGTTTATGAAATTTATTGATGTTCTACATCCAACACTTCCAGCAGAGGCCAGCACAGCTTTTTATGAATATATGTCAACGATACATTATATATATGTGACACCAGGTGGTAGTTCTAGTGGTGTTCAAGATGATGTCCAGCTTGTTGATGATGATGGCGAGGAGTCTGATGCGGAAGAGGAGGGTGAGATGGAGGGCGAGGCGGGTGGCGAGGGAGAGGAGGAGGGCAATGGTGAGGAGGAGAGCGCTGAGGAGGGAAATGACGATGATCGGGATGAGTAAGTGGGTGATGATGATGGTGATGATGGTGATGGTGATGTGGGAAAAATTGACCCATTACATTTTTGACTAATATTACTGAGATTTGATATTTAATCTATTCTAGTTGTTGGCTTTATATAGACTCACAATATAGTATTAGAGTTGAGATATTTTTATATACTATCTATTTTTATGGATGTTGTAGTCTTTTAGTGGTCGTGTGTTTGGGAACCCCCTCCTTCTTGGACATTGGAAAACCCCCCACCATCCTACATGGACCACAGACATCCCCCCCGGACAGCCCCTAGACAGCCCCCCGAACAGCCCCCCAGACAGCCCCCCCCCACCCTCCTCCATGGACCCCTGATAGCCCCCCGGACAGCCCCCCAGACATCTCCCTGGATAGACCCCCACCCTACTCCTTGGACCCTGAACAACCCCCCAAACACCATCCGCACAGCCCCCGCACAGCCCCCTCCCCACCCTCCTCCTTGGTCCCCAGATAGCCCCCAAAAACACCCCTAGGACAGCCCACCAGACAGCCCCCTCGGACAGACCCCCACCCTCCTTGATTTCATTTACTACTAGAAAATCTATAATATATATTTTATTTATTTTCATCATGATAATCAATGTAAATCACATTTACACATCTAATCAATATCATAGATTCTTGGTATGTTATAAAAGGGATGTATTCATTGTCCATGACATTGTTAGCTCTAAAATGTTTCATACCTTGATAAACTAAAATCTAATCCATAATAAGAATGATATAAAAATTTTCTATATGAATGTCCACAAGATTTTAAGTAAATACCATTCCACTAATATACACTTGAGGATTCTCATAAATCACGTTTACCTTAATATTTCCACATGGATTTTTAGTAAAAGTTTTATCTTCTATTAATTTTCTGATATTCTAATTATAAATGTAATTTTTTCCTAAATAAATTAATTTAAAGACCCATAGTCAAATAATGTATTTGAATAATGTGAATAAACAACTAACAAACCACTCTAACTGTGTCTCTTTTGTTTAAAATGGACACGATTATAAGTGAAAAGAAAAACTGACATACGCAAAACTGACCAAATGCATTTGAAATGTTTTGATGCTCTAGGATAACGATCCATGGGTCATATGTGACGTGTAAAAGTCAACCAGGGCTCAATCTGAGGCATAGTGTGGCCAGAATCACTCTCAGTGGCTCCCTTTTGTTTAAAATGGAAAACATTTTAAGTACATATGGAAAACTGACCAATGCATTCAGTTTCCATTGAAACATTAGGAGAACTATCCACGAATCATATGTGACATGTACAAAAAAACCTCGCCTCAATATGAGATACGTTGTGGCCAGTACCACTCAATGTGTATGTCTTTTGTTTCAAAAGGACGTCATTTAAATTTAAAAACGTCAACTGGCATACGGAAAACCGACCAAACATATTCAGATTGTGTCGATACTTTAGAACAATGATCCATGTGTCATATGTGACATGTAAGAGTCAACCCCGTCTCAATATGAGGTGTGGTGTGGCCGACACCATTCAAAATGTCTCTCTTTTGTTTTAAATGGATAGGATTATAAGTGAAAAAAATAACTGACAGATGCAAAACTGACCAAATGCATTCGAAATGTGTTGATTATTAGGAAAATGATCCATGGGTAATATTTGATGTGTATGAGTCAACCCCGCCTTAATCTGAGGCACGGTGTGGCTGGAATCACTCTAAGTGTCTCCCGTTTGTTTAAAATGGAAAACATTTTAAGTACATACGGAAAACCAAACAAACGGATTCGGTTTATGTTAAAACATTATTAGAATGACCCATGGGTCATATGTGACATGTACAAATCATCCTTGCCTCAATCTGAGATGTGGTGTGGCCGTCACCACTCAAAGTGTCTGTGTTTTATTTCAAAAGGACTTCATTTTAATTTAAGAACATCAACTGGAAAACAGAAAACCAACCAAACAAATTCAGATTGTGTCGATACTTTATCACAATGATCAATGGGTCGTATGTGAAGTGTATGAGTCAATCCCGCCTCAATCTGAGGCGCGGTGTGGCCGAAACCATTCACAGCGTCTCTCTTTGGTTTAAAATGGACAAGATTATAAGTGAAAGGAACAAATGACATACGCAATACAGACCAAACGCATTGTAAATGTGTTGATAATTTAAGAAAACTATCCATGGGTCATATGTGACGTGTACGAGTCATCATGGGCTCAATATGTGGCAGGGTGTGGCCGGAATCACTCTAAGTGGCTCCCTTTTGTTTAAAATTGACAATTTTTTAAGTACATATAGAAAACCGACCAAACTAATCCGGTTTTCGTTCAAACTTTTTGAGAATGATCCATGGATCATATGTGACGTGTATGAATCAACCCCGTCTCAATATAAGATGTGGTGTGGCCGAAACCACTCAATGTGTCTGTCTTTTGTTTCAAAAGGACGCCATTATAAGTGAAAAACATCAAATGGCATATGGAAAACTAACCAAACGCATTCGAATTGTGTCAATACTTTAGCACAACTATCCATGGGACATATGTGACATGTAAGAGTCAACCCCTCCTCAATATGAGGCGTGGTGTGGCTGAAACTATTCACAATGTCTCTCTTTTATTTTAAATGGACATGATTATAAGTTAAAAGAACAACTGACATATGCAAAATCGAACAAATGCATTCAAAATTTGTTGATGATATAGTAAAACGTTCCATGGGTCATATGTGATGTGTACGAGTCAACCTCGCTGGAATCTGAGGCATGGTGTGCCCGGAATCACTCTAAGTGTCTCCCTTTTGTTTAAAATGGACAACATTTTAAGTACATATGGAAAACCGACCAAATGCATTCGGTTTCCATTGAAACTATAGGAGAACAGTCCATGGGTCATATGTGACATGTAAGAATCAATGACACCTCAATCTGAGATGCGGTGTGGCCACCACCACTGAAAGTGTCTTTTTGTTGATTCAAAAGGATGTCATTCTAATTGAAAAACATCATCTTGCATACAAAAAACTGACCAAACGCATTCGGATTGTGTCGATACTTTAGAACAATGATCCACGGGTCATACATGACGTGTACAATTCAACCACGCCTCAATCCGAGGCACGGTGTGGCTGATACCATTCACAATGTCTCTCTTTTTCTTAAAATGGACAGGATTATAAGTGAAAATAACAACTAACATACGCAAAACTGACCAAACACATTTGAAAAGTGTTTATTCTTAGGAAAACGATCTATCGGTCATATTTGACATGTACGAGTCAACTTGTGCACAATCCAAGGCACGGTGTGGCTGGAATCACTCCTAGTGTCTCCCATTTGTTATAAATGGAAAACATTTTAGGTACATACAGAAAACTGACCAACACATTCGGTTTCAGTTGAAACTTTAGGAGAATGATACATTGGTCATATGTGACGTGTACAAATCAACCCTGCCTCAATCTGAGATGCGGTGTGGCCGGAACCACTCAATGTGTCTGTCTTTTGTTTCCGAAGGACATCATTTTAATTGAAAAACATCAACTGGCATACGAAAAACTGACCAAATGCATTTGGATTGTATTGATTCTTTTGTACAACAATCCATGGGTCATATGTGACGTGTAAGAGTCAACCACTTCTCAATCCAAGGTGCAGTGTGGGCGACACCACTCTAACTGTGTCTCTTTTGTTTAAAATGGACAGGATTATAAGTGAAAATAACAACTAACATACGCAAAACTGACCAAAAACATTCGAATTGTGTTTATTCTTTAGGACAATGATCCATGGGTTGTATGTGATGTTTATGAGTAAACCCCACCTTAATATAAGGCACGGTGTGGCCTGGCTCACTCTATGTGGCTCCATTTTGTTTAAAATGGACAACATTTTAAGTACATATGGAAAACCGACCAAACACATTTGTTTTTTGAAGAAACATTAAGAGAACGATCCATGGGTCATATGTGACATGTACGAATCAACCCCGCCTCAATCTGAGATGTGGTGTGGCCGGCACCACTCAAAGTGTCTGTCTTTTGTTTCAAAAGGATTTTATTTTAAGTGAAAACATCAACTGGCATACGAAAAACTGACCAAATGAATTCAGATTGTGTCGATACTTTAGAACAATGATCAATGGGTCATATGTGATGTTTACGAGTCAACCCCGCCACAATCCGAGGTGCAGTGTGGCCGACACCATTCACAGTGTCTCTCTTTTGTTTAAAATGGATAGGATTATAAGTGAAAAGAACAACTGACATATGGAAAACCGACCAAACGCATTCGAAATGTGTTGATGCTTTAGAAAAACGATACATGGTTCATATGTGACGCGCACGATCCAACCTGGGCACAATCTGAGGCACGATGTGGCCTAAATCACTCCAAGTGGCTCCCTTTTGTTTAAAATAGACAACATTTTAAGTACATACGGAAAACCAAACAAACGCATTTGGTATCCATTGAAACTTTTGGAGAACGATCCATGGGTCATATGTGATGTGTACGAATCAACCCCACCTCAATATGAGATGCGGTGTAGACGACACCACTCAAAGTGTCTATCTTTTGTTTCAAAAGGACGTCATTTTAAGTGAAAAACATCAACTGGCAAACGGAAAACCGACCAAACGCATTCGGATTATGTCGATACTTTATCACAATGAACCATGTATCATATGTGACTTGTACGAGTCAATACTGCCTCAATCTGAGGCATGGTGTGGTGGGATCACTCCTTGTGTATGTATTTTTTATAAAATGGACAGCATTATAAGTGAAAATAACAACTGACATATGGAAAACTGACCAAATGCATTCGAAATGTGTTCATGAATTAGGAAAAAATCCATGGGTAATATGTGATGTGTACGAGTCAACCTCGCCTAATCTGAGGCACGATGTTGCCAAAATTACTCTAAGTGGCTCTTTTTTTTAATGGACAACAATTTAAGTACATACGAAAAACCGACCAAACGGATTCTGATTGTGTTGATACTTTAGAACAATGATCCATGGGTCATATGTGACATGTAAGAGCCAACTCCACCTCAATACGAGGTGTGGGGTGGCCGAAACCATTTATAGTGTCTCTCTTTTGTTTAAAATGGAAATGATTATAAGTGAAAAGATCAAATGGCATACGAAAAGCTGAACAAACGCATTCAAAATGTGTTGATTCTTTAGGAAAATGATCCATGGGTCATATGTGATGTGTACGAGTCAACCTCACCTCAATCTGAGGCACGGTGTGCCTGACACCATTCACAGTGTCTCTCTTTTGTTTAAAATGGACAGGATTATAAGTGAAAAGAACAACTGACATACGAAAAACTAACGAAACATATTCATATTCTATTGTTGCTTTAGGTAAATGATATATGGGTCATATGTGACGTGTACGAGTTAACCTGGGATCAATTTGAGGCACGGTGTGGCAGGGATCACTCTATGTGTCTCCCTTTTGTTTAAAATAGACATCATTTAAAGTACATATGGAAAACCGACCAAATGCATTAGGTTTCCGTTGAATCTTTAGGAGACCGATTCATGGGTCATATTTGACGTGTACGAATCAACGTATCCTAAATCTAAGACGCGGTCGGGCCAAAACCACTCAATGTGTCTGTCTTTTATTTCAGAAGGACATCATTTTAAGTGAAAAACATCTACAGGGATATGGAAAACTGACCAAACACATTCATATTGTGTCGATACTTTAGTAAAATGATGCATGAGTCATATGTGACATGTACAAGTCAACACTGAATCAATACAAGGCTCGGTGTGGCCGAAACCAATCTAACTGTTTCTCTTTTGTTTAAAATGGACAGGAGTATAAGTGAAAAGAACAACTGGTATACAAAAAACTGACCAAACGCATTCATAATCTGTTGATAATTTATCACAACGATCCATGGGTCAAATGTGACCTGTACAAGCCAACCCGGGCTCAATCCGAGTCATGGTGTGGTCGTGATCAGTCTAAGTGTCTCTCTTTTGTTTAAAATGGACAACATTTTAAGAACATATGGAAAACATACCAAACTCATTCGGTTTCTGTTGAAACATTAGGAGAACGATCCATGGGTCAAATGTGATGTGTATGAATCAACCCCGCCTCAAAATGAGACACGGTGTGGCCGACACCACTCAAAGTGTCTATCTTTTGTTTCAAAAGGACATCATTTTAAGTGAAAAACATCAACTGACATACGAAAAACCGAGAAAATGCTTTCAGAATATGTTGATACATTAAGACAATGATCGATCAGTCATTTGTGACGTGTAAAAGTTAACCTTGCCTTAATATGAGAAATGGTGTGGCTGGTATCACTCCAGGTGTATGTATTTTGTTTAAAATTGACATCATATCAGGTAAAAATATATGGTATACAAAAACCCGATCAAATTTTGAATTGAATTCCGGATTCCACATATAATTGTCATCTAAATTTTAAATTCAATTCTAAATGAATTATCTATGTTTATAATTATGTTATGAATTTTATTTTAATTATGGATGTGTATAGTTCCAGGATTCATTATATGTTAAATGTGTATGAATTTGTTCTCTATATGTATCTGTTAGTTGGTTATTGCAGGTAAAATAATTATATATGTATTTGTTAGTTTATTTCAGGTACAATAACTGGAATGAAAATGGGAGGGAATGCACAAAATGAGGCCTACTGTCCAAATTGCACAGTTGTTGTGCAAATTGCAGGATATTGTTCAATTTGCACAGCATAGGCTATGCCAATGGTTTCAAACAGTTGGCATAGAATCTCTGATTCTCTTTTTACCAAAGGTTCATTGAACATTTGGTAGAAAACATTTCCCAACTATTTAGAAATCATTGGGAAAGAGGAAAAACCATGGGATTTCCCAATGGTTAAAGCCAAACCGTTGGGAAAAACTATCCCAACGGTTTGGCGCAACCGTTGGGATAGGTTAGGCTTTACCCACCCTATACCAACAAATCACAGTAAAATGTTGGGAAAAGCTTTCCCACTGGCTTACTTCCTTACGTTTTGCAGAATCGTTGGTATAACATATAACAACGGTTTGCAAAACCGTTGGAATAACATATACCGACGGTTATGCAGCCTTTCCCAATGGTTCAGAACCGTTGGGAAAGACTGTATTTCCAGTAGTATTTCACACAAAAGGAGCTGAATATACCCCAAAAAATATGGTTGGAGCTATTTAAGGATTACAACTGCTCAATTCATTAACACCCTGGGAAAGAAAACAAGGTGTCAGACACATTAAGTCGACAAGACCATGCTAGCTTATCCATGATGAGGATCAAAAAAGATCCAATATTTATGGATTTACAAAGGATGGATCTTGGAATTATATTAGAAGGTAAAAAATCTTATCATTCGCAAATGAATGTTCAACCATCTATACATGTGATGATTAAAGAGGCACAAAAAGAATATGTAGTGTTAAAAAAGAAGGTGTGAAGTGTTACTGAATTAAACTTTGATTGTGATGGGATAATAAGGTTCAGGAATTAAGTTTGTGTTTCTCCCATCCCAGAATTAAAGAAGGAGATGCTGGATGAGGCTCATAGTTCTTCATTCTCTATTCATCCTGGAAGCACGAAGATGTATAGGGACCTAAAAGAGTACTTTTGGTGGGGTGGCATGAGAAGAGATTTTTCTGAGTATGTCTCTCGAGGATTGGTTTGTCAACAATTTAAAGCTGAGAGACAGAAGCCTAAAGGGATTTTACAACCATTACCCATACCCAAATGGAAATGGGAAAACAACACTATAAACATTATCACTGGAGTTCCAAAAACATCCAAAGGCAATAATGGTATCTAGGTCATAGTTGATCGTCTTACGAGGTCGGAACACTTCATTGCTATTAGAGAAGATTTCTATTTGGATTAGCTTTCCATGATATATGTAAAGGAAGTGGTAAGATTTCATGGAGTACCACTTTCCATTATATCTGATCGGGATCCGTGGTTTACCTCGAAGTTCTGGCAAAGTATTCAGCATACTCTAGATACAGAGTTGTGTTTCAACACTTCTTATCATCCTCAGATTGACGATCAGTCTGAGATAACAATTCAAAATCTAGAAGACATGTTGAGATCATTATCTATGGATTTCGAAGATGGTTGGGATTAACACCTACCTTTGGGGGAGTTTTCTTATAATAATATCTTTTACCCCAGTATTCAAATGGATCCTTATGAAACTCTCTATGAAAATAAATGATGAACTCCAACTTTTTGGGAAGAAGATGGGGAAAGAAAGCTTTTAGGACCTGATCTTGTTGATGAGATGGCAGAAAAGGTCTGATCTATTCAACAACACATAAGAGCAGCTCAGAGTCGACAAAAAAGTTATTCCGATAACCGAAAAAAGACCTAGAGTTTCAAGTGGGTGATAGAGTGTTCTTACGAATATCTCCTTGGAAGAGAGTAATGAGATTTGGAATGAAGGGAAAGCTGAGCCCTTGGTATATCAGTCCTTTTGAAATACTGGATCGTGCTGGGAAGGTAGATTACCCATTGGCGCTTCCACCGAATTTCTCTAAAGTTCCCGATGTGTTACATGTATCTCTCCTGAGAAAGTACATACCTGATCCTTCACATGTACTGAGCCCAGAAGTTGTAACGCTGGAGCAAGAACTTTCATACGAAGAACAACCTATAGAGATTCTAGATCATAGAGAAAAAGTTATACGGAACAAGACCACTCACTTGATGAATGTTTTATGGAGGAACCACCAATTAGAAGAACCTACATGGGAGCTTGAGGTTATGATGAGGGAGAGGTATCCTCATATGTTTGTTACGAAGTGATGAATTTCAAGGGCGAAATTCATTTTAAGGGTGGTAGAATGTGACACCCTAATATTTTATGAGAAGAATATATTATTATGTATTTTGTTATACGCAACATCATAGGAATCTTTCACTGCACACAACACTAGCTCGGCTTGTGTTACACGGAATCGCGACCTTCCTCGATAGCTTGTGTATTACACAATACCGAGTTTCACTAAACAACAATATATTATTATAGTATTATAATCTAGCTGTTATGAATAGTATTAACTGGATTTTGAATTTTATAACATTATTATTCATCCTACATATTTTCTAGAACATGGTATGAGAACAAAATAATTTTTCCAGGTAAAATAATTATTTTTAAAAAAAATGTAGTTTTGCCGCCTTTTGATGGTGCACCAACTTTAAATCTAGTTTTTGAAATATTAATAATTTCAATTTGAAAAAATATAATTATTCTTTGAATCAGGATATAAAAATTTAATTTGGATAAATTTTTCCTATTATTCTGATAACTTTCATATTTTAATGAATAGTAAAAACATGCTATTTTTTTAATTAAAAACAAATTTTTTCATCGTAATAATGTATATGGTTTAGTTATAATACGGAATGGTTTTAAAGTACAAATAGAATATATTTTCACCATTAAATAGTATGGATGTCATTAGCATTAATTTTACATTGAATTCATATGTAAAAACATTTCAATCTTTGGCAATGTTTTAACTTTTAAAACCTGTTTACTTAACAACGAGATTAATTTTAAATTGATTACTACAACTTCTTTGTTTGGAATTTTAAAAAATGGATTCCATATTTGGATTCAGTGGGTCCAAATTATGTTAATTGGTTACTTTTATTTTCTTGATATTAAGAATAGTAACTATGATAATCTATATTTACTGTAGTTAAAGGAAAATCAGGTAATTAAGGGTATGTATAAGATTATAAAATTACCCTAAAACCAGCCAAAATTCTATTGTATGACTAAAAGTCGACTCTTATCACCTAAGGGTCGGAATAAATTTCTTTTTATGGACTTTTTTCCACTAAAATAGTTTCATTATTATTAAAACCAAAGAAAGTGACAACATGTCACTCTCTTAAATATTATAAGTACAATAATTTTAATTTAGTGATAAAATTCATGAAACTTCGAACATGAATAGTCTCCCAAAAGATAGTAAAATTATCTACATCATATGAATTTATTTATAATTTTTAGGTATTAAATAATTATAATTAATTATAACATAATAGTGATGTTGAAATTATTTTATTGATTGAATTATCAAATAAATGATTTTAAAAGTATTAAAATAAATATTATATGAACTATTTAATGTGCTACACTAATATTCTAGACATATAAGACATGTTATGGATCTATTAAATCTTTTATTTAAAACATATTTTCGGTGTATAGTTTATTTAAATTCAAATAAATGAATAGTGTCAAAATTGACACTATTGTTATTTTATAAAAATTAAATATTATAAAATCAATTAAGTATCACAAAAATATTTCAAAATTATAAATTAAACATTATATGGTCTAAAATGTAATATAGTATAAAATAATGGACAATTCACAACATATAACTAATTATTTATAATGAATTAATATTTAGAATATTATTACCACAAATACAATTAAATAGATTATATAAGGATAAATCATTTTGGTAATGATTAAAATAAATTCCAAAGTTGTCAAAATTTTATTGGTTGATTATATTACAACCCTATTTCATCTAGGATTCGAATTTGAGTAATTTTTGGAGGTTTTTAAGTGGGGTTTAAATTTATTATAAATTAATATTTCTTATAATTCCAAAGGTGCCCCTCTCCTCCCTTATAAAAGGGCACATCCTCCCTCTCCTCCTCACACCATTTTGAGCCTTAAAGCTCGACCACCCCTTCCAATTTGACTTCTCCACTTCCTTAGAAACATCATATAGGTCCCTTTATTCTTCAAAGTCCAATTTTTGTGCCCTAAGAGAATGTATCAAAGAGGCGTGTTGAAGAAGATGTAATATCTATTACTGATTCTTTCAAATGTGTTTATTCTTATACTTCTTATTCATTAGTTGTTTCATTATGAAGTAATAACATCAGTATCACACATATACTAATATGTTATTATAAATATAAAATAACCCTATTTCACCTTCTATCTATCCTATGGAAAACGAAATCACCGCGTGTGCGTACGTACGGAATACCGTCTCCATGCCGTGGTGTAATCTGTTTTCCACCACCACCTTAATTGGATGGGTATAATTGTGTAATTAATAAGTATATATTATTATTGTAAAGTGATATTGATTCTGAAATAGTATACATACACTTCACTATAATTCCACGATCATGGGAACGATATCATCACTCATGCGTACATACGGCCTGCCGTCTCCATGATGTGATGCGACTTATTCTACATGATCATTATTTAATAATGATTATATAAATGAATTGTAAGAGTAAATATGATATATATTACAATAATAACATTATGGAAATTAGGTATCTATAACCTAAAAATAATAAAAAGAATTTATTCGACGAAACACGAATAAGAACATAAAGCAATAAACATCTGAATAACAAGTAGCAATGAAATATTACAAAACTAAAGCTATGAATATGACAATATATGATATCATAACAATGAGTACGATTATGGAATAAGTAAATGACATTATTTAAATCATTATATAGGAGGTTCGGACACGTACAAAGCATATCTGGTCTAAGGTAAGGGAAAATCTCACAATCTCATTTTTATCCGAGATTGTTTATACATCAGAAATTACTGGGGCATATTTATCATCCACATCCATGTTTCCTTAATAATTAATATTATTTCCATCCACCTATAATTGTTTAAATCCAATTTTACCCATTGGTGAGTTTTTAGTAAAATATATGAAATGAATCTTTTGTCATTTTTAGTACGATATACTTTTTGACTTTTCCTGCCAAAGTACGAGAAGTATGTTTTTTTAACTTATAAGGAATGAATGGATTTTTTATGATTTCATAGAACATTATTTCCATGAATATTACATTACATGTTTTCAGGTTTATTTTTAATGAACTTATTTTTGTTTAAAATTTAATGACATGTTAAGAAATGAAAAATGTTTTTGATGTAGAAAGGATATTTTCCTCAAGAATGGAGTTCAAGTGTTTTATCAATATAATTTTCCATCTAAGATAATATAGGGTTATATTTCTATCCCTATTTTTACATTGATTTGATTACTTTGTAATGGAATATATTTTATGATATCCTTTTATCTTATATGGACTATGTTATGAAGGCATGATATTTAAGAATTCCATTTTTATTACATGGGTTATGCTATGATGTATGGTTTGTGATCTTGTGGAACACATAATAATGGTATAATTATGAGATGGGTGGGACCTATATCTCCCTTTAATTCATTGGGTAAAGATTTATATCTCATGAGATAGACATGGCTGGAATGGCAGGTTAATCTGGTTCATTGAAACATGACTGAAATGAGGAGTGAACTTGGTTCAGAAATGGACTTTGTCCGCTATGATTATCTTGGAAATGAGTCTTGACTACAAAGATATGATTCTATATGATTGTGTGTGTATGCCACAAAGTTTCATGTTTTATTTTAGGATTCTTGGGATTACATTTCACTACTATGATTTATCCCATGTTATGATATTATGATCTCTTTTGCAGGATAATATTTTTGGAATTCTATGTTCTTATGAATATGATATTTTCTTTTTTTACCCTTACTAAGTATTTGAGCTCACCCTTTTGTATGTTTTCTTTTCACCAGGTCAGGAAGAAGGGTATTAAGTATAATATGAAAAATGGGACTCTAAATATGATAAAATAAATGTAAGATAATGTTGATGGTTTATGAACCATTTGTTTATGTTCCCAAGTTTCTAAAGACACTATACCTATACGGTCCTACCATGGTTTTGTTATATGATGTAATAACTATGCTTAAATTCTGAAGTAATAACAATGTATGTAGAGTATGGGTCATTATATGTGATATCCATATTATCCTAATGAATTAAAAGGCTATATAATTCCACCCCCACCCATCATATAATTAAAATAAAAAATGTGTTCTATATGATCATTTAGAATTAATGAAATAATAAACCATGGAAAGGAAACTAGTTTCACCAAAAAAATCATTTTTTTATCATGGTATAACCCATGGAAATGAAATTGGGTTTTTATAAGGTATTAATTATAACATAATTAAGCAATGATAAATAAATAAATTTCATTGGTTAATCCATAAATCCTCATCGTATGTCAAACAAAAAAAATGAAAGGTCATGGTATTATTGGATCATATTCAATGAAAAGCTTATGTAACATTATATGATATTATCATAGATTACTAAGTCCATTAAAAGTCAACATAAAATTTACAATAGGAAATTAAACTTCCAAATTTGAAATCACTAATTGTAAATATTATGAATTCCCATATATTAAGAAATTGTTTTCTATGAAAATAACAAGAGAAAAATTTAAAGTTAGGTCTAATTAAATAATTGTTAATAATGGTGTGAAATTCTGTTCATGCCTGGTTTCAAAAAACAAAAACCCCTTTAGAATTTTTGGCAAAATTTTGAAAGTTAAATGTTATAAGAAAGACAATAATATTCAATTTAAACCTTTTTTATGAAGTAAAACATTGGTGAAAATGAAATTAAAAAATCATATTACGTTAGAAAAACCATTATTGAAAATATTGTGTTTTTAAAAATGTAAATCGAAGAAAAAACAATATCTACTAAAGAGGGAAATAATGTCAATTTTCCTTAAAAAATTATTTATGTCTCTTGAGTTATTATATAGTGGAAAATGAATTGAAAATTTATCTCTCAATAAATCTAAAGGATAAGAAATTTCATTGTATTATTGAGAGATATGTCATAAAATTTCTTTATCACAAAAATTATCATTATAAATGACGATAAAAAGTGTTATTGTCAAAAAAATCATGTAACATCCTCAACCAAGTGTCCACAATTTCTGACCTTGATCTGGGACTCTGTAAGAAATTAGGTTAACCAACCTATACACTAAAGACTATCGAATGATAGTGAGGGTATAATAGAAAATGGTGGGAAACTATACTCCCTTTTTAGTGTAAGTAATATTATGTAAAATGTGTATTAATGTAAAATGTAAAAAAATGATATTATATAACAAATCCATTTCCAGAATACTGGGTAGAAGCCCCAAATCCAACATTAAATATGGTATATCATTTCATATAGTGCCAAGTGTGAGAAAACCCAAAGTAATGAAAAGTTGAATAATCTCATAAACGGGTCTTGACTCAATGTTTAGATCCCTCATCAACATGCATCTCAATCCAAGACCAACTATAATGTATAGAGATCTTTCCATTTTCATGACCTATAATAATGAAGTCTACTAATGTTCCGAAATGCGAGAAGAGAAAAGTGTGAGTATAACATATTAGGACTCTATCAATGGTGTTTAAAAAATATCATGTCTAAATAAAATTTTTTATGAAGGTGAGTAATTAAAAACAAGATACAAAATGGCAAACCATATTCTATTAGAAAACAAGTTTTAGTTTATCCACATTCATAATTTTTCTCATGGATTTTTCATTTTCACCAATTATACATAGACCTATTTTTTTCAAATAAACTATGAATATCAGGGAGAATCATGTTCTCTACTTCACTAGTGAAAAAATAACACACAAAAATATATAACACATACCTAATAGCCCCATTATGGGTAGTAGAATTGCATGATATAGTTAGGGGAATGGACCCTCAATCTGACTTCTTAAACCATGAATTATATGGGTGGTGTTTAGACAATTAGTCTAAAACAACCCATGGGTGTATATCCCCATGTCTAGTAACCCATATTCCAACAAGCCATGTGAACACATTAAGTTAAAAAATCAAAACATGTAGGATGTAAAAAACATCACACATTGTACAAATTTACCATTTACAATTCATATTTTATTAAAATCATATTCCATATTCATTAATTATACCATTAACACAGTTAACATTTATAATTATTGAATCCATATAGATATACCATTTATTTACCTTATCCCATTATCAAAAATACCATTTAGACATTAAACATTTTGAACATTTACATTATAAAAATTCCCCCTTGTGTTATATGATCAACCAATCACAATTAACATCAATTCATTTCCCAATCCATATTAACAAGCCAAAGACAACTCCCATTTGGTATCCTATCGTAATCAAGTGTTAACATGCTAAAAAATACCATTAAATGTTCCTTTTCACAAACCATTTAATTTTAACTTTAGTAACCCAATATCATGTTCACCAATGAATCACACCACATGGGTGGCCTATTCCCTAATCTAGCCAACCTCTACACATCCCAATGGGATCATGGGGGGTTTAATTCATCCTATAACCTAAAAAATTATCAATTATCACTCTAAACATAATATGATCAATTATAAGGTTCTATATCAAATAAAAATACACATTAACAAAAAATAAATAATATGGGATACAAGATGTGGACAACATACCACGATTACAAAGATGATCTCTCACATAACCATAGACTATGATTTATAAATAAGACACAATGAAAACCCAATCTTATAAACCAATGGAAGTAGAATGTATTTGATAATCATAAGAAGATGAACATTTACAGAATCCCTAATCCCTAAAAATGAATAAATTGTAGTTTTATACTCACCCTGTATATAATATTATCACCCGAAAAATGCTCCAAACAACTTAGAAATGAGGAATATTGATCATTGGTAAATTTTGAAGGAAGACCACATAACCCTTTACTATTGTTGGAAGATAGGGAAATAAAATTGGGTCATAAAATTTCATACTATGTTGGTGGGATGATAAATTTAACATTTTATAATGAAATGAATGGTTTGGCCCCATGTATGGCATGAATGTGTGATGAATGTGTGCCAATCACTTTTCGAGAGAGGTTTAGCACACATGTCTTCTTGGGGAGCCACGCTGTTTGAAAAAATATTTGATAACTATTTGGGATGGCCCTATCCAAGCTAAAATCATTCCACCTTTCACCTTGAATAGTTTTTCTAACTGTACACCACTACCCCAAAAAAGCATGATTAGGGATCAAGGATACTACTAACCATGTTCCAGTTTTGTATCATGCACTAGATGGCCCCATTTTCTCTTGTTTAATGTATTGTACCCCTATAACACCCTTAAGAATCATCCCAATCTTAGGTAAAATTTTATAAACCAAATTAATTGGATTTAAACCTAAACATAATCATGAATTTAACTCATAATAATTTTAACTTCTTAAAACATCCCCTCATTTTAATGGATCATCCCTAAGATGAACTCTTAAGCATCACTATGATTATATGGTAAAATTATTGAGAAAATTGAGACACCCCCTCCCCCCACACATATATATGTATATATGTATATATATCCTATGTAACTTCATTTAAAAAACAAGGATTCTCTAATACTCAAATAAATGGTAAATTCATTACCCACTAGGCATTCTCTCTACGATCCACAATATGAACTAGATGAATTTCAAAGGAAGTATCAACCTCAATCCCAAAATCACCAATATCTATTAGATGGGAATGGTTGGGGTAATACTAATGATTATATGAAAGATGAAAAACATTGTGCATATGACTATACCACTCTGGAAGACCCTATCAGTATTCCATCAGTCTGATCCACTCAACCATCTCAAATGAACCCATGTAACTGGGTTCCAATGTTCTTTGTTATGGAATAATAGGTTGAACCAACATTAAAGAAATCGAAGAAACACATGATCAACCACTATAAATTCATGAGGTTGATGATTTCGATCAATATATGAATTCTACCCACATTGAGATTTAGTAATTGATTTAAGAATCAATAGAACTTGTTCTGATGTCTACTTCACGAGACTGGGATGAAAAATATCTGATTCCCCATCATCTTCCAAATATAAAGGATATCTTCACGACCAATGGTAGAGAATTTCATATCATTCTATCTGAATTTTCACTTGGTAACTATTATTTAGGATAATTATAGAAGTTACAATTTCTTCACCAAATATCCAATAAAATCTAGGACATACATGCCCAACATGTCCTCTATCACCTGAATTGTATGCTCTGAATACCCATAATTATGTGTCTAAAAATACATAATCAAAGAACAATTGTGTACAAAGTGACTTTTTTAACCCCTAATATAATCATGAAGTCAGACATGGATCACGATTCAAAACTATAGTCTTTTTCACCATTTTTAACTTCATTATCTTCCAAATATAAGAAATGTAAAAATGGTCAACAATTAAAATCTCATATTTATTAGAAATGTGAAACCTTAGTCAAATTTTCCATAACTACCCATATAACATCATTCCATGGATCAATCCACAAGATTGATACCATAAAATCCATCATGGCATCATCTCACTTCCATTCTGGAGTGGGAAACGACTTTCCCAAACCACCATATAACTTATTCATTGACTTCACCTACAAAAAGGTGGAGCAGTAAATCCAAAAAAACAACTTCCATTTCCATAATCATCCACAATACTATCTATGAATATAATGATATATCTTGGTTGAAGTAGGATGAACTTCTCGTCTTGAGGCATGAAACTCACACATCATATCTTCCTACATATAAGTAAGCACAAAAACATGAACGCATACATAAACATTATCATCCTCATTAATAGAACAAATATAAGGTGACTCCAATCCTTTAATACACCCCCTTAAGAACAAAATATATAAATCCTCACACTACCTCCCCTTGATCTGGTTCAAAATAATTGAATCAACTTCCGAGGAGACAATGGTCATCTAACCTTGTCGAACCTGAACATCTAGATGCATATCAGAAAAAAATTCCATCACCCTACACTAAGAACTAGATTCATAACCCACATTATCTTGAGTCTTCCAACCCAATTAATTTGCAACACTATTTCACTTTCCTTGTGTGTAGTCCATTTTAAAATCATTTACTTCATGTAATATATCAGTATTCACTTCTGCTGATTAAATTTGTTCTAGAAGAAGATGTAATAATGGTTTTTATGATTAGAATCCACAATGATTCATTTTCAAAAAAATATATTCCACCATTATTTTAAAGAATAAACCACCACATCCATTATAGGATCATGCTTATGGTGTTGTTTTTGATGAGGCCTCAACTTTTGTGACCCATACCCCCATCCCAATAATCCTTCATCCACACTATCCTAAGACCAACACTTAATGCATCAAAACACAAGGTATACTCTTAAATCATCTCGAGTATGATCAATATCGTTGTGGTAGTCACCTAATTATTAAAATCATAGAAATCATCTTCACAGGCCCCATACCATTAAAAATTCATTCCCCTCTAGGTCATGTCTGAAATTGGTGCTTCTAAATGGAAAAAATCATTGATGAACATTTCATAATAGCCAACCAAAACCAAAAATCATTTGATATTAAAAAATTCATGGGCTTATCCAAAGATTCAACTTCTTGAAATTTAGATTGGTCCATTAACATCCCAACATCAGAGATAATGTGGCCTAGGAATTGAACCCTCGAAATTGAAAAATTATATTATTTATCTTATCGTGTAAACTGTTCTTTATTAGTGTACTCGATGAAATTTCTTGATTTTTGGAATGATCATAATGTTTTTTAATGTACACCAATAATTCATACACAAAAATTACTAAAACTTATCATGATATGGGAGAATTATTTGGTAAATTAGTTCCCAAATAACTGCTAGTACATTGGTTAACCACAAAGGCATCATAAAAAACACATATAACCCATACATTATTTGGAAGATAGTCTGAAATAAATCATATGGTTTTAACCTTAGACGGTGATACCCTAATCTCAAACAAATTTTAGAGAACAAAGAAGAACATATCAACTAGTAAAAAATATCATTGATTCATGAGATGGATATTATTTCTTGAAATTCATCTAGTTATACATTCGATAATCGACACATAACTCAAATTTATCTTCATATTTTTTAGGAAAAAACTGGATTTCCCCAAAGTGAGAAATTCAATGGAATAGACCCTTAAAACACCAATAACATCGACTAATGTTTAAGTCCCTTGAGGTCTTCTGGTTCATATATATTTGGAAAAATAGAAATAGTTTCTACACCAAGAAGCACCTCAATCACAATCTCAACATATCACTTGGGAAGTATCCCTATGGTTTCATTATGAAACACATTTTCAAACTCATCCACCATAAGAGGAAAGATAAGATTATTTACTGCCCCATCATCAAAAAAATTAAATTCCACTTGGGTTAAGAGCCCAACAACCACTAATGAAGGGTCCCTTCACCTCCTTCATGTTTACCCCATTCTTCATGGTGAACATAAATATCACTATCAAGTGAAGTTAATGTTACCCTACAATGATAACAGTCTATATGGTCCTAGTATAATACTAGTAAATCCATCCGAAATATTATGTCGGAAGCTGATATCATGAGACCAAAAATTTTCCCAAGGTAAATGTTACCCACCAACCTCAATAGAACACTCCACAAACTATAGAATATTTTATGCTTGTACAACTAATTATTTATCAATCTACAAAATCTGACACATATTCCCCACTGTTGTAACCAACACATTCGTCAAAATGAGAACCTATAAAACAGTATGAGGCCCCCGTATGAAATTTAAAATTAGAATGTATGAAATCTAAAATAATTGTAACTAAAAATATCGATGTTATGGCCTGTGTATCTAATGATTCTGGATAAATTCTATGAATCAAACCATCCCCTTTACCCTCATCTCCGTTTTGAGTCACTGGTGTTGCACAATCCTACTGATAAGGTCACCCTTTCCCTTATGTGCCACATCTTCCACTCCATTTAGTACGGCCTGTAGATCTAGAGTTTCTTGTATGGTAAGGGTATCTAACCCCATAACGAAAAACTACATCAGCCTAGATTATCCACAACTAGAAATATATAAAGAATTACATCTAGACCGGTCCATTAGTCATATCTATCTACAAGATTTTCACTCAACTGGTGGTTAGGGAGACTATCCAAACATGTGTCCCACACAACAACAGTTATAATAAAATGTATGAACACCACCCTGGGAGGTCAAACATCTTCCATGTGTGCACTGTCTACCAATTCCTTGGTGAGAACTCTTAAAATTATTCTTCCTACTATCAAATGCCACACCACTATGTCAACCAATTAGATCCACATGTCAACCACTACAATGCCCATTGATATTCTTTTCTAAAATAAGGACCTTATCCACCACTTAATATAACTTCTTTAAACGTAGGATATTCTCTTTGGAATAGATATCATATCTATTTTCATAAATAAATCATCACATCATAGCTTCATTATCCCCTTATTATGATTGAATAATTACTTTCGTGATAGTTAAGTGTACAAGATAATAAACCATATTCATAGGCCCCTCATTCAATATTATAAACTTCATAGGCTTCTCTTTCCCCAAGTTCCCCAGATATAAATGTTCAAGATAAATTTCCTGAAAATCATCCACAATATACCATATTCCTGATCAGTCTGAACTTGAGTATCCCAACAAAACATCATCGATCCTCACAATATATGAACTTCTATGTTGAAAATCATTTTAGGAGGAATATCAAAGTGATCTTGATATTATGGATGGAATCTATCTATATCATGTCTAACTCTGCACCACCATCTTAAGAAAACTTCAAAGGCCACTATATGTAAAACTCTATTTTTGAATCAAACATAAAGGAAAGAACTCCTCGGGTCTCATTCCATCATCATCGTTAAATAAGAAATGTTCTCATGGAACTCTTACTCTTCTTTATTACCCTAGATTATTGGGGTATCCTACTCCTCTAGTGGATGATTTGTCTTAGTGATACCATTATGTATCCCAATAAAAACACTTTATCATGGTGGAATATCTATATGAATGTAAACATGCATATCAAACACATAACATAAGGTTTTCATATATTCCTTAAAAAAAGACTCTATAAGATCCATAAACAACCTATTTAACAAACACTATCCAAATGATGATATTCAAATATCTATAAGTATTATAAGCCATTTGTACCATGGGTCATGGTCAATATAAGGTAATCTATATTACATAGTAACTTGTTTTTTTATTAAACACCATTTTAATGGATTCTACCTTTAAAACGTAAATCCTCCCCTTTTAGACAGCTTTTATTCTTGACAAATCATCTCTCCCAAATTGATATCCATTTATGTCTCATTATTAAGCCTCATTCATTAACCCTTTATTTATGTTCTTTCAATAATCCCACTTGTATCATCTTTATTAGACACCACTACTTTCAAATTTCAGAGAAAATAAAATACATTATGTACTTCACATTCCACAGGCCATTCCCATGTCTTTATGAAATGATGAATGTCACACATAACACTAGGATCCTACGATGGTGATTGTATAAAAACCGTCATTCTATTTTTTAAATGGGAAAAATATCACAAAATAGTCACACTACACAACAATTGTATCACCAAAAGTGAAATATCATCCAATTATAATAACAAACATCATGGAAAACAATCCCACCCAATGTAATTGGGTTTTCCCCATACATGGGTTCGATACTCCCATAAACGTGATAATTACCAAGGATCGACACAAACTAGTGACCCATGTACTGCTACCAAAAAGTAAGAAGACAAAAAAAATATATTCTGATAACACTTTGTAACATACATGAATCGATTGCCACTATATTCGGTGCCCCATGCCGGGTCTCCACATAACATGAGGCATGGATCCCCATATTCCAGAGGAATCAAGTGGTATAGATTGTCTAATAAAACACATGGGGAAACAATAAAATCTTTAATAGAGTTAGTCATATAAGATAAAAAATGAAATAAAGAAACATGTAAATAATAAAATTACATCTGAAATCTATTTTCCAAATACTAGTTACAATCCCACCATTATGTATTAAATATTATTGTTCATTTAATACAATACCATGTTTAAAGAAGCCAATAATATAGAAAATATAACAAATCCTATAAATGTTCCTAAACCTATGTTTTCACCCATCATTAATACACATCTGAATCCATAATCAACCATCTAGCGGAGTAATCTTAAACATTCCCAAACCTACAACCATGAATTCTTCTCAGGTACCCCATGGTGGCCTGGGAATGGTGTGAGTAAATAATTGTTGGCCACTATAAATAGTGTATAAAAATATACAATTTAAATATATAGTTTACGAAGGTAAATAATTAATAATATGATATTAAAAGATAAACTGAGTTTCATTTATTTAAAAGTATCAGTTTTTCCACATTGATCCTTTTTTCAACAGGTTAGGCATTTTTTATCAATTACACATCAAACTATTAAATTCATATAAATTATGCACAAGTGTGATAATTGTGTTCTCTATATCAATATAGAAAACATTACAATTCAAATACTTAAATCTTAACTCAAAAAACCATACAAGTTATTCATATTCCATGCATTCGTTAGGGGAATTAAGCCACATTCTGACTCCCTATCCCATGAATTATAGATCTGGGGTTTAGAGCATCACTCTAACATAATGTGTGGGTGTTGATCCTCATGTAAAATACCCCAATACCACCATTCCATGTGAATAAAAATCTTTAACCAATCCACATATATACCATGTATAACACATTACTCATTAAACACATTTACCATTTACTATCCATAGTTAATTAAACACATATACCATCATCATTCCTTGTCAAATTAATATATTTACAATTTTAAATTCATAACTTCATAAACAAATATTTTTTATGTTCCTTATAGAATTATCACACATATCATTTAAGCATAACCAATTTAACACATTTACAAAATATTAAATACTCCCTTATACAATAAGACAACCCAAACACAATTAACTTCCATTAATTTCATAAACCATATTAATAATCAAAATAGAAAACTAATTTGGTTGCCTATTATAAACCTATGTTAACATAAAAAACATAAATATTATATTTTATATCTCATAAATATTCACATTTCTTCTTATTTAACCCTTTATCATGTTCACAAATGTGGCACACCCCATGGGTGGCCTTTATCCTTGTCTATTTAACCTCGATGCATATAATAGGGAACACGAGGTGTTTAATTCATAATTTAACCAACCAATTTATCAATTATTATAAATAAAATAAAAATTCATAAAAATAAGGTTCCATATAACAACCAAAAACACATAAACAAAACATCAAGACTATGAAATATAACTTTGAGAGAAAATACCTTGATTCTGAAGTTGATCACTCAGTAATCCATTGATTTTTCTTTGGAAACAAACAATTTTTATTTAACCAACATATAAATCTAAACAAAATATGTTTATGAGGCTTCATAAATATTTTAATGAATATAAAGTCTATAAAATAGATAAAAGTACAAATTAGAGTGTTAGAATCACACATATATTCGATCTGCAACCAATGATTCTCCAAACGACATAGAAATGAGGGAGATATTCCTTTGGGATGTTTGGGAGGGTTAGATCACAACTGACGGATAATGTAACAATATAGGAGAATAAATTTGGGTGAGGAATCTTAAATCCTAGTAGGGGGACATGGTAAATTCTCCATTTTTTATCGAGGCTCATGGGTTGGTTTCATTGTTGACCTAATCATGCACCACCCTCTATCCAAGAGGGGGCCAGGTTACACTGCATCGTATGGATACCAGATGTTTTAAAAATCCAGGAAATAATAGTGTGGTAATGGTGCATGATGGACCTTTCTAGACATGCATGGTCCCACCACCACCAATTCATTGTTTTTTCAACCATGCAACACTTCCACATGCAAACATGGTTAGGGCACGTGGTTACTATTAACCGTGCACCAAATGGTGAATATGAACATGATGGATTCATTTTAAGTTATTTTATATACAATATCTTTAAAACACACATAATCATACTCATAAACTATTATACATTTTCATTAACCAACATAAAAAATTTAAACCAAAATTGTAACAAGAGCGTACCTCTAAATAATTTTAGGATCATATAAATCTCTTAACATGGATTTAACTTATTTCAATTTCTCATTGACCTCATATATAAAAAATATATAAATATAATATATTTATTTTCATACATATATTTTTGAAAATTATTCACTTAAAATATTTCGACACCAATTAATTAATAATTTACTATTAAAATAATCATTTCTGGCGTTCAAAATTTATTTTTAAATTAGAATATCGGTTTTTGTAGTTCTAGTTTGATCTTTTGTGTATTATATAAAAAATCTTAATAATGTTATATATATAGTTATATGTAAAGGATGGATTTTGAAACATGAATTAAAATATTTATGGATATGGAAAGCCATATGTATTAAAGGATGTTGTTCTGAATTTTCAATGATTATATCAAAATATAGTAAAATAATAATTAAGCTATAAATAATCATTATAATTTGCAATATATCACATATATTTATAAAATAAATACCTATTACTCTCCATGTAATGAGGAAATTAAAAATGATTCATATTTCTTCATGGCGGCATTAGTCCACACTTACATTTGTGCAATGTTGTAGTTTTACAATATGTTGAAAATGAATAAGGTAGATATTGTATTTTAAATAAAGGATCATAAATATTTCATAAATATTATTTTTAAAAATTAAATCCATGTGAATAATCATCCTTGAAATATGGTGGTGTAAAATGAATATCATCACTACGAGAGGTGGTAGATCGCATGTACACACTAGCAATAATTTTCTTCCATTAGATATAATAGAGGTGGATATTTTGTTGATACATATTATTAAAAAGACTTAAATATTTTAAGTACAGTGAATTTATAATTTTATAATGAATAAAATCAATTTCTAGGAGTTATATGAGGAAATAAATTGAATGTTTTCAGGTTGGATGATTACCTATCCTTAGCCTCCATTAGATCCTTTCATAAAGACCATTGGAATTTTATTTTAGGAATAATATCATAATTATTTAATGGATTTGTAAGTTGAGAATATATTTTTTATCTTTATTTATAGATATAATGATCAATGTGATATAAATATAAAAAATGGATGCTTGTTCTTCTTTAAGTGGGAGAGTAGAAGCACATGTATTTTATTAAAATATTAAAATATAATAGTCATTTAGAATAAATATTCTTACGAATGGATATATATTATAATTTGGGATAATATGAGTTCAATATATGTCCATCAATAGGATTTATAAATTTTTTTTTGGAAAATATTACCTTTCTCTGGGAATAACCCCCCCCCCCCCACCACCACCACAGTCAGTAAACACATTTTAACCATAACCATAGTGAAATATTATTAATATTTTTACTATTCATTATGAAAAAAGTGGCCTTATTAAAAAATTTGGATATAATGACTAAAAATAATGAATTCATTTTATCAAAATCAATCACTAATATTTTTCTAAATTAATATTAAAATAAACTCACAAAACATGAAGAAAAAATAGTTTTTTAAGATTTATTTCAAATTTATACATTCTTTTTACACAAATAATAAAATAAAATTAATTAAAATGAAAATAATAATATTATATACAATTTATATAAGCTAATGTTACATTAGAAACCATTTTCAACAAAATGGAACTTTTTTAAAGAATTACAAAAATATTGTTTTCAATATGATTTGTTATTTTTCATTATTCCTCAAAAAATAAATTATTTAAACAAATTTAAAAAAGATTACAAAATCATTTTGACATTTTTTTTAAAAAATTATGTTTTTTTATTCAAATCCATATTCTAAAAGTATAATTAAATAAATATATTATATTTACAAAAAAATAATTAAAACTCATTTTTTGGGGAAAATAAATCATTTTTTTAAAAAAATTTGGACTAGTAAAAATTGAGTACTTATTTAGAAATATATTTTTTTCATAAAAATTTATAAATATATTTAAAATTTCTTTATTAATATTCATAATAAAATTTTAATTGGTATATTATAGCAGTATACAATATTACATTTCATTTTGACTCAATGATGCATGTATCATAAAATGTTGAATAAATTAAATTTATTTAAAAAATATATATAATAAAATATTAGGATGTTCTAATGGGACTTTATTAAGATTAAGATGATGGTCTTGGATGTGAATCTTGACATAGAATTTTTTTATTCTTATATATGTGCCACACTTTTATTCCATATTCCTATGCATTTTTTATGCTTTCATATCTCATGACTATTAACTCATGTCATCACACACATCTTACTCAGGACTTATATTATTATAAAAACATAATTCCATGAATAATTTATATTATATAATATTTATTTCTTATTATAATCTTATTTTTTGACCATGCACTTGGATATGTTCTTGTACCCATAGACTCATCTTATACACGCATATGATCTTTGATTATTGAATCCTATGTTTTCCATTACTATATATATAATTCCAACTTTTAAAATGTGTTCTTTAACGAATTTAAAAAGAATAATATAAAATTTGATGTGTCAATAAGGTTATCAAGTGATAATACTATTTTCTAGAGATGTTAAACATATTGAAAAATAAAATTTTAAGATATCTATTCCCCAAAGACACTAAATATTTAGGTTATGTGGTGTTATTTGTTATTATATGTAATGAATAATCATGTGAAATGAGGTATAATATATATATTTTTAACTCTAGTCAAATTAGATAGTATAAATGTGTGGTTCAACTATTTTCTGTGGTAATGACTCGAAAATGATAGTAGTAACCCAAATTATTGGTCTACATAAAAGAAAAAAATTTCAAAAATTAGTGTAAATTATAGAGTTTATGGATTCTTATTAATGATGTTTTATATGAATACAAACAAGTGGATATAGGCTCAAGATCAAATGAAACTGAGGGTAATAACAAAGAAAATTGTTGGTTTGGAATTGACTTGATCCTCACTGGGCTCAAAAATAAAATACCTTGATATGTCAAAATATATTTCAATTTAAATAAATTATAATGTCTTCGATGATTTTGTTAACACAAAACATAAATCTTAAAAATAACCTTGATATATTTTTGCATACTCATATAACTTATGCATATGAATATTGTTAACCAGATTATGAAATATACAAAATATAGTTTACTAAATTAAAATTCTATAATGAATTAAATATATAAATGTACTCAATTTTTAGTAATGTCATTTTTTGTTTGAAAACTTTATTTTCTTCAAACAAAATTATTTAACATTGTCTATATTATTATAAATAATTTACACCATATTTATAAATTATATTTCACATAATTTATAAAATTTATGAAATTATAACTTCAAAATTATTTTTGGGTGAAATTTTTGGATTTTTCTAAAAACATTATTATTTCACTGATTATTGAAAAAAAATATATTTTTCATCTATTTTAATGGAAATTTTTAATTAATAATTGAATTTATTATAAGTGTAAAATAAATATCATTTAATTTTATATAATATAATTAATTTCATTACAATCTTCATTAAAAAATGATTTTTATATAAGTTAATTTTTGGACTTGAAAAAGGGTTTTCACTAAAAACTGATCACATGTGTGCAATGTGTTTTAATTTTAAATAATTAAATACAACACTAAAAAATAACATTAGTAATGAATTTTTTTTAATTCTTATCTAATAATATTAAATTTAATTCATTTTATTGTTTTTACTAGGTATGGAATTTGAGAAAATCATGTTTTATGCTTAAAAAAATTATTTTTTAAATGTTTTACATTGCATTTTTCCTATTTAAATTAAAATAGGCTTATAAACCAACCAGAAACTAAACCTTGAAAAATTTATTTTATATCTATATTTATTAGGATAATTTCTTTTAAATATTTCTAGTTTATATTTGTATATTTTGAAAACCAACCTTGATAATGTTTTGTCACATTAGTAAGGGTAAAATGGGTAATAAAGGGTTAAAACATTATGATAAGGCATTAAAATTAAAAAAACTGAAATTTATCATATTTTATGTGTGTATTCCTTCCATAACAATCCATGATTCAAAAATATTTTATCTTTGTGACGATTTTCATTGATTATAACACATATATTAATTTAAAAAAACGATATAAACAATAACTCACCAACCTATATTTTGTATGACAATGTAAATTTCATAAGAATAAAAATAACATACTTATAAATGTTAATTTTTATTTAAAATATTATTTATTCATTTTTATCATAGTAAATTATTTTTATATTTTAGTAGTGGAATTATTCTCATAAATTCTCATGCACCACCAGTTCTCTATTTATTCAAATAATTGAAAAATTAAATTAATTTTGTTCAAAATAATAAATCTATAAAAATTATATATAAATAATTTATTAATATGTTTTTTATATATAAATTAATCATTAATTATGCATGATTTTCATATATTAAAAATCCATAAGTAACCTAATGACATTAATGTCAAAGTAAATGAATAGTTTCAAAACAGAAATAATGATATTATATAAAAATTTCAATTTTATTAAATAATTTAAAAATATAGAAGATAATAAAAGTTGAAATTAATGATGATAAAATCATTAAAATTACATCCCTTCAAATTTACAATCCATTTGATACATTAAAATTAAAATGATAACGTTTTAATATTAATTTGTTTTCCACAATTTGGGTTTATATTAGTTAATGGAGTGGATAAACCAAAATATATGGTTTGAAATGAAATAAAAACAAATCTAAATGTCATTTCACATAAAAAGATTGAACATTTATCCATTTTATTCTAATTATTGACTATTTTTATTCATTATACCTGATAAATAAATTAATTTTATTTTAATCGTTAAATAAAGTCCCAATGTTTCCTTTCCCATCAATATAACTCGATACACTTTCACTCAATTCATTCTAACATATTTAAACATAAATATAAACAAAAACCTACTAATTTATATTCCAAACTAAATTATTAATGATATAGTGTTTTTTTCTTTTCGAAATAAATTTCTACCGATCCTTAAGAAATTATCTAATAGTGACCTACCAACCAAGTGGTAATCAACATATCCTACCTCTTAGAATTTATTTCTTCTTATACCTCCCAAAAATAAATTTTTTTCACAATAAATTAAGAAATTAAATATCCTAATTAATTTAAATTATTATTATGAATATGTAAACACAATTATTATCCCCCTTTTCAATCAAATGGTAAGTGACTGTATTGGTCTTGCTTACGTGTGGACTTCCTTCGCCACATAGTGATACAATTAATTTTTCATCACTATAATTCAAGGATGGTAAATATGATATGATTAATGTTTATATTGGATATTTATTATATTATATTTATTATTTAATTATAATATCTTTTATTACATCTTATCTTCCAACTAATTGGAAAATTATAACATTACTAGTGCGTATGTTTGGACTACCACCTCCCAATAATGATGTAATTATTTTATCATTTATGATATTAATGGATGGTAATAAGGATAATTTTAATGAATATATATGATATATATTTTATAATAATGAATCTTTTTAGGTTAATTATTCTGTAACATTATTTTGTTCATTTGTCAAAAAGGGAAACAACATCCATGTGTACGTACGACCTACTATATACATGAGTGATTTAATTGATTTTTATATCTCTACCTCATATGAATTAATATGAATATATATATAATGAATATATATGATATTAATTTAATGATTAAATTTTTGGATCTAAAGGATAGATACTCAATGTACAAGGACTGGAACAATTGAATTGAAACTCACCTGAAAAATTAAACCTTCAAAACCCTGAAATGAATATTTTCATTAATAATTGTTTTTAAATTGTTGTTTAAATGTAATAATTATATTATTAATAATATTATAAGTATATAAAATATTTTATTATAAAATTATATTATTTTTTATAAAATTTTTTAGAGTTCTCTCAATTAATGTTGATATTCATGCAAGAAATTTATTTGAAAATCTCATTGTTTATTTGGATTATTTATGATAATGTTTTTTATGATAAAAAATAATGATATAAAACTCTAAAATATCAAAAAAAAAATTACAGTGGTCATATCTATATATTACATGACATCATTACATTTTCTCTTTATGTAATCCAATGACCGAAGTGATATTTTTTAAGAAAACCTTGTTTCTTTATATCTTCTGTCATAAATAATTTTTAATCCAATTTTGTGTCTTCTAAAAATATTTTGATCATAATTTTTTATATTCTGATATTATTTTTAATGAAAATTTCCCCCATGTTTAAATTTTTATGAAATATTTTAAATAAAATCTTCTATTAAATTTTAGAATAAGGTACTTTTGAATTTTAGTAAAAATGTGAAAGGAATAACTGATTTTACAAACATGGAATAGTTGTAATTTCTCAACATGATGATCAATCATAGAATTGAAACATCTTTTATAAGTATCTATGTTTATTTAGGAAAATATTATCCTTAATTATTTGTAATATTTTATGATTTTATATAAATGGTTTCAAATTTGAAATTAAATTTTCCCAAAGAAATGATCCATGTGATATTTGAATATATTTTTTATCTATTGTGACATCTTTGGATGTTACTTATGTATCCCTGGATATGTGACCCTATGATGTCATAATTTTTATATCCCTATATGATCTATTATAATAATTATCTATTTTTTACAAAATAGATTTTCTTTTCAATGACTTTTGTTGTGATGAAATATTAAATGTTACCATGATATTGTGTCATACATATTTTTGGATTATGATTTTGAGAAGGATTGTGTAGTTATATAACTATAATAACATGGGTAATGATGGATAATGTTACACTAAATATGTCATTTCTGAACAATATTTCTTGTTACCAATTTTATGTGTGGTCCTTTTTGTAATTTCATTAACATTATATATGGACCTAGTTTTCGTGTGCATGAAATTATGCATATACATGGTTTTCATGTCTATAAGAATATCTGTGGACCTAGTTTCATGTCAATTATTTTATATATAGTAATTTTTTTTTTTTTGAACATGATGAGAAAAGAAAAATTTATAATTACATGTTCATAATGTTATATTTTTTTACAACATTCATATACATTTTTTACATACCCATGGATCATGACAAAATATGGATGATTCTTCACTCTTAATAATATTTTCTATTATTATAATAAATTTTTGTGTCATCAAATGTATTTATAATCTATGAATGATTAGATATGATAATTTTAAAATGTTATCATGATCTTATACCCTAATTTTTATGTTTTGATCATGTAATATGAATAATTAATATATCGTATGTTTACCCTTACCGAGCATATAATCTCAACATTTCTTACATTTTTCATTCCTCTGATTAAGAATAAATTTCATAATTACAGTATACCTATGAATAATTCTATGTTGGAAAAATATATGATATTTACTGAAATAATTATATTTTTTATCTTATTTCCAATGACACTCAACTTTTTCTCTCTTGATATGGATTGTATTTTAGTATATTGAATATTCATAAAAAATGATGTAATATTTTTATATATAATCAATATGTCATTGTAATTTGTATTAGAGTAGGGTTTAGTCAATAATTAGATATATTTGTAGGATCGAAATAGTGATGTAGATGCTCAATATACAATAGGGGGGTGAATTGTATACTTTAAAAATTCCTTTGGAACTTTTAAAGCTAGTTACGATTAACTATGTTTTCCTTAAGCAAATGAAAGGGATAAGTTTAAAAAAGTTAAAATTAAGAAAATTCACAACACCTCTAATACCAAATGAAAACTTGGAAAGAGATTCCGAAAGTAGGTTCCAGAAATATGGTTCTGGAAAGTGAAACATAACAAAAGATTAAAATATGAGATTCTACCTTAAAGCGTATAGAATATAAATGAAACAGAGTAGAAGTAAAGAAGTATAAGAAATTTATACTTTCCTTATAATAAAAAATTAAGTGGAATGTAAACACGTAGTAAAACTACAAGTAACAAGATATTAGTCTTTTAACCCAAAGAGAAGGGTATCCAACAACCATGGATAAAGGTCCCTTGATTTATACTTTCAAGAAAGTATTTCTTACCCACACCAGGGTAAGCCCTCGATACTAAAATCTGATTCTCTGTCTTTCTATCCTCACAAGCCCTCAAATTCAAGGTAGTTGGAAACCTCTGTCTTCCTCAGTAAGGAAGCCCTCAAACTTCAAGGTAGTCGGCACCTATGTCTTCCTATCCTCAGAAGTCCTTAAATGTAATCACCAACATTCGGATTCACACGAAGCTTTGAGAGTTAATAAGAGCCTCTCTCTCTCTAGAAATCACTTCAAGCATGTAATCACATGGGTTGAAGATCAGTCAACCTTTCGGCACCAAGCTCTTTCAAATGAGCTCCTATTTATAGGTAAGGTCGGCTCCTTCTCCAACAGTCATATTTTCCATAAAGATCGGAGGGACCTGTACACGTGTCACTTAGACAATGGTTAGTTTATAACAAAATAGATGACATCATTTTATAACAAACAAGTGTAAAAGAATGTATGACATCGTTTTAAAATCTAACTCAAAAGTTCGGAATGAAAGATTCAGAATAAAGGTTCGGAGTGTAATGAAAATAATAAAGAGAAGACAAATTATAGATGTGTAAGCAGAATAAATGATCGGAGTCTAACCAAAATATTTTTTGGAGTCTGAATTAATTCAGAGTGTATAAAACAAAGATGATCAGATTCTGTTTAATAGGTGAATTCGGAATGAGAATTCGTCATCAGAATTCGTAATGAGAATTCATCATCATAGTTCTTAATGAAAATTCATTCTCAGAATTCGTAATGAGAATTCGTCATTAGAATTCGTAATGAGAATTCAATGTCGAACTTCATAAGAATTCGTATCCTGAATCTGGAATAGAACATAGTCAGAGGATTCTCATCTGGAATTCGGAGTGAAACTTCCTTACAGTTCTTATCCAGAATTCGGATCCTCAAACAAAATACTTTATATCAATGTTTCAAACAAATCCGAGAAAAATGAAATGAATCCGAATTTTATACTTAGGAAAAAAATATGGATGAAAAAATGTTAAGGATAATATTCCTTATGAAAGCAATTTTCCTTAAAGATAAGGTGTTTGTGATTTTCAAAATAAGAAGGAATGGAAAATTCATAAGGAAAACCTTATTGACTCAACAATCTCCCCCTTTTTGGAAAGCACAAATGTCCTTACGAAAAAGAAATTCTAAGAAGAAAGAAAAACATTAAGGCTTATCTCCCTTTTATTTGATGATATTGATGAATACGACTAACTCCCCCTTAGGCTTTGAAACTCTAAGGATCGTATTTTAGATTTCCAGAGTAACATTTCATTATGAATAAGAAAGTTTTCTTTAATGAAAAAATCCCCCTTAGATAAACTCTTAGTAGAGTTATTTTTCCTTAAGGATCTTTTCCTTCTCCCCCTTTGTGATTTTCAAAAAGAATTCGAGGGAATGGAAAAAAAACAAAGTTCCTGAAAAATAAGTAATAACAACAAATGAAAAAACATGCACAATTTTCATTCAGTTTGAAATCTTGGCAACAAAAAAAATAGATACAACAAAAAGATCGGATTTAGCTATTTCGGATCTTTTTCCTTCGAAATGATCCCCTTAAGAATAGTCTTGATCTTCTTCAGGACTTTATGATATTTTTCAGCTTGCTTCTCTAATACCACTATTCTTGTAGATTGAGCTTCAATCTTTTCTTCCTGGGCTTTCAGCTTTTCTTCCTAAGCCTTCAACTTCTGTTCAAACTCGATCCGATGATCCCTTTCAAACTTCCAGTTTTGAGAAACGGAATTCAGTTTCCCATTCAGATCTCTGACTTCTTGGATCCGGATGTTCTTTTAATCTGTTAGCTTCTCTTCAAAGGATGAAGTCAGCTCATTTATCTTCCTGTCCTCAATTTCAAAGGCATCTTTATCATTGTCTTGAAACTCATCAAATAACCTCATCTGTTCAATAGTCTTCTTCGACCAGTTTGTCATCCTCTTGCAAGATCTTCTATGAGCTTCGTAGCCAACAAAAAACATTTTGAACTGAGCCTCTATTTCAACACACTTGTCCATAACCATAGATACGGAGTCTGTTTTCTGATTTAAAGAATTTTGAAGCATTTGGCATCTTGAGTCAATACATGAGAAGGTCGGAATGGTTCCCACCAACTTCTTTAAAGATTGAACAACAAAGTCATTCCCCAATGAGGATGACTCCGAATCTGAAACTTTGCTTGGAGAATTTTCTTCCTCAATAAGCTCAAACTTCCTTTTAGATGAATCACCATATTCTCTTTTCTTGCTAGCCACTGATTTTGGAGTCTCAACAAGGAGTTCCTTTCCCTTGTATTTTTTCAGAATCGATTCTTGATCAAGAGTTTTCTGCTCGCCAGTAGACACTTGAATAATATCATCAACACTTTTTTGAACAACATCTTTCTCATTCTTATCCTTCTCTAGAGTTACTAACTTAAAGGATTCAGCCTCTAAAGTTCAGAGTGATAGGTGTTCCGAAGGCAACCCCTTATAATCATCTACTTATTTCAATAAGTCTCTGGTTTCACCACTTACTTCAGTAACTACTTCTTCCTCTTCCACTTGTTGAATTTGCTCGAGTTGCTCATCATGTTCAGTTGTAATCTCTTCCGGAAAATCAAGGTTTCTTCCTGGAGTCTCAGGTAGAGATTCCAAGGAGAAAGATCTTGGAACTGGAATGCTTCCGGATACTATTTCATTAAATTTTAACAAAGCTTGGACTGCCTCAGCTTCTGACATCTTCTTCTTGAGCTTCTTTTCCTTTACTTGTTTTTCAAGATCATCAGCAGTTCTCTCCTTCAAGGCCTTAGCCTCTGCAGGGTCCAATCCGAACTGTGGATCCCCTTCTTTCCTTTTCTCTTTATCTACTCTCCACTTCGCAACAACCTCATCAGGATAGGCCTTCTTCGTCTTTAGTTTGGGAGGTGCGGTTTGAACTTCCTTAGATTTAGGTTCTTGTACTTAAGATGCAACTTCTTTCAACTTTCTTTTCTTTACTGGCTTAGATGATTCCGGTTCAGCAGCCTTCCGAGCCGCTTCTTATTGATTAGGTAAATTGAAGAACTCACCAGTCTCCTTGTTGAAAGCCACATCCATCCTCTTAAGGGTATCATCACTGACCAACAATATTTTTCAAACCCTTGGCTTAGATCTGCAAGCTTCCTTGAAAGACTCAAGGAACCAAACTATCAACTTGGATAAAATTGCTGGGTACATTACAATCTGGGCTCTGAGATTTCCTTTCTTAAGATTCTCAATGGTTATAAGAATGTTCCTCATGAAGTTAAACTTCCTTATATTTATCAGAAAATCTAAGATATAGATCTCACTCTTCTTCAAGCTGTCTTTATCACCTATCCTCGGTACGATAAGACCTTGTACCCACAACTCTAGAATCCGGAAATTTGTAGGCAAACTAGCAATCTTCGGAGCTTTGTCATCTGAGAGTCCGAGAGTTTTCAAGGCTTTTTCCTTGTCGAAGCTACCCTTAGAATCTGGCAACACATGAGATATGAACTCTGCTTCTCCTTCATAGGTCAGCCCTACCAAGCTTGCTGCCTTGGTATAAGAAAGCTTATAAGTCTTTCCATAAGACTTAAAAGAAAATTTCTCCCTATTATCTTCCTGAAAGAAGGAAACTGTTTCATAGAACTCAATAAGTAACTCCGAAAAAACATCATCTTGATTCCCCAGTTTGGAGACGGCAATATCTTCCCACCCATTCAACTTAATGTTCTTCGAAATAAGAGAATTATAGTTGTTGAAGAAATCCAGATGGACTAGCCTTTCTCTGTAAACTAACCCTTGTGAAATAGGCTTAGAGGATGACATTTCTTGAGAAGCTAACTCCACAGACATTTGGATCTGATGACCTCTAAGAAGTTTGGAACGGAGAAATCTGAAGTTTGGAATGGCCTTAAAACAGATATCCAGAGCTTCGGGATGCTGGAGCTTGAAATCGATGTGGGACAAGTATTTGCGTCCCCTTTATATAGGCAATGAGAAAATGGTTCAACTTCCACGGTTGATCGAACGGTTGTGATAAGTTGAGATCAGATCTGACGGTTGAAAACAAATTCACAAGAAAACTTGGATCCGATCTTTTTGAGGTTTTTATTAAAACAAAGAAATAAGAAAACTATAATCTGAAAACAAAATACAAGAAAATGACAGCAAGTAAAATATGACTACGAAAACTTGAGTAAGGTAATCATACCTTTTGGATTGGCTTAGGAGGATTATTCCTAATGGGTAATATAAAAATGACTACAAAAAAGCTTTATTATGAAAAGACAAAGTTTTCAAAAAACTTTACTACGGAAAACAAACTCAGTACGGAAAACCCGTTACTGAAATCTCAGTACGAAAAACAAATTCAGTACAAAAACACATTCCAAGAATTTGAAATAAAAAACTTATAAAGAGAGATTCAGTACGAAAGTTCTGTTATGAAAATACCATTACAAAATTTCCCATTCCGAATGTTTTCAATATGAAAAATTCCATTCCAGAAGTATTCTGTACGAAAATGTCCATTCTGGAAAATTGTATTTCTGGAAATTCAATTCTGAAATCTTCGTTCCGAAAAGTTTTGAAAATAAATTTTGAAAAACTTTGTTAAACTAACAATAAAATGTACTCCCCCTATGAAAAGGAGTTTATTTATGCAAGGAGTTTTTTTTCAATAGAAATTTAGTTATGAAGGATTACCTTACAGTTGTCATTCCTAACATCTATTTAATATATTCAAATATATCAGAAGGCAGTGATTTTGTGAAAATATAAGAAAGTTGATCTTGTGTTCTGATAAATTGAAGAATAATATCTCATTTAAGTGTGTGATCCCTAAGAAAGTGATGCCTAATATCTATGTGTTTTGCACAAGAGTGATGTGCATGGTTCTTACTAATGGCAATGGCACTTGTGTTATCACACAAAATTTGAGTTTTAGTAAAACTCAAGCCATAGTCTGTGACTGTGTGTTGCATCCACAACACTTGAGAACAACAACTTCCAGCTGCTATATATTCAGCTTCAGCAGTGGAGAGTGCTACAGAATGTTGCTTCTTGCAGGACCATGAAACTATTGAATCTCCTAAGAAATGACAAGTTCCGGATGTACTTTTTCTATCCATTCTACATCCACCAAAGTCAGCATCAGAAAAGCTTTTTAGAATAAAATCATTTCCAGAAGTATAAAATAATCCTAGATCCATGGTTCCCTTAAGGTAGCGAAAAATTCTTTTTACTCCCTTTAAGTGAGATTCCTTAGGATTGGATTGATATCTTGCACATAAGCATACTGAGAACATTAAGTATGGTCGACTAATTGTCAAGTATAGTAGACTTCCTATCATACCTCTAAAAGATGTTTGATCTACTGGTTTCCCAGCTTCATCAAGATCTAAAGAATTTGAGGTACCAATAGAAGTACTTATATTATTAGTATTGTCATAACCATACTTTTTAAGAAGATATTTAATATACTTATGTTGAAATATGTAAGTCCCTTCTGGTTTTTGAGAAATTTGAAAACCAAGGAAAAAAGTTAACTCACCCATCATACTCAATTCAAACTCAGATTTCATTAGACTTGCAAAAGAGTCAGTCAAAGATTGCTGAGTTGAACCAAATATGATGTCATCAACATAAATTTGAACAATCAAAACATTTTTCTTATCTTTATTTATAAAAAGAGTTGGATCTAGATTTCCCTTAACATAGTTTTTTTGAAGCAAAAATCCAGTGAGTCTATCATACCATGCTCGTGGGGCTTGTTTAAGGCCATACAAAGCTTTGGTAAGTCTAAAAACATGATCAGGATGTTTTGTATATTCAAAGCCAGGACGTTGTTCAACAAAAACTTCTTCTTGAACATAACCGTTAAGAAAAGCACATTTCAGATCCATTTGGAAAAGTTTGAAATTAAAGAATGCTGCAAAGGCAAGTAGAATACGGATAGATTCTGGTCATTCTACTTGAGCATAGGTTTCTTCATAGTCTATTCCCTATTGTTGATTATAGCCTTTAGCAACAAGTCTAGCTTTATTTCTTACTATGACTCCATTTTCTTCACATTTATTTCTTGAAAACCCATTTTACTCCAATAACAGAAGTTTCCTTAGTTCCTTCAACCAAGGTCCAGACTTTATTCCTTTCGAATGCATTTAGTTCATCTTGTATGGCTTCGATCCAATCATCATCACCTAAATCTTCATTAGTGCTTTTTGGTTCTAATTGGGAAAGAAATGCTAGATGTTCTATTTCATTTCGTAAGGAACTTCTAGTCCTTACAGGTTGATTTACATCACCAATGATACCATCACTGAGATGATTCTTCAGAAACACATGATTTGGATTTTGTAGAACCTGTTCATCAACATAGGGTAGAAAATCTTCCGGGGTAAATGTTTCAGAAATGTCTTCTTGAACAATTTTCTTGTCAGAAAGTTCTTTTATCAACGGTTGACAATCAGTTTTTGATAACACATCTGAGGATGTAGGTAGGGATGTTTTAAAAACAAAAGGATCTGACTCATCAAATTTTACATGTACTGTTTCTTCAACAGTACAAGTATTTTTATTAAAAACTCTATAAGCCTTAGAGGTTGTGGAATAGCCTAAGAAAATCCCTTCCTCATATTTTGGTGCGAATTTATGTAAGTTATCTTTAGTATTCAAAATAAATACTTTGTAACCAAAAACCTTGAAGTAGGATAGTTTTGGTTTTCTACCATTCCATAACTCATAAGGAGTTTTATTAAGAAAATGTCTAATCAAAACTCGATTTATAGTATAACAAGAAGTACATATAGCTTCAGCCCAGAAATGTCTAGCTATAGAATATTCACTCAACCTGGTTCTAGTTATTTCATGAATAATTCTATTTCTTATTTCAACTAAACCATTCTGTTGAGGAGTTCTAGGTGCTGAAAAATTGTGAGTAATACCTTTTTTACTACAAAAAGTTTCAAAATCAGAATTTTGAAATTCTCCTCCATGATCACTATGAATAGTTTTCAATGGAAGGTTTTTCTCATTTTTAAATTGAGCTCTAAAACTTTTGAAATAGGAAAAAGCTTCAGACTTCTTTGTTAGAAAATAGACCCAAGTAAATCTAGTGTAATCATCAACTAGAACAAACACATAGTATTTGCCTCCAATAATTCCAGTTTGTGTTTGAACAAAAAGATCTATTTGCACAAACTATAATGCATCAGTTGTTGAGACTTCACCGATTGATTTAAAACTAGATTTATGTTGCTTAACAAATTGACAAGGATCAAAAACATTAGATGAATCAAATCTAAGCTCCGATAGATCCTTAACTAGTTTCTTCTTAGAAAGTTTACATAGGTTCTTAAGGTTACAGTGACCTATTCTTCTATGCCATAACCAGGAATGATCTTCCATTGCACTAAGGCAAGGTAAATCTTAGCTTCTAAGATCTTCTAAGTTTAAGATGTTAACATTCTCTTGCCTATTGGCTGAGAGAATAAATTCTTCCTTGGAATTGTGAACTAAGCACTTTTCATTCCTAAAATTCACAAGGCAACCTTCATCACATAACTGACTTATGCTAATGAGGTTGTGCTTAAGACCCTTAACAAAAAGAACATTTGAAATCAAGGTTTTACCAAGAAGAACAATATATCCAATACCAACAATATCTCCCTTAGCATTATCTCTGAAAGTTACCTTTCCTCCATTCGTTTTGATAATATTTTCAAAATAGCTTTTGTTACCAGTCATGTGCCGGGAACATCCACTATCCATGTACCATGTATTGTTGCTGGTACTCTCTTTATTTTCCAAGAATCAAGAAGAAAATTAGACTTTCGGAATCCAAACTTGTTTGGATCCAAGATTTCCAGACAATAAAATTTTAGGTACCCACATCTTCTTAGAAAAGTATTCTTTGTGAAATCCTAGAGATTGGGTTTTGTTTAAGGAACAATTCTTTGCCCAGTGACCACCACATTGAAACTTAGTACAAAATGGGTCACTTTTAGGAATAGAATAATTGTTACTAAAAATTGGTTTTGCATGGGTATAGCCAAATCTGGATTTATTTCTTAAAGGTCGTATTTGGGAATACATTTTATCAAAATTTTCCTTACCATGGATAAAGTTTGATAAACACTTATTTAAGGAAAAACTTTCAGACATCAGTTTTACAACCAAGTTTTTATCCTCAAAATCAATAGTTTTAGAACTAGAGCTAGGCTCGAAAACATTTTTATTAGAAATTACTTTTTCTAATTCTTTAGAAAGTTTATTCTTCTCAGAACTTACTTCCTCAAGAATTTTTGAAATAATTTCTAAATCAATATTTTTCTTATCAAGATCTTTAGAATGATCTGATATCTCTTTTATAAGAATAGAATTCCTAGATTTTGCTTTATCATGTTTTTTATTGAGTTTAGAATTCTCAATCTCAAGAATTTCAGCAAACCTAGAAACTTTTTCATAAGTAGGTAAATTATTTTCTTCATCAGAATAAGATTCTTCATCAGAAGTGTTATAATACTTACTATCATTGGAATTTAAAGAAACATTGGTTAGTGATTCAGTATTTCGTACCTTATCCATAAAACAATGATTATCCATAGGTAATCTGGCTAAAAGACCAAGATTCTTCCGTCCTGAAGATTCATAATCAGACGATTCATCTGAAGAGTCACCACCACTGGCACTCCATGTGTCATTAGCTTTCAGAACTTTCTTAGCTTTGGCTTTATAATACTTCTTTCTGATCCTGTCTGAATGCCTTTATTTTCTTTCTTTCTTTTTGAGCAAAGGGCAATCTGGTCTAATTTGTCCATCTCTTTTTCATTCATAAAAAGTAACTTCTCCATCTTTTCTATCTTTCTATTCCTTTTTCCTATACATTGATTGGAATCTTTTCTGTCCAGCTATCTTGTTCATCCTTCGAGCAAGATTTTCTAGTTCATTTTCCGAGACTTCACTCTCACTAGATTCGGATTGGAAAATAACTTTCTTAGGCTTGGATCTGGTTACTCTCTCAGGAGTCTTAGCTTTCATCTGATTTGATGTTGTAGTAAAAGCAACAGTACCATTTCCATTCTTATTCTTGATATTGTCAGCATCTCTCTTCATTCTGGTTTCATGTTGGAGAAGAGTTCCAAATAATTCATCAATATTAATTTGAGTGACCTTCCTATTCTCATCTATAGCTATTCTCTTGGATTCCCACTCGTTGGTCATAATATCAATTATCTTATCCACAATAGCTTCATCATCTAAACCTTTATCTCCCATAGACTGTAGAATGTTGATGATAGTCATAAATCTCTGTTGCACATTACAGATTGGTTCACCATAAGGAAAATTGAATCCATGATATTCAGCTCTAAGCATAGCTCTCCTAGTCTCAATCAATTTAGAAGTCCCAAAGTGTGTAACATCTAACTTCTTCCAGATACAATTAGATGCTTCACAAGAAGAAATTTGGATATATATATTTCTGGTCATTGAACACAGTATATTATTGCGTACCTTATAGTTGATTTGATATTCTTGATTTTCCTGGTTAGTGAAAGTTCTAACTTCCTTGTCAGGAATTTTATAATCACCAGTAAGCATAACAAAATTGTCTACTCTAGTATTGATAACAAAAGTCATCATGCGATCTCTCCAGTATTCATAGTCATTACCATCAAAGATTGGTGGTCTTGTAGGATTTAGATTATCAATCGAACCAACATTAATTCCTTCCATACTAGAACAACCCATGGCACACAAATTTGTTAGTAGCAAAAAGTTTTGTAATAAAAAAGTTTGGAATGAGAATGTTCGGAATGAGAAAGTGAGCAAGAAAAACTTATTCGTAAGTATAAGTATTTCAGAGATCTCCTCTGATACCAATTGTAGGATCGAAATAGTGACGTAGATGGTCAATATACAAGAGGGGGGGGGGGGGTAAATTGAATACTTTAAAAATTCCTTTGAAACCTTTAAAGTTAGTTACGATTAACTATGTTTTCCTTAAGCAAATGTAAGGTCTAAGTTTAACAAAGTTAAACTTAAGCAAATTCACAACACCTCTAATACCAAATGAAAACGTGGAAAGAGATTCCAAAAGTATGTTCCGGAAATATGGTTCCAGAAAGTGAAACTTAACAAAAGATCACAATATGAGATTCTACCTTAAAGCGTATAGAATCTAAATGAAACAGAGTACAAGTAAAGAAGTATAAGAAATTTATACTTTCCTTATAATACAAAATGCAGCGGAATGTAAACATATAGTAAAACTACAAGTAACAAGACATAAGTCTTTTAACCAAAAGAGAAGGGTATCCAACAACCTTGGATAAAGGTCCCTTCATTTATACTTTCAAGCAAGTTTGTCTTACCCACATCAGGGTAAGCCCTCGATACTAAAATCTGATTCTCTGTCTTGCTATCCTCATAAGCCCTCAACTTCAAGGTAGTTGGAAACCTTTGTCTTCCTCAGCAAGGAATCCCTCGAACTTCAAGGTATTCGGCACCTCTGTCTTCCTATCCTCGGAAGTCCTCGAATGTAATCACCAAAATTCAGAGTCGCACGAAGCTTTGAGAGTTAATAAGAGCCTATCTCTCTAGAAATCACTTCAATCATGTAATCGCATGGGTCGAAGATCAGTCAGCCTTTCATCACCGAGCTCTTTCAAATGAGCTCCTATTGATAGGTAAGGTCGGCTCCTTCTCCAATGGTCATATTTTCCTTAAATATCGGAGGGACCTGTACATGTGTCACATAGACAACGGTTAGTTTATAACAAAATAGACGACATATTTTTATAACAAAACAAGTGTAAAAGAATGTACGACATCGTTTTAAAATCTAACTCAAAAGTTTGGAATGAAAGCTTCAGAATAAAGGTACGGAGTGTAATGAAAATAATAAAGAGTAGACAAATTATAGATGTGTAAGCAGAATAAAAGATCGGAGTCTAACCAAAATATTTTTCGGAGTCTGACTTAATTCAGAGTGTATAAAACAAAGATGATCAGATTCTGTTTAATAGGTGAATTCAGAATGAGAATTTGGAATGAGAATTCGTCATCAGAATTTGTAATGAGAATTTATCATCATAGTTCTTAATGAAAATTCATTCTCGGAATTCGTAATGAGAATTCGTCATTAGAATTTGTACTGAGAATTCAATGTAGAACTTCATAAGAATTCGCATCCTGAATCTAGAATTGAACTTAGTCAGAGGATTCTCATCTGGAATTCGGAGTGAAACTTCCTTACAGTTCTTATCCAGAATTCGGATCCTCAAACAGAATACTTTATATCAAAGTTTCAAACAAATCTGAGAAAATAGAAATGAATCTGAATTTTATATTTAGGAATCAAATATGGATTAAAAATGATAAGGATAATTTTCCTTATAAAAGCAATTTTACTTAATGAAAAGGTGTTTGTGATTTTCAAAACAAGAAGGAATGGAAAAGTCATAAGGAAAACTTTATTGACTCAACAATATTAATTAGACAACGTGTGTAGATAATACTAGGTAGAGGATAACATCCTATATATTTGGTTGTAAAGAAATAATATACTTTTTTTAGAAAACATCCCTCTCTGGATAATACAAGTGGAAATTATTTCGAAATAGAATCATCTTAAAGTAATAATGCTAAAATATATTAATAATGAATATATCATCCATAATTTAGGTGCATTGTGATTGTTCCCTTACAACATACCCTTTTTGAAAATAATAGGGGATATTCTTGGGTTAAATCACATTTTCTTTATGATACATTTTAAATGATTTGACTAGATGAAACCCATAGACATACTAGTTTAAACCAGCATTGTTATAAATTTAAAATAACAGCTTACTATTTAGATATATTATGATTGGATTCCCAGGATTATAATATTTCTCCAAATGACTATTGTTTCTCACACAATATATTTCTGATTGAATCATTGGTTTGAAAATAAAAGAATTGTGTGAACAATTAAGGTGATGTAAAATGTAATGATCAACATTATGAAAAAATAGAATATGTTCTTGGATAAAATATTTCGTGATGGATCTCACTAAACTATCTCAAAATATGAGTATAAAAAATAATCATGTTGAACATAAAAATTCACAAAGGAGGAAAACAAATGTCATTGAATCCATTATTAAAAAATTCCCACCGACCACTTATGGGAATTAGGATCCATGGTTTTTTGAAATGGACCAATCTAATGAAAAAATATTTTATGTTCTTATGTTCTTGATATACGACAAATTTTACCTTAATTTGTATCACATGGAAAGGGAAGTATATCACTAGTGTAATAATATGATGAATAAAAGGAAATAATAATAAATTTAATACATGGAATTATATTATTTTAATAGGAAAAATTTAATAAATAATTCTCTCATATTTGACCTACAAAAATAGATAAGGAACTCATTGAGTTTAAAAAGTTGGATAATGGACCCATTGATACAAATGAGTTGGATTTAAAGTACATTGAAGGTATGATTATAATTTAATTATAATCATTAATGTGAAAATTGAACATTTATTTCTTGTTTGGTAACAATGTCTTCAAAATTCAATATCCATATGAGATTCCAGAATGTATGAAGAATTCATTTAATGTGAACTCAATGTACAAATTTAAGTTGAAAACCCTCAATGTTCTATTGATAGAAATTTTTGATAGATTTTTACAGATTCTTGAGTGGTATTTAATATGTTGGGACAAAAATTTATAAACTTCATACATTTAAAATAAATTATAAATGTTCACTATAGAAAATTCATGAATGGAATAAGATGATATTTTACATGTAGGAATCCTGGCCAATAAGAAAAAGGATTTCAATGTGATGGGGAGATCCAAATAGATGAAATGAAAGGAGAGGGAGAACAATTTAATAAACCACTTGTATTTCATTTCTATATATTCAAGGAGGTTGTGAAATAAGAAAATTTATGACAAAATTCAAAGGATAAGGAGGATAATAAGCCACAAAAATCTTTAAAGTCTATAGAAATATGGAAAGAAAATGCAATGATAGTGTAAAAAACTGATATTTTGTGGAATTGTTTTTTCAATTAAATTCTTTATTTTGGATATTTTTCATTACACAAAGCACTATGTTTTTCTTTCATTTAACTCAATATAGAGTTTTTATTTGGTATCAGGAAACATAATGTTTCTACAAAAAATATCCATACTATTCAAATATTAATATTTAATACAATAGTAATCACATAGTTTTTGAAATGAAGGTTATTAATATGGTTATTTTATTAATTAAAATATGGTTTACACATGTAAAAATAATGAATTATTTGGTGAACAACTAATTATATATAAGAATAAATACCTTTTCATATTAAAATGAAATATTTTTCGGAAAAACTTTTTTTATTTGAAAACATGTGTTTTGTATAAAAAAGTTTAAAAATTAGTTTCTTTTATATTATATTACTGATGTATAAATATTATTTTTTTAATATACTATTTAACAATTATATTATACTTATTCTATACAAGATAATATAATTAATCTAATATTATGCTTAAAACAGTATTTTTCTAAAAAGTAGTTTTATCGTATTTGTAAAATTATGTAAAAATTTATTTTCAAAATATTATAAATTTAATTTCCTATAATGAATTTAATTTGTGAACCTTTTATTATAAAATTATCTTAGGTTCATTTTTGTGACTTTTTTGAAGTGTTTGATTTTTTAATAATATTGATAAATACTGAATTTTAATTGAAAACTTATTTTCTATTTACATTATTTATAAAGATAAATTATGTTTTTAATTATTTTAAATTTAAATTTAGTTCAATTAGAAATCAATTCATCTATTATATTTAATTTGAATAATATTGATATTTAATTTTAGAATAAAAACATTTAAAACCTTTGTTCATTTTTTACTAGAAAACTAGTTATCTTATCATGTTTGAGGGATTGATTTTAAATTATATGTTTTAAATTTTGTGGAATGAATTCTAAATTATTTTTTTTTAATATTTATAATAATCCTAATTTATATTATAAAATAATTTAATCTTAATTTTTACCAAAATTAATAGATAAAAAATAAAAAATAATTAACGTTGTTAAAGTGAAAATTGGTTTACAATGGGTGAAATTAAATATGTAAGAGTTTAAATAACCAAAAACAAATAGAACCGCTATTTTATAGAAATATTTCATAAATATATATTATAGGTTAAACAATGGCCCCTTTTTTGGCTTTTGTAATGATAAATATCAGGTATATGGTTGAATTGTTTCAAAACATTATATGTGTTCCACTCACTCATCTTATTAATGGCCACCCTATATCTGCTCCTCTTTACATATTAAAAACCCATTGGTTCATACAATACATACCCAATAACATCCTAAATTCCACATTCACCTCCTAGAATCCTTATTTGTTACCTAAATACATTTTATTAAGGATTTTTTGTGCAAACCAATAGAGAATTACCAAAGAATAGGTAACATTCATCAATGGGTGTTTCTTTATTCCTTTCTCAACATCCTTCAAGGATTTTTATATCTTCATTATATAATAAAAGCAGTATATTACATATAATGAGATGTTTTTATGTTAATTAAATTTCATAAAACATCAATATTTCCATTATATGGGTTACAAAATCATCAATCATGTATATTGAAGACAACTTCTTTACGGACTAATGTCATTTGTTTCTCTATTACCTCCTCTCAATAATGAAGAAAATGATGGATTTTTATATATATTATATTTATGATATTATAATTCCTTTAGAATTATTATATAACAAAATATTCTTCTTTACATTTTATAAGAATACGAAAATGTCGGTCATGTGTATATGGGATTACCACTCCATGAAGTGATGTGATTCATTTATCATTTATATTGATGAAATCATAGATGGGTTTAATAGAAATATGTGATATATATGATAGGAAAATGATTATATAAATATAATATTTCATTTAATGTTCATTATTTCCTTCCATATTGAAAATGGAATCCAAGTTCATGCATAAGTACAGCCTACTATCCCTATAGATATTGTATTTCATTTTCTATCACTATGTTTTATAGAGTAATCGAAATAAATATATTATGAATCTATATTATATTTATATAATGATTATAATTATTTATATTATGAAATAATTATCAATTTATGATGATTAAAAATAGAAAATCAAAACATATAGGAAAAACCAAGCGGTTATTACCAAAAACATAACATAAACCTGGGATTCTTAATAAATGTGTAAGAAAAAGTCATAATAAATTCATATCTAGTATAATATATATAAATAATGTTATATAATATATTCATAATAAATATATATTATTTTAAAATAAGTTTGAAAATGTAATACGGATTTTGAGGCTTAATGTAAGGGATTTCTATCTCACATTTTACTTTTATGAGACATATGCCATATTCATAGCATATTTATTTTATATTTTTTATATACAGACCACGAATGTTTTTATGACAATTATCTTCAACATTATTTTCATTTAAATACCCCTTTCATAATATTTCATTAAATATGGATTATATTTTAAAATTTTAACAAATCGTTAATTTATTTTTGTCTCAGTTTTTCTTCATTAAGACTAATGTTATGTTATGCACCCATATAAGTTTATAATGTGTATATAAATCCCCTTTGAAATTAAATATAATAAAGTTTTTTTTATAATGATAATATTTTATGTTTATGTTTAGGATATTAGTTAATGTGTATTTTGTTTCAATTTTTCCAATGTGGTAAAGATTTTATGTTTGTATTTTATTATATATAAGGAATATTTATGATTATGTTTTTGATAATAAAATATTATGATCCATCTCTCCAAAAAATACTTATTTTTATACTAATTTTATTATTTTGATATTTTTATTTAATATTAACATTATTATTATCTTTGGTACTTAAAATAAATGATAAATATTTTTAAATAAAATATAACTTTATTTTCCCTTCAATAAGAATTCTGTTTTCATCAAAAACCATGTTTTCTATAAATGTTTTAAAAAAGGATTTATAATTTTTCCATGATTTTTCATGTAATTATTCACCCAAATTTAATTATTTATAATTTTTTTAAAAAATCATTATTTCTTTTGGAAGTAAATTCATGTTTTAATTTTACTAAAAATGTGAAAGAATCATTATTTTAGAGGCTTGAACAAAACTTCCCATCACCATTTCCATTATTTAAATTGAAGATTAATTTATAACATATAAATGTCATTAGAAGTGATTTTATTTTTTAAATGTTTTTTATCATAAAAAATTAATTTAAATAAAGTATATATTCATCATGAAACGTTTTCATTGATGGATGATGATAATTTCAAATCAAAGACAACATATGTTGAAGTTTCTTATTCCTTACAGGGAATATTATCCTAGAAAACCATTATTTTTATTTCTCTGAATTTTTTATTTTTTATATGAAATTGTTTTTATAAAACCCATTTTTCTTCATTGGGTTATAAGATTAAAAATATGTTGAAACCATGATTTTTCCATGGGTCACACGATGATGAAATGATAATGAATCTTTCCTCTTTTATACAACTTTAGAGAGTCGAAATATTCATAAAATGAATTTCGTTTCACGGGTTATGAAAAGATTATTGTTTTATGATATTTTGGAACCCATAAGTATTGTTTTATTTATGGGATGGGTATGACCTATATCTACATCCAATGCATTGGGTAACAATGGTTAACTCATGAATAAATATGTTAAGTGTTAACTAGATTTCATGTTGACAATGTTAGTTGATAACCTAATTACATGTTCAATATATTATGTGTGAACATAATTACATGTTCATAATGATACTTTTGAACCTAATTAAATGTTAATAGTGTTTCGATGGACGTATCTTTCATGTACATAATCTTATGCATGGATGTGTTTAATTGTCCATTAGTTTAGGTTACAACATGATTTAAAATCGTTAATATATTGAGTGATCCTATGTTCTTTCACACATTTTCACATTTTTATATAATTATTTTTATTCCAAATATATATATATATATATATATATATATATATATATATTCAATGTAATTCTCTCATGGCTCATGTTCAATTATTTCTTTTATTATTTTTGTCTTTTGAACTACAAATCTATTTTCCATGACTCATACTTGTTGTAACGACCAAATTTTTTATCAATGGAATTCACTTATTATAATTATTCCTTATTGCATAATCACATTATGAAGCACAATGAAATATAATGATACTAAATACTATGTGACCATTAAATATAATTTGTCAACGTATATGTTTTGTATTTTAAAACTCTTACATAGATGGTTGTGTTTAAGGTGATTTTATGAGTCTAATAGAACAAACATAAATTTTGGAAATTTTAACCTACCCTTATGAAGAGTAAAAAACCCTTATAAAGAGTAATATTAATCTTATGAAGATTAAATCTTAAAAAATAATAGTATCCTCACCCATGAATGATAAAATAAAATTTAGGCATCTTATAAGTGATAATATAAACCTAATAAATGTATTTTTATATATTTAATTAATAATAATTAATTAGAGTTAATTAATTATTTTAAAAGAAACTTTATTTTCTTAAAATGAGTCCATAAATTTAAAATTTTATTTTTTATGGTTTTAAGATAATTTTATAAGATCGTATATAATTTTTGAAAGCGTTATAAAATCAGTTTTAATCTCAAAATATGTATTTTTTTATGTGAATTATGATTTCAATAAAAATGTAAATTAATCATATTTATTAAATTATGGTTTAAAAAACGGTGTCCATTTCTATATTGAACACCTATAAAAATGTTTAGGGTTATATTTTGGGATTTTTCTGAAATACTATAATTTTGGTGAATAATAAAAAACATTAATTTACTGTATAAATACATTATAATTTTAATCCACTATTATTGACAACACAAGTGATGTAAGAACCCAAATATTGAACATTAGTGAACTATTTACTATTATTGTTCATGTAATAATAAAAATTTCTTATCTTGGTGGAAATTAATTTACTAATGATTAAAATATTAAGAGATCCCCTATCTGATTCACAATAAATACAACCCATCACACCCTCATTTCATCACACCTCTAAAGCTTTAATCCATCTCAAATTTCTATCTAAATATCATTCCTAGCCCCTACCACATGACCAAGAGAACTTGGACACATAAAAAGACTAATCATAGGTTCCTTATGTAGGATCTCAAGAGGAGGATTCATGAGGTAATTCCGCTATCTCTTTTTTTTCATTTTCCTGTAAATTTCTTTTCTTTTCATCTCTTATCCTGAAATTATCTTATCAAAATTTCATGATATCTCATGAATGATTTATATTATTGAATTTTATAATGTTAATGGAAGATTACTCATTATAATTCTATCTCCCTCTCTTTGTTAATAAAATTAAATCATTTCACGTGATGTATTAATTTACATAAATCATGGGCGACGCACTTCTATTTTCCTTCAAATTCATAAAGGCTGTATGAAACACACAAAATCACAAAAAATATATCTTAAATAGTATTTTTTTACCCTATTTTATGTTCTATAACTAACTTATTTACATGACAATAAGTGATAAAGTAAAACAGGTTTGTTGTGAAACAAACCATCCAAATTAACAAAGAATGATCAGCACAAATTTTTTTAATGATTCATCCTCATGGTACATAATAAAACTCATAATAAGATTAATTATATCTCTTTACTATATCTAATAATATATATTAAAAATTCTGGTTGTTCAACCACATTTCAAATGAACATTTGTTCATGAATACAAAGGAAATGTTCATAAAAGCTAATGAAAATAACACTCCCAAACAATGAATATAAGCACTATAACTCATCAAAAGGCCAATAAAAGAACATAATAAAACCATATTAAACCATATTCAGGTATAAAAGGTTCTATAACTTTTAATTAATTCATATTAATTTCATTATACAAGAAGTTAAAGTGACAAAAGCGAACAGATTCAAGGTAAGGGGATATTCTCGAACCCAACTTTCTTTCTTCAAGCTATCCCACATTCGATCCATTTTTTTGGTATTGTTACAACTTAAAAATCATTAATTAATCTTTATATTACCTTTTCTAGGGTATAAATGTCTTCCAATAGTGTTTAGGTCAAACAAAATGTTTTCTAAAAGAACTGTTCTTTAAAAAACAAACCTTCTACTTCTCACTCAAGGTTGATGGTTATTATATCAAGTATGTCATTCCAAATTTCTTTTGGGAACCCAATGTTTATAGAGTTTACTTGGGATATAAAATCCATTCCTTTAAATGGGGTTTTTATGTTCATTATTAGTATGTTTTTTTATGTCCTTTATATTAATTAAAATGTTCTGATGTGATATGTGTGCCCAAAATTATAAAGAGAAATATTAATGTTTCAATGTAATGGGGATACTAGAATTATAAAGTGCTCCAATGAATTTGATAATGTGGTGAATCTATGGATTTAATGTGAAAATATGTGTAAACATGATTCTATAATTTTCCAAAACTATGATTTGTATTTAACCACTAATACATGTTGTTTCATTGTTTAGGCATTTCCACATTTCATGTCTTCTCTTAATGTTTCGTCTCACGATTATGATCATATGCCTATGTTATGATGATAATGATTATTATCATCGCATATTTTATTGTTTTATGTTCTTATTTATCCACTTATTGGGATTTTAGCTTGCCAATTTTTGATGTATATCCTCATGTGACTACATGTACTATGGAGAGGTCAAGTGACAATAATAAGCTAGAGAAGAAGGAAATAAATAAATGTTCATGTTTGATGTTGTAAATGTGATGTAATGTCCTTGTTTTCCTAATATACTAAACCTATGGATCATCGAAGTGTAATACTATTATGTTTTTTATCCAAATAATTATGTAATTTTTATGTAATAAATTGTTGAGTCTCTATAGTTGGTATTTAAGGATTTTTTAGTTACTTAGAGAATTAGGATTAGTTAACCCTAGAGAAAACCTCTCGTACGAGACTAAGTAAAAGTATGAACACTAGAATATTTACATAAGGATCCCATAAGTCAATATTTCAGTAAAAATTTTAGAAATTAATTAGTTATATATGACTTGTTAAATTATTTTATAACAATTTTTATTTTAGTAAATGGATGGAACAAGGAGAAACTAGGCCAATAACTCATGTGAGGGGAAATGAAAAAATTTCCCAAACAAAATCCCCAATGCTTTGGGATGTAGAGTTAAAAACATCATGTTGATTCTTACCCAACTATCATAGGTTATGAAAATTAACCAGAATAATGGGGAATATCCACTTTCACTTAAGATGGGGAAACTAGTAGTAGAGTGTTTTATACTGCAACAACCACAGATGATTAGTGAGTCATCTGATCCACTAGTTGCAGAATAGTGGGTCAACTCCAGCGAGAAGATCATTTTTTGGGATTCACTATTTTGATATATAGAAGGTGACACTATCCATTTATCATATAGATGTATAGAATGATCAATAGCAGACCTTGATTAAGAACAGCAAAGAAAGTGATGAAATTAAAGAGATGTAATGGGAAGACTTTAAGACCATGTTTCTTAGAATGTACATCACAAGAACACTTCATTTAAATATGGAGAGATAATACACATATATCAGTCAAATGGAAAGAGGGTATATTACAACATATGAAGTGATATTCACAAGTATTGATATGTATTATTTGGTTTTTGTTATATAAAATGATAAAAATATTGATATATTCTTTTTTGGATTAAAACCACACATTTGAAAGGATCATTAAATTAGGGACTTTAGGAATTATGAAGAAGTTGTTCATTGTGCCCTAAAATTGGAGATAATGTTGGTAGAATGGTTCCATGTCTATGGTTATAAGAAATGAAAGATGGAGTTTCCAGTAGGGGTATCTAATGATAATGGTGGGAAGAAAACTCAACGAACCACATGCCAAAAAATGTGGGAAGTTGCATCATGGGAACTGACTCAATGTGACACGGAAATTATTGAAGTGTGGTAAAGAAGGCCCATATGCTCAATAGTGTCAAAAATATATTATACCAAAGGTGAATAAAGTGGATGAAATGGGAGTGACACCCATGGTTCAATGCTATTACTATAGGAAGCAAGGGTACTATGCAAGCCAATGCACTAAACCCCGAGTCCTCAAGGATAATTTCTGTCATCATCCACCAATTCCCAAGAAAAAGTGGAAGGATTATGCCATCACTACTACATAAGTGTATCTATATAGTTAATTCATTCAAGGTTCACATCCTAGTCACTCACGAATGGAAAAATTATTATTTGATTCTGGTTCTATGAATTCCATTATACCTTGAAAGGTTTCTAGAACTATAGAATCAAAAACCCAAAACCTAGATGTAAAGATATCTATAAAAACACCATGTGGTGAAATAATTTCAACTTATGTGTTTGAATCTTCTATTATTTGCATATGTGGGAAGATTCTTCTATAGAATATCATAATACTTCCCTAGGTGGAATTCGACTCTATAATGGGAATGGATTGAGTCTCGTTATATGGAGAACATATCAACAATTGAAAATTCCATCAAATATTGTAATGAAATAAAGATCATGAATCACTATTGAAAATACTTCAATGGTTTGGTTTTTGATTCCCAAAAAAGAAGAATACCTTTCTCAATTGATTGGGTCAAAAGAAAGTGAAAAGATTGCAGAAATTCCCATCATGAGGGAATACAATGATGTATTTCCTAAAGAGTTTCACGGATATCCCCCGAGTTGTGGGATAGATTTATCAATATAAATCATGCTTGGAGCTGCTTCTATCTCAATGTGTCTATATAGAATAGACCCTATCAAACTGGAGGATATAAAGAATTAGATACAAGATCATTTGGACAAAGGGTTCAAACGACCTAGTGCATCACCTTGCGGTGCGCTAGTGCCCCTTGTGAAGAAGAAGGATAGATCAATGTGGATCTGTATCGATTACCAGGAACTCAACAAGATCAACATAATGAAAACATATCCCCTTCCAAGGATTGATTAATTTTTTGACTAGTTCGGAGGAGCTCTATAAATCTCAAAGGAGGATCTTCATTCTGGATATCATTACATCAAGGAGAAAAGGGTGAATATTTAGGAGGCTTCCTTTTGTACAAGGTATGGTCACTATGAGTTTTTGGTAATTCCCTTCAGAGTTACTAATACCCATGAAATCGTCATGGATTTGACGAATATAATATTTATAAATTAACTCAACAAATTTGTGGTAGTATTTATTTATTAAATTCTCATCTACTCCAAGATAAAGGTGGAACATGAAGAACATCATGGACTTGTGTCAGAGAAATTTATAAAGGATATGTTGTAAACCATGTTAAAAAAGTGTGAGTTTCGGATGAATCAAGTCACAATCTTGGGACATGTGATCACAAGTGAGGGAATTCCGTGTGAACCCATTAAACCAAAGGTGATTGATGAAAGTCCCAAACCCTCTAGTGTCACAAAAATAAATTGTTTTCATTGAGTATCTGCGTACTACTGACATTTTTTGAAAATTTTTCATGATTTTAATTCCCAATAACTACATTAACAATGAAAGGGTAACGTATTTCTAGATGAATGATTGTGAGGGAAACATCAAGAAGATAAAGAGAAGGCTGATCACTATAGCTTTACTCACATTACTGAAAAGTGGAGAATGTTTCGTGATATACAATGATGCTTCAAAAAATGGCTTAGGATGTGTACTCATGAAAAATGATAATGTGATAGCTTATGCCTCATGGAATTTGAAGATCTAAGAGGTAAACTACCCAACACATGATTTAGAGTTGATGAAAATTATTTTTTCTATGAAACTCTGGAGACACTACCATTATGGTGAGAAGTGTGAAATATATACTAATCAGAAAAGCCTAAAGTATATATTCACACTAAAGGAGCTCAACATAAATCAAATGTGAAGGATATTGGTAAAAATGGACTACAATTTCTCTATTCACTATCTTCATGGAAAGGAGAATACAGTAGTTGAAGCTCTAAGTAGAAAAGAACTTTCTACTCTATCCATAATGTGGATTGAGAACGACCATGTCTTCATGGATATGAAAGGGATGGATTTTGAAATCATAAGGGTTGGGGATACATCCTACCATTCTCAAATGATTAAAAACCATCAATCAAATAGTTGATTAAGGAGGCACAAAGGGGTGATCTGGAGTTACAATAGAAGGTGAATGAATTAAAAGAAGTGATGTTGCATGAGTTCTATATCGACGATGATGGTGTGATTCATTTGGGAATGAGGATTTGTGTGCCTTAATCACCTTAGATAAAGATAGATACATTTCATAATGCACATATCTCAAAGTTCTCTATCCATATTGGTATCATTAAGATGTATCGAGATCTCCGAGAACACTTATGCTTGGACAATATGACGAAGAAAATTTCTTGTTATATCTCAAGGAGCATGATATGATAGCCGGTTAAAGTAGAGAGACAAATTTCCATAGTTATTATGGCTCCATTTCCTATACCCATGAGGAAATGAGATAATGTAACTATAGACATTGTCATGTGTTTCCTGAAGGTGTCCAAGGGAAATAATGCTATAAGGGTTGTGGTTGACCGACTCACCAAGACTGACCATTTTAATACTATACGGGAAGATCTATCTCTTGCAAAATAGACAATGATATATGTAATGGAAATAGTGAGACTGAATGGTGTTCCACTATTGATTGTATCTGATTGTGATCTGAGAATCAAACTAAATTCTTTGTAATTCTTCATTATTCTTTGAGTACTGAATTAGATTTTAGCAAGGATTATCACCCCAAAACCAATGTCAAATCTGAAAGAACTATGATGATGCTTGAATATATACTAAGAGATTTATCTCAATAATTTAAAGGTGGATGGGATCAAAATCTCACATTAGTTGAGTTCCCATACAATGATATCTTCCACTCAAGTATTCAGATTGATTAATATTAATATTTGTATGGAATGTGATGTAGAACACCAATATGTTGGGATGAATATTTAAAGAGAAAGCTAAATAGACCAGATCTTTTAAAAGAAATGATAGACATGGTTCATGTCATCCAGAAATAGATCAAAGCTTCTTAGAATAGAAACAATAGTTATTCTGACAACAATTGAAGGGACATGGAGTTCGATGTTGGAGATAAATCATTCCATCGAATACCACCATTAAAGAGAGTCGTGATGTTTGGAAAGAAAGGGAAGATAATCCCTAGGTAAATTATACATTTTTAGATCCTTGACCACATAAGATCCATGGCCTATCGGGTTGCACATCCACTGAATATGGCGCAAGTTCATATTGTATTTCATGTATCACTCTTGAGAATGTACATACCCAATCTATCACAAGTACTAAACTCGGAGGTGGTAAAGCTTGAATATGATCTCTTCTAAGAAGTGAAGTTAATATTGATTCTGGACTAGATATTTATGTTTTTACATAATAATACAACCCATCATGTTAAAGTGTTTTGGAGGAACCAAATGTTTGAATAAGCTACTTGGGAATTGAGAGATATGATAAAGGATAAGTACCATCACCTGTTTGTGTAAATGAAATTTCAAGGGATAAATTTCCTAAGGGTGGAATAATGTAACGACCAAAATTTTAATCAAAGGAATTCCCTTCTCATAATTATAACATATAATATAATCACATTATAAAGTACAATGAAATATCATGATACTAAACCTGATATGATAATTACTAATAATTTTTCCACTTCTATGTTTTAAATTTGGAAAATATTATATACATGGTTGCATTCAGGGAGATTTTTACAGTCTAATAGAACCAACATAATTATTGGTTAATAGAAACATACCCTTATGAATATTATTATGACCCTTATGAATAGTAAATCATCAAAAATAATTGTAACCTCACCCATTAAATATTAAATACAATTTTGGAATATTTTAAGTGATAATATGACTACAATAAAAGTATTGGTATTTTTGTATGTCATAAATAATTAATTATAATTAATTTATTAATTTAGAAGAAAATTTATATTCTTAAAATGTGTTCATAAATTAACAATTTTATGCCTTACAGTTTTAGAAAATAGAATTTTAATCCACTGTTATGGATATCACAAGTGATGTTATAAAACAAATATTGAACTCCCATTACATATTTTCTATTCTTGGTCATGGAATCATCACTATTGTTTATCATGTTGTAAATTAATAAACTAATTATTAAAATATTAAGGGAACTCCTCTCGACTCCAATATAAATACCACCTTACAAACCCTCATTTCCTCACACCTCTCAGGATTTAATCCTTGACCAAATTCTTCCCAAAGCTCTTTCCTAGCCCCTACCTAATGACCGGGATATATTTTACCCATCAAAAGACTTATATTAGGTCCTTTAAAGATGATCTCAAGAGGAAAGTCCTTTGTCTCTTTTCTTTCATTTTCATTTCTATTTTTTATTTTATTCTCTTATCCTAAACTTATATTCTATAAATTTCATGATAAATCAATTAATGTTTTTATAATTTCATGATATCATGTTAATGTAAGATTACTCATTATACTCCTCCCTCCCTCCCTTAATAAAATTAAATTGTTTCCCATGATCTGTTAATTTACCTAAATCATAGGTAATGCACTTCCACATTCCTTCAACACCATCAAGGATGTTAATAAATACATAAAATAGTTGAAAAAGATTTTAAATTTTATGTTTATTCTCCATATATTTTTTGGAACTAATTTAATTACATGGAACTACGTGATAAAATAAAAAAAGTACATTTTGATAAAAAAAACCACCATAATTAACCAAAATTGAGCATAATAAAATTTAATCTAATTATTTATCCTCGTGGAACATAAACAAATACATTATAAGATCATTTATATATATGGAATGTAAATAATAACATATACTAACTATTATGTATGTTCATCCACATTTTAAATGAATATCCATTCATGAATAAAATTGAAATGTTCATAAAATCTAAGAAAATTAACACTCCAAAACAATGAATTTAAGTTATATAACTCAATAAAATTCCAATAAAAAACTTAATGAAACCATAGAAAAACATATTCATGTATAAATGGTTCTATAATTTATAATTAATGAATATAATGTTATTATATAGTAAATTAAATTGAAAAGGCGTTCAGATACAAGGTAAGTAGAAATTCTCAAACTCAAATTTATTTCTTCGGGTTCTCCCTCCTTCCCACCATTTTTTAGTATGGACCCTCCTTAAAAACACTATTTCATATTTATCATTCCTTTTCTAGGATATAAATTTTTTCCAATCCAATAATTTTCTAACATAAAATTTTCAAAAATAACTCTTCTTTCAAAAACAAACATTTTACTTCTCACTCAGGGTTGATGGTTCTTGTATCAAGTATGTCATTCCCACTATTTTTAGAACCCAATTTTTATGAATGTGTTCTTATGAGATGAAATATATTCCTTTAAATTGAATTTTTTTGTTAATTATTGGAATATGTTCAATGTATCATGCATAATAATGGAAAATTTATGATCTAATGGGTGTACCTAGAATTATGTTGCGCAATATGAATGTTTGAATATGATGGGTGAGCCCGAGAATATATATCCCTCCAATTCATTGACTAAAGTGACGAATCTCAAGAGTTTAATGTAAAAGATGTGTGAACCTGATTCTATAATTGTTCACAAATATGTGTGGTAGTTATCCTCTAAGACACAATGTTTCATTATTTTTTGCATTACCACATTCTAGGTATTCTCGTATTGTTTCCTCTCATGATTAGGATCAAATAAATATGTTATGATGATAATGATATTTTCCATCCCATGTTAAATTGTTTCAAGTTTTTATTTATCGATTTACTAGGATGTTAGCTAACCCCTTTTGATGTATATCATTAGGAGACTACATGTACTAAGGAGAAGTCAAGTGAAAATAAGAAGCTAGAGAAGAAGGAAATAAATAAATGTTTATGCATGGTGTTGTAAATTATATGTATGGTCCTAGTTTTCCCACAACACTATACCTCTAGATCTTTAGGTTGTAATACAATTATGTTGTTTATCCTTATAACGACATAATTTTAATGTAAGAAATGTTTGGGTCTCTATACTAGTTTTCATTGATCTTTAAGGTGTAAATTTCAAATTCTATCCCAACGTTCTCATACCATTACACTCATGTTATGGTTATGTAACTCCATTTTTTACCGTTACTAAGAATCTAATCGCACCGTCTTTTTGGTACCTTTCCCTGGTTATTAATAAAGTTTTTCATTGTGTATGTTTATGAACAGTAATAAATGAGAAGATAATTATGGAGACATTGGGGATATTTATTGAGTTTTGAAAATTGAGTACCGTTATTCCAAAGTAATGAAATTATTATGATCATCCTAAATGTGTTTGTTTTATTATATTGAATATTCATATAAAAGGATTTAATATCCATGTATAAACATCATGAGTGACTATAGATGGTATCAGAGGAATGGTTTAGTTATCCCATAGAAAACATGATAAGGAAATAGTACCAATATCCCTATTATATCACTTCAACTATTTCTAGAGATATATCGAAGGATAATCATATGGATGATTCAATGTGTAGGAAAATACCCTAAAATTTTGGTAAATTATAGAGTGATTGGATTCCATGAAATTAAATATCATCCTCGATACTACAAGTGGATGTGGCTCTTGCATTGAGGTGTGTAGGGTTAACAAATCCAAAAAATGAAAACTAAGGTGGACCCAATCATTACTTAGTGCATTATAATAGGCCTTACTTAAAACCTAGTTTGATACTTATGTGGGATATGGTTTTGAAATTCAATAACTACTTAAGAACTATATTGAGGGTTTTAAATAGAGGATAGTCATTTATGACACTGTTTAATCATAATGTGATGTATATTTTAATTAATGTGTGAGGATTTAGACTTCCAATAAATAAGTTTTAATGAATATGTGATTCCACAGTATGATTAGTGTTTCTCACACTATTATATTTATAATGGTCATTTTTTTGAACCCAAAGTAACTAGGATAACATTGAATGGGATGAAAAAAATTCGGATGAGTATCCAAATGGAATTATTAATAGATTAAAAGATATTTTTATTATGACTAATGTGTAATCATTATATATTATTATCAATGTTAACCTCAAACGACTCTTAGACTCACCAAAGAATAAAGGGATAGAGGTTTCTTAGAGGTTGGGTAATGGAGACCAAAGAGTAAAGAAGAATCAGTTTACTATATGTTGAGAAAGTGGGAATAATTACTCAATGGAATGTCTTAGAGGGTGGGAAGACATTTTGAGTGTGGGAAATAGGGACACAAAACATTTAACTATAGAGGAAAACTTAATACATCAGTTAAATAGTGGAAGCCAATAATTCTCTCCCTATGATATTATAAATGGTTGAATGTTTCAAATGTGGAAATTACATACAGCATGAAAATATATGTCTTGAGGAGAAATCCAATAAATGGAATCAACAAGAATGTATGGATAATGGTTTTTCTATTAACGATGAAGAGAGTATGTATGAAAAATGAATGAAATGATGTATTAAGGAATAAGATGATGAATCCTAGTTAATGTTTTTAGAATGAAGTGAGATTAGTAACGTATTTGTGTATTGGAATTAAAGTACGATGTAATATTAATCATGAAATATTTTTGGACCATTTAGTATATGGTTTTCATCAATTATTTTCCTGAATATTGTAAATGGAATTGATAGACATGAAAAGTTTTTTAATGGTAAGGTGCAATTTTATTAATGGATGATAAACCTTAATATAGTTTGGATATTGAGATAATTATGTATCGATAAATAGATATTGGATATGAATATATAAATTTAATAGTAATGATTAATTGGGTTCTAATTAGTGATTTGTTGAAAAATTGGTTTATTCTATCGTGGATAGAATTTATAGCATTTCAGGGTAAAAGGAAAAGATAAAATAATCTATGTTTTATTTAAGTAATGTGGAATCGTGTATAATTTCATTTATTCTTATAGTAATTAATTTTATTACAATGTTTTAACAGAATACATGATAAGGGTATTAACATATTATTTTTGTGACAATCAAGATATACCAATGAGATATAGTAGATCAATGATAAGCTGATTTTGATAAATTTTGTGATGTTCTTTATGAATTTTCAATTTTGTGAAGTTTTATATGGTTATCCAATTATGGAATGGTTCATTTTTAATTTTGGATGATTATTTATGGACTAATATATTATTTCACAATATGGATTGTTATTCATAACTTATACTCACAATTTTTTTGGAAAATAACTATATATCCATAGAATGTATTATCATTCAATTATGGGTCTTAAGATCTGTTAAAGTTGAATTTTTATTGTTTTTGAATAAAAAAATTCATTTTTTATTTTGATTGAATGGATTACGTGTTTAATATGTATTTTTTTGGAAGCACATAAAGAAATTATACTTTTAAAAAAATAAATGTATCATATAAGTATATTTCCTAATATTTTTAGATAAAGAGAGAATTAATCAACTAAAGAAAAAGGATATTGAAAAAAATATCTTAAAACCATCATTTTCAGTGAACCCATGTTCTTCTAAAACATTATATAATTTTTTTCTTGATGCCCTAGTCATTCCATTGATCATTCATTATCTTTGGTCAATTATATCTATCACTATCAATAATTACTTATGTTTTTCTACCATGTCCAAATCATCCAATAACACATATGTTATCTTATGTGTAATACTAGTTACATGTTACTTTTTTGAACATTATATTTCTAACCTTCTCATTTTAATAGAAATTTCATTATCCATTTGTATGATGTGGGTTTTAGTGAATTAATTTTGACATGTTAAACATGTTATGACCAAGGAGAATTTCATGTGGAAAATTAATTTTATTATGAGTAAAATATACCACCATAAAATTTTGTGACATATTTTTTTCTATTAAATTTAATTATTTCGTATTTATTCATCACACACAACACTGATTTTGTATTTCACTACACACAACACTATGTTTACCATTTGTTACATGAAAAAATGGGTTTCAACAAAACGTGACATACTATTAAAATATTTTTTTAATATGAAAGTTATATATTTTAATGGTGTGTATGAATTTACTTAAATAAATTATAAAAATGATATTTACACATGTGGGTATAACTATTATATTGGTGAATAATTTATTAAAAATGAAAATAAAAATATTTTGAAAATAGCATGAGACCTTTTACTAAGAAATTATTTTTATATGCATAAGGGTCTTTTACATAAATAAAATTTAAAAAATATTTTGTGGTGAAATATATTAATTAATCTAATATATTATATATTCTTTATATTTTTTAACATTTATATTATTTTTCTTCTATACCAGATATAAGAATAAATCCAATTTCATGCTTAAAATTATATTTTTTTAAATAGATGGTTTGTTACCTTTGGGACAATTATATTAAAAATAATTTTTACGAATATTATAATATTTATTTGATAAAATTTACTTGGTATTTTTAATTTTAATAATACAATTATATTTTGATTGGATTGGGAATTTTTATAAAAAGATTAATATTTTTGAATAGTGAAAAAATATGAATTTTAATTCAAAATTTCATTTTCATTCAATTTATTTATAAATTTTAACTATAATTTAAATTTTTATTAATGAAAAATGTGTTGAAATATTCATCATGTTACTATGTTTTTTCATTGGAATCAATTCAATAATGAATTTCTATATTGAAATCATTATATGCTTTTGATCATTTTCAATTTAAAAACCAACATTCTCATCATGTTTATGGGATAAATATTAAATTATAATTTTTAACATATGTGAATGGAATTTTTGTAAAATGGATTCCGTAATTAGAATCAACATAATATATATTTTATAATAATATTAATATAATTGTTTTTCTAAAACTAATTGCGAATATAATAAACCTTAATTATTGTGGTTACACTAAAATTTGGTTTACTTGGGGTCAAATTAAATAGATAAGGGTTAAATATGACCATAAACTTGTTCAAAATGTATTGGATGGCCATATATCGACCTTACAACTTCTTTTTTCAATAATTTATTATTTTTGAGTCTTGTGTCACAATAAAAATGTAGTTTTGATTGAATCATTTCAATAAAAGTTTCCCAATCACACCACTTATAAAAGGCCACTCTCACTCTAATCCTATGCACACCTTCATACCCCATTGGATTGACCATTACCTACCAAATTTACATCCCATATTCCTTAATTTCATCCTAAAATCCATATTTTTTACATAAATTGAACTAATGATGGATTTTTCATACCTAAGGAGGATTCTCGACGAAGGGGGAGCATTTATCAAGGAGTGTTTTTGTTTTATTTCATCCTAAAATATTTACAACTATTATTGTAACAAAATGATATAATAAACTAATTATATTATATAAGGTTAGATGTTTTTATGTTACATTCCTATCCTACAACCATGTCTACTTCCATAAAATGGGTTATGAAATCCTTGTTTGTGTGTAAAGTAGACTAATACCTCATGAACAAATGTCATCCATTTCTAAATTATCATCCCCTTATGATGAAATAAATTATTTATTTATGTTTTATATAAAATATTTTTTATATTATTATTTTTTGAGTTATTATATCATATATACCTTCATTATTTCTAATTTGTGGGAATAATATAATGTCACTTGTTTGTTTGGAGGACTACAACATCTTGAAGTGATAAGATTCAATCACACATTAAATATAAGTTATTAATGATGAGTTTAATAATCCTATGTGATATATATGACATAAAAAAGATTTTTTAATGATAATATATTATTTACCTTTAATTTTTTCTATCAAGCTATAAAATGGAAACAACATTTATGGGTGCATATAGCCTATTCTCTCCATCGAAAGTGTATTACATTTTATATCACTATGTTTTATGAATAAATATTAATAAATATATAAATAATATATAATATATTCATAAAACAATTAAAATTATTAATATCATATAAACATGACCAATTTATGGGTCACAAAAGTATCATATCATTATATATTTAAAAAAAAGTTGTTATTAATCAAAACATAACATTAACATGAAATTGTAAATAAACATACAATAAAAGGACACCATAAAATAATATATGGAATGATATATTAATATATTTTTCTAAAATAGATTTATAATAAACATCTATTTACTATACTAAAACTATTAATATGTACGATGGAAGTCAAGACTTAATGTAGATGATTTCTATATCACTTTTTACTTCTATATGACTTATTCCATATTCCCTACATATTATTTTATTTGTGTTTATATAATTCTTACGAATATTTAATAATTATTATACAGAAAATTAACTTCATTTACATATCCATTTAATTATATCTTTTTCATGGGATTTATGGTTTAATAGATAAGAATTTTTTTGATATATTTTGGTTTCATTTTCCCTTCTTTAAGACATGTTTTTTTATTAAACAATATTCATTTAAGATGTGTATATATAATCCATTTGACTTGCAATTTCATGAATTTATTCAACCCCATGATATTTCTATTTCCATTTTATATTATTTCTTATTGAAGATTATGATTCAATGTCACCAAAGTGGAAACAATTTTATGTTATAATCCCACAATTTATTATTTTTTTTTATGATTATGTTTAAGACAATAAAATTATATTATCCATTTCTCATGAAACTAATGAAATATAATATCATATGGTTATTAATTAAATTATCAATTAATATTACTATTTTTAAAATATTCAGTATATAAAATAATTGAGAAGGCCTTTTAAAAAAATATAAACATATTTTATCTCTTTACTTGGAAATATGTTTATTCCAAAACCATGGATTCTAAAAATTGTTTCAAAAATATTTTCTCACTACACATTTAATTTAAAAATAATTTTGTTTTGAAATTTCTGAAAAATGTATTTTGAGGAACATTCTGGTCATTTTCCAAACAATTCTATTTGGATTTTAATAAAAATGTTAATTAGAGATTTGTTTTAACATGAACTCAATAAAAAAATCTTATATTCATGAATATTATATTATTTTAATATTAAATTATATAATTTCAATTTAATATTACTATAAAATATATATTAATCAATGGTTTTATGTTTTAAAAATTATTTTCAATGAAAACTAATTTTCCTCGAGAAATATTTTGAATGATTGATAAAAATCAATTTCAATCTAAGATGACATCTATTGATGATTCATATTCATTACTATAAATATTATTCATGGAAATTGGTATTATTAATTCTGTTAAAGATTTATTTATATGATGGGATGATTTTTATGAATAATTTTTATCTTTAATTGGTTATACCATGATAAAATTTGTATGAAACCCGCTTCTTTTTCATCGGTCAATTCATTGATGAAATTATTAAGAAACATGTATCTTTTATAAAGGCTATCACATGAATTATTTTTCTAAAATCTATTTAATTTCATGGGTTATGGTATGAATTTTTTTTGTTATTGTGGAACACAAAAATAGGATTTGTATTTTGAGATGGGTGGGACCTATATCATTATCCAAACATTTTGTAATGATTGATAACTCATGAGTAAATAAGTTATGTGTGAACTTGATTACATGATCACATTTTTATTCATGAACCTAATTACATGTTCACATTGTTATATGTGAATCTTATTACATTTTCAAAATGTCATATGTGAAAATGATTACATCTTAAGAATGGTATGGATAAACCAAATTAGATGTACAATGTTTTATGAATAGAACAAGTTTTTTGGTCTATAATGTTATAAATAGACATAGTTTCAAATCCATATGTCAATGTGAGGTCTATATTTTATTCTATTATCATAATTAGTGATCTTATTTCCATTTACAAAAAATTCCTAATGTCATAATTTAATGTGTAAGCCAAAAATCTATGCCTTTATCAAATTTTATGCCCTCATGGATCATGTTCTTTTATTTCTCTTATGGCTCATGTCTGATGAATTAATATTATTTTTTCTATAACTCAATATTTTATCTCAGACATGCAGGGTGTGGTTTTAAAATTAGTTTTTCATTTTCTTATAAACTTATTCAAAAAAAAATTCTTTCAAATCTCCTGTGATTACCCATACTGAGCATCTCATCTCACCCTTTCATATGATTCATTTCCCAATGTTATGAATATAGGTTTTTATAGGGTATGATTATGTAGATTACTAAATTGTAAGATCAATATGGATACATTAAGGATATTATATGTGTTAAAAAGATTATGGTTCATGTTTCCAAATGAACTAAGCTACTATGGTCCCCTGGATTTTGTATGTGTACTGTATTTAATGTTCATCTAAAAAGATTTAATATCCCTGTATGTAATTTTGGGGTTTTTATATAGAATAGTTGTATTTAATAATTATAAATAGAGAAAAATTAACCCCCACTGTAGTGAAAGTAATTCCATGATATGATTATTTAAAAAGAGACAAATGAACATGATATTGAGTATACTTTAGTGAAATTTTATTTGAACTTTATCATTTATTATCTCCCTCTACATATATTCTATATAAATTTTGGGAATATAGAAATCAAATTTTATATTATGTAACAATCTGTTATCATATATTATTCCATAGATGAACCTCAACAAAAAATTTAAATATATTTTTCTAAGATAGGATATTTTGTAAGAAATAAAGTGTAAATTATTTTTCAGTTGTATATATAATTTTATTTTTTCATCATTTTTTGGAATTTAAAAGTATATATTTTAGAATATATAATAATATTATATAATTTTTGTACGAAACATTATGATTTATTTTAATTATTTCAATTAAACATTTTTGTTGATAAAGGAATGATATGAGATCATATAATTCAAATACTTGGGTGTCAATCATGGATAAACATATTATTGAGGAGACTTAATGTTATATATTTATTGAATGTTTTAAGTTGACCTTCATGTGTTTTTATTTTGGTTTTATATGTTAATGTATTTTATTCATCCTTATTAGATATCTTTATCTATCAGTTTTTTTTATATTTAGATAAAGAAGAAGAGTGCTGTAATTCATTTTGGAATTCATGATCCTTTAAAAGTTATTATTAGTGATTAATGAATTTAAAACATACCATGAATATTCATTTATTATTGTATGAGATTATGTTTAAATACATCAAATCACTACAAAAATATGAAATTGTGCTTATAAAATAGAATAAAATATTTTAACTACATATTCTCATGATTTATGCCATTATAGTGAAATAATACCCCAAAATTTTGAATCTGATAAAAATATAAATTTCTTTCTTTAATAACCTTTCTATTCAATTTTTGATCTTCTCTCCACTCACTGATTTATGGTTTTGGGGTTTTAAAATTAAAATGACGATGTTCTCTATCACACTCGATCAGTCCTTGGATATTTTATTTCAAAAAAATGATAATAACATAACTTCCTACTAATATTATCCTTATCTATGAACAAAATTCAGTCTAATATCAAGTAACCAGTAAAATTATGACTTCCATTTTAGAATGATGTTTAATTATCACCTTGTATAATGTGGGGTTTCTAAAAATAATTTTTCAAATTTGGAAGCTTTTTTTTACAAAGGTAAAAATTTCAATTGTGAAATTTATTTGGAGGCTTATAATGTATTACCCCATGATAATATAATAATTATCTAATTAAATAAATTGAAATATTTTTGAAAACAAGCTTGAAACATATCACCGTTGATCAAATAAATTATAATATATTATCATATATTTATGAAATTTATAGTTATGGATATACTCATCTAAATTAATATGTATATATATATTAATTAATTCAAATGAATTTTTGAATACCTAATATATAAGTAATAAAAATTTTAATGTAATTTACTAATTCAAAAATATTTTAATTTAAAAATTGGTTTTAATTAATTATTTGTGAGAACAATATAATAATTCCTTAAAAATTTTAAAATATTAATTTTATATAAATGATAGCATTTTTAAGATCATAATATCAGTAGAATAATTGAGTGTAATTTTCCTATTTTTAAGAATATATTGTTTGTTCAGTGAATATTAGACATATATATTTTTATAAAAATTTCATGTCTATTAGTTGAAATTTCACATTATGATTTTAATTTTATCATAATGAAAAATATTACTCATTTAATTTTAATTAATAATATTTAATTACGATGGTATGATTATTTAACTTTATTTGGCTGTAAGATTGTTTTTGGAAATAAATAATCATTTCATTTCTAAAAACTACTTTTATTCATGAAACATGATTTTATAATTATATAGATAAAATACTAATGAATAGTTAAGTTAATTAATAAGATATATTATTTTTTTTAATGATATTATTTTAAATTCAATTGATTGTTTTACTAGTCATGGAATCCTTATTAATCAGGTTTTAATTTTAAATATATTTTTTAAAAGTAGTTTCTATTTTCGTTTACATGAAAATTTTAAATATTCTTCAAAAATTAATAGAAATGTTTTCTTAAAAATTTTATTACACATTTGGAATCAATTTAATATAAAATTTTATATACATACCTTTTATTTTTTGTCATTATGAATAGAAATATTGGTATATTTTTTTCATATCGATAAAGGTAAAATATATAAATTAGGTTAAATCGTTTTCATAATGCATTAATATTTCTTAAAATTTTTTATTTTTCTTATTAAATTATTTTAGATCGGCTATAATCAAAAATAAATTCTAAAATATAAAAATATAATGCCATTTTTACATTATTATTAATAATATATATGTTTTATTAATGGATAAATACTAATTTCACTCTATTGACTCTGATAATTCCATATTTTTTCATAAAGTTAAAATGAGCACATGTAAGGTTATAAATGTTTATTTAAATTATGAATTAAAAATTTTGTGATGTTAATTTAGTAATAAATTTTTTCTATGTAATAATTACAATAATGATCACGCAATGCTGAAAATTTAATTTCTATATTAATAGAACAATAAAATAAATGATTTTAGATATATTAAAAGCAATAAAACTTTATTGGATAATTGTGTATCTCAATTTTTTTATATTAATAAAACAAATTATTGATTTGTATAATTTTTATATTTTAATTCCATAACTATATTGAAAACATTATAATAAATGTAAATTAATAGTTTAAAAAATTAAATTAATGTTATTTTATGAAAAATAATATTTTATAAAAATTATTTAAAAATCAGAAGAATCATAAAAGAGGAAAATTATTCTGATAAATAGTCTAAATATTTTTTTCATAAAAATTCAGGATAAAATTGTTATATTATATGTAAAATTATACCCATTGACATTAGAAAAGTTATTTATACATAAAAGGTTTAAATTGGTTAAAGAAAGTGTTAAACCAAAGATAAGGTTTAAAATTACCACAAAACCTATCTAATTATCATTGTATGATGATATTTCAATAATATATTATTTTTATTGTAATTAATTCATATTTTTAAGAATTATACATGAGGAATTAATTAATTATATATAAATAATTTGAGGAATTCAAGTGTGTCCCTTCCTTCCTATGTAGAAACACACCACTAATTGCATTTATTTACACATACATGAGCCCTAAATATCAAACCAACCCTTAAAATTTTGGATATAACCTCATTTATAATTGAATAATGGTTTATTTTTTTTCTAAATATTTAATAAAAAGAGTCCTTAAATAATGTTTCAAATGAGGCCAACTAAAGAAGAGGTAGTAATCCTATGCGACATATTTCAACTAATTTCTTCTTATACCTCCTCCAGAAATTTTTTTTCATAACAAAAAATATTACAGGAATACAATTTATTATTATAATTTATTATAATTATGTTGCCAAAATTATTCCCCCTTAATCAATTGAATAGTACGTGAAAGTTTCTCTCATGCGTACATGGGGACAACTGCCAACACATAAATATAAAACTCATTTTCCACCATCAGACTTAATGGATGTGGAATATGATGGTTTTATTTTATATATATATATATATTATTTTTATATAAATATTATTATTTAATTATAATTCCATACCTTTCTTTTTTACCTACCAATATATTGGAAAACAATAACATCCCTCATGCGTACGTTTGGACTACTAACTCCAAGAAGAGAGAAAATTATTATTTCATTTATTAAATACATGGACAGTAAAAAATATATATATATTTCTATTATATATGATATATATGATATAGTGATGATTATAAAATTATTAATTATAATTTTACATTTTTTCCTTTATTCTGACAAAATATGAAACATCATTCGTGCATATATACGACATAACATCTATATGAATGGTGTAATCAATTTTTATATATCTACCTTTTATAGATGAATATAAATATATATAAATAATATTTAGGATATTTATATATTTAATAAATGTTTGTTGATGATGGAACCATGATAATAGTAAATGCAATAGAACTACAAAACCGAAATTCCCTTTGAAAACAAATTATTTAACACCCTAAAATAATGATTTTAAAGAATAATTATTAAAAAGGTTTATTAAAATGTTATAAGTGGATCACATATGATTTTAAAATTATGTACATGTTTTTATAATATAATTATTATAAACATAAATTTATGTTTTAGGGTGTTATATGGATTTCAATTAATTTTGAACATTTTGTAAGAGATTTATGTTTCAATCTCATTATTTATCATGATTGTTTATTATTATGTTTCTGAAGATTAAAATTCATGATATACCTATAAAGATACTAATTAAATTTATCCTTATCTATTAATTTCTATATAGTAGTTTTTTTAATATCATTTTAACTTATAAATTAATCAAAATATCAGAAGAATTTGTTTATGGAAAACTGACATTATTTTTCTCTTCAGTTGAAAATAATTTTTATTCTACATCCATGTTTTCTAAAACATACCTCATAAAAAATTTAACTATTTAAAATTTTATTTTAATTTCATTTTTTCCATGAATAATTTTTTTAAAATGTTTTTAATGGAATATTCTTCAGTTTCTGAATGAGGTATTGTAGACCTTTTAAGGAAAATATGGAATGAGTCTTTGTCTTTATGTACACAACGTCAATTGGATTTCCCACTATCATAAAAACGCAATACATTTAAGCTTCCGTTAAATTTTACAAGGTTATTTTTAATGAATTTTGTTTCCTTGTGATTTTGGAAATTATAATGTTTTAATTAAGTGGTTTGAAAATTAAAATGTTATTATTCCGAGGAAATGTTTCAGTTTATATTTTAAATGAACTTTCATCAATTATGAAATAATTTGACTCTATTTATATTTCTATAGGATATTATTCTATGTTACCATCATTATTATTTATGTATATGGTTTATTATTTTGATGGTGAGATGTTTGTGAAGCTCATTTTCTTTTACACAAGGTATGTTATGATGTAACATTAATTGTTTTCATGATATTGTGGCTTACATATGAATGGATTATTATAAAGTGATGGTTGGTTATGTTATAGTATTCCAGTGCATTGGGTGAGGATGTATTACTACTATGATATAAATTTTTTATTTGAATAAAATTTCATGTTCATATTGTTTTTTACCTTGTTTTCATGATGATAAGATTATAAATGGATTCGGTTTTATTATCTATATAATTATGTGTGGAAGTAGTTTTCATGTCTATATGATTTGTGTAGGACTAATATCACATCCATAGGATTATGTGGGAGTCTGATTTCATGTCTTTAACTCCATGTGAGAACCTATTTCAATTTATACATGTTTGCAAAATTATAATCATTTTTATTTATTCATATGTATATGTTATTAACAAATGGATCTTGATTAGATATTGGGGATTCTGCACTCTTATGAATATTCTCTATTATTATGACAATGTTTTATATCATGAATCATGTTAATTATATATGATAAATTGGGTATGAATTTTATTATTTATGATCATAATCTCATACCATAATAATTATCTTATTCTCGTGTATAATCCTTTTTTACTATCTCTAATGTTTTCTCTCATTAAGCATCCTATCTCACCATTTCTTATGTTTCCTCTTCCGCATGTGGAGAATAAATATTTTATATTGGGTATACCTAAGAAGGATTATATGTGGGAATTTTTGAATATCTTTAATGATATAATAGGATTGTATATCAAGTATCTAAAGCCACTGATTCATTATTGTAACATAATGGATCACAATGATTTTTTTTATTATTAACATAAAATTATATAATATTTATGTATGTAATTCATGGGATATTATAACAACGAATGGGAATAGATTCATATTAAACGTGAAAATCCTAGGGAATAGTCATTAGTTTATTTGTATTCCATTTATTAAATATTATACTTAATTTGAATAATCTTTTGTGATATGGATCATGTACCTAATAAGATATTTAAAAGGAATAACCTATATAGAAATTTATAATTTCATTAGTTAGGGAGTCCACATCATTTTTGACTCATCATTTATATGTTAGTAGTTTTCCAATTATATAGTTATTTATTGACTATTGTCGTCCTTATAATTACTCTATTTCAGCATATGGATGGAAATTTTAGGATTTGAGAAAACATTAGGGTGATGTAAAATGAAATTATTATCCTAATTAGAAACCAACCATGATGAAAACTGGGGAAAAATCTCTTAGAAATTATCCCCCAAATATCTCTAGTATTGAATAATAATGTAGATATTGTTCACCTCCTGAACACCCTAAGGAATGGCCGATATTTTACCAATCCTTTTATGTTATAATTTATACCCTCATATAGTGAGTACTAAAATCTAGTAAATATTGATTAATGTATCAACACTGTATAAAAAATATTCTCCCGTATTCAGTTCATGGACCATGACATGGTTTTCATTGATCTGTATCATTTTGATGTTGAGGATGACTAATGGTTGACACTCATTATTTATATAATGAAAAATTAAAACTTCAACTCTATAAAATGGGCTGCATTTACGAAGATATTCATTACCAAATACTTTCCTCATACTTTTCACATGAATGTGGATCAAATATTAATAGTGTGAAACCAAATTAGGATTAATCATGTGGTACTTATAGATAAAACTTCTATATAATCCCTAGATATGCCTCTTTTTTTATTAATTAAACTAATAGAAATATAAATTAATTCTATATTAGCATAAATAAATGTCATAAAATGTATTTAGACATATGAGGATTTGGCTTCTATGAATAAATTAAACATTTTTATGTTAATGTAGAAATTGAAATAGGAGACTCCCTTAATTCCCTTAGAAAAAACTATATGAAATGAATAATGAATATTTTTGGAAACACAAATGAAGAATCCCAGGGAAGGATGAAAAAAATAATTCCAACATGTAAAAAATACAAGAGGAAACACCATGGAAATTATTCAAAAGGGAAAAGAATGTAATTATTGAGTGAAAATATTTTTAAAGTCTTCTGTTTTCATTTGGATCCATTTGATTTTTCAATATATAATTTTGGATTTTCATTCAGAGTTAACATAGTGTTACTATTTTTAAATTTCATTGAATGTTTTGTTTTTAAAATAATAAATATATTAAACTATATACCTACATTATTTCATAAATAATGGGGTTTCAACTTAAATTGATTCTCATATATATAAAATGAGAAAACCATTTTATTCCAAAAGAAGTTTTATTTTTAGGCATGGAAAAAGGTTTGTTCAAATCAGATCCCTGTTTGAGGCACTGTCGTTTGTTGATATTATTTAATTAGGATAAATAATTAGGTATATTAATAATTAATTAGTTAACCTAGACCATGATATATTTAATCTAAATTAAAAATATCATCATTAGTTATCTATATAAACTAATAATATGGATTTAATAGATGAACCAATGTTAGGAGAATCAAAAATGGAATATCCAGTGGAATTCATGCATAGATGATTGGATTCAATGAAACATTCCATCAACATCGATACTGGATTTTTTTTCTTCAGAAATTTATTAACAATGTGGTAGGGATTATTTATTTATAAATTATTTTGTTATTATTTTTTATAATTTTGTAATATGAATTCTACTTTTAATCCATGGATAATTTACAAATTGAACGACAATATATAATTATTGTTTTTCCATTGACACTAGAATATTAATTGAATTATATTTTCAATCTACATTTTTAAATTATGATTTAGATTAATGATTTTATAAAATTTCAATAGATTAAGTGGATTTATATATTTTTGATACATCCCATAACTCTTTTTGTTTTCTCTATTGGCATATAGGTAGATCATGATCCAAATATCATCCAGGTTTTTATTGTGAACGAACCACAACCCCACATTTTTTTCTACGATTGGTGACATAAATTATGATTTATACAATTAATTAGAATTGAATTAAAATCATAGATGGTATACTTAGATAATAATATATTTCATCAACTCTTTTGGTGTCTGTCATATTTTGGAGTTGAAATTCTTGGGCATCTAATCACTACTATATAGAAAATTAGGTTAGATAATTAGTGTCTTAACATCAAACTATAATGAATGTTGATGAACCTATATTAACCAATAAAATTTAATTATTATCATATTAGGATGGAATATTTGATATAGTGATGTACTCCAATGTTAAGGGTCCACATGAGAAAAACATGGAGATGGGATTACTACAATATAAGGATTGATTAAACTCAAATTTAAGGTTGTGGTAGAGGACCAATTTTGGAAGACGAAATCGTAGGTTAATGAGTTCATCTCCTTGAAATCAAAGCTATGTTATAAGTACATAAAAAAATAGGGAAACTTGTTGTATATCTTCGTGACCTACTTTTCCATCCTTGTAATTTTTAACGGTCCCTCAAGGTGATCTATAAATCACCTAGGTTTAGTTTAATAAATCTATATACAAGAGTTGGATTAGTTTTAGATCATTCTCTCCTACTCCCCTCCTACCAAAATGATTTTTTCCACTAATCATAAGAAATTTCTCTATTTTGGTTTCTGAAACAATAATGATTAAGAAAAAGGTTTTATTAGTTCACTAATGGTGATTCACTATTCAATTCTTTATTTATTACCAAGAATATATCCTAATACTATTGGTCTACCAACCATAAAGTGAATAATCACTCAGGGAAACTTGATCAAGCCTAATGATATGATTAAAAAACAAAATGGATGAGTGATTCAAGGAATAAAAATAATAGATATGTAAGTAGAGAAAAATAACAAACTCTAACTACCAATCATGTATTTTTTCCCAATTACCATAGAAATAATAACATTCTTGATTAATAATAACAGTCTTAATCATCTCCTAGGTTTCATTTTACCATTACATAGAGTTATGCCAATATTATTTATTTTCATTACACCTTAATCTAACATATTAGTTAAATAAATCCATTTTTTCATTTATACATATTTGAGTACCTAATGAGGTAGGTACATAATTTTTAGTTAAGACTATTATGTATTCTGAATTTTGTATAAGGGATCAATAATGGCTACAATGCATCCAAATGTACTATATCATAGTGATGTGTATTTAAATTATATTTAAAAATATATTTTATATATGTCAAATATACCAATGAAATATAAATTCTAATTGGCCAAATTTTTAAAAAAAATGCTTGCTAGAATTGACATTGGAGAAATCCTACAAGATATGAGGTATAGACTATCAAAAATTGGATCTCTATATGTTTTCATCACTCAGTATTATATTGGAATAGCTTAAAAAGAAAAATGTATTCCACATATAATTATTCCAAATTGTGTTTTATTATAATATGTAACTGATTCTTGAACATCGCTAAAAAAAATTTATATGGTAGTTTCTTCCTTAGTAAAGTTCACCTAAAAAATTTCAATCATTCTGCAATGTATGGTGTAACAATGTGGCCAATAACCCAATTATATTATATTACATAATAATATCTTTAGAAAACACTATAGTATATTATTGTTGATTTATATGGACATCTCATTGAAATACAATCTGATCTAATGGAATCCTAGGATCATTCATGTATCCCAAATAGATGAATCCATCAATTATTCAGCTATTCATGGAAATTCCCTAGGTTATACTTCTCTTTGATATCTACCTTCTTCCTAAAACTCCATGGATTTTCCTCCCCATTGTGAATGTTCATTTACTAGTTTTATATATTACCTCACTAGTTAGGGTTTTGCTTAAAATTATCAATTATGTTTATGAAATTATCTACATTTTGATCATTTATATTATATGGTAAGGTATTGTTTCAAAATTAAGGTCTTTGGAATATGTCGAATATATAGTTCCTCTTATTGGATGATTCTATGAAGTTATGAACAACACTATGGTGTTATATATATCATAAAATATTTTCAAAGGCATTATTCTTAGCAATTGGTGAAAACCTTCAATGTTATATTTTTGAATGTAGCATGGTTCCACAACTATGTCATTCTTTCTTTTGATCTCTAGATTGAATTCTACTGATTTCCATGGGACTATGTCATAATTCAGTAGACACAACACAATGAGAGTCTAAAATATAGATCATTTAAAAAAAATACTAAAAAATTTACATACCTGTATGTAATGAAAAATAACTAACGTTAACTACCAATCATATATTTTTCAAAATTACCCTAGAAATCAAAACATTCATGATTAATAATAACAATATTAATAATACCATAGGTTTCATTATACAATAACACTGAGTTATCCTAATACTATTTATTTTCATAGAAACATAATCCATTATTTTAGTTAAATAATGTCATTTTATCATTTATATATATGTCAGTAGCTAATGAGGTATCCAAATAATTATAATTTAAGACTATTAAGTTTCTTAGAATTTTTATAAGGGCTTGAAAATGGCTACAATTCATCCATATTTCCTACATCATAGTGATGTGTATTTCAATTTTATTTCAAAATATCTATGATATATGTCATAATACTAATGAAATAGCAATTTTATATGGAAATTTTTTTGAGGTCCTAAAAAATATGAGGTCTAGTCTACCAAAAAAGAATATCTTTGTATTTATTATTCCATCAGTTTTGTACTGAATTATCTTCAAAGTAGAATATATTACACATATAATTATCCCAAAATATAATTTAGTTTTATATTGACTTTATTCTCAACCATCTATGAACAATGGTTTTGGGGTATCTTCATCCTATGTTAGGTTCCCCAAAAAAATTTCAAACCTTCTGCAGTTTATGGCGTAACAACGTGGTATATAACCCAATTCTCTTATACCACAACATAATATCATTAGAAAAAAATCAATTATATTATTTTGGTTTTCCATGGACATATCATTGATATAAAATTTAATCCAATGGACTTCTAGGGTCACTCGGGTAGCCCCACACAAATGAGGCCATCCATTATTCACCTACTCATGGACATGTCGGGGGTCATCCTTCTCCTAGAGACCCACCTTCTTCTTGAATGACATTGATTTTAATTCCCATTGAGCATGTTCAGATTCATTCTAGTGGTTATATACATTACCTCACTATTTATTCTTTGGTTTAATATTATCTATTATGTTTCTAAAATTTTTTACGTCTTGAACAATTATATTATAAGCTAAGGTATTGTTTCATAAATTAAGTCTTTGGAATATGTCCAAGATAAAGGTCCTCTTAATGGTTGATTCTATGAAATTATGGAAAATATGGTGTTATATATTTCATCTATATAATTTTCAAGGAGTTAGTCTTATCATGTGGTGAAAACCTTTGATAATATATTGTTGAATGTATCGTGGTTCAAAACCTATGTCATTTTATCTTTTGATATCTAGCTTCTAAACTACTTATTTTCATTAGACTGAGTCATAAATTTTTTGATGCACATAATGAGATTATAAAATATAGAATATTTAACTAAAACACTAAATTATTTTCATACCTGTATATAGATAAAAAAACTAAATTTAACTACCAATCATATATTTTTTCCCAATTACCCTTGAAATCAAAACATTCATGTTTAATAATAATTTTTTTAATCATCCCCTAGGATTCATTATACCATTACTTTGAGTTATCCTAGTATTATTTCTCTTCATATCACCATAATCCTTAATATTAGATAAAAAATAATTTTTTTCATTTATATATATGTGTGTAGCTCAAGAGGCACCCATATAATTTTTAATTAAGACTACTAAGTATCCTGAATTTTTTATAAGGGCTTGATAATGGCTACAATGCATCCATATGTCTTACATCATAGTGATGTGTATTTCAATTTAATTTCAAAATATATATGATATATATCAAAAATAAAAAATAAATATAAATTATAATTGGGTTTTTTAAAAAAAAGTGACACTAGACACGACTTAAGAGAGCTCCTATAACATAAGAGGTATAATATATCAATAAATCAAATCATTAAATATATATTGTTACCTCAGAATTGTATTCAAATAGAATAAAATTATAATGTATTCCACATGGAATTATCCTATCTTTTGATATAGTCTCAAATGGACATAATTCTCTAACATCATTGAACAATGGATATAGGGTAATTTCTTCCTCAGTTAGGTTCCACTAAAAAAAATTCAAACCTTCTACAGTGTTTGGCATAACAGTGTGGTATATCACCCAATTCCCCTATAACACATAATAATACCTTTTGAAAACACTCTATTATATTATTTTGGTTTTCTATGGACATATCATTGAAATTAAATTTGATCCTATGGACTCATAGGGTCATTCATGGTGCCCCACACAGATGGCCCATCCATTATTCGCCCACTCATAGAAATGCCAAGGTTCATCCTTATCCTGGAGATCCACCTTCTTCACAATTTAATGTGGATTTTACTTCCCATTGACCATATTCAGATTCATTCTAGTTGTTATATATATAACATCACTAGTTCTGGATTTTATTAATATTAACCATTCTATTTATAAAACATTCTACATCTTGAACAATTATAGAATATTCTAAGGTATTGTGTCCCAATTATGGTCTTTGGAATATGTTCCAGATACAAGTCCTCTTAATGGATGATTATATGAAATGAAGATGGAGACTATGGTTTTATATATTTCAACTATGTAATTTTCAACGTTTTATTCTTAGCATGTGGTGAAAGCCATCAATGTTATATTGTTGAATGTAGAATGGTTCCACATCTAAGTCATTTTTTATTTGGATTCCCAAATCCTAGACTACTAATTTCCCTAGGACTATTTCATAATCCAGTTGATGCAACACAATGAGAGTCTAAAATATATAACATTTAAATAAAGCACTAATATTTTTACATACCTATAATTTGAGAACATTTTAGTTGAAAAAACATGATAATTTCTAATTTCATTCACATAATGAATTTATTGGGTGTATAAATAGTAGATGAAAATAGATTCATAAATTTCTACGAGACATGAATATTTTTTTCCCTAGGAAAACATAATCCTTACATAAAAATGGGAAGTCACTATTGTATGAGGATCATTCAGATAATAATACTCATAAACATTTTTTCATAGAGAAAACTCTCGGTAACTCACAAACTACTCAATTTAAAATTATCAAGTCAAGTATACTATAAAACTACACTTCACGAAATACCTTTTATTTCTCTCACATAATTACATTTTACACTAACACAAATATTATTAATGAACTAACTCACACTAAATGTTTTGTCATCACTCATGATATAATTATTTTAATTCTATACTCATACCTCAATCAAATCACCCTAACCATATTCATGGAATGTTTTTGGAATATCAATTTTTTATATAACAATGTTACAATATATCATAAGGATATATCATTAATGGTCAAATTACTAAAAGTATTCATGTTATATAGGTATCTGATATGATATATAATGAAGATTCAATGTAGAGGTTTGACTTTCTGACACACTACCTAATAATCCAAACTAAAAACTAAGGAAAAAACGATATTCCATAGATGTGACCCCACATCCACATCACAATGAATTGGTAATTATACCAATTAAAACAATTAAAGATAAAAACTATTATATCTATTCATCTTCTTATTTTTTGATTCAATGTTTTTCTAATGAAATGTATAACATCCATCATCAATTACCAAAAGATATCCTCATGATTTTTTTTAATATTTATAAAAATTAAAATGATTGTCTAATTGTTATTTTTAACCATACTAATACAGAACACATGTTTCTCAAATTCTATCCTATTCTGCTATTTTTTTCTTTTTTATTAAAAGGGGCATACAATGAAACCTAAATAAACTATAATAATGAACCTTCTCTAAATCTAGTGAAAGAGACACAACATTTATTAAATGTGATCCACATCCCTTTGACAATGGAAAACATTCCTTAATAATTTTCTTGTTGAATATCTTTGTACACAAAAATATTGTGCGGAAAGGAATAATATTGTCTTATAATGTGTTCCATCCCTAAATATGTTATTCATGGATTCTACCAGATAAAATAAATATAAATAAAATGTGTTTGGTTATGGTTATGAGAATTAAATAAATATAAATCAACCATTTAAAAAGTGACATTACATTATCATTTCCATGATAAGGAGAAATTCATGTTATCGTAGGCTTAGAAGTCATAATTATTCCAAGGAATTCTTGTGTATAGATGTGAAAAAACATGTAAAGATTCCTCTATATAATTAAAGATATAGGGAACATGAATATTAATTCATTTCATGTTTAAAAATAATAAATCACCAAGATATATCTATATATAATTAAAATCAAGGATAAAAAAGAGATAAGTAATATTGTTCGAACATATAAAAATCTAAATAAGAATGAAACATCAAAAATTCAAACCAATTTATTATTTATTTATGATCATTATTATCAATATTTTCATCAAGATAAAATAATTTCTCTAGTTTAATTTGTATCCGATAAGATATCTGGGATAAAAATCCGAAATCGGCTCATAAGCATTTCCCTGACACATGAAGGACACATTTCCATAAATATTTAAGACTATATTTATGTGGTGGAACATAATAATAATTGAAAAACAACCATGGAAGTAAATTTTATAAGAATTGATAATTAAATCTAAAATTTTTAGGCAGCGTATATTAGAATAAGTGATGGCCCTCAAATGATTATGAATTAGACCATTACACTAGAAATAGTTATAATACATTCATAAATATTTTAACTAGAAATAAAAATAAAACTATGCACTAAAATTCCTTTAGAAGTTAATACTACACAAAAATATCTTATATTCCATTAATAAGTTATTAATGTAATGTATGAAAATAAAAAATTTCATGGGCTAGGACATCATAATGAAGACAGAGGGAATACACAATGAAGGGGAATTGGGATAATATCCTATGATTCATTGATATTCTTTTATGGTCCTCCAAGAATACTCATCCACCTCTAATATCTGGATAGGTATGAGAATAGTTGGTGAATTAGTATAAATAATCTTTACGGTTGCGTCAGACATGAGGTAGAGAAACAAACCTAAGGATGTGTCTCTAGACTTTCCCTATATAGAGTATTATAATGTTATATAATAATAGATTCCCAAATAGTCATAATATATAATATTATATGAGGTCCCAAATCTAGTGGAGGATTCCCAATCAAATCCATTCATATCAAATGGTAGGAAATATAGTAAAATCAAATAACATAAGTTACCTTTCAAAATGTCCCCTTTACCATGAAATAGGCATCAGTATAGACTAGTTAGAGATTTTATATGGAGGGGCCCCATGGATGTGTGCCCTAATTTGGTACATTGTGATGTTTATTATGAAATGAGGCCAACGAAAGACTATGGAAGGAATCACTGATCAATTATTGGGAGGGTCCCATTGGGGTATCTATGCTTAACATATAGGGTGTGGTATAGAATATTGGATTTAGGAAATGTTTTATAGTGAAAGGATATTATTAAGGGACTAAATAAGTTACAAAGTGTTAAATATGAAATACATCCCTTGACAATATAACCGAGTCTATTTCATATCTAAATTAGATGAAATGAGAAACAACTATAGTATTAATAAATGATTCTTATGAGGGTCACATGGATGGGATGATGCTTCATAATTACTACCCAATCCCTGAGCATCAAATGTATCATTGTCATAAAATTTCATCCATTTATACGAGGATCCATATTTACACATGAGGTATATCTTCTTTATAAGTTTTTAAAAAATTAATTCGAACATTACTATGTATATGAGTGGATGAATAACATTAAAATACTATATATTATTATCCTTTTGGGAAACTATGGTTATTCCCATGTGAGTAACTTCATATTTCTTCCACCTTGCAACAAAATTTAAATTAAACTGGATGGAAATGATTTGTTTATATGTACTATAAATATAGTAATTAATCATGAGATCAATCTGATTCACAAACAATTAACAATAACCCCTAGAATATTATGCATGATTGATGGTCCCATAAAAAATGTGCATGATAGTGTTTTTAAATTTGTTAATCTTTATTTTTTAGCATCAGGGTTGGTTTTTGAGTCAATTAGGAATGAATTAACATTTCTCCAGTACATTGGTCTTATATGGTTTCTATTCTAAAGAGTCTTACCTTGGTGTGTCAGAAAAGGAATCACAATATAAACCAAGAAAAATAGTGTAATGGGATGTTTTAAATTTCAATTTTTACCCTAAATAGAATGTATTGAATTCAATACCTTTCTCTATAGTAGTGATGAAATATATAAATAACTCCTAAATTGATTATTTCTAAACCTTAAAGATACTTTCATGGCCCATGGAGTACAGAGATCTTTGAATAGATGTATTCATCCCCATCAGTAGTAATAGTGACAAGTCTAATGACTTCATAGTGTGAAAGAGATTCTTATCTATCTTCTCTAATCTATGACCCAATGCATTAGATACAAAGTGGATAAATGGGTTTTGTGTTTTTGGAAGATAAAACTAGTATCATAGAGTTAGTCGAGATAAAAATTTATTGAGGGGTTGTTTTTTGGATAGAGATGATGTGGTATTGGATATTAGAGTAATGTTATGTTGGAGAGTTGGGGACTTTATCCTTTATGTAGAGTGCACCTATTTGGATAGTGTAAATAGTTATATGGTTTACTATTTAGTTATAGAATGGTTTTTTGTCTTAGAAGTGGTAGGGTTAATTTAATTATATTTCCTAGAAATATATGGTGTTTTGGGGATGGATTTTTGGTGTTTGACACATAAAAGGATTATTTGTCCATTGATTTGTAATTTCTAAGGTTTATGTGTTGGGTGTTGGGTGGGTGAATTGGTGGGAAACAAATTGGACGGTGATAAGAAAAAAAGTTCAACTGGGAATATTTGGACTCGATAGAAGATAAAATGGTTAATATAGGATAGGGGGTATGTGGTTCTCTTTCACACTATATTTAGGGCTAAATAGGAATTATTAGATAAAAGGGAGGATAAGAGTGGTTTTGATATGAATTGAAATGAACCTAAAACCATAGAAATGACTTAGGTGAAATTGAGTTACCTATGAGTTGATTAAGTGGACAAGGCAAGAGGATAAATGGAAAAAGTATTGGACAAAACAACATAATATTTAGATTAAAAGGTTGTACCTATTGTTAGTCATTATTGTTAATTACATATTCACCCTTAAGAAACATTGTAGTTGAAACATGATAATAAATTATTGAGGTTATCTACGCAATTGTGTTAGTGTTTTGACAATGAATTTATAATGTTGGTTCCCTTTTTAGATGAAACATTTTCATTATTCCACAATATGTCTCATAATTCATTGAATTTCAACCATCATTGAGGTTATTTCTTAGGGCCTCAACAGTGTACTGGAGAGTCCAAAAACTCTAACACAAATAAAAACTTAAATTTTTTATTCTTTAAGACCCCATGTTGTAGTGCATTCGATATAAAATAAGGGGTTGTGATATCATGTGACATGGTTTAAGAAAAATTTCATTTTTCTATGGCTATGCATTACAATCTACCTACTACAACATAGAGGGTATGAATTTTCATTGGCGTTTAGAAATTACAAGAATAAAATTAGTTGTTCGTATATTGTGGATAATTATATTCCAATCATAAATAACCATCCAATTCCTAGTTGTGTGGTGGTATATATGTTTCTCTATAAGGTACACTATTATACTTATTAAAAATAAATAATTAACTCACTCACCATGTATTTATCTACTTATTAGCATTTTAGGGTAGTTTGAATGGCCTTTATGGTATTTCAAGGAGAAATTTTTGGATACATGTGAAACTAAAAATTCAATAACGAGGAGAATGAAAAATAAAAATTAAATAGAATAAGGATTCCTACCATTTATCACTCTAGTTATAGTTTAAATATTCATATAAATTCTATTCAAATAATAAAAGAAGATGTAGGGAGAGAAATATTCTGGTTGAAGAATGATCGACATATTGCTTGAGATGATGGAAATTGACATTGATTGGTAGTTATTAATTTTCTAGGATTTATATTTCATTATGAGGGACACAAAAACATTGAAAAATGGGTGAGATTATATTGATCCCAACCTATCCTGAAAAATGAATCTATTAATGATTCAAGATAATATTATCATCATTTTTAATGTCCTTATATTTGATGATATTTCCATTTTTTACCTATCCATTCGTTCTGTATTTTTTGAATTGGGAAAAGAATCTAATTAACATTCCCCCATCTCATTAATATGAAGGAGACTTTTAATTCATGCATTATCTTCATCCAAAATCACCACTTTTATAACCAAATAAGATCGATGATAAATTTCCCATGATATGTGTAATTTTTTACCATAAACCAACTAGTATGAAACCATACTAAATTTTGCCTTTTATATTGTTTGAAAATCCCTCCTAACATTATCAATTATGGAAAACCAATCATTCTAATTTTAGAACACAATCTTCCCTAGTATTTGCTTTATCACTCAAAATTGAAGAATCACCTAACCACATGTTATATGATGGATTGAGGTTTGAGTATTATAAAAAATTACATAATTCATCAACAATTCACATATAAAATAGTTATCAATATATTATCCCCTATCACTAATATATATCTTGGGAAACCCAAACTAATAGAAAAATATTTTTTTTAAGAATTTGATAAGTAAATACTCTATATTCAATGTGTTTATCTTAGATTAAATGAATTTGGATAAATCATATATGCATAATAGTTTTCATGTGTGGCCCCATGAATTTGGAAACATCCATGTAAATTCAATCCCCAAAACATTAAAATGATAAAATTCTACAAGAAAAAATCATCAAATTTATTCATATAGGATACAATTTTGTATTCTATACCATTCAATTCAAGTTACCATAAAATCCTTGGAAATATTACACAATGATGAGAAGAAAAATTAAATTTGTAAAATATTTTCTACAGTTCTCTCTAGAACATGGAGTCAACCCAATGGAGAGGTGTAAAAAAACTCTAACACATATGCATCTTCAACATCAATCACAAATTTTTGAATTTTCTTCTCTGTATTTATTAAATAGTAGTGGATCATCCCAATTGTAGTGGCATGCATCAAATTAGAATTTATACCTTTGGTGATAGGAAAACATTAGATACGTAGTTACCCTACCCAAATAATTAGTAACGTATACAAACCATTGTTGATATGTATTTTATAAAGATATTTTTATCTAGATACTCATATCAGTGCATAATGTAATATTTTTTAAAGGGATTAAAAAATACCAGCCATGAGAGATATTTACCCACATAATTGCAATTCAGCTTTCTTATCGTGAATCTTGATGTCGAACACTCGACGTATTGAAATAATTCTGATTAGGCATTATTTGGAATCATTTCTTGTATGAAAATCATTAAGGATAACTTTGTTATTGTGAAAACCCATCATCGAGATCAAAACATATGGTATAATCTTATCAATAGAAAAGACCAATATATTATTATGCATCTTTATTTTAGTGTAGATATTTTGGGATTCTTTAAAACTTTTCCAGTATAATAAATTTTCAAAAGTAGTATATTTTTCTACTATAAAAGTGAAATATCTACTATGTAATAAATGGAATCAATATCAATTCAAATTGTTCCTCGTGTGTTAGGGTGAGAATGATAGTGGAAGAGATCAACTACATAGTCAAATCTATATAATATTCTATTATATTATAATCAGAATTTAATTACACCAATTTTCCTAGTAATTAAGTATGTAAACATGTAATGTGTGAATAATCCATTATAACACAATGATAAAACTCTATATGGACAAAATTCATTTGGAAATCTCTTATAGTATTTGGCTCTTATAATTCCATGATGCTATAATTTTGGGTAGTTCAAATTCTATTAAAGAATGATCAAACAATAAACATGAAGTGTGATTTTTTCCATTCTAAAAGGAGAAATGCATCCCCAAATCATAAAAAGAACATTGAACCTTATTATTTATACTTTTAATGAATTTATATAGACAATGAAATCATCAATGAAATTTTCATGAAACTCTTCCACCATCCTATGAAAAATATTTTTCATTCTTCCCTGATAGGTTATATATACATTTCACATGAAAAGGAACAAATGATGGTAGGAAAATGTTCAATATATTAATGAGAATATAGAATATTCCTTAAATTATGGTTCTATAAGTTTTAATGTTAGTCTAGAATAACTACACAGAAAATTAAAATTCTCATGTATGGAGATCCAAGGACACATATGGTCAATAAATGGATGTATAAAGTGTTATTTCGATTATTACTAATTCCAAATCCTATAGTAAACACAAATCCAATACTATGTTTCTGGTGGAAAATATATTTTATTCTTTCGTGACTATAATCATCCCACCTTTGAATTAAATGACCTATAAAAGACTTTTCCATTATATATCCCAAATAGGGTAAATAATATCATAGTGCAACAACATCACAGATTAATTTTTAACCCTTAATTCATGGGAGGGGTTAACCATCATTGAAACTATTCTGTAGGCACCATTTCTTATTTTAAACTAACATTATTGGTTCACTAAAAACTATTAATTCAATTTATATAAAAAATTATTCATCTCATAAACTTTTTAAATACACTAATGTTTCTATAACTATTGCTAAATTTTTTTATGTAAATTCACATTGATGATTACATGTATGGACTCATAACATCCTATAAATTTTTATTGGAGAGTGCATAGATTTTTATTTCTCTCTAATATGTGTGGCATCAATGGTTATGTTATTAGCTCTAGAATAAATTCTCTATATTAAAATTCAAAAAACAATAGGTATCCTTTGAAAAGGCCCACCCAAGATTAATATATCACTAAGAGTGGGGGGGGGTAGAACCAGTGTAATATTTTAATTTTATGTTATCTATTTTTTTTATAACAATATTTTCCTCTTGTTAGAGAGTTATCACATTACTGTAATAAAAAATTCAAAAATCCATTGGAACATATTTATTTTCATGGTTAACTTCTCAATAGTAATATATTGTCCTTGAAATTGTTTTTAAATAATACTAAAACATAAAATCCACTAGAAAATAATACTTTTAAGTGAATAAAAAAGTATTATATACCCTTACAATTGGGTAGAACTATGATAAATACAAAAGTGAATGTGAAAATTCTAGAATGAATGATGTATAACTAGTGTGTGTATAAAATTATGAAAATATCACATATTGTTTCCAAATATATAATTATATATGCTTATCAACTTCAACATTTGTAACACTTAAAAAAATTCTTCGCTTTCCAACCTAGTAGTAGGTAGAGACAACATTTTGGACTTTTTATGAATAACTAAGTCAAATATCATAGTTATAATGTTTAGTGTGATTGCATAGTCCAAAAATATAGGTATTATAGGGTACTCTAGAAACACTTTTGAAACACATCTATCTTTCCCTATAAATCTCAATCTGATTTCTTAGTCTGGTGTGAAAACCACTTCCTTCTTCTTCTATCCGAAAATCTTTTACATGAAAACACAATCTAGAAACATATTCCCTCTAATCAAACATTCATAATTTTCTCTCTCCCACATGTAAACATGTCCTTATTTTCATCATAATATAAATTTTACTTTCTTAAATTTATAGGCACCCAAAAAAGTAATGAGCGGGAAAAACCATAAATTTCCCATTCAAAAAAATTTACAGTACCATGAATTTAACTTTAATTATGGATATGTATATTTTATTTATTATTCCTCTTGAATCATCTCAAATCATCTCACAACATCATCCAGCATCATACTTCCAAAAAATTCTAATGTAAATTTTCATTCTGATTTCCATCATTATGATGAAAACCATTTTAGGACTATAAAATATCAATATGTTGCTCCATACCATTTGAAAACAAGTGAATGAATTCTAGTTTATAATATTTTTACGAACTGAATTCCATCAACTAAAAAATTGAAACAATTATACTATAAAAATTGTTTTTTGATATGCAGCCTTAGAATTCCTCCTTGATAAGACATTGGAAAATGTAACAAAAAATATCTTTTTCAAAAAAAATTCAAAACCTCTTCAGATTCTATCTTGTGAATTCTAGCATCTATTGACTAATTGATTTCATCCTATATATGATGGATTATCCTATTCTTTACTCTAATAGATATACAACACTCTTTATCTATGTAATCATGACCGAATTAGAAATAAAATATTGAATGAATTCTTTTAATCTTAACCCAAATGAATAAAACATATATTTATTTTTTTGGAAAAATGTTGACAACATAGTTGATAATCATATAATTAACAGATCTCAGATATCATTAGGATCATAAATCCCATAAACTCCCAAAAAATGATTCCCTCTAATGGGACTATTTATCTTATTCCAAATAAATAACAATAATAGAATTTGATAGATTTTTGTTAGAAATCCTCATATCGAATCGTGGAATGTGACTTCTAAAAGAGAGACTATAGCATCAACTACTATCTTCTAGATTTTCTATAACTAATGAATGATCATCTAAATAGGTTCCTTTTGGTGGATTGAAGAGATTGATGGATCATATTGTCTTTTGGATTAGTCAATCAGTACTTTTTCAAAACATACTATTAAACTACATTGTACTTCCCATCCATTAGACAAACATTATTCTTAGTGATTTTCACACTGATGTACTATGAACGAAAGTATTTTAACATATTTAATTTTATTCATCCAAAACCAAAATCTTATTTCTAGAAATAATTATGATCATAGGAATATTATGATTGGAAAACAAAATTTACTTAATGTACTAAACACATATTCTCCCCCTTTATTTCATGGGGATTGGATCACAATTTTTTATTAAATCATGATATTGGAAACATGAAAAATATATAAAAATCATCAAATTATTTTCTGAGATATCCATACATTGATATATTTTTACATACTAATTGTTACATCATTCCAAACCCTAGGTGAACTGATTAACCTTTTCACACTGAAAAACATATCCTGAATAGGAAAATGAAACTAATGGATTCTCATAATAAAATTTCATTTGAAAAACTATGTCTAGTAACTTATTTTTATTATCAATAAATAATTGAAAGTGATGTGATTTTTTTAAATTAAATAAAAATTAAAAACATACACAAAAACATCCACCAGAATCTGAAAGCCTCCATTAGCAATGTTGGTCCCAAAAATCTCCCACATTGGGTTTTATTTTCTATCAATATTCTTAAATCAATATACTTTTTGACATAATGAAATGGATTAAATATTAATAATTATAATTCTATACGAGAAAAATCATTATAGTAAAAAATATTCATTGATTCAAAAACCATATAGTCCAAAATTAGAGACTTACAAAATATTATAAAACATTCAAACATTATATCTATATTTCTACATATTCATTAATATTTTAATAAAAAAATTCCCACATGAGTCAAAAAACTATTATAAAGTCTCACAAACTTACATGTTGATTTCACAGTTTACCCAAAACTCTCCCTACATATATGATTCCTTGAAATGATTATCACATATCGATGGATAAATTTTTGAAACATGATATTTATCCCACATTGAAAAACAATCCAAATAATAGATGGGAGTGGGTATAGAAACACACAACCTAAACATGAATGGAAATATGATAGACACTCATGTTCAACCACAATTTGAAGATTTATTCTTTTTATTAATGTTTTTTAAAAATTTCATCAACATTCCCTAATATCGGAACACACTCCAGTATGAGTTTTTTCTTATCCACGTGCTCTTTGATGATGTGATATTTTACATAAATATGTTTTGAACTATAATTTTGTAATAGATTAATTTTATAGTGTATTTAAATATAATTATCACAATCCAAGAACATATGAAACATGAAAACAACATGTATATATTCTAATTAAGTCTTCATCCACCAAATTTATGTGACATATTGAGTGGCATTAGTATACTCATCTTATCAATGTTAAGAGTTACTCTATTATTTCATTATATTCCAAAAAAATAACTTTTCCCAAGAATGAAAATTAAAAAATAGGTGGATCATAAATCATTTACCCTTCCTATCGAATTTTCATTTGTAAATCCAAAAATAATCTGTTTTTAGCCATCATAACTAATTCAAATATATATCACTCCATTGATATATCTGAGAATTATTTTTCCACCTAAAATATTTATTTAGTTTGGATAAATTTTATATCTTTTATATAAGGTAAAATTATAATAAAATTCCACTTTTGAGGAATAAATATATAAATACTTCAAATCATCTTTCAAAACTCTTTTGAATTAACTTTGATAACAAATCATTCTTTAGTCAACGTGGTTTCTAATTAAACTTGTGAGGAAATATGTTTCAAATCATTGATACCAAAATTCCTAAAAATTTCATTAGAACAATTTTCATGATAATGAAATAAATGTTTCAATTTTTTTGATATTTGTAACCAAAGAATGTATTTCATTTCAAAAAGCATCAATAGTTCAAATATACCTTTAATTTCATAAAAACATCTCCTATGTTCTTTCATCATTCCCATAAAAAAAATTGTCATCTATAACAAAGAAAATTATCTAAATTTTATTGATGAACAGATTAAAAACAACCCCTCATTTATAAATGTTTTACATGCTTGATAAGGTATCAAATTTGGAATTCCATTCTCATGGAGAATTCCATAGCACAAACAAGGATTTTTCTGACTTGAACACATAATATTCATCCTTCCAATAAAAAGCCAACATGGATGTTCAATGTGAACAACTTAGTAATGTTAAAAGTTCATAAAATCAGACTTCAAAATCATCTGAAAAATTATATAAAAGCATTGTTCTGTAATTGAGAAAAAGATCCTAAGGGATTATAACCTTTCAACAAGATAACAATTCTCATCAAAATCACTTCCTTCAATATTTTTTTAAATTTTACAAACCATTATTTCTTTGTTTCTTATAAATTCACCATATTTATTCTATTGGTTTCAAAAAACCCACTTTTTACCAATAAAATTATTATTTTTTTCATAGGTATGAGTTCCCATTCATCATTCATATCATTTTTATTGAAAACTTCATATATAAATAAAATAGTTTCAAGATACTCAAAATATTCATTAATATTTTTAATCTACACATTCGAATACAAATACATAAGTGTAATGAAAATTGATGTAATTATTATATGAACCTTTTGATGTCGATCACTAGAAATGACTTGAGAATATATATCCTCAACCTTGTATAAGATGTAAAAAATTAATTCTCATCATTGGAAATGGATGTGTATATTTTTTCAACCTATGTGTCATCACATTTTTTTTATTTCTTCACATATATCTTCAAAGTAATTATTTCAACCTCTTTATCATCCTCATCTATTTGAGATTGTAAAAACATTTTCTAGATTTTTCAAAATCTATTACATCAATAGATTCAAAAATTATTCATGTATCTTTTTTGAATAACTTATATCATCTTCCATCTAGATCATATCCATGAAAGATTCCATTTCACCTCTCTAATATTATTTAAAAGGTTTACACCATTATAATTTATTATTCATGGACTCCCATGAATTCTAATGTGTTTCAAAAAAAGATTTATCTCATATAACACTTCATAAGGATTTATATCTAATCATGGTATGTTGAAACACCAATTATGAATATAATAAACTTTACTCATAACATGCCTCAAAAATTAATGAGAAATAACATTGTCATGTGACAAAGTATGACCCATTTTGACCAAAATTCATTTCTTCCTTCCAACAAACCATTTTGTTGTGATTTGCGTGGTATACTAAACATTTAATGAATATCATTATTTTTAATATAAATTATGAACTCTTCATTTCGGTATTCACCACCATTATCAGTTCTCATCTTCTTTAATGAATACACAAATTTCTTCTCATCACTTATCCTAAAACATTTGAAAATCATCAGAGCATTCGAATTATGATTCAAATACATAACAAAGGTAATTATAGTAAACTAATTAAATAATGAAATTAATTAGTTAACCAAACAATTTACTTGATTTCTCATTGGACCATTAATATCATCATGAATATGTTTAATTGGGTGATATTAATGAATATTCACATTCTTGTCCACATTGTATTTTAATTTTCAATTTATCATATATCGTACAATAGTAATTTATTATTCTTAAAATATCATTAATTCCATCGACATTGTGTCACTTTTATAACATGCCCATGTTTCTTTGATACAAATTTACCATCTTTTTATGTCACAACCTATTTTCTTCCATGATGCAAAAGTAACAATAATACAATAATTCACAAACATGAAACAAGTTTCTATTTTGAATTTTCCTTTTGTAACAACTGTTCTAGAATCTTCTATTTTCATAATAAAAATTTCCAATCTAAAACAAATTTTATTTCCTTCACCACAATTTTTTTAAACACTCATCATGTTTTGTTTTAACCCATCACCAAAAAATCATTCTTCAATTTCCACATTTTATCTCTAATAATAGTGTACAAAAAATCCTTGATTTTAAGAGAATCATCATTTAAAATTTTCAATGTTACTTCATTAAAATCCTACAAATTATTTAAAATGATGTAATCATCTATCAAATGGGAAGAAAAAACAATCCAAGATGCATGGGAAATTTTCCATTTGCAGTTCTTAGGGGGTTTCCTAATATAAGGGAATTTTCACTCCCACTATATTTCTTCAATTCCTAATTTAGGGAATTTAAATAAACATTTTTTTGTTTTAGTGAAAAACAAGAAAGACTATCGAAAGATGTCTAGGATGTTCACATCTTTCCCAAATATAATTCAAATGTTGGAAACTATTTTAAACATTGAAAACATCTTTATAATATTTATTCATCTGAGAGGATGATTCCCCCTTATAATGATGCTAATCTTTATTTCAAATTAATACATGATTTATTAAGTAAGGTTACATGTAATACAAACTGGAATATTGATAAGTAGATGGAATTTGGGAATTAGTTATATTACATAACAATTTAAAGTAGGAATTACATATACTTTATTATAAACTTACTTATCATTCCCGAACTTAAAACTGCATTGGATAACCAAGGGACATATATATGAATGTGGTGAGATTTAGATACCAATAATGTAAAAATGTAAGAACATGATGAGAATAATAAATTTTTGAAAATAGGAATATAAATTGGATAAAGAATCATAAACATGAATCATTTGACAGGATATAGCATCATTATAATAAACAAAATATGGGAAATGAGGAAATAACTTAAAACACCACATAATAAATATATATCAAGGTTAATAACAAATAAAAATTGATAGAAAAAGTCTAGTAAAGAAATCATGTTCACTCCATTTCAAAATTTTATCTCTCATGAGACTAAACAATACCCAATTCACAGGAGCACTATATAAATATAGATTCACCAATCACGTTCATTTCATTATCATTCATAATCATTCAATATAGATCATACAACATGGAATAATTCATCATAATATTAAATTAAATGATAATGGTGTGTTGAATACATCCATGTAGGTCCAATTTCATGTAATTATATGTGTATAAAGGGTATCATTATGGAATCCCTCGTTTTTATTACACAATATTTCGATAATTTGAAAAATACAGGATGTTTTAACGATTAGTTTCATGGAAATAAATAACAAAACAACAAAAAAATATAAAACATTATTATAATCTAAATTAAAGGTTTCAGAATTGGTTCATTCTATTTAGATTTAATAAATCTCATAACCTAGGTATATACATCAAGGGAAAGGTAGATCATGGGTCCTTGTAAGGGGTTGTTAGGGAAACAGATTTCATGTGATCTTGACGAATATCTATAACTACATAAAGAATATAATTAGTGAATGATAAAGGGAACATGAGTCATATAAAAAAAGTACCTGATTCAAAACAAGCATGTGTGGTTAAAAAAATTATATTTTTAATTCTTATTCATATCTCTATGGTTTGTTTCCAAGGTGTCATAAAAATTACCAAGGTTATTAAATAGGGTATTATAAAACATGTCATCTCTATAGGTTAAGTTATTTCCCAAATTCATTAGAGAACTATATGGTAAAATGATTGATATGTCTTAATTTCATGTGAGACACATATATAATAATAACAAATTTATAAATAACCCCTGGAGAATAAAACAAACATGTTTTATATCAATATCAGGGTGTTTCCAAAAGTTCAAAAAATATCAACATTATGTCATTATTATCCCACACAAAATGAACGTGGGTATCATGTATATTAATCCAAAAATAAAATAAATAAATTTTATATTTATCTGAATACCCTTGGAAAATAAATAATTATGTGCATTTACAAGATGAATATAAAATTTAATTTTATGAGGAGGAGAGAGAAAATTTGAGAAGAAAATATGGTTGTATAATCGGTATAAAATGTGAATCTTGGAAGGGGTATGATGAGTAGTTTAAAGTTTATATCATTGAAAAAATCTTATTTAGATACAACAATAGAATAATATTTATAATAAAATTGTTTATTCAAAAAAATGATAAGACACTTAAAAAATGGTTCTTGAATTAAAGAGAAAAGAAGGAGGATTATGTTACCTTAAAGAGGTACTCATGAAACATTAATAATGGGACCATGGGTGCATAAGGAAACTATAGTAGAGATAAATAGGAAATAAACCTACCATATAATCAAAAATTATTGATTTTAAGTTAATTTTAATGGAAAATGGTGGGTTATTTATAGAAAATGTTAATGATTTGTTTATTAATTTTCAAATATATGCCTTTGAAATCTAGGATGTGGAATATGAAAACCGTGGGATTGTATTTGGTTTTGGCCAATGTTTTTTTTCATTTTGTTCTTATTTCTTCTATTTTAATCCAAAAAATTTAATAATAATTTTATATTATGAATTTTGGTATGGAAAATAATGATTCCACAATGAAAGTTTTTTAATGTTATAGATTCCATTTTAGTATTTGGAATGTAAATTATAGGTTTTGTAGTTGATTATAATATTTAAAAATAATTGAAATTAATAAAATAAGATATTTTTTGATATGTATTGTTTTTTATTAGTTATTAAAAAATTTGTAACATAATTATGATGTCATTCAACATACCAAAACCCCAGAACTGTATTTTTACTATTGAAAGAAAAAAATATTTTAAAAATTATCATAAATTCAGCCTAACATAATTTTAATGTTCATCTTTCAAATATGATGTTTATTTTATCCTAATAACTCTCCAAATAATAATATTATTTCTTTTAAATATTAATATCCTTATTTATTTAAAATAATAGAGAGTTGATAATGCATAGAATAATTTCAAAAACATAAAAAGATGGTAAAATATTTTATCATATATATTAAAATAGAAGTTTTGCATCATAATATTTATTTAAAATAAGTATTATTTATAATAAATTAGTTTATTATAAAGAAATATATATTTTCAAAAAAAGTACAATTTGGGACCAAAACGAAAATTTATCAATTTCCATCAAAATTAAATCTATTTGTATTAAAAAAATATTCATAAAATGGATTTTATGGAATACAAATTATTATTTTAGAAATTAATTTCACTCTAATTTCGGGACACATAATACCACAAAACACCTGCCTACGACCTAAGGGTAAGGTGTTTGATGTTTATAGATTCATGGGGATACTCTTATACAATTTCCTAAGTGGTAATTTCCACTAACTTGAACTTATATCATTGGTGATTTCATTATAGATTGACATTTTGAATCTCTACATGGGCCTGGGCAAGTGAAATTCTTTAGTGGTGATACCTCCCACACTTGTTCTGACAGATGTGATTCAAACGACAGGACCCAACTAGATGAGTCCATTACTTAATCTTTCATTGTTAATGATTCTTTAAACATTCTAATTATAAAAAAATTAAACCCACCAAAAAATATGCATTACCATAATTATAGTTTCCCATGGTAATATTGAAAAATGGTTATATTTGACCGATGCTCAAATAATGGTCGATTCCCAATGGTCACTTTTACCTTTAATTTTATAAATATATCCTCATTAAAAAAGACATATGATTTTGTTGAATAAAATAAAACAACAAAAAAATTTTGTAAATAAATATAATTTATAAATATTAGATTTTTACAAGAACTTTTTTTAGGAAATAGTTATGGTATTGACTACAAGAATATTTTTTCATAGAAAATCGTAGTAAAATTTTAGCACTATAATAGTGTCACTAAAAAATTTATAAAATGGGTAGTTGAGAGAAAAAGGGTTCTATAATTATTTTTAAGTAAAATCTGAATTAATATATAAAATTAATGACATATAACACAATTATGAATTGGATGTTTAAGTTATTGTATTATAAATAATCATTAATAATGAGGGTAATGGGTGGATCTATTACTAAATTTCAGCATGGTAAAAAGTGAACATAAAGGTTCTTGGGATTTATTAATGTGAGTGAAAGTGTTATCTAATGATTTACATATAAAATGAAAATGTAGGGTGTATGTAATAACATATCCCAACACGAACAAATTGAATATAAGTGGAATAACAAAAAATATGTGCTTGAATGTAAATGAGAGGACATAAATCCCTTACCACGAGAGTGTGATAGAAAACACTTGGGATGAGCTTCATGAGTGGGTGGGGAACATATTGAGGACACCATGGAGGTATTTAAAGAGTATGTATTTGATATATGGATTTTGAGTAAATATTAATTGGAGATTTTATATATATATATATATATGAAATGAGTGGGTTTATTATTATTATTTCTAAGAAATAGGTTTTGGGATATATGTAATAACATTACCAAAACCACAAACATTTCAATTTATTTTTACCATGGATTCTATCAAATAATATTGTTTTATTTATTTCATATCTTCATGGATGAAATTAATTAAATAACACATGTTACTAACTATAACATAGTCATAATCTTAATGAAATGATTTTAAAACAATAAAATATTGTAATTGTTTTGGATGATTCAAAAAGGATGTATAAAATTTATCAATGAAAAATAAAATCAAAATATTTTAATATGTAAAACATATATTTTGTTTTAAATACACATTATAGTATTTAATAAATCACTTTTGGGTCATTATGTTGTCACAATACACGCCACATATATATATATATATATATATATATATTTAATATTAAATTTTTACTAAAAATTTGATTATCTCTGATAATTATGAAAAAGACACTTTTTGAAAATTTGAATTCCATGATTCAAAATATGAAATTAATTATATATATATATATATTTATAAATATGGGTATTTTAACTTCTAAAATAATACTCCTCATTTATTGAGAAATGTCATGTTTTTTGAAAATAACTCTTTTTGAACCCTTCTAAAAACTACATTTTACTTTATGAATATTTATATGATAATTTATATGTCATAAAAATTATTTAATAATGATATTTCAATATAATGTTATTTATTTCAATAATCTAATAATTATAAATATAAATTTATTAACTAAAACAGAATATTAACAAAAAAATACTATTTCTATTTTACTGTGTCAAAATAAAAATCATTTATAATATAAGAATAATAGGATGAAAATATATTTATTATTATATAATAACTATGGTATATAATAATATTTATAGGGTCTTGATACATGCCACATTACTACAACAACAACACACAATGTGTATGGTTTGTGACAATGAGACATTCATGGGGTGGTTTGTCATACATGGTTTGATTAATGATCTCGATGAGCTTAAACTTCTCTAAAAAATAGTTTCTCTCATGATTAATATTTTAGATCTCATCTTGGTCTTGTTCAAGTTAAATTCACAGTGATTGTATCTCCCTTTATGATCTGATAAATGGTTTTATAGGGTATGATTCTATTTGGTGTGGCCATAACATCCTTTTTTTATGTGAATTGGATTTGATAAAACTCTATATTTATTATGATCATATGATCACTTTTGGACAACTATATTTTCAATGATAATGATGATTAATGGTTGTTTAAATCCAATAGGATATAATAAAATAAAATACATAAATGTGATTTTTATAACTATAATACATAATAAGACATTTTATTAAAATACATAGAAAATGTTTATTTATAACAGTTTAGGTCATGAAAATATTCTCCCTTTTCATATTTCACCCCCAAAATGTACATTTTCCACCCTAAAATATATGAAGGTAAATCTATTTTATCACATTATCTGGTTCCCATGTTTATTCTTCAAATTTTTGGTTTCTCAACATTACATGGACAGGGCGAATTGTCTTATTTAATAAAAATTAGTATTTATAATGGAATATCTTTACCATCTATTCCTCATATGAGTGATAATTCTTCAATGGTTCCACCACTGTATTGAGTAAATGTGATGGGTCTTGAATATAATTTCTCAATAAGTATACAAGGAATAAATCATGTATTTTATATAGGTTATGCGGTAGTGCTAATCGGTATGTCACTTCATCATCCTCCATAAATTTTTACAGAATTAGTGGTCAATTATAAATTCCATAAGTGATTTCCTTCTTGTGAAAATTTATGTTGACTACATATAGGGAAAGTCAATTTTGTAAGAATCTGGATAGTCATTTTGGTCATTGATCATGATTTTGGGTTCTTTTAGAAAAAAAGGAAAAAATGGGGTTTTTCTATGTACACGCCATGTACCTCATTTTCGCATACAGTCATGTACTGGTCGTGTAACGGCTGAGTACATGGTCATGTGATGACATAGCTACACCACGTAATTAAGGAGCTGATTGAGGCTAATACACAGTGTGTATATTAAATGAACATGCTATGTACATTTCTTATTTGATAAATTCGAGTTGGATCACATATCTTTCTCATAATTATATTCTTATACACTTGGTTCATACAAGAGAGAAATTAAAAGGATGATAAACTTCAAGGTGGTTGATTTACAGTGGCCTCCATTTGGCGACCACTAATACTACCAATAGTGGCCGCCAAATGGCGACCACTGCATTTTAATACACCCAACACCCTAAATTTCTCATCTCCGACACTGCGACCCCATTTTACTCTCCCCGACCCCACGACCCACCCATCTATGACCCCCTCACCCCCAACCCCCGATGACCCCGACCCCGCAACCCCAACCCCGGGCAACCTCGACCCCCGGTGACCCCGACCCTCGAAGGCCGCGACCCCCTGCGACCCCCGACCCTAGGCGACCCCTAGCGACCCCGACCCCTGGCGAGTGCCACCCCCTTGCCTTCGTGTTGCTCCACCCACAACCCCGGAGACCCCCACTGCCTTGCCTCTGCACTGCACCCCCCCATGACCCCGACAGCCCCGCGACCCCGACAGCCTCGCAACCTTGAAACCCTCATCCCCTACCTCCGCGCTGCACCTTCAGACAGTCCTGCCGCCTTCATCCCCTCCTGGACCCACTGCATTCCTCCCGTAAGTTCTCATGTCATACCTCAGTTTGACCCTCCCGATCTATTGTGCTTCGCCATGTAGAACCCTCCCACGCTTCAAACCACAGTTCCACCCCTTTCGAGTCCAGCCATTGAACCCCTATCGTCATGTCGACGTGCCATCATGGATCCGAAATCGAGTCACACCCTATTACCCATGGTCAAGTCCTCTGTAGTTAATGTTTTTTATCCCTCAAATTAGCATTGATGTCATTTTTTTTAAAAATTTAATGAAATGTGTTTTTCTTATAATTTAAATAATATATTTCAATTCTGATTTATATTAAATATAGATATAGATAATAGCTAGAATTATATGAAAGATAGGTTTTCGGCTGTATATTATGAGGCGATTAATCGATTTATGGATTTCACCAACAGATTTTTAAGTGATATGATTTGTTGTACATATAGAAAATGTCCAAATAGATATCTATTCAAAAGAGAAAGTGTAAGAGACCATTTTTTTTGAATGGGTTTTTGAGAAACAATAAGACATGGACATGTCATGGAGAAGATTTTGTTTCATGTCATCACCTAGAAAGTGTTCATATGAATATTTATTCTGGAACAGTTGATTCGATGAACACAATGATCAATGATATTTTGTGTCAGCTTTAACCTGACGATAGTAATGTCGTAAATGATGACATTGGATCGAGTAATCCCCGTTCTTCTATAGATGGAGATGCATTGAAATTATTTGAAATTATTGACGATTTGTGTACTGAATTATATCCTGGATGTACTAAATTTTTTAAATTGTCATTCATCGTTGAATTGTTACACCTGAACGCCTTGAACCAGTGGTCAGACACCCCATTCGACATGTTGTTGGTATTGTTGAAGAAGTTACTCCCTGCTTGAGTGAAGATTCTAAAGTCATTTTATCAAGCTCACAAGTTGACTGATGATCTTGGTTTCATATACGATACAGTTTCTGCATGTTATAATTATTGTATGTTGTTCAGAAAAGTGAATGCACAATTAAATATTTTTACTATTTGTTATACATCCAGGTGTAAGACTAATGAGATTAATCATGGAAGTCCGATTCTTCCATGGAGAGTCTTGAATCAAGGGAATCAAGTTTCCACTAAACAGATGTGTTATTTCCCACTGAAACCGAGAATGAGGAGATTCTTCTTGTCCACTAAAATTTCTTAATTAATGACTTTTCATTCAGAGAGAAAGAATTATTTTTCTAAATTAACTCACCTGACAGATTCTTTGGCATCGAATGAGTTTTATCAAAGACACACAAACTTTTCCTGAGATGGTTGTAATATTCGACTAGGTTTGGAAATAGTTGGTTTTCACCCATTTATATCCATGGTTGGTGCAACACATTGTATGTGACTAGTGGTGTTGGTTCTATACAACATTCCCCCATGGGTATGTATAAAGCAACCTTTTTAGTTACTATCAATTATAATTGATGGATTGAGAGGACCTGGAGATAAAATTGATGTTTATGTGCAACCTTTGATTGATGAGATGCATGAATTTTGGGGTGATGGTTTAATGACTTCTAACTCAGAAGATAATGAAATTTTTAGGCTTCGGGCCACTTTGTTATGGACAATTAATGATTTCCCATTGTATTTTATCTTATCAGGTTGGAGTACAAAAAGAGAATTTTCTATCCCTTGTTGTAATAAGAGTAAGAAATCTATATGGATAAAGCACTGTAGAATGTGGTCATATCTTGGTCACAAACTCTTTATTCCTCCATTTCACAGTTTCATATAATACCATTTATTGTTTGATGGTAATATAGAGTATGACCCATCACCACAAATACTGTTTGGGGTTGAAATTTGTGCACAACATGATCATGAAAACATGCGTACAATGTATGATATTCAAAATTTATTGGTTCCTATATTGACTTCTATTCCTACTGCAAATAGACAGCGCAATAATAATTGGAAGAAACATAGTATTTTTTTTAATTTTCTTATTGGAAATATAATATTTTAATACATAATTTGGATGTGATGCCCATTGAAAAAAAATGTATTTGATAATATATTGTTCACCATATTAGGTGTCAAGGGGAAATCAAAGGACAGTTCTAATGCTCGACATGACATATAAGAAACGTTATTGAGAAAACCTTTACATTTATAGCTAGGTGAAGGTAATTGGGCATACATACCTGCTGCACAGTACACAACATATAAAAAAGAGAAACAAAAATTTCTATCAATTTTTGAGTACTGTTAAGGTGTAGATGGTTATTGTTCTAATATTTCAAAGCGTGTGAATATGACTATCATGACATCACAGGGGTTGAAAAGTCAAGATAATCATACTCTACTTCAAAATTTAATTTCTATAGCAATTCATGATTGCTTAAATTCTCAGGTTGTTGATTCGTTGATTGGAGTTTCTAATTCTTTCAGACAGCTCTGTTCTAGGAATCATCCCATGAGTGATTTGAAAAATCTTCACGATAAGATTTTACTTGCATTATGTCACTTAGAAAAACTATTTATGTTTTTTTTTGATTCCATGGTTCACTTGACTGTTCATTTAACTGGTGAAGTCATTGTTGGCGGTCCCATGCAATTCAGGTGGATTTATTCAATAGAGCGATACTTAAATACACTAAAACAGTATATGCGTAACGTAGCTCCTCTGGAAGCCTTAATTGACAAGGGATATTTAATGGATGAGTGTACAAATTTCTGTGATTCATATATTTATGAGGTTGAAACAAATATAGATAAACCCTACCAAAATGACGATGGTCCAATTGGAGAAGGAATAATGTTTGATATGCGGATTGATGATTGGTTTCATGCTCATTGATATGTGTTTTTCATCACTCCATCAGTTATTCCATTAATATAGTAAGTTTCATAGTTGATGTTTATTTTGATTCTATATTTATTTTATTTCTTACCATATATTGTGTTGTGATTTAGGATGCATATTGCTTAGTTGAAATGTGAAAGGCCCCATGCAACTGACTATCAAATCCAAAAAAAAACATTTCAACACATTTCATGAGTGGTTCAAGATTCATGTACGTATAATTGATTTAATATTTTTATAGTTCATCTTAGTTGTATTTTCACAATCCTTTACCCATTAAACTACATATGTGAAATTTGCAGATTCAAAAGTTACGTGATTTAACCAATCATCTGAGTGAAGAACTAAACCAACTAGCTGATGGTCAATTTATTACACCTCATCGCTACAAGTATTTGGATGCTAATGAATTCTGATTTCGTATTAGCGATGTTGACATGAACCGAGACACACTAAATAGTGGTTTTGGTTGTTCTTTTATTGGTGCGGGTTATTATTATGGATTTCTAAGATATATTATTGAGGTTATTTATGGTCATGGATTAAAACACATTTTTTAAGGTGTGATTGGGTCGATCTGGTTCGTGGAACGAAAGATGATAACTTCTAATTTACATTTGTAAACATTAACAATTTTCCATATAAAGATAACCATGTAAGAAATGAGCCCTTCATATTGACATTAAAGGGAGAACAAGTTTACTTTGTTGGCATTGAGTCTGGCTGGAATGTTGTTGTGAAAATGACTAGAAAATGGGTTTTTTCTGATTCACTAAAAGAATCCTAAATTTGTCGCATTTCTTGATCAAACACATGACCAAACAACAGTAGTTGTACGAGATGAAGATATACAATGGGCCAGAGAGATAGTTAAAGGACATATGATAGACTTACAAGATTAGTGAAAATTGTAATTATATCCTTAGTTATTGTTTGTAAAAATATTTATGAGTTATATATCTATAAAAATTAATTGATTTAACTATAATTTCTTTTAATATAGGTATTTCATAGGGTGGTCATAGTGGTTCAACCGATGTTATCGGTATCTATGTTTTCATTTCTATAAATTAATTAATTGTAATTTCCTGTGTACATTTCCTTAACTATTTATAATCATTAATTTATATTAGAATTGAATTACGAATTTATGTTTATTAGGATCTAGTGCATCTTCCAGCAGACACAGGGGTCCTAGTAAAGGGGTTCAATCCTTGAACTCTGGAGCCCGGTTGGATGTGTTATTTGATGACACATTTCATCCAGTCATAGAATGTGTTACTGTATTTAGTCATCAGTTTGGGCATATGATACGAGACTCACACAAATTCCCTCTAATGACTCATTAATCTTGTTCTTTACCCTAGGATACGATGGAAATATTATGGAGAGAGGTTCAGGTAAATTCACTGTTTAATTGTTCATGATATTGTTATTATTATATTCCCATCTACTGAAAATTTCTTGAACATGATAATTTGACATTATGTCCAGATATTTTTTTGGATGTATGTATATCCAAATGCCAAATATTATGGAAGGATTACAAGTCAAGGGTGAATAGAGATCACTGGACACCATTTATAGGTGTGCAAGACATTCTACAGCGAGTCCCTCCAGGCATTCTTCCTGTGCAGTGGCCTGATTTGGTTGCGTTTTGTTTGAGTGAGGTAGAGATGGTATGGTTTATTACTTTTAATCTATAAATGAATAAGTTTTAAAATGTTTATTATGTAAATATGTTGAATGTGTACCATGACTTCTCATTATTCACATAATTGAGCGATTTAGGGAAAACCTTCTAGACATGGCACTCGACATGTGTCACAGCTCAGACATGATGTAAGTTTAGAATTCACAATTCATTCATATTTTAAAAATATTGTAGTATAACATGGTTAACCCCTTTATTATAGTTACACCAATGGGGCGAGTCGATCGATCGGATGTCTATATTGTTGAAGACTCGTAGGGCGGGTGATCCTGATGTTTCTAGTGAAATAGTTAGTAAATTATTTACTAATAAATTTATATTTATTTTAAATAAATTACCCATATTTGTTCGTTGATTCATTATATGCTACAGGCTCTATTTTACTATCAGTTAGTAGAGTTTCCAGAGTAGCAACGTCGTAGTACTGTGCGTAGAGATGAAATATTTCATCGTTTCATGGGGTGTGATGGTCATGGTTATTCTTTTACTTATCGAGGTGGTGTCCCGCGACGTGCATTTGTTAGAGGAGATGTGATTCGTGCATGCAGATATTTAGGGATGCACACAAAGACTTAGATAGATGTTTCCATGCAAGATATGCAATTCAATATGGATGCGCAGTTTCAGCACTTATGTGTAGAGTATGAGGATAGGGTGTCACAGATGTCATCACGTATCGATGAAATGACGATTCAACAAGTGGCGCCATAGGTAAACAATAAAACAAACCATAATCAAATTGACTTTTATTGATATGTTTAAGATACATAATTTTGATATATATTATAGGATACTAATATAACTGGAGGACATCCTAGTGATATTGGTGTTCTAGATGAGTATGAAACCCATGAATGAGGTACTTTCCTTTGTGTTGATAAATTCTATAGAATTTTTTATATACATGGTAGATAGAATCTTCCATTTTTACCTAGATTAGTTTGTTTTAGTATTTGTGGATGACATCATAGTGCACTCCAAGACTGATGATGATCATACCCAATATCTTTACATCATCCAGATTATACTTATAGAGCATCAACTATAGACAAAGCTATATATATCTCACTTTTGTATTGATTAGGTATTGTTATTGGGTCAAATAATCTCAGAGGAAGGTGTGTCAGTGGATGGAGAGAAACTTCCTGCAGTTGTTTCTTGGGAGAAGCCCAAGAACTCTTTCGATATCTGTAAATTCCTTGGGTGAGTGAATTGTGATGTGGTCGGGTAGACGACACATCAATCAGAGGTGTAGTGTGCCCGCGGTGACTGAAAATGCAGTTCCGGTGTCATAAACGGACAAAATGTGCATTTAACGGTCAAATTCATAGCATACGATATCTGATTGACTTTAAATCACATGAAAATAATCTATTAATTATTTTTTAGATGCACGAGGAGACTTCATGTCAATCAGAAGTGCGACTTGCACGGTACGACTCAATAGGTATTTTTTAAGTGTTGGGCGTGCTTCATAAACACACCTGGGGGGGTTCCAATCCTGATAAAAGACGTCAGAATGGCCTGAACTCAGACTATAACAATGGGTGAGTGAATTTTGAAGTGGTCGTGCAGATGACATGATAATCGGAGGTGTCGTGTGCCCGTAGTGACCGAGAATGCAGTTCTAGTGTCATTAACAGCCAAAACGGTTGTTTAATGGTCAAATTAATAGTGGATGAAATCATATTGACCTTAAATCATAAGGAAAAATCTGATTATTATTCTTGGCGTGTACAATGAGACGACACATCAATCAAACGTGCGGTTTGCATAGAATAGCTTAATATTCATTTTTTATGTGATGGGAGTGCTTCATAAACGCGCATGGGGGGGGGGGTCCAAACTAGTTGAACGACGTCATATTTGCCTAATATCAGATGAAAAAAAGGGTGAGTGAATTTTTAAGTGGTCGGGTAGACGTCTTGTCAATCAGAGGTGTCATGTGCCTGCGATGATCGAGAACACAGTACTGGTGTCATAAATGGCCAAAATGAGCATTTAACGGTCAAATTCATAGAGAAAGACATATGATTGACCTGATATCATAGTTAAACAATCTTATTATTATTCATGATGTGTATGAGGATACAGAACGTCAATTGGACGTGTAGTTTGCATGGTACGGCTCCATATGCATTTTTAAGTGTTGAGTGCGCTTCAGAAGCGCACGTGGGGGGGGGGGGGGGGTCAAAACCAGATGAATGAGTTCATAATGGCATGAAATAAAACTAAAAAATGGATGAGTTAATTGTGATGTGGTCAGGTAGAAGGCCCGTCAATCATAGGTGTTGTGTGCCTGCGGTGACCGAAAATGAACTTCGGTTGTCATAAACGGCCAAAACGGGCATTTAAAGGTCAAATTCATAGCGTATGACATCAAAATGACCTCAAATAATAGGGAATCAATATAATTATTATTCATGATGTGTAAAATGATACGGAATGTCAATCAGACATGCAGTTTGTGCGGTATGGCTCAATATGCATTTTTTAAGTGTTGGGCGCGCTTCATAAAAGCTCGTGGGCGGGGTGTGGGCGGGCGGTTGTCCAAACCAACCGAACGAAATAAAAATGGCCTGAAATCAGACACAAACAATGTGTGAGGAAATTTTTAATTGTACATCCAGACGGAATTTCAATCGGAGGTGTCGTTTGCTCGTGGTGACCGAGAACGCAGTTATGCTATCATTAATGGCCAAAACGGGCCTTTAACTGTAAAATTCATAGTGCACGACATCAGATTGACATGAAATCATAGGGAAAAAATATAATTATTATTCGTGACATGTATGATGTGACAGATCGTCAATCGGACATGCGGTTTATGCGGCAGCTCAATATGTGTTTTTTAGTGTTGGGTGTGCTTTATAAACGCATGTGGGGGGTGTCCAAACCATCCGGACGACATCAAAAGATCTTGGAATCAGATGAAAAAAATGGGTGAGTTAATTTTCATGTTTTCAGGTGGAAGACACGTCAATAGGAGGTGTCATGTGCCCACGGTGACCGAGAACGCACTTCCGGTGTCATAAACGGCATAAACGGGCGTTTAACTGTCAAATTCATAGCAGACAACATTGGATTGACCTGAAATAATTGGAATACAATCTAATTATTATTTGTGATGTTTATAAGGAGATGACAAATCAATCGAACGTTCAATTTTCATCGTACAGCTCAATAAGCATAATTTATGTGGTGGGCGCGCTTCATAAACACACGTGGGAGGGTCCAAATCGGTCAAATAATGTCAAAATGGGATGCAATCAAACAACAAAAATGGGTCAGTGAATTTTAATGTGTTCAGGTAGACGACATGTCAATTGGCGGTGCCATGTGCCCACGGTGACTGAGAACGTAGTTCTGGTGTCATAAACTGCCAAAACGGGCGTTTAACGATCAAATTCATATCGGACAACATCTGATTGACTTGAAATCACAGGTCAACAATATAATTAATATTTGTGATGTGTAGGTGGAGACGAAACATCAATCGGATGTGTCGTTTTCATTGTACATCTCAATATGTGTTTCTTAAGTGTTGAGCGCACTTCAGAAACACACATGGGGGGTCCAAACTGGCCAAACAATGTCATAATGACCTAAAATCAGATTACCACAATGGGTGAGTGAATTGTGCAGTGTTTGAACAGATGGAACGTCAATCGGAGTTTTTGACTGCTCGCGGTGATTGAGAACGCACTTCTGGTGTCATTAACGGCCAAAACGGGTGTTTAGCGGTCAAATTCATAGAGAATGACATCGTATTGACCTGAAATAATAGGTAAGAAATATAATAATTATTCTTCATGTTTATGAGGAGAAGACATGTCAATCAGACATGTGGTTTGCGCGACATGGCAAAATATGCATTTTTTAAGTGTTGGGCACGGTTAAAAAATGCATGTGGGGGGGGGGGGGGGTCCAAACCGGCCGAATAAAGTCGGAATGACATAAAATTAGACAACAATGGGTGAGTGAATTTGGAAGTGGTATGGTAGACTACATGGCAATCGGAGGAGTTTTGTGCCCACGGTGACTGAGAACACAATTCTTATGTCACAAACGGCCAAAATGGGCATTTCACAGTCAAATTCACAGCGGACGACATTGGATTTACCTGAAAACATAGGGAAACAGTCTAATTATTAGTCGTGATATGAACAAGGAGATGGAATGTCAATAGGACATGCAGTTTGCATAGTACGACTCAATATGTGTTTTTTAAGTGTTGTGCGTGCTTCATAAACGCGTGTGGGGGTCCAAATCGGCCAAATGATGTCGGAATGGCCTGAAATCAGGCGACATCAACTATTGAGTGAATTGTTAAGGGGTCGGGTTGGAATAACGCCAATCATATGTTCCATGTGCCGTTTGTGACTGAGAATGCAATTCTAGTGTCATAAACGGCCAAAACGGGCGTTTAACGGTCGAATTCATAGCAAAAGTCATCGGATTGAGCTGAAATCACAGGGCTACAATCTAATTATTATTTTTTACATTTAAGAGGAGTCTAAATGTCATCCATATTTACGTTTGGAGTGGTAAAACTCAATATGTGTTTTTTAAGTGTTGGGCGTGCATCATAATCGCGTGTCGGAGGTCCAAATCAGTTGAATGGCATCGGAAGGGCCTGAAATAATACGACATCAATGGGTGAGTGAATTTTGAAGTGTTCGATCAAAACGCATGTCAATTGGATGGGTCGTGTGCCCGTGGTGACCGAGAATGCACTTCTATTGTCATTAATTGCCAAATGCATAGTGAATGACATCAGATAGACCTAAACTCACATGACAACAATCTAATTAAAACCATAGAATTAACAATACTAAATTTTTAAAATTGTAATCGAAATTATTAATATATTTTGAAAATTAAATACTTTTGATATGTTATAGTATGTTTGAATTGAAATATGTTAATTTGTTTCAATTATTGGTAATAAGTTTTATTCGGTACTAATTTTGTTATTAAATTTTTTTAGGCAATTATATATGATGATGGATGTGGAGCATGGAATATGACTGATGAAATTTATGTGTGTATATTTTATTATATTAATGATATTTGTTTGAAAAAAAATTTAAACCTAAAGCCGCCGCCATTAGGCGGCCGATGTAGGCAATTCCAGTGCCACCTGCAGCCGCCGCCATTTGGCGGCCACTATAGCCCATTCCAGCTTTCCTTTAGATTCCTCAAAATGGTTGTCGCTGATAGCAACAATGACGGGCCGAAAGAGGCCACCATTTGGCAGATGCTTGGCGGACGCTAAAGATTTTTAGGGACAGATTTTGTCGACCGGTAAAGGTCATGGTTGTACTAGTGACATAATACTTTATCTAGTTTACTTTGTATCCTATAAGATATCTGGGATAAAAATCCGTAATGGGTATATAAGAATATCCCTCCCACATGAAAAACACATTTTCCTAAGTGTGTAAGACTATATTTAGGTGGTGGAATATAATAATCATTGAAAGACAACAATGAGAGGAAATATGATAAGAAGTGATAATTAAATCAAAAAAAATTTAGGCACCGTATTTTAGCATAAGTTATGGCCCTCAATTGGTTATGAATTAAACCATAATACTAGAAATAGTTACAATACATTCATAAAACTTTTAACATTAAATAAAAATAAAAGTTTTCACTAAAAATCCGTCAGAAGTTAATATAACCCAAAAAATATCTTTATTTTCATTAATAAGTTAATAAAATAATGTATGAAAATCAAAAACTTCATGTTCTAGGAAATCATAATGAAGATAGAGGAAGGTTACAATGATGGGAAATGGGGATAATATCCTATGATTTTTAAATATTCTTTTATGGTGTCCCATGAATACTCATCCAACCCTAACATCTGGATAGATGCTATAATATTAGGTGTAGTAATATTAATAATCCTTATGGGTACATCATACATGATTAAGAGAAAAACACATAAGGATGTGTCTCTAGACATTCCCTATATGGATTATTATAATGTTATAGAATAATATATTCCCTAATAGTGAGAATATCTAATAGTCTATGAGGTCCCTCAGCTAGTGGAGGCTTCCCAATATAATCCATTCATAACAAATGGTAAGAAATATCATAAAATTGAAAAACATAAGGGACCTTTCAAAACGTCCCATTTACCATGAACTATGAATCAAGATAGAGTTTTTAGAGATTTTATAAGGAGGGGTCCCATGGATGTGTCTCCTAATTTGGTGCATTGTGATATTTAATCTGAACTGAGGCCAATGAAGGACTATGGGAGGAATCATTTATCGAAGTCTGAGACGGTACCATTGGGGGTTCTATGCATGAGGGATATGGTGTGGCATAGAATATTGGATTGAGTAAATGTTTTATATTGAAAGGATACATTAAGGGACTAAATAAGATAAATAGTATTAAAAATGAAATAAATCCCTTCACTATAGAACTGAGTCTATTTCATATCTAAATTATATGAAATGAGAAACACTATAGTATTATGAAATGATTCTTAGGGGGTCCTAGGGATGGGATGATGCTTCAGAATTACTACCCAATCATGAGCCTCAAATGTATCAATGTCATGATATTTCATCATTTTAAACAAGGGTCCGTCTTTACACATGAGGTTTATCATCTATATATGTTTTAAAATAATTAATTCAAACATTCCTAGGTAAATGAGTGGCTGAATAACATTAAAATACTATATATTATTATCTATGTTGGAAACAACGATGATTCCCATGAGAGTACCTTTAGATTTCTTCCTCCTGGCCACAAAATTTAAATTAAATTGGATGGAAAAGATTTGTTTATATGTACTGTATATATATTAATAAATCATGACATCGATCTGATTCACACAGAATTAATAACCCCCTAGAATACTTTGCGTGATTGATGGTCCCATAAAAAATGTGCATGAGTGTGTTTTTAAATTTGATACCCTTTATTTTTTTAGCATCAGGCTTGGTTTTAGAGTCAATTTGGAAGGAATTTACATTTCTCCAGTATATTGGCCTTACATGGATTTTGTTCTAAATTGGCTTCCCTTGGGGTATAAGAAAATAAATCACTATATAAACCAAGAACAATTGTGAAATGGTGAGTTTTAAAATTCCATTTTTACCCTAAATAGAATATAAAGATTTCAAGGACTTTGTCTAATGTAGTGATGAATTCTAGAAATAACTCCTAAATTTATTATTTATAAAGCTTAATGATATTTTAATGGACCATGGAATACACAGATCATTGAATAGAGGTATTCATCACAATCAGTAGTAATAGTAACAAGTCTAATGACTTCTTTGAGTGCAATGGATTCTTATCTATCTTCTCTAATCTAATACCCATGGTATTAGATACAAAGTGGATAAAGGGGTGTTTTTGGTTTTGGTGGATAAAATTAGTATCATAGAGTTGGTCAAAACAATAATTTATTTAGGGGTGGTTGTGGATCAAGATGATGTGGTATTGGAGATTAGAGTAATGTTAGGATGGAGAGTTGGGGACTCCATCCTTTGTGTAAAGTGCAACAACTTGGATAGTGTAAATAGTTATCTGGTTTACTCTTTAGTTATAGAATGGTGTTTTGTCTTAGAAGTATTAGTGTTCCTTTAATTATATTTTATAGAAATTTATGGTGTTTTTGGGATGGATTGTTGGTATTTGACAAATAAAAGGATTATTTTTCCATTTATTTGGAATTTTTAAGGTTTATGTGTTAGGTGTTGGGTGGGTGAATTGGTGGGGAAAAAATTGGATGATGATCAGAAGAAAAGTTCACCAGGGAATATTTGGACTCTATAGAAGATAAAATGGTTAATATAGGATAGGGGGTATGTGGTTCTCTTTCAAACTATATTTAAGGGGAAATAGAAATTATTTGATAAAAGGGAGGATAATAGGGGTTTTGATATGAATTGAAATGAACCTGAATCTATATAAATTACATAGGTGAAATTGAGTTACCTATAAGTTGTTTAAGTGGACAAGGCTAGAGGATAAATGGAATAAGTATTGGATGAAGAAACATAATGTTTTACTTTAAAAAGTTTTACCTAGTGTTTATTATTATTGGGAATTACATATTCACCCTTAAGAAACAAAGTAGTTGATATATTGGAATAGATGATTGAGGTGATCTATGGAATGGTATTAGTGTTTTGATAATGAATTTATAATGGTGGTTCCCTTTGTAGATGATAATTTTTAATTATTCTACAATATATTTCATAATTAATTTAATTTAAACCATCATTGAGATTCTTTCATAGGGCCTCAATAGTGTAAAGGAGAGTCCAAAAACTCTATCACAAATAATAATTTAAATTTCCTTTTCTTTAAGACCCCATGTTGTAGTTCATGCAATATAAAATTGGGGGTTTGTGATGTCATGTTACATGGTTTGAGAAAAATTACATTTTCCTAGGGCTATGCATTACTATCTACCTACTATAACAAAGAGGGTATGAATTTTCATGTGTGGTTAGAAATTACTAGAATGAAATTAGTTGTTCTAATATTGTGGAAAATTATATTCCAACTTGAAAAAACCATCCACTTCCCATTTGTGTGGTGTAATTTATGTTTATTTATAAGTAACACTATGATACTTAATAAAAATAAATAACTCACTCACTCACCATGTATTTCTCTACTTACTTGCTTTTTAGGGTAGTTTCAATGGCCTTTATGGTATGTCAATGAGAAATTTTTGGATACATGTGAATCTAAAAATTTAATAAAGAGGAGAATGAAAAATAAAATTTTAATACGATAGGGATTCCTCCCATTTATCAATATAGTTATAATTTAAATACTAATATACATTCTTTTCGGATAATTAATGAAGATGTAGGGAGAAAAATATTCTGGTCTGAGAATGATCAGTATATATCTTGAGTTGATGGAAATTGACATTGAATGGAAGTTATTAATATTTCAGGATATTTATTTCTTCACGAGGGAACAAAGTAACATTGAAAAATGGATGAGATTATATTGATCCCATCATATCTGAAAAAATGAATCTATTAGTTCTTTAAGATAATATTATCATCATTTTTAATGTCCTTATATGTGATGATATTTCTATGTAATTTTCTTAACCATTTGTTCTGTATTTTTTGAATTGGGAAAAATTCCAATTATGATTCCCCCATCTTATCAAGAAGAAGGAGAATTTTCATCCCATCATTATCTTCATCCAAAATCACAACTTTGATAACCTAATAAGATCAATGATAAATTTTCCCTAATAGGTCGAATTGTTTTCCATATACCAACTAGAATACAACTATAATAAATGGTATTTTTTATGTTGTTTGAAAGTCCCTTGTAACATCATCAATTGTGGACAAAAAATCATTCTAATTTTAGAACACAATCTTCCCTAGGATTTTATTTATCACTCAAAATGGAAGAATCACCTAACCACATGTTTTTTTATGGATTGAGGTTCCATTATTATAAAAATTCTTATGATTCATCAACAATTCACATATAAAATAGTTATCAAAATATGTTCCCATATCACTAATATGTATCTTTGGAATCCTGAACTAATAGAAAAATATTTTTTTCAACAATTTGATAAGTAAATTCTCTATATTAAATGTGTTTATCTTAGATTAAATGCTTTTGGATTCCTAATATATGCACAATATTTTTTTGTGGTCCCATTAATTTGGAAACATCCATGTAAATTCAATTCTAAAAACATTGAAACACTATACATCCACAAGAAAGAATCATGGAATTTATTCATATTGGATAAAATTTTGTATTCTATAACATTCAATTCAAGCTACCATAAAACTATGGAAATATTATACAATGATGAGATGAAAAAATTCAATTTGTAAAAAAAATTATACAGTTAGCTCTAGAACACGGTTTCAACACAATGGTGAGGTGTGACAAAACATTGAATCACATTCAAATTCAACTTCAATCACACATATTCGAATTTTTTCTTCACTGTATTTATTAAAGAGTAGTGGATCATCCCAAATGTTGTGGCATGCATCAAATTAGTATTTATAACTTTGGTGATAAGAATACATTTGGTACATAGTTACCCTACCCAAATAATTATTAATGTTTACAAACCATGGTGTATATGTATATAATAAAGATATTCTTATCTAGATACTCATATTAGCGCATAACTTAATATTTCTTAGAGGGGTTAAAAAATACCACCCATGAGAGATATTTTCCCACAAAATTTCACTTTAACTTTCTTATCATGAATCATGATGTCGAACACCTAACGTATTGAAATAATTCTGATTAGGAATGGTTTGGAAATTATTTTTTTGGAAAATAATTAAAAGTCACTTTGTTAGTGTGAAAACCCATCATAGAGATCACAACTTATGGTATGACCTTATTAATACAAAATACCAATATAATATTTTCCTTCTTTATTTTAGTGTAGATATTTTTGGATTCTTTAAAAAATTTCCAGCATAATAATGTTTTGAAAATAGTATATTTTTCTACATTCAAAGTGAAATATCTACTATGTAAGCACTTGAATCAATATCAATTCAAATTGTTCCTCATGTTTTAGGTTCAACATTATAGTGGAAGAGATCAACTACACCGTCAAATCTGTATAATCTTCCATTCAATTAAACTGAAAATTTAATTACACTTATTTTCCTAGTAATTAAGTAAGTAATCATGTAATGTGTAAATAATCCATGAATACACAATGATAAAACTATATATAGACAAAATTTATTTGGATTTACCTTATAGTATTTGGCTCTTATAATTCCATGAAGCTGTAATTTTGGTGTGTTCAAATTCTATTCAAGAATGATCAAATGATTAACATGAAGTGTAATTTTTTACATTTTAAATGGGGGAATGTATCCCCAAATTATAAAAATAACATTTAACCATATTATGTATACTTTTAATGAATTTAAATAGACTATGAAATCATCCATAAAATTTTCATGAAACTCTTCCACCTTCCCATGAAAAAGATTTGTCATTCTTCCCTGATAGGTTATATATACAAATCACATGAAAAGGAATACATGATGGTAATAAAAGGTTCAATTGATTAATTTGAATATAGAATATTCCGTAAATTATTTTTCTATAAGATTCCATATTTAGCTATAATAAGTGAATAGAAAATAGATATTATCATGTATGGAGAGCCAATGATAGATATGTTCAATAATTGGATGAATAAAGTGTTATCTCCATTATTAAAAATTCCACATCCTATAGTCAACAAAATTCCTAAACAATGCTATGAGTAGAAATTTTATTTCATCTTTCATGACTATCATCATCCAACCTTTTAATTAAATAACCTATAAAAGACTTTCCATTCTATATACCAAATAGGTTAAATAATATCAGAGTCCAAGAACATCACAGATTAATTTTTCACCCTTAATTCATGGATGGGGTCGGCCATCATTGAAAATATCCTGTAGGCACTATTTCGTATTTTAAACTAACATTATTGGTTCACTCAAAATAGATAATTCAATTTACATAAAAAATTATTCATCTAAATTTTTTTAAATATACTAATGTTTTTATAACTATTGATTAGAATTTATATATGGATACAAATTGATGGTTACATGTATGGTCTCACAACAACCTATAAAATTTTATTAGAGAGTGCATAGATTTTTATTTCTCTATAATATGTGTGTCATCAATGGTAATGTTATTAGCTCTAGAATAAATTATCTAGATTGAACTTCAAAACTCAATAGGTATCCTTTGAAAATGCCCACCCAAGATTAATATATCACTGACAGAGGGGGGAGAACCAGTGAAAGCTTTTCCGTCTATGTTATATGTTCTTTATAAAAATATTTTACTCTTGTTAAAGAGTTATCACATTACTCTAAGAAAAATATGCAAACATCCTTTAGAACATATTTATTTTCAAGGTTCACTTTTCAAAAAGAGTAGATTGTCCTTGAAATGGTTTGGAAATATTCCAAATACATAAAATCCACTAAGAAATAATATTTTTGAGTGAATAAAAAAGTATTATATACCCTTACACTTTTGTAGAACTATGACAAATACAAAAATAAATGTGAAACTTCTAGAATGAATAAAGTATAACTAGTTTGTGTAACAGTTTATGAAAATATCACATACTGGTTCCAGATATATAATAGTGAATCCTTATCAAATTTAACATTTGTAACACTTAAAAAATTATTTGATTTCCGACCTTATAGTAGGTAGAGACAACATTTTGGGCTTTTTATGAATAACTAGGTTAAATAACATAGTTATATTGTTTAGTTTGATTGCTTAGTTAAAAAAAATATATGTATTTAAGATACTCCAGAAACACTTTTAAAACACATCTATCTTTCCCTGTAAATCTCAATCTGATTTCTTAGTCTGGTATGAAAATCACTTCCATCTTCTTCTATTAGTAAATATTTTCCATGAAGAATCAATCTAGGAACTTATTACCTCTACTCAAACATTCATAATATTTTCTCTCCCAATGTAAACATTTCCTTATTTCCATCAAAATATACATTGTAATTCATTCAATTTATAGGCACCCAAAAAATGAATGAGTAGGGAAAACCTTAAATTTTCCTTTCAGAAACATTTCCAGTACAATGAATTTTACTTTAATTATGGATACGTATCTTTTCTTTATTATTCCTCTTGAATCATCTCAAATATTTTCACTAATTCATCCATATTCATAATTCATAAAATTTCTAATTCCAATTTTCATTCTGATTTTCATCGTTAAGATGAAAACCAGTTTAGGACTATAAAATATCAATATGTTACTCCATACCGTTTGAAAACAAGAGAATGAATTCTAATTTATAATATTTTTATCAACTAAATTCCATAAACTAAAAAATTGAAACAATTATACTATAAAAATTGTCTCCACGTATTCAGCCTAAGAATTCTTCCATGATAAGTCATTAGAAAAACTTCCAAAAAATATCTTTTTCATAAAATTTTCAAAACCTATTCAGATTGTGTCTAGTGAAGTCTAGTATCTAATGACTTATTGATGTCATCCTATGTTTGATGTATTAGCATATTCTTCAATCTAATGGACTAACAACACTCTTTATCTATGTAATATTAACCCAATTTTAATGAAAATAATGAATGAATTCTTTTTCTCTTAACCCAAATGAATAAAACCTATATTTATTTTTTTGGAAAATGTTGACAACATAGTTGATAATCATATAATTAATATATCTCAGATATCATTCAGATCATAAATCCCAAAAACACCCAAAAAATGTTTCCCTCTAATGGGACTAATTATCTTATTCCAAATAAATAACAATAATTTAATTTGATAGATTTTTTTTCAGAAATCCTTTAATCAAATCCTGGAATGCGACATCTAAAAGAGGGACATCAACATCAACTATTGTGTTATAAATTTTCTATAACTAATGAATGATCATATTAATAGGTTCTCTATGGTGGATTGAATATTTTGATGGATCATATTTTCTAATGGATCATTCAATCAGTACTTTTTCAAAACATAATTTTAAACAACATAATACTTCCCATCTATTAGAAAAACATTGTTCGTAGTGATTTTCACACTGATAAACTATGACTGAAATTATTTTAACGTATTTTATTTTATTCTTCCAAAAAAATAATCTTTTATCATGAAATAATTATTATCATAGTAATATTATGATTGGAATAATATTATTTTACTTAATGTTCTAAAGACATATTACCCCCCTTTCATTAATGGGGATTGGATCCCAATTTTTTTATTAAATACTGATATTGGAAACATGAAAAATATCTAAACACAATCACATTTTGTTTTGAGATATCCATACATTTATAAATTTTCACATACTAATTTTTACATCATTAAAACCCAAGGTGATCCGAACAACCTTTCCACATAGAAAAAATTTCATGAATAGACAAATGAAACTAGTCGATTTTCATAATAAAATTTCATTTGAGAAACTATGTCTGGTAACAATTTTTATTATCCATAAAGCATTTAAAGTGATGTGATTTTTTTTAATTAAAAAAAAATAAAAAACTTACACAAAAACATCCGCCAGAATCTGAAAGCCACCTTTAGAAAAGTTGGTCCCAAAAATCTCCCACTTTAGATTTTCTATTCTATCAATATTATTAAATCACGATACTTTTTGACATCATGAAATGTATTATATATAAATAATTATAATCCTATTTGAGAAAACACATTATATGAAATAAGATTCATTAAGTGAAAAACCATATAGTCCAAAATTAGAGACTTACAAAACATTATCAAATATTCAAACATTATATCCATATTTCCACATATTATTTCTTATTTTAATAAAACTTTTACTACATGCATAAAAAACTATTATAAAATCTCACACACTTACATTTTTATTTCACAGTTTACCCAAAACTCCCTCTACATATATGCTTCCTTGAAATGTTTATCACATATCGATGGATAAATTTATGAAACATGATTTTTATCCCACATTGAAAAACGATCCAAATTGTAGATGGGAGTGGGGATAAAACACACACCTTAAACATGAATATATATAGGTTAGACACTCATGTTCAACCTCAAATTGAAAATTTATCCTTTTTATTAAGGTTTTTTAAAAATTTCATCAACTTTTTCTAATATCGGAATATACTCCAGCATGTGTTTTTTCTTATCCACATTCTCTTTGTTGATGTTATATTTTACATAAATATGTTTTGAATAATAATTTTGTAATATATTTAATGTATAGTTTATTGAAATATAATTATCACAACCCATGAACATATAAAACATCACAACAACATGTATATCTTCGAAATGAATGTTCATCCACATAATTTTTGTGACATCATGAGTGGCATCAGTGTACTCATCTTATAAATGCTATGAGTTACTCTATTTTTTCATAAAATTCCAAAAAAATAACTATTCCCAAGAATGAAAATTAAAAATAGGTGGATCTGAAATCATTTACCCTTCATACTGAATTCCCTTTTGTAAATACAAATATAATCAGTTCTTTTTTAGCCATTATAACTGATTCAAAATTATATTGTTCCTTTAATATATTTGAGAATCATTTTTCCAACTAAAACATATATTTAGTTTGGTTAAATTTTAAATCATTTATATAAGTTAAAATTATAATAAACTTCCACTTTTGAGGACTAATTATTTAAAAAACTTCCAATAATCTTTAAAAACTCTTTTGAGTTAACTTTGATAACAAATAATCCTATTGTCAACGTGGTTCCTAATTAAACTGGTGTGGAAATATGTTTCATATTTTTTATACCAAAATTCCAGAAACATTCATTAGCATAATTTTTATGAAAATAAAATATATGTTTCTAATTTTTTTGATATTTTTAACCAAAGAAAGTATTTCATTTCAAAATGAATCAACACTTAATATATCCCTTTAATTTCATTAAAAACCTCTCACATGTTATTTCATCATTCCCATTAAAAAATCAACTAAAATTATTAAAATCTTATGAATTTCTTTTATGGACAAATTACAGTCAACCCCTATTTCTAAATTTTCTACTTTCTTGAGAAGGTATCAAATTTGTAATAACATTATCATGGATAATTCCATAGCACAAATAGGGATTTCCTCAACTTTAACACAAAAAATTCATCACTCCAAAAAAATGTACATGGTTGTTCAATGTGATCATCTTCATAATGTTTGAATTTCAAAAAATAAAACCTCAAAATCATCTGATAAATTATATAAAAATAGTGTTTTATAATTGAAAAAAAGATCATAAGGGATTATAACCTTTCTACAAGAGAAAAATTATCATCAAAATCAAGGCCTTCAATTTTTTCAAAAATTTTACAATTCAATCATTCTTTGTTTCTTATAAATTCACAATATTTATTCCATTGGTTTTAGAAAACCAACTTTTTACCAATAAAATTATTTTTATTTGTCATAGGTACAAATTACGAAGCATCATTCTTATCATTTTGATTCAACACTTCCTATATAAATTGAATACTTTCTAGATACTCATAAGATTCATTAATATTTTTAATCTCCATATTCGAATACAAATACATATGTGTAATGAATTTTTATGTCATTATTATATGGACCTTTTGATTTCGATCACCAGAAATGACTTGGGCATCTATCTCCACAACCTTGTATAAGATGATAAAAATTCATTCTCATAATTGGAAATGGATGCGTCTAATTATTGTACTTATGTGTTATCACAATTATTTTATTTTACCTCATATATCTTGAAAGTAAGTATTTCAACCTATTTATCATCCTCGTCTTTATGAGATTGTAAAAATATTTTATATATTTTTCAAAACCTTTTACATAAATATATTCAAAAATTATACATGTCTCGTTTTTGAATAACTTATATCTCGTTCCATCTAGATCATATCCATGAAAGATTCCATTTCACATCTCTAATCCTGATTTAAATGGTTTACGCCTTTATCATTTATTATTCATGGACTGACAAGAACTATTATGTGCTTCAAAATAAGATTTATCTCATATAACACTTCATAAATAATTATATCAGATCATGGTATGTTGAAACACCAATTCTAAATATAAACAACTTTACTCATAACATGCCTCAAAATTTAATGATAAATAACATTGTCATGTAACAAAGTATGACCCATTTTGACCAAACATATTTTCTTCCTTCCAACAAAACCATTTTTTCATGATGTTTATGGTATAATAAACATGTAATGAATATCATGATTTTGAAAATAAATTTTTAACTATTCATTTTTGTATTCACTGCCATTCTCAGTTCTCATCTTCTTTAATGAATACACACATTTCTTCTCAGTACTTATCCTGAAACGTTTGAAAATCATCAGATCATTTGAATTATGATTCAAATACATAACAAAAGTAATTTTAGTAAAATCATTAAAGAATGACATGATTTATTTAACCCAACAATTTAATTTTTTTCTCATTGGATCTTAAATGTGATCAAAAATATGATCCATTGGTTGAGATTGATGAATATTAACATTCTTGTCCCCAATGTTTTTTTAAAGACCTGTAAATTTCAAGGAATTTTTTTTTCTTAATTTTCATTGGAATTTTAAAAGAATGCAGTTTCTGACGGCGCCTGATTCCGAGGCCCGATGTGCCCGGAATCATTTTCCGAAGTTTGGCTCGGGTACGTTCAGTGAACGGACGATCGGGTTTTTCTAACTTTTAAACTGGTTCCCGGAATCGAATTCTGAGGGCACCGATGAAATCGAAGCGCCGATATTCGCTTAGAAACTCCTCTTCCGGAGTTGTGTTTGCTCGGGTGTGGTTTTTAATTTTCGGGCTTAAAGTTAAGAAATAAAATAATTTTACGACAACTTTATTTTATTTCACTTAAGCCGCTTGGAAGCCACTTGAAACCACTTAAAGACAGCTTAAACTGAGTTGATCTGGATAGGATGCTATCCAGAAATATCCTACCCCCTTGGTAGGATATTTGTGAGGTGGGGCCCGCACGAGCCCTGTCATTTCTTTCCGCTAAGTAACACACCCGCGAAAACCCGTCATTATGATAGTCAACTGACGCGTTTTCTTATTTTCTTAACAGACCATTTAATTGAGCGGTTTATTTTGTAAATTAAATGAGCTGTTTCTTTCGTTGAATTAATTCAACGAATTGATGGGTCGTTTCTTACCCGTTTTCGTGTGTTGGCATAATAATAAAATAAGACCAACCCAAATCTTTTGAGGGATTACTCGTTGAGACAGAACCCTTGTATCTTCTTCCTCATTCGCGAAGAACACGAAGAACGCGACGAATGCGAAGAACGCCAAACCCGGAAATCGACGACGCGACGCCGTGATCCGCAACACCGACAACGTTCTTCTGCGACGTCTCTTCCTCCGTGACGGATCTTCGATTGGCTGCTTGAGTTCGCCGACTCAACGCCCTGTTCCGCGACGACGTGACGCCCTTCCGCGATGACGCGACGATCTCCACCTTCCGCGGCGAGCAATTCCACGAAGAACGCTCACGCGTGACGACCAAGGAGGTTGGGATTTATTTTGGGAATTACCCCTTTTCTTTTTATATATTCTCGTAATTGTTTCTTTAAAAAGTAAAGAACTGGCTTTGTGAACAATTTTAAAATTTATTAAAATTGTTGTTTCCGTTCAAATGAGGATCCCCTTAATGAAAGAATTTTATTTCATTAAAAATTGTTTCGGATATGCGTTCATGTGTTGAACTTAAATTTCTCCCGTTTGTTTATCTCTAACGCGGAGGGTGCGGGCCAAAAGAACACAGCCCGACGACCCTCCGTCGTTCTTCATTTTGTACGGAATTGAAGGGCGACGACGGAACGTGCCGCAACGGATGTTTGATGATTCCGCAGTGAAGGACGAGTCCCGGGAGGAGCAGCGGTGCAGGCGGGAACAAAATCGGACCACTGGAGCGATCCTGGTGGCCCGTGGAACTTGCCGGCAGCGCCGGGAGCGGCGGCGCCCCGGCGCGGCGCCGGACAGGCCACCGCGGCTGAAGCCGCGGCGGCGGCAGCACCCGCGGCCGCGCGGGTCCGGTGCACCCAGACGCGGCAAAGCCGCGTCCTTGACTTAGAACGACCCCACGCAGGGGGCGGCACCACCAGGCCGCGGGGGCGGTGCCCCGTGGCGCATTGGCCGTTCGGCCGCTCTGGCGAACCGGGCCAGGCCGGGCCGCGCCCTGGCCGGACCGGACCGGGTCGGACCGGGTCGAACCGGTTCGGCCGACTCTGGGGGGGGGGGGGGGGGGGTCGGGCCGGGTCGGCCCGGACCCTTGTCTTCGGACGGTTTTTGTTCAAACGCACGTAACTTGAGCTACGGGCCTCCGAACGACGCGCCGTCAGCGGCAAAGCGATCCTTCGATCGAGACGGTCGTTTCGGTATACTATACTCAAGGTGCGCCTTCCTTTTCGGGAGCCTATGTGGTTAAAACTCCGTAGTTAAGCGTGCTTGGCCTAGAGCAGTGATCAGGATGGGTGACCTCCTGGGAAGTTTCCCAGGGTGGGTATGAGACAGAAAAGCCAATAACTAACAGACCAGACGTCCGATTGACGCACCGTCTGTTTCGTTGAATTCCTCTAAGTGAGACGGATCTTTTGGCATACTCCGCCCGAGGTTTGGACGCAGGTGGAGTACGGTCGGTATGGTTTTGCTTTAAAAACCAACCGGGCCCCTAGACCGAAAAAGCCAATAACTCTCAGACCGGGCGTCAGATTGACGCGCCATCTGCGACGTTGAGTTCCTGTTGGCGATACGGAACTTTTGGATACATCAACTTCAGCCTTTGTGACAGTTGATGTATCAGCCTCTCGGCTCGTGGAGCGGACCCTCCCAAACGAGCTTACTATGTGCGGGAACCCTAGTGCTGGCTGCGACTGCTACTTCGACAGCGACGACTTTGCAGAGATCCTCCGTGGACTCCGACGACGACCGTTCAGAGATCCTCAGTGGACTGCGGCGACGACCGTGCAGAGACCCTCAGTGGACTGCGACGACGATTGTGCAGAGATCCTCAGTGGACTGCGACGAATACAGCACTCAGCGATCCTACGAGGATCAGTGCTACAGGTCCTGTGTGGGCCCGATCCTGTGTGGGTCCTCGCTGTGCTGGTCTTGTATCCTATGTGGGTCTCAGCTTGGATGATTCAATACTGGTCTTGTATCCCATGTGGGTCCCAGTATAGATGAATCAATGAAGACAGCTGGTCTTGTATCCTATGTGGGTCCTAGCTGTGCTGGTCTTGTATCCTATGTGGGTCCCAGCTTGGATGATTCAATACTGGTCTTGTATCCTATGTGGGTCCCAGTATAGATGAATCAATGAAGACAGCTGGTCTTGTATCCTATGTGGGTCCTAGCTGTGCTGGTCTTGTATCCTATGTGGGTCCCAGCTTGGATGATTCAATACTGGTCTTGTATCCTATGTGGGTCCCAGTATAGATGAATCAATGAAGACAGCTGGTCTTGTATCCTATGTGGGTCCTAGCTGTGCTGGTCTTGTATCCTATGTGGGTCCCAGTTTGGATGATTCAATACTGGTCTTGTATCCTATGTGGGTCCCAGTATAGATGAATCAATGAAGACAGCTGGTCTTGTATCCTATGTGGGTCCTAGCTGTGCTGGTCTTGTATCCTATGTGGGTCCCAGCTTGGATGATTCAATACTGTTCTTGTATCCTATATGAGTCCCAGCTTGGATGACTCAATACTGGTCTTGTATCCTATGTGGGTCCCAGTATAGATGAATCAATGAAGACAGCTGGTCTTGTATCCTATGTGGGTCCTAGCTGTGCTGGTCTTGTATCCAATGTGGGTCCCAGCTGTGCTGGTCTTGTATCCTATGTGGGTCCCAGCGTAGATGATTCAGTATCCATACCTGATCATCCCTTTCACCTTTTCGACGAAGTATACCTGTTTGAGCTGAATCTTCTGTTTACTCACCTCTGTGGATTGTGTTGAGCTATCCTGTGTGGATTTACTGTTTACTCTCCTTTGTGGATTGTGTTGACCTATCCGGTGTGGATTTACTGTTTACTCTTCTTTGTGGATTGTGTTGATCTATCCTATGTGGATTTACTGTTTACTCTCCTTTGTGGATTTTGTTGAGCTATCCTGTGTGGATTTACTGTTTACTCTCCTTGTGGATTGTGTTGTGCTATCCTGTGTGGGTATACGTTTTGATTTCCTGTGTGGACTGGGTTGTGCTTGGGCTCGGACGTTGGAGCCGAATGGGAATTGATGACTTAAGTATATGTATGGGCATACACCTAAGTTGTGTCAGATGTTACTTAATGATTGTATCTTTCCATTAGGGATTTCGGGAGACCTTCGGGGGTCTCGGGGTCCCTACTGAGTAGCTTATACTCACCCCTGCACGGGATATGCCCGCACTACGTTGTGTTGGTTGCAGAGGACAGACAACACTGATCGTGGTGGAGGCGTGCGGAGCAGGACGGTACCTGGAGGTGGCCACTGGGTGGGACGTACTCGGAGCGGTCAGGTGGGCCCGAGGAGCAGTGGAGGCTATCTGTACCCACCCTTGATGTGGGACATCCAGAGGACGGCTCGACGCTCTGGCTTTTCCTTCCAGTTGCTGTTTTTCCTTTTAGTTGTATTTTACTGTTGGGCTTGTATTTCCGGCCCCTTTTACTTTCAGCACAGCTTGTACCATTTTTACTTAGTGTTTACTTTTCCTCTTTCTTACTCTGTGGTGCTTGTTTACTTTTCAAAGGCAATGCCTTCCCTTTTTGTTGGGATTTACGCCTTGGTGCTAGTCGCCAACCCCTGGCCTATGGAAGGCGGGCTTGGGGTAGTCACGGCACGGGCCCCAAGGGCGGGTCGTCACAGTTTTTATTTTTCAAATTCTCATATATTGTACTCTAGTAATCTATTATTTTTAACATATCATTAATTCCATTAACATTATATCACTTTTATAACATGCCCATGTTTCATTCATACAAATGTCCTATATTTTTATGCCACAACTTATTTTCTTCCATGATGCAAATGAAACAAGAATTCATTAATTCAGAAATACGAAACAAGTTTCTCTTGTAAATTTTCATTTTGTAACAACTATTATACCTTGTTCTATTTTCCCAAGAACAAATTCAACTCTAAAAAAAATTATTTCTTTCATCATAATTTTGTGAAACACGAATCATGTTTTTTTTCAACCAATCAACAAAAAATAATTCTTCGATTTCAACATTTCATCCCCAATAATAGTGTAACCAAAAACATTGATTTTAAGGGATTCATAATTTATAATTTTCTATGTTATTTCATTAAAATAATACAAATTATTTCAAATGTTGTAATCATCTATAAAATTAGATGAAAAACACAATACAAGATGCATTGGAATTTTATATTTGCAGTTCTGAGAGGGGTGTCATCTATAAGAGGATTTTCATTCCCACTATATTTCTTTAATTCTTAATTTTGAGAATTTAAATAAACATGTTGTTGTTTTAGTGAAAAAACAAGAAATACTTTCACAAGATGTCTAAAATGTACACATCTTTCCCAAATAAGATCCACATATTGGAAACTATTTTCAACATTGAAAACATCTTTATAATATTTAATCATAAGAGATGATTAACTCCCCCTTATAATGACCCTTATCTTTATTTCACATTAATACCTAATTTATTAAGTATGGTTACACATAATACAAACTGTAATATTGATAAGTATAGGGTCTTTGGGAATTAGGTATATTACATAAAAACTTAAAATAAGAATTAAATTAAAATTATTATAAACTTACTTAACATGCTCACACATAAAACTGCCTGGGATAACTAAGGGACATATATATGAATATGGTGAGATATAGATCCGAATAAGATAACTAATGGAATATCATTATGAGAATAATAAATTTTTGAAAATAGTTATATAAAGAGGATAAAGAGTCATAAACATGAATCATTTGATATGATATAGCATGATTATAATAAATAAAATAAGGGAAATGGGGAAATAACATAAAACACCACATAATAAATATATGTCATGGTTAAAAAAATTAAAAATTATATAAAAAGTAATGTAAAGGAATAATTTTCACTCCATTTACCAATTTTAAATATCATGAGACTAAACAATTCCCAATTCATTAGATAACTATATAAATATAGATTCACACATCACGTTCATTTCATTATCATTCCTAAGCATTCAACACAGATCATACAACATGGAATAATTCATCATCATATTAAATTAAATGATAATGGTGTGTTGAATACATACATTTATGTCCCATTCCATTTAATTATTTGTGTATAATGGGTATCACTATGTCATCCCTCCTTTTTATTGCACAACATTTCGATACATTTGAAAAATATGGGATCTTTTAAAGATTAGTTTCATGGAAATTAGGAACCTGACAACAAAAAACATAAAACATTGTTATAATCCACATTAATGGCTTAATCATTGGTTTATCATATTTAGATTTACTAAATCACATAACTAGGGTATATACATCAAGGTAAAGGTAGACAAGGAGGCCTTATAAGGAAATGTTAGGGAAATAGATTACATGTGATCTTGATGAATATCAATAAGAACATAAATGATATCATTAGGGAATGATAAAGGGAACATGAGGCATATCATAAAAAGTACATGATTCAAAACAATAATATGTTGTTAAAAAAATTATTTGAAAAAATCTTTATGCATATCACTAAGGTTTGTTTCCAAGGTGTCATAAAAAATATCAAGGTTATTCAATAGGGTATTATAAAACATGTCATCTCTATAGGTTAAATTATTTCTCAAATTCATCAGAGTCTATCTAGTAAAACCATTAATATGTCTTAATTTTATGTGATACACATATATAATAATAAAAAATTTAATAAATAAACCATGGAGAATAAAACAAACATATTTTATATCAATGTCAGGGTGTTTCCAAAAGTTTAAAAAAACTAAACATTATATCATTATTATCCCACACAAAATGAATGTGGGTTTCATGTGTATTAATCCAACAACAAAAAATAAATTTATTATTTATATGAATACCCTTGGAAAATAAATAATTATGGGTATTTACAAAATGAATATAAAATTCAATTTCTTGAGGAGGATAGAGAAAGTTTGAGAAGAAAATATGGTAGTATAATGGGTATAAAATTTTGTTCTAGGAAAGTGTACCATGAGTAGGTAAATGGGTATATCATTGAAAAAAAATTATTTTGATCCAAAGGTAAATGAATTTTTTTTAATAAAATTGTGTATTGATAAAAATTATAAGACACATACAAAAATGGTTCTTGGATTATGGAGAAAAGAAGGACTATTATGATACCTTGAAGAGTTACTCATGAAATATGAAAAATGGGACCATAGAGGCATGAGGACACTTTTGTGGGGCTACATAAGATAAAAACCTACCATATAATCAAGAATTATGGATTTTAAATTTATTTTAATAGAAATTGGTGTGTTATTTATAGAAAAAGTAAATGATTTGATTCTTAATTTTCAAATATATGACTTGAAAATCTATGTTGTGGAAAATGAAAACCATGGTCTTTTATATGGTTTTGGCCAATGTTTTTTTCATTTAGTTCTTATTTTATTTATTTTATTCGATAAAAGTTAATAATAATTTTATATTACTAATATTGGCATGGAAAAGTAATGTTTCTAGAAAAATAATTTTTTAATGTTATAGAATCCATTTTAGAATTTGGAATGTAAATTATAGGTTTTGGAATTGATTAAAATATTTTAAAATAATTGAAATTAATAAAATAAGATATTTTATGATACATATTGTTTTTAATTAGTTATTACAAAATTTGTAACATAATTATGAAGTCATTTAATATACAAAAATGCCAGAACTATATTCTTATTATTGAATGAAAATAAAATATTTTCAAAAATTATCATCAATTCAGCCTAACCTAATTTCAACATTCAAGTATCAAATATGATGTGTATATTATACTAATAACTCTCAAAATATGAAATTTTTTTATTTTAAATATAAATAGACCAATTTATTAAAAATAATATTGAGTTCAAAATGCATAGAAAATTTTTAAAAACATAAAAAGATGAAAAATATTTTTATCATATATATTAAAATAGAATAATTTAATCATAATATTTAATTAAAATAAGTATTATTCATAATACCATAGTTTATTATTAAGATTTATATATTTTCAAAAAATTATAATTTTGGACCGAAAATGCAATTTATCAATTTCCATCTAAAATAAATCTATTTTTATTAAAAAAATATTTATAAAATGGATTTTATGGAATAAAAATTATTATTATTATAGAAATTAATAACACACTAATTTCAGGACACATAATCCTGCATAACACCCGCCTACGACCTTAGAGTATGGTGTTGTTGTTTGATGGTTATAGAATCCTGGGGCTACTCTTATAACACTACCTAAGTGGTAAATTAAACTATCTTGAACTTTTAACTTTGGTGATCTCATTATATATCGACATTTTTAATCTCTACATGGGCTTGGGAAAGTGCAATCCCTAGTGGTGATACCTCCCACCCATGTTCTGACATATGGGATTTATAAGATAGAACCCAACCAGTTGAGGCTATCACATCATCTTTCATTGTTAATGATTCATTAAAAATTCTACTTAAATGAAAATTAAATTCATAGAAAAATTTGTATTACCATAATTATAGTTTCCCATGGTAATATTGAAAAATGGTTATATTTAACCGATGGTAAAATAATATTCGATTCCTAATGGTCACTTTTTCCATTAATTTTATAAATATAACCTCATTAAAAAAGAGATATGGTATTGTAGATTAAAATAAAATAGCAAACATTTTTCAAGAAAAAATATCATTTAAAAATATTAGGTTTTTACAAGAACCCTTGTTAGGAAATAGGTATGGTATTAACTAAAAAAATATTTTGTCATAGAAATTCGAAGTGAAATTTCAGCACTATAATAGTGTCACATAAAAATTCATAAAATGGGTAGTGGAGAGACAAAAGGGGTCTATTATTATTTGGAAATAAAATGGGAATTAATATCTAAAATTTATGACATATAACACAATTTGGAATTGGATGTTTAAGGCATGATATTATAAACAAGCATTAGTAAAGAGGGTAATGGGTGGATCTCTTACTAAATTTTGGCATGGTAACCAGTGAACAAAATGGTTCATGGGATTGATTAGTGTGATTAAAAGTGTTATATAATGATTTACACATAAAATAGAAATTATGGGGGATATGTAAGAATATATCACAAAATGAAAAAATTGAATATAAGTGGCATAACATAAAATAGGTGCTTGAATGGAAATGAGAGGACATTAATCCCTTACATTGAGAATGTGATAGAAAACACTTGGGATGAGCTTCATGAGAGGTTGGACCATATTTTGAGAACACCATGGAGGTATGGGAAGAGTATGTATTTGATATTTGGATTATGAGTAAATATTAATTGAAGTTTGTTTGGGTATATATATGAAATGACTCGGTATTTTATTATTATTTATAAGACATTGGTTTTGGGATATATATAATAAGAAAACCAAAACTACAAACATTTCATTTTTTTCCCATGGTTTATATCAAATAAGTGTGTATTATTTATTTTATATCACCATAGAATTGATAAAAAAATATAACACTCTTTACTAACTATAACAGAGTCATAAACTTGATGAAAAGATTGTGAAACAAGAAAATATATTAATTATTTTGGATGATTCACAATGTATGTATAAAATTAATCAAATAAAAAGAAAATCAAATTATTTTAAAATGTAAAACATATATTTGGTTTTATATACACAGTATATTATTTATTACATAACTTTTGGGTCGTTATGATGTCATAATACACACCATATATATATATATTAAATATTAAATTTTTACTGAAAATTTGTCTATCTCAAATAATTATTAAAAAAGTCACTGTTTGAAAATTACAATTCCATGATTCAAAATATAATATTAATTTTATATAAATTTTTTTTCTAAATATTGGTATTTTCACTTTTAAAATAATACTCGACATTTATTGAGAAATGTATATTTTTTTACAATAACTATTTTAAACCCTTCGAAAAATTACATTTTACTTTATAAAAAATTATATGATAATTTTTATTTCATTAATATTATTTAATAATTATATTTCAATAAAATGTTATTTATTTCAATAATCCATTAATTCTAAATATAAATTCCTTAACAGAAACTTAATATTAATAGAAAAATACTATTTCTGTTTTACTATATCAAAATAAAAATAATTTATAATGAAAGAATAATTGGATGAAAATATATTCATTATTATATAATTATTATTGTATATACTCATATTTCTAAGGCCCTGATGCATGTCACTTTACTACAATAGAAACACACAATGTGTAAGGTTTGTGACTTTGAGACATTCATGGGGTGGTTCATCATACATGGTTTGGGTCATGATATCGATGATCTTGAACTTCTCCTGTAAATAGTTTCTCTCATGTTTAATTTTTTGGATCTCAACTTGTTCTTGGTCAAGTGAAAATCACTGAGATTTTATCTCCGTTGTTAGATATGATAAATGGTTTTATAGGGTATGATTTTATTGGGTGAGGCCATAAATTCCTTTTTCAATGTCATTTGGATTTGATAAAACTCTATATTTATACTGATCATATGATCACTTTTCAACATCTATATTGTCAATGATAATAATGATTAATGGCCTTTTAAATCCAATAGCATATAATAAAATAAAATACGTAAATGTGTTTTCTATAACAATAATACAAAATAATAAATTTTATTAAAATATGTTGGGAATGTTTAATTATAAAAGTTTAGGTCATGAAAATATTCCCCCTTTGGATATTTCACCCTCAAAATGTACATTTACCACCCTAAAATAGATGAGGGTAACTCTATGTCATCACATTATCTGGTTCCCATGTTTATTCTTCAAATATGTGGTTTCAAACCAATACATGGACATGGCGCATTGTCTTATTTCCTATTAATTTGTATCTATGATCGAATATCTTCAACATATATTCCTCATATGAGTGATCATTATCTAATGGTACCATCACTATATTGAGTAATTGTGATGGTTCATGAACACAATTTCTCAATAGGTATACAAATAATAAATCATATTGTTGAGATAGGTCATGTGGGAGTGCTAATCAGTATGTCACATCATCCTCCTCCTTACATTTGTACAGAATCAGTGGTCAATTCGAAATTCCAAGAGTGATTTCCTTCTTGAGGAAATTTATGTTGCCACTATATAGGGAAATCCCATCTTGAAAGAAAATGGATCATCATTTTGGGCAAGGATCTTGATTTTGGGTTATTTTAGTGGGAAAGGAAAAAATATGGTTTTTCTATGTACACTCCATGTACCTCGTTTCCACATACAGTCACGTACTGGTCGTGTAACAGCCGAGTACATGGTCATGTGATGGCATAGCTACACCACCTAATTCAGGAGCAGATTGAGGCTAATACACAGCGTGTATATTAACTAAACATGCTATGTACTTTTTTTATTTGATAAATTCAAGCAGGATCACATATCATCTTCAGAAATACATTCTTCAACCCTTGGATAATACAAGAGAGCAATAGAAAGGATGATAAACTTCGATCCCTTCATGATTCACCATCCGAGGTTTGATTGAAATACCTTCATGTGCATTGTAATCCCACCGATGAGTTCTCAAAACCACCAGAGCCTTCTATCATGATTCCACCTCTCTTCTGAGCTATTGAAGGTAGGGATTTTTCACTGTTTTATAGATCTACGCCTATCTAGTCCAATTCAAAGGCCAACATTCACGTATATCAATCATGAGACATCTAGGTTAGTGGTTTGTGCCTTTCGATGTTTATCTTTGGATTATATATGCTAAAAGTTCAGTATACCCAAGTTTAGGTAATTTAATGTTTTGAAATTAAAAATTTTGGTAACTTGTTATGCTTTGGTAGAATGATAAATGGTAGTTTAAAATGTTTGAGGTTAAAGTCATTGGTTATGGGAAACCCCATGGGTTTACTTCCACTTATTGAATATTTATTATAGTCTTTTCAAGGTTTCTTGTTTGGTTTTCCCTATTTCCCATGCCTTGTTTTATTAGGATAGAGTTACTGATTATGTGAGATGGTTGTGATATGCATTTTGGATGTTTTTCCAAGGGGAGTTTGACTATTAGAGATTCCCAAGGTAAGTTCTTCTATGTATGTTTTACTGTTATGCTGACTTGGGGTTATTGACTATGAGAGCTACAGTGGTCATCGACTGGAGGTTTTTGACCGTGAGAGTAGCCTAGGTGGTCATTGAAAAATGTTTAGTGCTAAGTTATACCAAAGGGGATAGATAGTGAGAACTTCTCAAAGGTTCATTATTAAATGAAATGTTTTTATCTTATACTAAGAGGGATTATAATTTTATTACATTCCCTAACAATTGTTATTTTAAAATTAAATGATTGTGATGATTTTTCTAATCCAAAGAACAATCTTGTGCTCAGTATTAATTGATTTGTTAATATGGTCTTCTCAGACATCAGTTACTATTATATTTAGAATATAATTGTTAGGCTAGACACCAAAATTATATGATTCAAATGATGAATAATAAAGGTAAATGAATATAACTAAAGACCATAGTGTTGTTTACTTTTTAATAATTCTTACTTTATTACATCATTTCTACATATTTCCTTTTATATATATTCACTAATAGTTAAGAATAGATATTTTGGAGGTTGTCTGCCAGGATTAGTCTCACGCCCTATTTGGGTAATTTTTTGGACCCAAACTGACTATATGGTTGTAGGTATAGATAAGTGAAATTACCATACTTCATCAGGTACTTGATTGTTGTTGGATTTGGTGATCATGGGACCATGTTGAGGCTTGCGATGCTGCCGGAGTTTACCATATATATTGTACAGTGGTTTCTATATTTCATTCCACCATTTTGACTTACTTTGTTATTTTCATAGATACTTCTATGAATTATATATATATTGTGGCATTTTTTGGATTTACTTATAGGGTTCCGGTATTTAATTTCGTTGGTATTACTACTTCCACTATTGTTTAATATTTGTTTTTTTGTGTATACTATGCCAATGAGGGACTATTCTTCCCAATATCAATCATTTTCCCTCACTACTAGTTGGCAACCTCTTGAATTTATGGAAATGCACTTCAGGTTATGTGACCAACCGAGTTTAGGGAACCTCTGGGCGGCACCTGGATTTGTGAGGCTACAAAGTGGTATCAAAGGGGTTTTATATTATACATTTCTTTACTATTATGATATTATAGACTGGGATATGAAGGAAATGTAGTTTGGTAATTATTTGTACCTAGGAGTAGCTAACCCTTGTACAAGGAAAATCCATGTTACATCGAATATTGAAATTTTTATGATTTAGCTGTTGTTACAGTTGATTTGATTTCACCATTGGGTGACAAACTTTTTTGTTTTATTTATTTTTGATATAGTTTGGGTTATATTTCTGTTGAAACCGGATGAGATGATGGTATTTCATCTCATTCATCATATAAGCACTTTTTATAGATCACATGTTATGCATTATTATCATGATATTTATGGTGCATTTCTGATTTCATGCTATTGTGATGGATTTTTTACTAGATATGAATGTTATTGTGATAGATACCATTATAGAAATACCTGCTATTTTGATAGGGTATTTTTATATTTAATGTTATATTTGGATTAATGCCAAAATTTGGTCCCTAAGGTGTTATTGGACCTCTTGGATCGAAATTTGGTGCATCATGTCTAAACATAAATAGATTTCTATCATATTAGGATGTGTAAAATGATTCCAAAAATTTATTTGTGGGGAGTATGGGCTATCACGGGTCGTAATATTTCCGGACTGGTCTAATTTTTTTTGTTTTTGATGTTTCTGGAGGAGTTTTAGGGTCATATTTTCAAGAAACCTAGGCAACAGGGTATGTGATGTTATGAACACATGCTATTTGTTATTCTATTATGGAAGAAATGAATTTTTGTAAGTACACACAACATACCATATGTACATGTTGTGTAGTTTTTGACTGTGTGATTGACTATGTGAGTAGAGACATAGGGTTGATAAATGTTTGTTATAACTTGTCGTGTATTGGGAGTACAAGCCGTTCTGTAAAAGACCATTTATTCATCCATGTGACTAACAAAATGGGTGGATGGATCTCAGTTTGTACACACTATGTGTACCTTATACATTCTCATGTACTAATCAACCATGTATCCATCCATGTGACTAATGAATCAAGTATATGTAACATACACGGTACATGCCATGTCTAGAGTATACACTCCATGTAGTGTTACAGTAGAAGAACCATGTAATTGTATCCATGTATGAGTTATTGTGCTGGAATGAATATTCAATTACATGTTTGTCTGATGAAGAACATCTATTTTTGGTGTGTAACATGTCCATGTTGGAAGAGGTACACACCCATGTTTAATTTTTATGGGAACATATTGTGTGGAAGTTATACACACCTTGTAACCCTGTTTTGAAAAATATGAATTTTTTCCATCTCATTTTATGTTATTCCACTTCTAATTTTCTACCCTTGATAATATTGAACTGAGGTGTGATATTGAACTTTTATATTCATGCCACCAAGATGTCCTCTAGTTTTACACTATGTACATTGTGATGACCAGACCCCAGAAATGGTAGATTAGTGACTACTATAATATCCTCATGTCTTTCCCATCATGGAACCAGATGTTATACAATATATAGGTGTTGTTTCACAGGTCTGTGAAGAATTTATGTGGATGATTTAGACTTTTCTAGGATAAAAACATCATTTCCCAACAATGTAAAGGTTGGAGTTGGTGTTCCATCAGAAGTATCCTCCAAAATTCTTTAGGGATAGAGGACCACAAGCTGTAGGGTTATGGTTGTAGTCTATGCCTTCAATATTTGAGCATCTAAATCCGCCTTCAGAGAGGAGGGTGAATCTCATGACGTACATGCAACATGATTCTTCTAAGAGATTGTGGGATGATATCTCATAGGTGGTACGTCATTAGGATATATCTTAAGAACATTTTTAAATGACCTTCTATGATTACTTCTACCCCGGGACATTGAGGGCCGAACGAGCTTAAGAGTTCTAGAATTTGGAGCAGGGCGCTCTATCAGTTATGGTTTACTCTTCTTTCTTTACAGATCTTCAGTTATTTGAAAATTTTTTGGAAGGTGAGGAGTTATAACTTGCTAGGCTGTTTGATTATTATATCAGGTATGACATCTGATCGTTGGTGAATGTCTTCATACTGACTTTAGTGACAGCTATAGTAAATCAGGCACTGATTATCAAGTGCATTATGAGGGAGTTAGGAGCTATGTGTTGGGGCGGTCTAGCATCTTGGGTTTATACTATATTGACTTATATTAGGAAGTGTCACAGGGCAATTTCATAGGATGATTCTTTAGGTATAAAATTGGTGTGATACCAGTGCGGGAAGATTGTCCATAGGACACCTCATTTTCCAAAGGACACAGTCGAGTGTGGATCTTGCAAAAGGATAGGCCACATTCAGTGTATTTACAGCAATTTTTCACCAGCAGTGGGTGAGAAAGGATCTATTATGACTCCATGTTCAGGAGCAGGACCTGCATTTTGTCATCAGTTAGGTAATTTGGGTTCATCATGACAAGGAGTTGGTCATGGCCATGGATCCAAATGATTGGTTTTCTGTGAAATTGGGGTGGAAAATCTCAGGGTAGCTAGGTAGGGTCATAGGGCCCCGGTACAAGTCAAACTTTTGTGATGGAACATACCCAGTAAGAGTAGGATCCCAAACCCACCACGGTTAGAGGTACGATTCTAGTTTCCTCAGTTTTAGCTTCTTCTCTTTTTGATATAGGGGAATACCATAGTTTTATATCTATTTCTAATGTGGAGATCCAAGGGCTTTTAATCACTAGTTATACAAATGTTATGAAGCTTGACACTCCGTTGGGGATTTGGATATCTAATTTATATCAGTTAAAGGAATTCCTTCTTTTGATTGGTAGGTGCCACTTCTTATGGGACTTTTATGTCTTATACATGGCATGTTTCATTATCATTATTAGAATGGACTCGTTGGTCTCCTTCTAGGAATTTTTTGACTGTTATCACCACAGGGTGAGTTTCAAATCACTAGAGGGTAGGTATTATCTACACAAGGGTGAATGGGATGTCTAGGTGAGTAGAGATAGACCTGATCATCATGGGTTGGTAGGAATTACATCACATATTGCTTGTTTATATATGGATGCCTAGGGTAATTTAAAAATAAAATTCCCCCCATTGGTGGATCATTTTAGAGATGTATTTCAAGAGGACATTACAGGATTACCTTTAAAGCGAGTCATTTATTTATCTATGGATCTTGTGATATGAGTGGCACTAGGGTCCATTCCTCTATATAGAATAGCTACAACAGAGTTATAGGTGATCAAGAATCAATTATAGGAGTTTCAGGCCAAGGGTTTCATCTAACCCAATAATTATCTTTTGGGTTCACCTATCCTTTATGTGATGAAGGAGAATAGTAAACTCAAACATTGTGTGGATTATTAGAAGAGAAACTAGTAGATGGTCAAGAACCGATATCCATTAACTATGATTGATGATCTCTTTGATCATATTTCAGAAGCCTGAGTGTTCTTGAAGATTGACTTGAGATTCAGTTATCGTCAATTGCATGTTAGACGATCAGATAAACCTTTTATAGATTTGTTGGAGTAGTTTTTGTCTATATGTGTATTTGGTTTTGCCATTCGGTCTCACAAACACACTGGAAGTTATCATGGAACTGATAAACTTATTTTACCATCATTACTTGGATTCTTTTATAGTAGTTTTTATAGATGATATCTTGGTGTATTCACACACTCGAAATAACTATGCCAACCATCTTGAGATTGTATTTAGTACAATGAGAGAGCCCCAGTTATATGCCAAGATCTCAAAATGCCACATTTGGATAGACCATATTCACTTCTTGAGCCATGTTATCTCAGAGATGGGAGTGTCGGTAGACCCAGATAAAATGAGAGGAGTAGTTTCTTATGAGTATCCGAAGAACATATTTTAGGTACCATGTTATTTGGGGCAGGCCGGTTACTATAGTTTCTTCATGCTGGAATTTTCATGTTTAGAAGTGCCATTAACATGACTAATTAAAGGGGGTGAAATGTAAATGTGTATAGTTTCCTAAAATTATGATTTTTAGAAGCTAAAATAGAGATTAACTTCCACACTGATACTGATTTTTCTGGAGCTGTGAATGTGTTACAACATTTTTTGTGATTCCTCAGGTATCGGGCTGGGAGTAGAGCTTATGAAGCCGTAAGGAGTCATTGCATACGGGCCTCATGAGTTGAGGCCACATGATAGGAATTACCCGACACACGATCTCATTTGGGTTGTAGTTGTGAAAGAGTTTTGCTATTGGAGAGAATATATTTTTGTAGAGAATTTTCTGGTATACAATGAACATAAATCCTCAAGTTTATCTTTACTCAGCATGATATGAATTTGATATAGGGAAGGTGGGTTGAGTACCTTCAGTATATTGAAGTTAATCATTCCTACACACATGGGAAAGGGAATGTAGTTGCTGATTCATTCATTAGAAGGACTCGGATACATGTTGTTCAGGAGGCCAGTATTGAGTTGAAACATAAGGATTTGTTGTCTGAAATTTATTTGGAGGTGAATGAAATGCAAGGGAAGAGATTTCTTTCTTCAATAGTTGTTACCTCTACTCTAATATATTGAGTGATAAGGTGTCAAATATTCCGAAGGCCTAGTCCTAAATGAATGTGTTTAAGGTGAGGACCCTACTCCTGGATGGACTGTAGGGGAGGATGGTTTTTTTTTGTATTCATAGACACGTATTAGTGTCAAAAAACATACGTGAAGAGTTGGTGAAATATTTTCATTCCTACATATGTGAAATTCATTCTATTTTACCATGATGTATTGAGATGTACATCGTCGATATTGGTGTCTAGGTATAAATAGGGATATAAATTGTTTTTTAAGACATGTTCCACTTATCAGTAGGTGGAGGTGGAGCATCATCAACTAGAAAGACTTTTACAGTATTTACCTATTACCAAGTGGAAGTGGAATGATGTCACAAAGGATTTCATGATGGTTTTACAAAGGTCACCTCAATGAAATGATTTTTTATGGGTTGTTGTTGACAGACTCACAAAGAATTCACATTTCATTAAAATTAATGAAACCATCATTGTTGATGAGTTTTGAAGGTTGTACATCTAACATATTATCCGTTTTCATGGGTTTATACACTCTATTATTCCAAAGAGGGATTCCCAGTTTAATTATAATGTCTGTAAAGGACTAAAAACACTTTGGGTATACTAGTACTTCTATGTACAACATACAATCCCCAAGTAGATGGCCAGTCAGAGCGCAAGATTTTGGTTTTTATGAAAATTCGTCTATCATGTGTTTTGGATTTTCGAGGCTCTTGGGAAAGACACATACCCCGGGTGGAGTTTTCTTACAATAACATTTTTCTGTTAAGTATTCAGATGGAACCATATGAGGCTTTGTATGGTTGGCGATTCCGATTTCCCCTGTGTTGGCTAGAGGTTAAAGATGTAGCTATACTGAGACCTCATCTTGTCTAGGATACCATTGACTATATTTATATATTTCAAAAAGGGATGGATATTCCATATTATCACCAATACTTTTATATTGATCGATATATATGAAATATGGAGTTCGAGGTCGGTGACCATATTTTCATGTGTGTCACACCGTGGTTGGGACTCAAGAGGCTTATGAGATATGGGAAGTATTCACTAAGATACATTTGGCCATTTGAGGTTTTGGAGAGAGTCAGGCTGGTTTCCTCTCAGTTTCAGTTACTTCAGAGGTACCAAACTATGAAAAATGTTATTCATGTTTCCCAGCTGTGACATTACTCTTCAGACCCATATCACGTTTTTCATCCCGATGCGGTTAGGATAGAGGTGGATTCATCCTTCAGGGAGCACCCTATTTGGAATGTGGATCACAACATGAATGTTCTCCATGGTTGGTCTATTCCTCTAGTACGGGTGTTATGGAAGCACTAGTGAGTGTATGAGGAGAGTTAGGAGATGGATGCCGATGTATGATCACAGTGGCCAGATTTGTTCATATTTTCTTCTTCACCAAACTTGGAATGGAAACATGAAGATGAATTTCTTTAAGGGGGTTGTTCGTAAGAACCCAGATCTTCAATTCAGGTTTGGATCATGATTTCAGGTTGTTTTAGAGGAAAATGAAGAAATCGTGTTTTTATATGTACATGAAGTTTACCATGTTTTGGCATACAACCATGTATTGGCTATGTAAATATCGAGTACATAGACGTTTGATGACCTGGGTGACCCACTTAAGTCAGGATCTGGTTGAGGATAATACATGGTGTGTACATTAAATCAACATGCAATGTACTTTTATTTTTATTTGAAAAATCAGAGTGGGGTCATGTCTCATCTTTAGAAATACCTTCTTCAACCCATGGTTTGTATATGAGAGTGATGGAAAGGGTGAAGAACATATTACCCTTCTTGAGTCTTCATCCATGCTTCAATTGAGATCTTTTTGGGTGAGTTAGAATCCCATCGGTGATTTCTCGAAACCCATAGTGCATTCCTTCATGTTTCCTCCTCTCTTCTATGTTATTAAAGGTTGGTTTTTTCTCCTTTTGTAGATCTATGCTGATCTAATACGAATCAAGGGCCAATGTTCAAGTATATCGATCTTGAGACAATTAGGTAGGTGCTTTGTGCCTTTCATTGATCGTCTTCTAATTATATATGCTAAAAGTGATGTATACCCATGTTTATGGTGTTGCGGGTTTTGAAATTTGACCATGATTATTACATGTTATGGTTTGGTTGATTGATAAAGTGTAGTTGCATATGTGTGAGATTAAATACATTAGTTTTGGGACATTCAATGGGTTCATTTCCTTTGATTGACTTTTTATGACTGTCTGCTCTAGGTTTCCTATTAGGCTTTCATTGTTTCCCACGTATTTATTTGTTAGGACGGAGTTACTGATTATGTGATATTTCTGTGATATACATTATGAAAGTTTCACCAAGGGGAATTTGAATGTAAGAGATTACTAAGGTAGGGTCATGTCTGTATGTTTTTCTATTATGTTTACCCAGGGGTATTAATAATGAGGGATTCCAGGTTGGCATCAACTCTGGGGTTTAGACCCTGAGATCTTCCCTAGTGGGGGTTTATAATTTATTGATGTTATGTTGACCAAGTGGTATTGACTATGAGATCTTCCCATGTAGTTATTTGTAAATTTCAGGTTCTATGTTAAACTAAAGGGGTTAGATAGTGGGAGCTTCCCATAGGGTCATTATTAAATGAATTTTTGTAATGTTAGAGCGCGGGTTAGATATTGATAACTTTCCCTAAGGGTTGTTATCGAGAAATATTATGATTGTGATGAGTCTTCTAAGACAAAGTAGAATCTTGGACGTAATATTATTTGATATGTTATGATGGTGTTCTGGGACATCTGTTTTCTTACTATTACATAGGGGTATATAGATAATAGGCTAGATCCCTAGATTACATGATTCAAAGGATGAATAAAAAATTTAAATGAATTGAATTTAAAACTCTAGGATTGTTTACTTTTTTTACTTCTTAGTTTATTTCTTCATTTCTACATATTTCCCGCTATATATATATTCACTGACAGTTAGAGAATTATCTTTTGGTGTTTGTTTATAGGGATTAGTCTAACACCTTATTTAGGTCATGTTTTGGACCTAGATAATTTATATGGTTGCAGGCATAGATAAGGGTGTGATCACTTCTTCATTAGGTACCTGATTGTTGTTGGAGCTAGAGAGCATGGGACCATGATGAGGCTTCTGATGCTGCTATAATTTACATGTTCTTTGGAAAAATGGTTTATGTATTTCTTTCTAGAATTGTGACTGGTTTGGATGTTTTATTATATATATATTCCATGAATTATATATATATATATATATTGTGGACTTGGATGGATTTACTTTCAATCTTCATCTATTTACTTTTTTTTGGTATTACTATTTCTACCATTGTGTACTATTTTATTTCGTTGTGTATACTCTTCCTATGAGGGTATAGTTTCCCCAATATCACTATGGCCCTCAATTCTAGTTAGAAGCCTCTGGTGTTTGGCGAACTGCTCATGAGGTTATGTGACCAACTAGATTTGGGGCACCTATGGGAAACACCTAACTCTAGGACATTATAATCTATAACCCAAATTATATAAAATTCTTCCAATAAGATTATTATAAGGTTTTATAGGAAGTTCAACCTAAAAATATTGATAGAGGGGGAGTTATATACTTACGATGCAATAATTTCCCTATTTTTTTTGTTTAACTACAACACTAAATCCATGAGGTTTGGTGGTTTTTAATAGGTTATACTAAACATTCATTATATGGAGTAATTCAGGGAACCAAAATCCAAAGGTACATTCTCAATTATTTAATTATTAACTATTATACCTATTTCCACATCATTTTCGGGATCCACCTTAGTGATTGTAATGAAAAAAAGCTCTCCCTTTCTATATTGGAGGATGTTGGTTGTCTCCCAAAACCTATATATTAGTGAATATATTTGAAATGTTCTCGTGTTCCTTATAGTTAAAGGAATGAACAATGCACAGATGGTTTTCCAGAGCATTCATTTCCTATATTGAATTGGTGGGAATCACCTATCGGAAATTTCTAGCATGGTTTCATTCCTTCCCCAACCTAACTCATTTCTTCTCCCCCTTAGGAATAAAATGGGGTTATTTTTTACACATCATTGATGAGTGGGTTGTTAAAATTTCTAGGAACCATTAGATTTATCCATTAGACAATAAAATTTAGACTCCACATTACACTTATTATCCGAATGATAACCTTGAAATTTTTTTATCTCCATTTTAACATTGAGGTAATATCATATAATTTCTTCACAACTATCAAATTCATGGATTTCCAAGTATTTTTAGAATATTATTTACTCAAAAAAAGAATAATTCAACCTTGTATTTGGGGGTGACAACATTGTTATAGGAGTATCATGAAATTGTTGTGATGATTTCCTTATACATATTATTAGATTCTTTATCATTTTATTGGTCAAGGGGGAAATCCATTTTTATTTTAAGTCAGAGAGTGAGAGGAAAATATTTCTCCAAAAAATAGTCATGAATTTCTTCCACCCTATCACTTTGATATCTTCCTCAGGCTATGTATTCATGATCAATATACACCACTAATCATATTCTCCCTCCATATGATAAAAACCCATTAGAACACTCATTATCAAAAATATATTGGATGGTATCAATAGAGTTTATCCATTGTTAGGTGATTATGGGATGAGATGATCTATTGAATGTTTGTGGCCTTCGTTGCATAAATCCATTAATTATAGATTTCTCATTTTTATTGGGGTTTTTATATATTCCTGATATATGTTTCTTTCCAAAACCAAATTCATCTAAGAGAGTATAGTCATAATGTTTGTGATTTCTGATCCCATTAGGTTGGGCACCTCATTTGGGAAGTCATCGCGTTGCACATCACATTGACTGTTTACCCTATTATACCTATTTCCATTAAATGGCTAGAATAAATGGAAAATTAGGGATGATTACATTTTAAATATTAATAACATAAATTTTATTCCAATTACATTAAATAGATAACTTATAAATTTCATGTATTTCATAAACATATAAATTTTTAGGCTTCAATCTATGTTATCCATGATATTTTTAATAACATATATTCTTATGGGTATTTTTTACCTTAATAATTATTGATAATGATCTTATGAATTTACCTAATAATTAAACCTAGGAGTGAAAAACTAGGTGTGATACAAGTACCATTTTCATGCACCAGTTCCCTATTAAGTCTAGCTCAATGTGGTGATTCAATGTTTTACCAATATGTACATATGTGCCAGATCCACATCAACATGAACCATCTGGACATGGATGTAATTTCATGATAAACCAATTACTATAAAGATACCAAAATTTAGGGAAGTTTTCTTATACGTGTTCTTATCTCTATGGAATTCACTAGATTTTCCAAATCATAATCCCAAAAAATAACTAATCTTTTACATTGATTGTAACATCCCCAAATGATAAAAGAGTTAAATGACTAAATGATATGACTCATGTTAACAAGGTGCACCTTCGTTTTCAGGAGCCTATCTAATTAGAACTCCACAGTTAAGCGTGCTTGGCCTGAAGTAGTGATCAGAATGGGTGACCTTCTTGGAAGTTTCCTAGGGTGTGTGTGAGTGAGGAAAAAACACACTGGAAAGGACATGTGTTGGCCTGTGGGGACTGTCATTTGTCAGATGAACCGTTCAGGCATGTGGGTGGACCCTGGGTGGGCCCCACGTGTATGTGGGGCAACTAGTGGTACTTGGTGGGCCAGGACCCAACAGCCATGTTAAGGCGGGGTGGATGTGCTGTCACCGGGACCCGGTTGTTACATTTGGTATCAGAGGAGGAACCCATCCATAAGTGCACGGTGCACTGCCTGGGTTGAGATGTAGGGCCCACAACGAGGGAGTTGTGCTCTAAAGGGGGGGTGATTGTAACATCCCCAAATGATAAAAGGTTTAAATGACTAAATGATATGAATCATGTCAACAAGGTGCACCTTCCTTTTAAGGAGCCTGTCTGATTAGAACTCCACAGTTAAGTGTGCTTGGCCTAGAGTACTGATCAGGATGGGTGACCTTCTGGAAAGTTTCCCAAGGTATGTGTGAGTGAAGACAAAACAGACTAGAAAGGACATGTGTTGGCCTGTGGGGACTGTCATTAGTCAGATGACCCGTTCAAGCTTGTGGGTGGACCCAGGGGTGGGCCCCACGTGTCTGCGGGGCAACTAGTGGTACTTGGTGGGCCAGGACCTGATGACCATGTTAAGGCGGGGTGGTTGTCTGTCACCAGGACCCGGTTGTTACATTGATACTATCTATAACAACTCTACTATGTATTTTAAATTAATACATGAATTATTACCTAAGGTTACTATTAATAAAACCAAGATGATCAATATTTATAGTGTCTTTTGGAATTAGTTACATTATATAAGAATTTAAAATAGTAATAACAGAATATTTATTGAATATTTTCTTAACATGCTCTAACTTAAAAGTGCATGGGATAACTCAGGGATATACATAAGAAAGGGGTGACCTATAAATACCAGTAAAAGAATAACCATGGAAAAGAATGAAAAGATTAATAAATTTTTGAGAATAGGAATAACATGAAGAGAAAAAATCATAAACATAAATAATGTTTCATGATATTTCATGATAATCATAGATGTGGGATTGGAAATGTGGAAAAAACATAAAACATTGCATCATAAACATTAGAAAATGCTAACTGAAAAGACATAATGATGGTAAATTTCCTATTAACTAATCATGTTCAGTATATATCCTAACATGAAATCCCATTGGAATAAACATGAACCAATTCATTGGAAAACAATATAATCCAAAGTGCACCTCTCACTTTCATTTCATTATCATCCTTAATTGTTCCATATAGATCATACAACATGGATTCATTCATCATCATATTTTATTCCTTGATTAAGGAGTGTGGAAAATTACCATGTCAATGAGCTATAATTTTATAATGTTTAACACCCTTGATAATAAATTGGTATGGTATTCATTAGACAGTTGTTTTGGCATGGAAAATCATAGAGAAATTTCGGTAGTAAAAGGATGTGTCATAAAAATTAATAAAATGGGTTGATGAGAGATAAAGGGGTTTATCATTGATTTAAATAAAATAGGAAATTATGGAGACATAAAAATTCATGTCCCAACTCTATCAATATGAAATGGAACGAATAATATAATAAAAAAACATTAATAAATATGAAAATGGGAGGATCTGGTACTAAATTTCATTGTGGTAACAAGTTTACAAAATGGTTCATGGGGGGGAATAATGAGAGTTAAATGGGTATAAAATCATTTATAAATAAAATTTAAATTAATAGTGATATGGATTAACATATCTGAACATGAAAAAATACAAACTAAGAGGCATTTCAAAAAATGGATACTTGTATGGAAATGATAAAAGGGAAATTTCTTATGTTGAGAGCGTGACACCCAATGATTAGTATGATCTTTTTGAGAGCACAAGGTCAACATAGAAGGACTATAGGGAGGTGAGGTCAAATTAATGATGTGACAAAATGATTTTTAGTAAATATAAATGAGTTACTGGGTAGGTTTGTTGATGAAATGGGTGGGAATTTAATTATTATTTCTCGAACATTGGTTTTGGAGTCTACAAAATAAAACAACAAAAACCAAAAACCATCCCATGTTGGTTTCACATTATTTCAAATGAATGAGTCTGTTCCTTATTATTTTTTAAGTTTGTGGTTTGAATGTAATAAAACAATACACTTTCTTATGTAAATGGGAGTCATAATCTTAATGAAATAATTTTAACAACACAAAATATATTAATGGTATTACAGGATTCAAACTTGCTTTATAAAATTAAGAAAATAAACATAAATTATCATTCTATTAAAATTAAAACATATATATTGTCATAGATTAATTTTATAGTATTTATTACATCTCATTTATTTCATTATGATATCATAATATGCACTATATATTTATACCATATGTAAAATTTACCTGAAAATTCAACTATCTCTAAATATTGTGAAAATTTCACCATTTGATAATTTTGTTTTTTTATTCAAAAATATTTTTTGACTAAATAATTTTATAAATATGTTGATTTTCACTTTTAAAATAATAATCAACATTATTTGAGAAATGATGTGTTTTTGACAATAACAGTTTTCGAGAACTTATAAAAATTACATTCGACTTCATAAAGAATGTCTATAATAATTTATATATGATAATCATTATTAAATATTAATTTTCAAACATAATATTATTTAATTAAAAAATCCATTAATTCATAAAAATATGTTCCTTAAATGAATTTTAATATTACCCAAAAATACAATTTTGTATTGTTTCAAAATAAAAATCATTTATAAATTAAAAATATCTAGAAGAAAATAAATTAATTACTCTATAAAAAATAGGTTATATAATCATATTTCTAGGTTCATGATACCCATCCATTTAATAAACTTTTAATCTCTCTATGAGTAAGGCTTTCAATGGTGAGACTTTAATGGGGTGGTTCGACATAAATGGTTTGGTTTGTGATCTTGATCAGCTGAAACATCTCTCATAAATGGTTCCATTAATGTTTAATTTATGGATATCAACATGGTATTGATTAAAGAAAAATCCTAGATATGATTTCTCCCTAGTAATATATGATAAATAAGCTTCAAAGGGTATGATCCTACTAGTTGAGGCCATAACTTCATTTTTCTAGGTCAATCAGAATTGCAAAAACCATATATTTATATTAATAATTTTATCACTGTTAAATTGCTATATTATTAATGGTAATGATTCTTAGTGGTCATTAAAATGTGATATGATACAGTAAATACAAATTTTTTTGTGTGGTTACTCTAACCATAACACAAAATATGATCTTTTATTTAAAAAAAGTGGAAAATATATTTATAAGAGTTTGGTCATTAAACTGCTTGACATTTTACTTTTATAACTTGTGGAATAGTTGTAATTTTTTTTGGTAAAATAAAATCATATTTCCATATTCATAAATCCATTACAATGCCTATAGTATCCATAGAATGAATATTTACCCTTGTAACTTCTATACTTTCTGGAACTGTAAACAAGTTTCTCATAACATTTTATATATTTTACATAAAAACATTATCAAAACCGAAATTTTTTGTTACAAATTGGAATAATATTCAATACTTCATCATTATTAAAACCATTATTAAAATCTTAAATTTATAGAAACTTTGGTTTCATACTAAAAAATTTTAGTAACTTCTAAATTTCCAACATTTTTTATTTACCACAAACCTGATTTTATCAACTATATTATTCTTAAGAACAACATCAGATTTATTATCAACAATTTAATGTAATTTTTTTAGATAATTGTAAGGGTCAACCTTTCTAGAACATTCAAAAAAATATAGATACAGAGTTAAAGAATCATGAAACTCCCTACTCAGAATTAGAATGTTATTTATAATAAGTAAAACTCTTCCCCCTTTTCCTTCAACCTTAATTCAAGATTTTCATTATGTTTCGTTTCATTCTCTAGAGATATCTTTATACATGATACCTCTTCAAGTAAAATATAACTTTATTCAAGAGAGAATTATTTATTTTTTTATTTACCACATTCCTTATTCGATTTTTTTTATTTCTTTTTCAATTATTATAATTGTTTTAGACATTAATTCAATTATATCATTAGGTTAAACGTTAACTCAGTATCTTGTTCTTCAGAACGACTACTTCCAAAAAAAGTTGCTAACTATTTCTATAAACATATTTTCTCCAATAATTTTGTAAAACATATCATCATCAAGTTTATAGTATTCATCTTCACTGTCATTAGTAAAAAACTTCTCAATTTGGAATTGGGGAACTTTTTAACATTTCTATTGGAATATGATTTTAACATATTACCCCAATTCTTTCATGATCCTTTTAAAAACTATTGATATTTTTATAAAATAATGATAAGAATTCATCAATATTGTTACATACCTCATTTTTGGAAATAGAGTCACCCATTTCTTTATATGTAGGACTCATATGAAAAATCCCTTGATATGTATAGTTTAATGAAATTTATTGATCAACATTTGTTTTTCCATTTAATAAATTTCTCCCTCCACATTTCATAATTAATGTTTGTACTATGATGATCATAAGATGTAGAGTTTTAAGGTATCTTTCTTCCAAATATAAAACATTGGCAGCAAACATATCATGAAGGATTATCAAAATCTTTTCAATGATAGTTAATTCTTCTACCTTATCCCCGTGAAATATTTTTCTTCTAAAAATATCATCCACAATTTTAAAACGGTTACAATAAGATTCATATTCACCCATTTTCATATCTTCATACATTAGCCTCCAGATTTACAACATTTCCTTCTTCACTATTATTTATCATTCCTAAATATTTTTTAACATATCAATGATACCTTTAGTATTTGAATCTCTCATAACTCTAAGAAACTTATGTTCATAATTTTATGAGAGTAAATCATTCATACCTCTTCCAAACTTCTCTAGATTCATCTTTCTTATATATGTGAGTGGAACCTTTTCAATAAGAGTAGTAAACACATAGGTATTAGATTCTAAAGATGAATACCCAAGACACATAAGTTATTTCAACATTCTATAATTATATATTTGATAGTTCTTTTCATCAAAAACTGAATTCCCAATACTTTTCACACAATTCAGACTTTCCATAACAACTTCTCTTCAAAAATCATAGGAAAGATTAACTGAATGGATCCATTGCTCAGATACTAATTGAAAATTACAAACCAAGATCAATTTATCATTGAGATTGGGAGGTGTTTAATTAGTGATATATATTTTATTTTTTATGTTATCTTTATTGTATAATGATAATCTCCTCTTATTAACGAATTATCAATTTTTCTAAAAAGAAATTCCAACATATATAGGAACCAAAGTATTTACAAGGTTCACTACTCAAAAATATTAGCTAGTCAATTTCATGGTTTGGGAATAATACAATACCAAAAAAATGCACTATAAAAAATCTGTTTCCATTCATAAAAATAGAAGAAGATACCTATAAATTTTTGTACCACTCTGGTCAATATAGTAGTGCATTTTATTCATCTAGTTTGAATGACATGGAACATGTTTTTATAACATGTTAAGAAACACTCACCTGTTAGTTTCAAACATGTCACTATGATACCTTATCAATTTACACTTTTTTTAATTATTCAATAAACAATCCATAACATTACCGCATAGAATTAGGTAGAAAAAAATTTCTAGAATTTGTAAAACAAATTGAGTTGATGGCATAGTATGATTCATCATTATGTTTTCTGTTTCAGAAAATATAATTCTGCAATGATAGTCCAAAAAAATTTTAACCCCCTTTTTTCATTCCCCCAAAATAAAAGTCAAATTTAGTGGTCTGATCTAGTAAAATCTTCCCTCATATTCTATCTGGAAATCTTCATTAGGAAAAATATTATTAAAAAAATATTCTCTATATTAAATCATTCAGTGGTTTCTCTCTCCTTCAAATGAATAGTTCTTCATTTTCATTAAATTGTTCAATCTAATTCCTTTAATTTATCGGAACCTAAAAAATTAATGGGTGGAAAACCAGATTCAATATACCTCTCAAACAAATTTCCATCACAAATAATTTGAAATTAATTTTCACTATATCATTTATTTTTTAGTGCTTCTAAACATGTGTTTTTTTATAAAAATATATATTCCTCAATAAAATTCATCCATCACCAGAACTCCTAAAAATTATCCAGTTTGATGCCAATATTCAATATAATTTTCATAATTATGATCAAAACATGTGTACGACCCATAACACCCATTCAGTTGCTCCATACCATTTTAAAACAAGAGAATTCCATCTCATATAATAGCTTTTCACCAACTAAAACTCATTAAATCGAAACATTTTAACTATTCTCCCACAAACAATGTGACAACATCAGTAGCCTTCCAATCCCCTTTGAAAAAACATTTTCAAAATCTCCAAAACAAATCTCATTTTTTTCAAATGTTAAAAACCTCCTCTTAATAGGACTGTTGAAATCCATCATTTGATGACTTGTCTATGTCAGCTTGTGCCTAATAGATTGGGCTTATCATCACATTGATTGATCAGTGTGACAATGTGTCTGATGAATATTCACCCAAATTGATGTTAATAAAGAAAGAATTCTTTTTCAATTCAACCGAATAACAGAAAACAATATTTCTTTTGTTCTAAGAAAATGGTTGACTACATGTTCAATCTACACATGATTGGTCAGTCATGGATACCATTTGGTTGATCATCCTAAAAAACTAAAAAAAATTGTTCTATATATGATAGAACTCTATATCTGATTACATATAGATAATAAAAACTTAAATTGATAGATCATTGTCATAAATCCTTTGATAGATCAGTGTCATACAACATCTGATTGAATGAAAATGGGAGAAAATAATTTCTACTAGATTATAAACAATTGATTATTGATTATTGTAATTGGTTTCCAATAGATGATCATACATTCAAATGTATCATATCATACAATGGATTAGTCTCTATATACTTTATCAAAACATAGAATTCAGTATCTTAAATCTTCCCATCTTTTAGACAAATCCATGAATAGTGACTCTCACACCAAGAAACTATGACTGGAATAATTTTAACGTTGAATAATTTCTTTTCCATAAACCCATTTTTCTATCATTACTTCCTCAAGATGTTAGGAACATTATGATCAGCGTATAATTATGTGGCATAATGTAAAAAAGGCATCTTCTCCCCATTTCTTTCACAATGATTAGATCATATGTTTTGATTAACACATAATGTTGGAATCTAAAAAACAACACAATATCGTAATTTTTTATCGATATATCCAGACTCCAATTAATTTTCTCATATAGATTGAAACATCACTCAAGACACAAGGTTATTTTTTATGACGCTTTCATTGATGTGCACATCCGTCTGTGGAGGACATGCTGGTGGTTTCCCCGCATTCCCACTTTCCAAAGGATAGAGGCATTCATCACTTATTTAGATATGTTTACTCCATGATCCAAATAAGATTATGGGATATCATCCTATCATTCTAGGGTTTTCAACTAGGAACACATTTCCTAGTCTGTGTTTCCCATAAAGATTAAGGTGTTGTTTATGAAGCTTTTCCTGGTGACATATCATTGTGGAAATAGGTTAATTACACTGCTTCTATCTGGAAATCCCATGGTGTCAAGTCCGGGAAGTAACCTTCAGTCAGTGGAGTAGTCACATTGGGAATTGTTACCATGTCTGGGCACCAAAGCACTAATACACCTGCATTTATTCCCCTTATTATTTGGATTCATGATTGTGGGGAATCCCACATCAAATTATAGGAATTGTATTCCATAGTCATATCTCTAAGGATTCATTTTCTTCCCTTTTTTAAGAGAAGGTATTTAGTGAGTTTAACATCTTGAGCATACGGATCAAACTAAACAGAACACTAATGAGAATGGATCATTTGGATATATCTATAAGAAGGAGAATCGTGGAGGTTTACTAGATGGGTGGTCCAAGATGCCCAATAAGGATGTATCTGAGGATGATTTATTCCTGATAAAGGGGACATTGAGTTTTACCATTGGCTATGATTGAACCTCAGGAATGCTTACTACACACCCTATTTAGAAGAAAAAGATCAAATTCAATGTCATTTGAGAGAAAAAAAATGACGGTTTTGGGATTGAACCTCGAAGAGGTTTCTTAAAAATCCCCATGGCATGGTATTAATGTCTAGGTAGATCTAGAAATGGATCGATGAGTTACATGAGGTGGCGATATATGAGAATAGATGCATGGAAGAGACCAATATGAAGTAGAACCTTTGAATTGGGGCTTGACATTCCCACAACACAATGGCTTAATGGGGAGCCAGTATGGGACATGAGTGTTAGGCATAAACCTCAGGAAGGCTTCCTACATACCATGCTCAAAATGGGAAAGTCTTAAAGTCCATGTAGTTCAGATATGGGATCATAGTATCTGGCATACACAAAATACATTAATGCCATCAGATTTTGGGGATTACACGTCATTACCATCCCATCATAAGAGGAACAACCATGGATAGTGGAGTATGTATTGAGTGTGAGCCTTATGCATGGTTAGCTACCTAGGAAATAGTCTAACACCACTAAATGGTGGACTGAGAATGTGGGTCCCAAAAAAGAGGACATCAAAGTTTAACTATGTTTGGGGTTGATTCTCAAAGAGGCTTCCTAGGTACCCTATCTAGGATACAGGGATCGGAACCCACATAATTTGACTTCATGTAGTCTAATATCACGCGAGATGAAATGTGAGATAACTTGAATAAGGTCTGGACCAATGGGTGATGTGAATGAACTATGGGGAGGCATCCTACATAACATTTCTGGAGATGGAAAATATTGAAGTCCACATATTTCTGAATAGGGAATGGGTATTACACACTAATGAATCCCATGGAGGATTTCAGGGTCGCTGCCTACTCTAATACCACTTGAGTCATGCTAAGTGTGAGAAAAAAGAATCAACAAAGACTCAACAATTGATTTATGAATGGTGCATCTGTGAGGAATAGGGTGGGGCTCAAGCATGGTTAGCATGAAAAATAAATAATTCTTTCTAGTTACTCTAGGATGGAATCCCGAGTAGGGTTTTAGATGTATAATAAGGATATATTCACCATACATGGAGAACCCCATCATGGGGGGTTGAGCCTTACACATAGGCTGCCTGAGGTGTTCATAGAGACAAAAATCAGAGGGAGAGGGGAGTGAGAAGGCACTAGTACCCATCACCTTCATGGGTCTCCTTTCACTTGTCACTTATTTGGTGATCATTGTTTAACATCATGTGTTGTGGACGTGGCACTTGGAAGTTTAACGTCCAGCATCTCAGATGGTTAGGATTCACTCCTCAACATTAGGACATACATAACTGATGCACATTAACCCTCAATGGAGGGAAGGCACTATAAATTTCATATGATTATGGGGTTATAGAGTGATCGATTTTTGGGGATCATGATAGCGTGGCTATGTGAAGAAGCAACAACCATTATCACACCTCTGTAAAAAATAATGAGGCAAAGCAATTCATCATGAAATACCACCCAAGGGACTACAAAATTACATTGAACAAGAATGGATCTCCTAAATAGAAGGGTTAGGGATAAAAAATACCATGTTGAGATGGTCTTCTAATGTCTTAGGGGATTAAAGAGTTTAGGGGAATGAAGAGCACAATGCTTCATATATCTCATGGGCTTACAAATAACATGGATTCATAAATTTCATGAGCTCATAGAGCACATGGCTTCACAGATCTCATGATCCTCCAAAGAATATGGGATTTTAGATGATATTACTTCATAAATAGGAGAAAATTTTGAACCATAGTTTCTTAGCCTAAGCATGGTGTACACATGTTTTTGGAGTGTGCTTCACAAAGAATGTGTGATTTGCGATATCCAACGTACCCAATGGGGTCATGTTCCTTTTTGGTGGCCAATAGGCTTCGCTAATGGAATCCTTTATTGAAACATGTTTAGGTAATAGAAAAATAAAAGGGTTTTCACAATGCTCAATTACCTGATATGATTAATTTTTGTGGTTGGTTAGCAGAGCAATGAACACATCGTGATTTTGGAATTTGGAAGATGAAAGGTCGGGGTCATGCCCGATTGAAATAGGGGGATCTGGGTATTTATTGGTACCATGGAGTGTGATGATTTAAGGGTGCACTGTGAAGTAAATTTCACTTCTCTATGAGTGGCATTTTTTTCATGTATCTTAGAGTCGTTAAGTTTACTATTATCTCCTCCATGGTCCATTGGATTCCTTTGTTATCTCTATGGCGGTCGCAGATACTTCCATAAATTTTGAAGGACTCACATAGGTGACCATCCTTCCCACCATGGAGCGAAGCATAACACCATGTTCTTCATAATCATGGAGTCGACCCTCGTTTTCCTCTGTAGAAGGAATCAATAATGCCTTAGTATTTCACCCACCGTATTAATAAAGTGCTTTGAGAAATTTCTTCCTTTGTGAGGGTGCTTTGAAAATCATCCCATTTTAGAACCATTTAGTGTTCTTTTCTTATTTTTATACATTCAAATATTTGGTGACAAAAATCCCCCCCCCTCATAATTGGAGTAGAAGAGAAAATAAGTGTCAAATTTTGAAGAAATATCACCAAAATATAGGCAGATCATAATGTGGGATTGAGAATCTGGTTCATGAAGTGGATAAGTTGTGTGCAGGTTGAGAACATAGTGACTCACACTACGTCTAGGCACTCTGTGATGCTCAGGGTTCATAGAGTGTAAATATGGGAGGAGGACCACTCTATTTTCCCCACATTTCCTTGTATCTCTATACAAGAGCCTACTATTTATAATGTTTCATGTGCTCCATGAATGCTCTTTATGAACCAGTTTCACTTTTTCTCAATGCTACTCAGTAAGTCTATAGACTTTGTGATCATACACTCCTCGAGTTTTTTTTGAGAGCTCTATAGTAGAACTATGTGGTCGGACTCTGCGATTGAGATCTGTTATTGAGCCCTGCAAACCAAAACATTAAAAGTTCTAATGTCTTGGGACAGAATGACCAACAGAAAATATTCTTGGGATTGGGGGTGCACATGGATTCCACCCAAAAATAATACATAATAGATAATCTGGGCCTCATGGGTTCTATGTTTATCCATTCAGATAATAAATTATAGGTGGACCTCATGTCATAAATATAAAAGAACTATCCTCTATGTATTATAATGCCTCTATGCAGCATTGGTCTGAGGGATTTTGTTCTCATCCTAGAAGAATGTAGGGATGAACTAGCTTACTGGTTCATGAGCACATTGTGCAGACTCTATTGGATCAGGGATTCTGATGGTCATACATGGAAAGACGACACACCTGTATATCTTGACTGCCAATATAACTATGTCAACAATGCTGATGGGAAGGCATTGGAGGCATATGTACCTCCCCTACTATACCACACCATCCTCAAGGTGGATTTGGGGAACCCCGAGAAGGGGTGTATTGGTTATTGGGACCTGTTCCAGGGCGTAAATTTTATAGAGGATTGGGCCTGGGATTACTAGGTTTATGCATCCTCCATGGAATTTGAGGCAGAGATGAAGCTAGTAGGGATGAATAAAGCTACATGGGACTCCCAATTCCACATTTATCATATTAAAAAAATGATTCCTATGTTTCTGAGCATTTGTTGATCAAGAACTAACACTTTTCATCTTTACCATGGGGATGTCGATATCACCATATAAGCACTTCAAAAGATCTCAAAAATTATAATATTAGGGGCATTGTATAACAAGTTCCACTCGGCTTAGAACAAATGAGAGGTTCCTGATAACATGTTAGGACTAGAAAATGCACTATTGGATCTAGTTCTAGGTGAGGACAAGTTAAAGGTGAGGGAAGTGCACTTCAGGTTTTGGATTAAGAATTTCATAAACATATTTCATAACCCTATCGCTAAAGGGGAGGAGACACCGCAGAAGCTACCAGTCAGGCCTCCCATATTTCCCAAGGGAGCATGGTGTAGTAAATAGAATTCTTATTAGAGATCCCTGGAGGTATTCCAATGGATGTTATGGGGGTAGAGTGGCAACACCAAGAAGCAACCGGTGGTTATTCTAGATGGGTTTATCCCTACGCTTATTTGAAACTGTATATTTATGATTAGGAACACAAACATGGTTGTGTGACTGAGTACAATCATTATGGAGTATATTCTGGTGATGGGGGAATGTGTGAACTCGGGGATCTTGGTACTGGACATGCTGTACAAGGTGTGTTGGAACATCATTGAGAGAAAAAATACATATAGTGTATGTAGACTGATCAATAATTTTTATGGATGGATAGTGGTGCACATGGACATCTATAAATATCTAAACCTTATTTCCCATACTGGATCAGTATTCCGACCAGAAATTTTAAATGCAGTGGGGATCTTTCTAGCCATGCTAACTATTCTATTGGCGTTGAATAGAGTTTGGAATGTTGATGAATTAAACTTCCATCAATTTTCATTTCGAACAGGTGTATTCAATAATGTTGGATAGGGAACTAAGGAGCCTCAATCCTTTCTCATGGCCTTCTGAGGTAGAGTTCTGGTGGAATGGATTGATCAAGATCCTACATGTGATCTATACTCCTCGTACCACATTGTAATATAGTTCTGGTGCATGTAAAGGTTTACCCCGTAGGTCTACCTAGGATTATTCAACAAGAAACATATTTTTTTGATGACACAAATGTGGGTCATGTTTGTGATGGATTATGGGAAGTTGAATAATGAGATGCCTCCACCAATTGTTGTCTATGGTCTAGTCAAGGAGTATTCCAAGAGCTGGTAGGCAGCCTACCCAAGGAAAATGTGGAAGCAATGAACCGTTTCTTCTGGTGATGGTGTTCCTCCTTAACCTTGAGTTCGGGATCTGAAAACAGGTGGAACACATCATAGTAATTTAGAATAGGAACATTATATTGACATATCTATGGCATACCCAGTGATTTTAAGGCCTGTGTTATGTGGAGGGAAAGCAGATGTAGTGGACCTGATTACCCCAAATGAATAGACTCAGGAGGGAAGATGGCCAGCCTAAGGCTTCCTCCTAAAATTCATTGAATTAAAGGACTAACTTGAAAAATGAGTTAGTCACTATTGAGTAGTTATGCATCCTGACTACATTCTAGGAGTGTCTATGACAACATCCCACGATACACAGACTACCGGATAGGGAAACAATACTTGTTCCAATTGGGGGCACTGGCCCAACATGGTGGCCTCTCCATGGCAGGCATATATCCCTTCCAAAAACTCAATATGTACGTCAATGTATCCCGATAACATCACGGGACCCAAAACAATAGGGACTCGTATATGAAGGCCATTACCAAAAGTAGATGGCCCCATTTAACTACAAAAGAGTCCTCAGAAATGAAATGCCCCAATGGAAACTAGAAAATGAAGATCACATACATGATCATGCTCTGCTGGAAGCTGAGGTTGTTGACACCCTCATGCATATACCAATAATCTCTCAAGACCCTTTCATTCCATTTCCAAATTATAAATGTTGTAGTATCAATAGAGAAGGTCCACCCCGCAATGTCGCTACCAGCATCTCTGAAGGTCTTACACAGAGTACCCACGGAGGCACACTCTGTATGCTAGGAATGATTGATCACGAGATCCTATCTCCTAATGTACATTGGGGTAGGACTCCCCTCGACCTAAAGATTAGACAACAAGAAGGTACACCCCTTGTGGTTATCCACCCCGATGGTCCTCTCCAGGGTATATGCTGTAGATATGTTTCTCTCTGTTGTCAAACATCAGGTCAGAATGTTAGTCCTTTTTATGATGATGGTCATAGCGATGTTCCTCCCTGCAATGGAGGTGTATATGAAGGTCCTTCCCATAGTAATGTCAAGAAACAAGAAGGCCCTCCCCTAATTTCAGTACATCCTGAAGGCCCTCCCTAGGATGTAAACTGTTGAAATTTTCCCTGAATCCAGGTATCAAGTCATGATTGTATTCCTTTACAATAATGACAGTCATTGTGAAGACCCTCCCCCTAATGAAATTTGTTGTGAGGGACCTCCCCATAGTGACATCAAGTAGAGAAAAGGTTCTATGTTCACTCTTTCCCACCCTAAAAGGTCCTCCCCAGGGTAAATTTTTTATGAATATTTCCCGCTTTCGGTCATCATTGTTGCAATAGTATGCCTCACCATTGCATCACCAATTGACGAGGTCCCCCCTGCCCGAAATCAAAATTCATGATGGAATGAAGGTCCTCCCCTTGCTGGATAAAATGTGAGATATCCATCCTAGGATGAGGTAACTAGAAAAATGGAGTTAGAAACATCAAACACTCTGTCCATAACAAGTGATATTCTTTCTCAACCAGTGGATGGCCCAGGGCCACACTCATCTTCTGATCCACCCCCACGACATCCAAAAATCACGGAGGCACCCACCAGCCTAGTTTCATGAAATGAAATTACTAAGAAGTGGTTGAGCTGGGCATATCCCGTAGAAGAGCCTCCAGAAGAACAACAACAGAACATTTTTCTTGAGAGAAGACAAATATCTACGGATAATATATTGGTGATGTATTGGATTATGAAGAATTCTAACTTCGACATACAGGTATAGTTGTGTAGGGAATACACAAATTACATTCACCTTAATATATGGATGAATTTTTGTTTGTAGAAAGAAAAAGTTCTACCATATAAAGGGTATATAGATAATGAAAGCATGATTGGGGAGATTCGCCATCTAATATACCTACAATCACTATCGTCGGCAAGGAGACTACAATTATAAAGGTGAAAGAAAAACTTCAAAATAGCCTGACTCCATGCACTGCATAATTTGTGTATCCACATTAGAGAACCCTGATTGGAGTTCAAATTCGGGGATGGGGATAACATAGAGCTCTACATGTCACCCCATAACCTGTTTAGTAGTCCCCATTGAAAATGTCGTTCTGCAATGTTATCACCTAGGGGAAGAAATAAAGTGAATCCACTACTAAAAAAGGATGGGATACACAAAAAAACATGGTCTGAAGTATGTCTCAAAATCATTAGGACCATAGATCAATCCATTGAAAATCTATTGATTCAGGTAACCAGGAATAGCCACCAGGAATCTCACCTAAGTGAAGTCAACTAGTAAGCAGAGCCCATGTCTCCAAAAGTCCATAGACACTATAAAATCCAAATTCCATACTCATCTCACACCTGTGTTGGTGTATGTTAAATGGAAAAGGTGGAAATAGTGGCAGCATCCTCTGCAATATGGGGACAACCCCAGTCCACATAGATGGGGGAATTTTTAAATCAAAATGCCCCAGAAAAACCATCAAATCTAGGCCATAGTGCATCAAAAAAAGAATGGTACCTACCCCACCACTTAGGGATAGAGGCATTTTTACCTCAAATACCTACACAATAGACGTTTTTTGGCCGCCATCTAGGAAGACAGATAGACAAAGGAGTTACCTGTACCCTTTCTCATGGTTTGCACACTTCAAGGAAAAGGTGTGTTATAAGGAGAGACCAAGTCTCCCTTTGGGTCAATCATCACTCAGAAACCCAAAGAACATTGTATAATGAAAGGAAAAAAGTCCAAGAAAGGGAAAAAAGCCTTACTATCATTGGGAACCAGGTACACCACCCCCAATGCGGTATGCCTAAGTGAATGTGGATAACATCAACCCCATGGATCTGATAGGAAATTAAGCAGAGGGAGAGGATGCAAAAGAAGGTGGTTCCCTGCCAGAGGCATCCCACACTCAACCTGATGGTGTGCACACCAGAAACTAGATATGGATCCTAATTCCTTGTTCCCCCTATGTTAATCTATCTCTACCTTCCCTTTGAATCTCCAAAAAGGATAATTATAAATCCAAAGTTGTTTATGACCTGCCTCCTCCTCCCCCTGATAATGTGTCTGTCACCCTTGATGAATGGTTCAACAAGAAGGAGGAAGAATGAAAATAGACCAGGTGAATTAATGATGAGTTGTGTTGTGGGAGATACCACTCTGGATGAGTTCCCCAAGTGGAATATCAGCAGGTTATCCCAGAATTGGTTCTCATACCACTGGAAGTTATCATTGTGAATGAAGCTATGCTCAGAGAATCATTCAACCCAGCCCCAAAAGGATGTCAAGACTTCCCCCCACTAGGAAGGCAACCAAAATATGTCTAGGTAAACCCAAAAAAGATTCCCCTAGCTGGTTATGCACCCCATGCTCCAGCAGCACCGACACGCCCAGTATTGGCCACTACTGCATGATCTCAAGCTCAAGCCCGATTGGATATGCATCAGGGTCACATAAACAACATCTAGCAATTAACAACATGACTTGAATCCATGGAGGGGTAATGCACTCCAATACAGCCAGTGTTCGAACTCTACCCTGAGTGGGTGAGCAATGTTCCACCACCACTGAACATCGGGAACCCCATATTCTAAGTATTCAATGGCCTAGGGGACATCTAACAACATTTAATGCATCGTGCTTCTTATTGTGATCCCATGATTGGAACTCCAGAGTAGAGAGAAGATTTAAAACTCATGTGATTTGTTCTAACCTTGCAGGGCTCATCTTTTTAACAGTATACTAGCCTACCAACTAATTCAATCATAGGCTGGGAGGATCTCTGGGGATAGTTTATCTTCCATTTCAGTTAAATGCTACCTAAGATGACGGTCAGTGACCTCATGAACCACAAATAGAGAGAGGACAAAACAGTCTCATACTTCATTGAAAACTGGAAAGGCCTGACCTATTCCATGAACCGTCCAATCCCCCAGGATGAAATGCTTTCCATATGCATCGATAAACTTTAGGATGAATTGCGAACACCAATCATCCTAGAAAAGTACCCAAGTGGGTTTTGAGACTTCTCCAACATTTCCCAAAGGATAAATGACTCCTTTCAGTGGACCAATCTTAATTCCCGAGTGTCCCCATTAGTACCATGGAAAATTACGTGAAAAGGTGAAGTGACTTCTGTCATGCTTAAGCCACCTCGACACCAGCTCCAGGTGCGATTCCCCCACCGAACTATACAGGACCCCCTAGATGCCAAAAAGCACCCCACCTCAGCATCATAAGCATTGGGGTGCTAAAATAAATTAGTTCAAAGAACAAAATAAATATAAATTACTCATTTAAAGATGACCAGGTCCACAAAAAATTCATAGCCTCAATGAATTGCAATTTTCTCCAGCTACCATATCCAATGTGAGCTGATAAATTGGGTCTCAAAAACCATCCAAAATACTGTCCCTATCACCAAATACTGGTATATACCATCCCGGAATGCTTCATTTTCAAGGATCTCTTACAACAGTTGGTGGATTCTAGGAAAGTCATATTGGGTCCACCGCCAGCCCAAGTTGTGTATTTTTCCACCTCAGACTCAAGAAAGGAAGAGGAATTGAAAATAGTCTTCTTAAAGAAGGAGAAAACATTCGAAAATTGTATTACATAGAATACCATCTACCGTGACCACTAAATTTTCCCGGCGCACTTGAAACAACCAACTATGACCCCAAAAGTTCCTAATATAGCACACACATCCTCCCCGACCCCATGGTCCTCCAAAGGCCAGAAGAGTAGAATTCAATAGTAAGAAAATGAGATGACACTAATTCCAAAGTAACTATTGATTTTTCTAGACTTTATTTCAAGAGTCTTAGTACAATGGGAGCCACCCCCACCAAACTGTAAAATGGGCACTGCCCCTCTAAATGGTACAACGGGTGTCACCCTGCCAAATGGATCCATTATTAGAATATAGTCAAACTAAAATATTATGACATCAAGAATTGATATTCATCTCCATTAATTTCATTCACATGATGGACCCCTTCTTAGATGAAGACGATGGCCATGAACCTAAATTCCTCATTCCCAACCAGAGAGCAGAAGGTAGAGGCTAAAGATTATGGAGGTTTCAATGATTCCATGATCATGGAAGAAGACAAATTCTCAACCACACTATAAATCAAAATGTTGACAATATTGAATCTCATGGAAGGACCCTCCAGTAGACACAAAAAGAAGCATAGATCTCCATCACCACCATAGGAAGAAATACAAGCCTATTTATCTTAGAATATCCATCAGGGAAGAAAAAATACCATACCACCCAAGTAATATATGCAGATCAGTTCAGCCTAACCAGGAAAGGACCACACCACCAACAACTCTGATAATAGAGGGAAAACTGGCTACATCCAATGATCAAACCCCCAATGTTCCTATGAATGGTAAACCCCAAGCCGAGAAGCGACGACCATTAGAGAATAAGTATGATATTATAAAGCATTTGGTTTTAGTAATAAAAAAGTTGAAAATCATGGATGCATTAAGCCTATCCACAGATCTTTTGAAGGCACTCAAAGAAGCCTTACTAAGTCTCCAGGAGATTGAGACCGATGTAGCAGCAGTCGAAGTCTGTTGGAGGGAGACCATATCCTAAGAATTTCACTCTGTCATCTCCTTTATAGACAGAGATAAAGAAACCATCATTCAAGGGAACATCAAACCCTTATATGTGTTATGAAAGATAAATGGAATTGATGTACATAGAATCATTATTGAAAAAGGCTCTAGAGTCAATCTCATCCCACTATGGATGCTTCGACCGCTGGGATATAATGAAGATAGCTTGATACCATTCTCCATAACTCTACTGGGATTCAAAAAAGTCATTAAAAACTATTAGGGAAAATCATGATTAAAACATGTCTTGGATATCTCATGTCAGATTCTAAGTTCTTTGTAGTACAAAAAGAATGGCCTTCAACGTCCTATGGGGGAGGCCTTGGCTGCATCTATAGGCTGCAATTTTGTATTATTCCATCAGTGCATCAAATATTGTAAAAATGGACAAAACGAGACATTGCACATCGATAAATACTTATTTGAGTCTTGTGAGTCCAACTATGTCAATGCATGGTTCTATGAATTAGAAGGAAAAAATATTTTAGCCAACAGCATTGATCAGATTACTACCCAGAATGGATTGGAAATGGCTATCACCGACACCCTCCAACAACTTGGGAAAGAGTATGTATTACCCATCCAACAAGTTGAATGCATTAGGGCATGTACGGATGTAGACTCAATTGTCTGCATGGTGCCTATTACGGCCAAAAATTTCAAGGACACAGAAGATCAAGATGACTCCAACAATGTCAAGAAAATCCCTCTTAAAGATTCTATCGACCCATCCTCAGGACATAAACCTACCCTTGTCTTACACACTATGGAAAAAGATATTTCCTCTCCTAACATCGGAGAGCTAGTCTAAAGAATACTCTATGCATCAGAAGATGAAGAAGATTAATATAAAGAAGAAGAGAAAGAGGAAGAAGACCTCAAAGATGCCCTCCTACTTTTGGAGAAGGCATTTCCACCATAATTGATGAACATATGAAGATAAATTAGGGCTCTGAAAATGATATGTGGCCCACTGTAATCTGTGTGGCTATTCTTTTTGAGAAACAAGTGGCATACACATCCTTCCTAAAGAATAATTGAGATGTGTTTTCATATAACTAGATTGAAATGTTAGGCCTCGACTCTGAGGATTCCAATCATCATCTGTGATTCCTAGAAGGTCACTAGGGATATGAGTAGGTAGACAGTAGGACCCACCCAATGCATGTATCCAAAATAAAGGATGAGGTTGACAAGATGATCAAAGACCAAATTATGTGGGAGGCCCAATATCCGATATGGTTGGAAAACATAGTCCCTGTCAAAAATAATAATGGACGATTAGAATCTGCATTAACTTTAGGAACTTTAACTAACATTTCCAAAAAGACAATTTCTTGATCCTGACTAAATAATTGTTGATCGATGCAACAGAATGATATAAGGCTCTATCTTTTATGGATTACTATTCCGGATATAATCAAATCTGGATGGCTTAAGGGTGTGAAGAAGCTATCACTTTTAGGGGCACTTAGGGAGTGTTCTGGTATAAAGTAATGCCCTTTGGTCTAAATAATGTCAGCATCACATATCAGTGTGTCAGGCATCACATCTTCATTTCCTTTTTAGAAAAATTCATCGAGTGTTTTATTGATGATCTGGTGGTCAAATCAAGACCGTGCTCAAACCACCTGGCTAATTGTGAAACCATCTTCAATAAATTGTGATATCATAGTGTAAAGCTGAATACCCTAAAGTGTTCCTTTGGTGTTACCTCAGAAAAATCCATTGGCTTCATCATACACCATTGTGTCATTGATGTCTACCCCGAGAAGGAAAAATCTATCATTGGATTGTCCCCACCTCAGAACCTCACCAATTTGAGAGGTCTTCTGGTGTACTTTGCCTATATTCGGCAATTCATAGCCAATTTGGTAGGTAAATGTTTATCCTTCACCAGGATCATGAAAAAAGGTGTTATATATGAATGGGATAATTATTTCCAAGAACCGTTTGACAATATCAAAAGATATCATCTATGATTGATGGAACCGAGCATGTAGGGAAAGCCCTAAACAAGTTGGTTTTAGAAATATTTCGACTAATAGATGACGTAGACTTGTCGACATCAGAAAAATGCATCTTGGCCATAGCTATGGACTATGTCTAGAAGATTTTAGGCACAAACATAAACCGTAAAATACCTGGTTTAGATCCGACGCTGCACATGATGTCTGATCGTCATTGGCGATCACTGTTTGAAGAATATGAAGGTGAATTCCCCTATATCGTCCACATGTGCTTCAGGGAATCCTCATGAGCACCATTCATTGTATTAGAGGTTCTAGCACGGAATACCAACGATTCCTTAGACATTCCAATGATCACTGCATCACTTCTCTTGGGATGCCTGAGAGAGAGCTCCATCCGAGCTCATTAGATCTAGAGCATCTCTCTCTAGAGTGTGGGAGAGAGGAGTGGAGAAAGAAGCTTCATGAATAGTGTTTTGAAAATTCCCCACCTCTTCTATTTATAGTTATTAATTAAAATACCCGGTATCACCTCGCCGGCCCCGAATACCTAACGCACTATCAACGACATTTTATGACTACTTGTCTGAGTCATAAATATTATTATCACTTACTTGTAATAAAAAATATTAAATAATAATAGTTAAGTCATTAACTCAATTCATCGCTCCCATAAATATTAATTGAACCTTGAATAATTTAATATTCATCAATTAATATTTTTCATGTATTTACTTAAAACTCATAAATAATTTTAATACATAAATTCAATACCCATTATTCTAAACTCTAATAATATGAATTTATTTATTACATTGGTGATCATTTATCATTGGACAAATCTCAGACCATTTTGGCAGGTCCCACCATGTTCAAAACACATATTCAACTGACTAGTGTAGATTCTTAAAAACGATATTGTGATTGACCATATTTTCCCTTATTTCGACAGCTGTGAATAGTTTTTACAGACATAGAGTGGGTTCTAGCAACCCATCATGGCCCCTGAAGAAATAAGGATTGTCACTATAGTGACAACCAAATTAAGGACACACACTGTGTAATATAATCTCTTTGTCAGTAATATCTCATAAGGTTGGACACACTCACATGTCATCGCCCTTTTTTCTTTATAGTTTGTTGATTTAACTAGACAGATTTACCCTTGACTTCCATGGCCATGGTTTTATAAAGTTACTTCCATCAATATGAACATCGCTTGAGATATATTACATCCATAACTCAAAAGCAAAAAATCAGTTCTTGACCATTTAAACAATGTCTTCCCACTAACAACGCGCCCGATACAAACTACCTCGTCGTGACTTCATCGCCATGGTTTTCATCTTGCATCAAAGTATGTAATCAATTTACATACGTTGGTAATGATCTCAAGTCAAGAGACCATTACACATGATCATAGATAGGATCATCCAATGACACCTGAAACATGTGGTCTTCCTATTGGTGGTTCCGTCCTCATGATCTCACTACAAGAGATCACAAATTACGAACTTCATGAGAAGAAGTCTCAGTGTTTATGAACCCCCATCACATGATGGTTAGATATATACTATGTCCAATTATAAAGATATATCTAGACTATTGAACATATATTTAAGATTAATGTCATAGAATCTAGAGGTTCTCATTATAGCCTGGAAACTATTATAACCTTTCAATACGACAATTAATCATTGTAAATTACCATTTCAATAGTGGAAGCAGAAAAGTCTTACACTATAATGGTAAGATGACATCCTGTATAGCTTACTATATACACGATATGGTAATCAATAGAATTGAATAGTTGGGTCTAGTGAACCCACTATTTCAACACTCTCACTTACACTAGAGCCAACTTTCTAACCAAACTTGTTAGCCACTCACATGATGAACATCATGTTCCTGCTGTGTAACGACTATAGATACCGAGTCTGCCACGGTTCCACCACGTGGCTATTCTACTATAGAGACCTCATCTCTTTGAGTAAATCTACTCAAGAGATGGTATCCAAATTATATCCCACTTTTTTCCAACTCTCATAACATGAAATTTTGGATAGTAAGAATATCATAATCTAAATTATGATAATACTTTTTTCACCAGGTGCGATTCCATGAACTAGAAAAAATTATTGTATATCAGCTTCTTAGATGCCTTAGAAGTTTCAATGTACTCAGTCTTTGTAGGTATGGATACAACTAGATTATATGAGCTTGAATCGCTCATCACCTTTAGCCTAACTGCAATACTAGATCACAATGATCTTTGAACGACTAGTTTGTATCCCCGAAAACTAGTATCATTTATTCTCAACATATCATGTACATATCTTTTGTACTTTCTGAAGTATAAATAGATAGTTCTGACTACATCCCTTGCAGTGCTCCTGGATATAACTGATATTTTCATATTGTAAAATATACCATGGAAATATCAGTTCTTGTACATACGTTGGCATGTGTGATTGATCCATCACTATGACATATGGATTTCAACTCAACATGTTTATCTCTTCCCATGTCTCATACAGGTCAACATAGAGATATTATGCCATGTGACATAGGAAAAAATTCATCTCTTGAATTGTTCCAGCTTGTATTTTTCAATAAAATTTCACTAAACATATGATTGACTAGGACCCAGAAACCTATAGATCTACCTCTATAGATCATGTTCCCAAGAACATTGTTTGCTGCAATGAGACATTCATAGGTGAATAAATTTTAATTCGTTCTTAACTAACTATGAGACAAATGTCTATTTTCCATATGTTTCCTGAACAAATTTCATCTTGGAAAACATTGGCGCTCCCACTAACCTGTCGTAGACACATGGAAATCATTTGTTGCAAATGTATATTCTATGATCTTGTTTATTACATTAATACTAAATTGGATTTTAGTATCTTGCAACCTATATTATAATTTTGTGATGTGAACATCCCTTTGTGGTTGCGTCGTATAGACACCATCCACGATTTTTGTTCATGACATCTAATGATAAATAAATCGATCATAGATATTAGCTATGATAAGTAAAATTCTAATGTATTTGGGAATAATGACTTGGTCAAACCAATCGAGCATTATTTTTAATGCACTTGTACCATCAATGTATAATCTCAATTGAATACCCACAATAGTATTCAAAATAATAAGCCCCTTTTTCACTTTGATACATGGAATCCATTAATTGAATTTTAGTTGGTCTTATCGATTTTAGATAATTTCCATATACTTCTTACTTGTAGGAAATATTATTCACAATGAATAATATATCACTGACCGCAGTGAATATAAAAATCATCACATGGTTTTATCGTTCCTATACATTATGTGTCTCTAGAACATACTTTTTTCAACATGCGCTTGTGGAACTAGTTCCTATTCCAACTATATTGTGCATCTTGATCATTGACTAAACACAAGTCAATATAACTCCCACAATCTCTAATAGGGTTGGGAACCCTTATATAGATATGTAGTCCATTACTTGACTACAACATTTCTTTCTTATGGATTTATGTAATATCCTAAGCAATCATTAAGACAAGTACCTTAAATGCAGAATGTGTTTATCTTGATGCAAGTTTGTTGGTATCCGAACAAACTATTTGCATCCAAAAACATGTACTTATGACATAATGCGTTTTTATCATTCTATGAATTGTATAATATCCATTTTTCATTATAGTTGGAAAATGGTTATGGGATGTCATTATTATTTGAAAATAATTTCATAAAATATAATGAAATTTTATGATAGTTGCAACATTGATCAAAATTTTGATGTATAACATATGCATTTAGGAATTTCTCCACGCTATATGTTTATTGGTCAATGTTGATATGTAATACTTGATCATCAATCCTCCTCATTAACATTAATTTTGTGATGTCGATTAGGTAATTTGCATTTAGGAATTACTCCACTCTACATTATCATGATAGATGAATGCTTGTTCGAGAAATTCATCGGTATCCCAACCCGAAGATATTCATATCTCTTGACCATGATAATAATTCAATTTTTTATTCCTTAATTACTTAAATGAATATTATGAAGCATATATAACTCTAGATTATACTTCGAATTGTTCACGCTTATGTGTTGAACTATTTCTAAATGTTTTGTGATGTAACTTTATTTCTAAAGGCTCATTTTTTAGAACTAAAGATATCGATAATACCAAAATTATTTAGCTACGCTGATCCTAAATAGCATGCTTGGTATATTCATGATGTACATTTTTTGTATTACTTGAAAAAAAATTATCCTGTCACAACTGGGTATAAGTCTTACATTTATATTCATCACTAATTACCTATGATTTGTGTATTATTGAACTAGTGATTGAGATTACCAAAAACAACATTCATTCCAGAAACTGAAAGAATGCCTCCTTGCATCCAAGGACGCATGAGATTAATGTTTATGGTTATACTCAACAATAGTTCAACACGAATCTTTCAATTGGAAATTAAATAAGTAATGTACTTCTCACCACTGGCCTAGGAATCACCATTTCACAACCACTTAGAGAATACACAGGAATTCTACTAAGGTTTCTATACAAAATTGTTTACCATATTAGAAAACACATATTTTACCATCATATTGTATTTAATACCCATGTAGTAATTAGAAAACATTAAATTGATGAATATGCTTGATGTAGAAGCAACAACTTTCATCTTTAAATCAGTTAATCACATTTAAACTTCCATTGTATTATTTTATAATATGAAATGCAATATCCTTTGTTAATATATCATTAATTGAAGGGTGTCGCAATGTGACATTGGAATTACATGTCTTTGACATTTACACATTTTCTTTCAATTTATCCTCCGTAAGAATTAAATTCTTATTATCTTGGTGAGTATTACCTAAATTGGTATTGAAGTGTTTAGTCAATACTTGTTCATTTTGTAACATAAAACGTGACTTGAGTAATGTGGTAAAAATTGAATTTAAATATCATTATCTATCTTTCAATTTACACATGTTGGTGTAAATTTTTACTTATTAATTTCATTGCTTCGCTTTCCCCTTGAAAACATCTCAGAGATGAGAAATTATGTTATATCATCTTTCTCCTGGTGTAGTGACAACAACTGACACAAGACGTTGATGAAAGCATAATGATATAACTATCAAATTCATTGTACATTAGTATCTTGTAAGCAATTTTCCCTCTCATTTCTTGAGGTATTTTATTAGTGTTGGGGATACTAACACATTGAGGTTCTTATATCATAGTTCTATGCGCATGTGCTTGTACTATTCATGGACAGTCGTGTTAGTGTGGATATTTACATCGTCCACTATTTATCACAGTTTAATGTTGTGGTGTCACATTCCATTTTTCAACAAATATGAATTTTAGTAGATGAGTGGATTTTATCTGGATTACCGGTTTAGACATTTTTAATTAATTAATTAAAACATTTAATGACTCCCACTATTTTATCCGATTCTAGGAACCATCTAGGCTAGAATCAGAATACTCTGTCTCTAGAGTATTCTGGTGGCAAGGATCCTTGAACCACTCCTCATATTCTACAAGCTATGGCTACACCCCTACTTGGAGGGTTTTAGGTGGGATTTTGGCTGACCGACTGCTTTAACTTATGGTTCCTTGATCTGTTGATTGACGTTCCAGCTTCTTAAAATCATAACTTGATTTACTCAATGATTTCCTCTAAAATTATGACAAGCTAGCTATGGTTATTTCATTGCTGCAATTTTAGTTAAGTCAACCCATAAATCTTATAAGGACTCCTCAGTAGTAAGAGGCCCCCTCAGCTATGGCATGACCAACACCTCAAATATCTGGTTTTGTCCAAACATGAATGATGTAAGGTGGTTATGACATACAATATCTTTTAGGGTTTTATTATTTTTAGTGTGGTGAAAGAAATCATTTTCTATTTTTATAAGCAAGTACTATGTGATCGAACTCACAAAATAACATGTAAGAAATAGAAATTTCATCACGTCACATGTTAATTTTCTCTTGCATGTTTGTTTATTATTATACTATGTGATCACACAATAAATTACACATGCACAATAATAATAAACAATGAAAAAAATAAAATAAACACATGATCATGATCTGATTCTCATGGTTGATCTGTTGAGTGAATAACCAACCAACCACAACACTAGGGGTAAGTACATTTAGTCATGTGGCCTGCAACATGATCATCCATGTCCGCTCATCCAAAACAACCAACTTATGTCTGGTGTGTCACAGAATCATGGTGGGAAGTGTGTCATATGTCGTCTCGTCGTTATACAACATTACTTGAACACAGACGAGGAGGTCTCAGGGTAAAAAAGTACAACTCTGAGAATGAGAACCCAGGACCTTATACATATAATGACTCTGAGATGACACACATATCATCTTTTCATTTAATTAATCTAATTATTACAGAAACATTGCAATAAATAAATAATTAAATAAAATAAATAATCACCAGACATACATTTGTTGGTCAATGACTCATGACCAGTATACATTTTAACTTGCATATATATAAACTAAATGTAGAATAAAATTAAACTTGAATTAAATAAATTCTGAGGGAATTTAATCACATTAAAAAATTTACTCTTGTTTTAAATTCAATTTATCGTCATTCGATCCAGATATAATTAATTTAATTTTAAAACTAAAATTTAATTAATTATTTAATTTAATTAAACACCAATTAAATTAATGACACCACATTGAATTTAATATCCAAAATAAATTTTTTAATTAATTTAATGATCAAGTGTAATTAAATTAATTATTTTAATTAATTATTTATTATTTTTTAAAAACTGAGCCCATTAAACTTTGGGCAGGGGTGTTCCGGGCCGGGCCGGTCTACCCAAGCCCATTCCAGGCTGGGCAGACCCATCCAAATTTATTACGAGGCAGATTGAGTTACCTTGCCACTAAGAGGATCGGGCGGCGGCCGGAACGGGGCAGGTCTGTGGCGAAGTGAGCTACCCGAGAATGGCCATGGTGGTCACGATGGAGAGAACACACTGCGGCTATCTGCATGCTCATGAGTGTTTAAGCAGTGAGGTGTTAGAGAGAGCCTGTGAAAAATTCTTGGCCGAAGGAGAGGGATCGGTGGCTTTGGTGAGTTTCACTAGTGGAGGGAGGCATCCTGGTGGGGTTGTTCGTAACTAGCAGGGCCTCCAGCCAACCGAATGTAGTTCAGAATGGCAATGCGGGGTGGAGGCCGAAGACGGGGGTCTACTTTTCCTGGCTGGGTGTGGTTCAAGGGCTAGGAGCGGTGGGTCTTATTAGGAGGGAGACAAGAGGACCGACGAGAGAGGGAATCTAAGCTGGAGCCAGTGCAAGAGGCGCTGCCTTTCCGTACACACATGACCTGCACAAGCCGCTTCACGGGAGATGATGCTAAATATTTGGTTTAGCTAGCCTGGGTGGTGCGTTGCAGTGTAGTGATGCAAGGAGGAGGTGTCGAGTCCTAGTTAGGTGCACTGAAGCGTGACGGGGAGAGGGAGGCGGAGGCCTAGAAGTGTGCTGCTGCTGCAGCACCTGGCTACATGCTGGTCCGCTGGCCAAGGGTTTCAGTGCTATGAGAATGGAAGCATGGCCTGGTTCTAGGAGTCAGCTAAGATGCACTATATTTTTCACCTATATGGTTCGTCTTGAAGAGGTCCCTCTTTATATTTTAATGCAAATTAAAATTTTTCTTGGCTAAAAATCCACACGCGCTCCCTCTGATACCAATTTTTGGAACCATGCATGCTGGGTAAACCAGAAATAGGTGGGTTATAGGAATTTTTCCACTGATGGACGATGTAAACTTGTCAACGTCAGGGAAAAGAAGCCCGGTCTTAGACAAGGACCACACGTGGAAGATTTTAAGCTCAAACATAACCCATAAAATACTTGGTTTAGATATGAACCCGCACATGACGTCTGCTCATCGTTGGTGATAGCTGCTTGAAGAATCTGAAGTCAAATTCCTATATATCTTCCACACGTGGTTCAAGGAATCCGCAAGAGCGTCATTTGTCATTGTCCATGTACTAGCGCGGAATACCGACGATGCCTTCGACGTTCTAATGATCAACGCATCACTTCACTAGCGATGCCCGAGAAACAGCACCATCTGAGCTCCTTGGATCTAGATAATCTCTTTCTATTGTGTGGGAGAGAGGAGAAGAGAGAGAAGATCCATTAATATTTTTTCGAAAATTCCCATCATCTTTTATTTATAATGCTTAATTAAAATACCCTGTATCACCTTGCTGGCCAGAAATACATAACGTACTATCAACGACATTTTACGACAACTTTTCTGAGTCATAAATATTTTTATCACTTAATTCTAATAAAATATATTACATGATAATAATTAAGTCATTAACTCAAATCTTCTCTCCCATACATACTAATTGAACCTTGAATAATTTAATATTTTTCAATTAGCATTTTTTATGTATTTACATAAAACTCATAAATACATTTAATAAATAAATTGAATACTCATTATTTTATACTCAAATAATATGAATTTATTTATTTCATTGGTGATATTTTAACATTGGAGAAATCATGGACCCCTGTGGTGGGGCCCACCATGTCCAAAACTCCTATTCAACTGAATAGGGTAGATTCTTGAATACACTGTTTTGTGTGACCCTTTCGGCCCTTAATTTGACAGTTGTGACTAGTATTCACAGACCAAGAGCGGGATCTAGCTACCCATCATGGCCCCTGAAGAAATAAGGATTTTTGTAGCAGCAAAAAACCAACCTATAAACAAAAACTATATAATATAATCTCTTTGTCAGAAATATCTCATAATACAGGTTGAACTCACCTGTCATCGCCCTTTTCTTGCTTTATAGTTTGTTGATTTTACTGGACGGATTTAACCTTGACTACCATAGCCTTGGTTTTATAAAGGTACTCCCATCCATATCAATATGGCTACAGATATATTACTTCCATAACCCAGGAGCGAAAAATCATTTCTTGACCATTCAACTATTTTCATGCCATCAATGACGCACCTGACACAAACTACCTCGCTACGACATCATCGTCGTGGTTTTCGTCGTGCAATTAAAGTATGTAATAAAGTGACATACATTGGTAATGATATCAACTCAGGAGACCATTATAGTTGATAATAGATAAGAACTTCCAATGACGCCCAAAACATGTGGTGTTGTTATTGGTAGGTCAGTCCTCATGATATCACTACTAGAGATCACCAAGTGTGAACTTCATTAGAAGAAGTCACAATGCTTATGATCCCCCAGCACCTAATGGTCAGAAATCAACTATTTCCAATCAGTAAGATGTATATAGACCATAGAACATATATTTAAGATTATTGTTATAGTATCTAGAGCTTCTCATTATAGCCTATGAACTGTTATAACCTTCTGATACAACAATTAATCATTGGACATTACCATTTCAATAGTGGATGTAGAAAAGTATTACACTATAATGGTAAGATGACATCATGAATAGCTTGTTGTATACATGATATGGTAATAAAACGCACTGAACAATTGGGTCTAGGTCACTCACTATTTCAATAAAGTCCTCCTGTGATGATGCTACAAATTGAGGGGAGACCACTCATTTTGTATGTAACCACCCTGGAATGGTAATTAGGCATCTTCCCCACGCAAAATAATGATTTCAAAATCAATAATAGCCTCTATTAAACCATCTAAACAATGATTGATACCAAAAATAATTATTCAAAAATTGAAAAGAACTTCTTGCCCTAATCTTCATGGTTCAAAAACTCATGAATTACCTGAAGCGCCATGAGGTTCACCAAGATTCTCGTTGCGAAAAGATCAAATATATCTTCAATCATCCCATGCTAAATGGGGGCTTATCGGGATGGGAAGTCAGACTAAAATAGTTTTAGATATGGTACGTTCCCCAGATGTACATCAATGGTCATGCGTTATCATACTTCCTGGCCGAGCACCCCTTGAATGAAACAACATCTTTGGATATCAGACTACTAGATGAAGATATTTTCTCTATCCAATAGGACCTCCAGACATGGAAAATGTACTTCGACAGTTCTTCATGAAGCCTAATAGACAAAAGGATGGAGGATCCGAAGCTCAACAAAGAGGGTCGGGGAGTTACACTCGTGTCTCTTGAAAAGGCCATCCTACCTTACACTTACCTGCATTCAGAAGGGTGTAAAAGTAATGAAGCTTAATACTAGGCTTGGAACTAGAACTTAATGTACGAGCCAAATATCTATAAAATAAAGGGTGACTTAGATCTATTCATCAAACATTTTATTGGTAACTATACCACCATGAAAGAGGAATTGGTCCCCTTGAAAATAATGTATGAGAACTGATGTTTGGATTCCCATTAGAACAAACATTGACTTATAACTCCTGTCACAAAATGACCAAGTCGACAGCTTAGAAAATGCAGCCACTACCTTGGCAGATCCAGACTGTGATGAAATTGTCATTATCATTTCCCCCCGCTAGTTGGCCTGTCATTTTTTTAGAGAAATATGGAGGAAATAACTGAAATTAGTCGCATGTCAAATCTGTATAGTCACACCACTATTGGGATGATGCCCATTAAAAATTACCTTAAGAATGGGGAACTGCCACCAGATAGGGATGGAATGGAGCAGGTCCAAATTTAGGAATTAATGTTTACCTCATACAATGGGGTAATATAATAAAATGTCATCTACAAACGATTCCTTGATAGTGTCCTTCTCTGGTGCATTGATGGAGAAAAGTTTATCGTCGTCATAAAATAAATGCATGCCAGTTCTTGTGGAGGGCACTAATAAACAACCATGCTCTCTCACCATATTTGAAGGCTTGCGTATTACTGGACCACTATGATAAAAAAATTATTCCAAATTCACCATGAAGTATCATTCCTTCGATATTCAGGCCAATTTCACACACCAACCCCCAGAGTTACTACATGCATCTATGAACTCATGGCCATTCACCGCCAGAGAGATTGATGTTGGGGGACTATATCCTCCCACTACAGCCCGACAATTCAACTTCATACACACATCGACCGAAATATTTTCTAAATCAGATGAATCCATAAACCTAATGAGGTTAGTTAAAAAAACATTAAATTTGTGAAGGCCAACATCATCACCATATTTGGTGTCTCTCATACAATAATGATTGAAAACATCACCAACTTCTGCTATGTTGTGTTGGACAAGTTATAGAAGGATTATGGAATTAAATCTAACCGTTCATCCTAGCATCATGATGAATGTAATGGGTAGATATAGGATTTAAATAAGACTCTGTCCAATATACTCCAGAAGATGGTCGATATGGATAATAAATTGTGGCCAGACAAGCTCTTTCATGCTTTGTGGGCTTACTAGACCACAACCCGCACTCCCACCAAGGAAACCTCATATTCACTAGTATTCATGGCTGAGGTGGGGTTGCCTACCGAAATCCAACTGTCATAACTTTGTGTGGACAATTACAAACAATTGTCAATGGACGAGGAGTCCTAGAGGCAGTTTGATGAGTTGGAGCATCTAAATGAAAATTTTTTGCACACCATAAAACATTAGTAAATCTACCAAAACCAGATTGCACTATCCATCAAAAAATGGGTTTCCTTCAATCATTCCTTGAAGAAGAAATGGTTTTAGTCCTTAGAACCTCGATGATACTCAAGAAGAAGCCCAAATGATTGAACCAATGTTGGAAGGACCATATGTCATCTACATGGTCTATTCCAATTGAGCATAATCCCTGATATATATGGATGAAAATCTCATCACAGCTCAAAAAAATGCACAATTTATGAAGAAATACTTCACATAATAGAAAAAATGAAGACATGTTCCATGATATATGACCCCAAACTATGATTTTTTTTCCTGACCATTATGGCTATAAAACCCTGCTAATGGTCCAAACACTAAGGCGTTTAACACTGTGCAACAATAAAGTTAAATTATGAGTTAATACCCCCATTTCATGGTCTAAAATCTATGAAAATAAACAATAACTCATTTTCCTTGCCACATGATGTTAAACTATAATGAACTCATCCTTGAAAAATGAGAATAAACTGTGTCTCATGCCCTCACCATAAGATGATAAACTACATGATAGAAATCATCCTAATTTCATGACAATAAAATAATTGATCTCTCATAGAACTACTTACATATTGATTCTTTCCCATGCAGGATACATAGATATTCCTCAGACCTTGATCTTGGCCTAGCCCCCACCACATAAAAATTCCTCCATTATATCCCCTATCTACCATTATTCATAATTGAAACCCTTATCCCTCCTTGTTTCTCACATTGATTATAACTCACTTGAGATTAGGATTAGTGGTAGGGACGAACTTATGAAACAAAACAATGTGCTATTATGGTTGTCCTGGAAACTGTAATATATAGAATGAAAATGACCCTACCCCTAGACCGATCCAAATCGGTATAGGGTACATTCATAATTATGGATTTATTGATTCCTACCCTTGAAGGATGCATAGTGATGCCATGATTTGGCACCATGGCCGAGCCATCATCAAATAAAATATTCCCTCACATATCCTTACACATGGATAGAGCCAGATCGATACAGGGGATATACCGAACTATGTATGGATTGATTTCTTACCTCACAGGATACATAGTGATGCCTAGGTCCTTGATCTTGGCGTAGCCCCACCAAGAAAAGAATGTATCCCCTGTAATATCCTCTACCTTCAAACACCTGCTAAGGAAACCCTATTTCAAATCCATGTTTCTCTCAATTAGTATGACTCATGTGAGATTATGATCAGTGGTAAGGATTCTCTTAAGAGAATGAGTAATGGAGATGTATGGTGCACCTAGAACCCTTATCATATTAAATGAAAATGTACCTACATGTAGACAAATCAATAATGCTACAGGGAATGTTCAGAACTATGTATGGCTTGATTCCTACCCTCATAGGATACATAGTGACACCAGATTTGGAATCATGGCCCAGGAAAAATCAATCAAAAAGAAAAAAGAATAAAATTTATTCAAATGTTCCAATACATCAAGAGAATATTTGTAGGGAACATCAAGAACTGTGAGTGGATTGTTTCTTGATCTTGTAGGATACATAGAGATGCACATATTTGGCATCCCAACCCAGCCACCAGCAAGAAATTCTGCTTTTCCTCCATATGAAGGTAAGACTTGTACATGGAGTCCATGAAATGTCTTATTCCATGACAATAAACTGCAAAATTCTTCAAGATTTATGTGTTGCCCAGTACTGGGTGTTACAAGATTCTGCACATTCCCCTGAGTCAAGAGAATTCAAAAGATATTGGCCCCCTTATAGATATGAGCCAGGACTATGTGGAAGCCCAAATAGTTCACAGTTAATCATGTTTTGGGTAATCTTTACATTTCCCAAAACATCATTTCCATTGGTCAAACTCCTTTCTCTAGGAAAACATGGATCCACATAATCATTCATGGACATATGAGATGGAAGTCCATTGTCTTACAAACACCTTTACTTGACTATGGAAATCATGCCCCGGTGGCTCTACATCAGTTCCCAACAAAAATGTCCATCAATTAAAGTCAAATTCGTCCCAAGGAGAGTCCTCTCCTATCTTAGTATTCCAAATGGCTTCTAAGCCCCATGTCATCCCTTTTGATTCATGTTTCCCCCGGGACCATGGTTTACACCTTCTATCATCACTCACATATAGGTAATCTCAAGGAATCATGACTGCGATTAACTAAAAACTATTAAAGATATTTTTTTATAGTATAATAATCTTCACTACATGACTCTAAACTGAATAGTATCATGTCCCCACCACATGACATTAAACTACAAGGGAAAAATTTTCCTCTATGTATAATGTTAAAATACATAGAAATGGTTTAGGCCTAATGTTCCCTTTGTTGTTGATTTTTCTATTCCTAGATAATGACAAAGAATACTCCTAATCCCTTGTTTCTCACATCAAGAACAACTCACATGAGCTTAGAGATCATAGAAAGAGATCCCCCATGATATTATGGAAAGATAATCCATGAATATGGTCTTAGCAGCATGACCATAAAAGGCATGTTATGGTTCCCTCCCCTAAGAGGAACCCCACAACCTAGCCATGTGACGTTAAATTACTAGGTATCCAAAAGATGGAACAACTTCCTCACCCTATGTACGAGTCATATCTATGTAAGGGACACCTGATTACCTGAGTAAATTGCAGCCCAAATGTCCCCAATATGTCAGGATACACTCCTGTTATACCCCAAACTCTGAGCTATGAGTGATCTTTAATCACCATAATCATCCAAGGCCATCTAATATGGAAGGAAAATTTCCTACAGACACATTTTTTGACTATGCACATCATTCCCCAGAGGCTCTGCATATGTTGTCAACAAAAATGGTCATCGATCAAAGTCAAATTCATCCCCAGGAGAGTCAACTCCTATCTAAGGATGACCAATGTCTTCCAAGCATAATTCCATCCCCCCTGATTCATGATTCCTCAAATTCTTGGTTTACATTTTATTCCTAACACACATCCTTGATATATCAGAACATATGGTCCTGATATATATCTGGATTCTTTTGAGGATTATAAACATACCCCATCTACAAACATGAAGTTGATCTAAATACAAAATAAGGGTTAACCCACTCCTTTAGAGTATTCCCAGAAGATGTTTGGTTAAAATGACCCTTTTTGTGTTCAGGTTAACCCCTTTTCGAAGGTCCCATACAATATATGGAAAGTTCCCAATCTCTATTATTCTTCATAGCCATCATCGGTAGGAGGCCAGTGTCTTGAGGACCCCATTGTTTAACTATGCACATCATTCCCTAGTGGCTCTGCATATGTTTCCCATAAAAATGGTTTTCGATCAAAGGTATATTCATCCCAAGAAGCATAATTTTCAGTATTTCTTAATCTTAAATGACATTCATGTCCTTTCATCCCATAGATTTGGAAAAATCCTGGATAAGGGCTTACATTCCATTTTCATTACAATCACCCCTCACATAAAAAGTACTCCTAATTGAACTGATTATTCACTATCTCTCCCTCACACATATAAGAACCATGCGGGAATAGTTGTCAACTCAAAGATGACACAAATTTCCTTAGTGTTTTCATATATCACTACTCAGGCCAGCCACCCATTGTTGCTCTCAATTTCAAAATAAATTCCAAATTTTGAAACTACCATTAGGACATTAGAAATGGAGGGCTAGTGTCTGGGAAAAATCATTTATAATCTAAGGACATCATGCCCTAGTGGCTCAAAATATGTTACCCAAATAAATGGTCATCTATCATAGGAAACTTCATCCACCAGAGAGTCCTTTCCTAACTCTATATGCCTAAAATGGATCCTAAGCCTCATGCATGACCACTATTCAAATATTAAAAGTCATGAAAATCCTCAATCTATGACTAAAGGATATTAGAACATTATTGGTTGAAAGTCCTAAGTCAGGGCCATTCCCTATTATGTTTGTTTAAAACTGTTTGACCTAAGATATTAGTAATAAGTTATATTGGCAGGACTGTGAACTTCCAACTAAAAATACACCGAACCTACCAGAGGGAAAATACATAGAAGTAACCACCGGGTAAAAGTAAAGTATAAGTTAATTAAACAAAAATAAATTGAGCCATCAATTAAGGTGTAATTCTTGTTAGGTCAAAAACCCATGAAGGTTGGAATAAGAAAAATTCAAGTTATGCCTGGTAAGCCCATGACAAGATCACTTAGGAAAAAAATTACGGTAATAATGAAAAATATATAAATGATCATGAGGTTTTTCATAAAACCATATAAATAGTATAAATATTCCCACTGAGTCTTGTGACTCAGAAAAATATTATATCCCATTTTAATTATTTCAGTTTACTTATCACGGATTTAAATTAATACCCGATTGAACTGATGCTTATATGATTGATTATGATTAATTGACATAACATGAAAATTACAAGGAAGTTGATTTAATGGATAATCATTTTTATTGAGTTCGAAAAAAAGAGAGGATATTCCCTAAGTCAGAGACTCTCCAAACTATAAAAAAGGGGAAGAGTACATATCATCATTTGGGACAGAACTACATCAAGGCTTGGTTCTCCTCTTATAAGAGGGTGATATGTGATTGTTTTGTGTTGTCAATAGTTTTCTCCAAAGAAAATCTATTCTCTGTTTCATCCTTGACCATCGGGCGCACCCACTCAAGAATGACTTTTATGTCCCACCCATTCTCCTAGAAGACTTCATAGTTGTCATGCGAAGAGGACATTTGATCTGTCAACCTTGTTTTGTGGTCTTCTCACTCCCACATCTCTTCCTCTTAGGTGTCCTCAAAATCATGATCCTTCACCTCCTCGAAAGTGAGATGCTCAAATTCTTCCGAAACATCTTGGATGGTCACTACTTGGTGTTGGGAAGAATTAAACATGGTCATCTTGTCCTCACAAGAGTCAAAGTCTTCCTGGGTAATGAAGATTTGGTAGATAAAGAGGCACAAGTGTCGATAATCAAAGTCTTTGTAACCCAACTCGGTGAATAATCACATAAAATTTTCACCCTCATCTGCAAAATTTGAAATGTGTGTCTCTACGGCAAAAGTACATAATTGGGGTCATGGCTCTTTTCATACTACCTAGTGCATCCCTATATAATAACTGCATTGATCCTCCCCCACTTTAACGTGTCTATAAGAAAGAATCATCATCACAAGAATGGAGAAAGACTAAAGAATGTTCTTCCAATATGGGGGATCCTCTTTGACCTCAGATGACCCAACCACTGGATCCAGATGAGGAGGGCTACTCGCATCTTCCATAGTGATCAGTGATACATTTCTAGTACTAGCCTCATTAAGGGATTGAGCGGTATCCATGGGTGGGGAGCAGTCTGACTCACTCCCTAATTATATAGGTTTTATATATGAGACCGCTCCCAGATGTTTCTAACGATGAACTAATCATCATCTAACCACATGGGAAGGAACATGAGGTGTATCTGTCCTGGATGATGTAGGGACAGAAGTAGAAGTTTTATCTATCACACACATCACTATAGAAATAATTTGTGGCATTATAGTTTTGGAAAGGTTGGGGTAATAAATAGTTAAAGGTTTCTACACCTGTGAAACTGGTTCTTTTAGCATCTCGTTGGGTTAACAATATTCCCATAATCGGGAATACTCTAGCAATAGGAATGTGGATTTTGTCATGTTAGGAATGATAACATCCACAATATCACATTCATGCATCATCATGAGCCATTGATTGGTGAAGAAGTATGTGGTGAGACTATCTTCTTAATTGAATAGCTGGAAGTAGTGATGTCTATTGAAGGAATCTGAATCTCTTGGAAAACATGTAGGTTATGTATGAATCACTAATGAATACTCGATCTATACGAGCAGTGGGAATCCCATCTAGATGTGTGATATGGTACTATTGTCATTCCAAATAACCATCCATGTCACCTCTCAATGATCAATGAGGGTTAGGATGTGGGGCAGGCAATAAATGAGGATTGTTTTTTAATATACCGACCACATCAATGATGCTTAGAGTATTATGAAGAATGGAAAAAATGTAAAGAAGTGTGCATCGAAGTTGGAATGAGGAACCTTTGTAGTATTCCTATACTCATCACAGGGTAAGTGTTCTTCCATCCAACTGTAAATAAATTGAAATGTTCTGCTGAGACAGTGTGGGGGCCTACCTTCCTGTATTTTTCCGAAAAATTCATAATGCCAGGAAAGGTTATGAAGGAAAAAAATTATGGGTTTCCCTTTTAAAGCATGGCCTCCATCATAAAATAATAGGCATGAACCCCATTACATATGACATGAGATAAGAAGAGTCATCTACTCAAAAAACATGGTAATGAAACCTACTAGTCTAAGAGTAGGTGATACATATGCTAGAAGCTCGTATCCCCATGTGGTATATTGTCTCACTTCAATGGTAGCACAGTATGACCCTTGTCTTTTCCATGATTGATGGGCTGGATGAGTTCAACTATGGTGAGCCCCTATCTTGTATGCATTTTCTTTCAAGAATGATCCAATCCATGATTCAAAAGGGATAAGGGTGTGAGTCTTGAGGGGATGATCATGTAACCCCTCTACCATGACTAGTAGAATCCTTGTCAAAGGAGACACATGGTCACTGTCATTCCAAAAAGTGGCAGTCGAGAGAAACTCATCATACATCTCTCTAAGGATGGATATTTATCCAAGCTGGTAGATATCCTATAGGAAGATTCCCACTTCCCCATGAAATAAGTGGAAGGTGTTGGTGCTTGAACACTAGCGGCTCGCCTATTCCGGAAGGATTTCTCTTGGGGAGAAGACTGGAAACTGAGAAACCCATGCCAGTGATTCAAGCCTACCACCTCCAACTAGTTGGGGGACTCTAAACAGGTATTATGTACCCAAAATTACCAGATCCATTCATCGAAGATACATACTCTGGCATGCAGATACCAATTGGTGCCCCACTTAACATTGTGATTTTTTTGTGAGATGCTGATAATGGATGGGTACTCTCAAGCATCTAGTCTCGAGATTCCATCATGACACTTGTGGTTGCCCTGAGTCCATGTCGATATTCTTAGTATGAAGTTGTTCTTCTTCTTTTTAGTGGAAATGACTTCTTTTACAGGGTAAATGTGGGAGTGACCATATACTTGTAGTGCTGCCAAGAGGATGAAAGGGGAATCTAGGTCAGCCAAAAGCATAGGAACATCGTTGGGGTGACCAAAATTGTAATGTGGTAACTATACATATAGTAGATATTCTAGAATCTCCATTATTAAGAAATTATTTAAGAAGCTATCATGAGGAATGATGTGGGATTGAGGTTGATTCTCATTATTTCCAACCACAGTTGGCCTTGTATTCATATATTTTATCACAACATGTGATGTATCCATTGTATCCTGCAAAGGGAGATCCAAAACCCAACAAAAAGGTAGTCCAATAATAATTGTGGGATAAAAGGCTATGAAAAGTTTTCTATGGAAATCATAATATGTCCATAGAAAGCTCCACATAATGATTTTGGAAACGGTATGTGTTGTCCAAAATTCACATAATTCATAGTATAAGGAAGGCATTGTCCACGTCCTGCATGATACACAGATGAAACTTTGCCTACTACTATGATACACGGATGCATAACACCACATAAAACAATGGTATGCAAACCATCTACAAGGTGTTGACCTATAGATCATCGGCCGACGAACAGAAAGGTTTTTAGAAAGTTGAAACTGTAAACTTAGTTCTTGATTAAGTTCATATTAAAAAATTGAGGATTAAGGATTATTTTTGGATTATTTTTTCTTAATGTTTGGTTGACTGATCCATGTTCAGTATGAAAACATGCCATCCGTATAGTGTGTTCTTATTCAGAATCAAAAATTTTATATTAAAGTTCCACAATGCTATTCATGTAACCTAAAAAAATGGTACTTGGATGGAAAAGTGATGTGGAAATCGATTCGCGGTATGTACGAAGTGGTTTAAAAATGGGATATTCACAAGGCGCATGGTATGTGAGGGCAGAATATTCCAAGGAAATCGAGAGAACATTTCTCTATGAGAAATGGTAAAAGACAAATGACATGGGACCTTATATATTGGTGTGGTCCCCTCTTACCAGGTCCATCTATTCTACCACGAACAATTTCAGTTCACAAAAACTTCTACATCAGAATAGTCCCATTTTAATTCTGAAAAGACACCATTCCAATGGGGGCATTTCTAGGGTCCCAAAAATTTATCCAAGAGAAGAAAATAACCCACAATCACTTTCAAATGGAAGAAAGTATTCCTAAAATACTAGAAAGGTTAATGGACTCAAACCAATTTACAAATTCCAGAAGAAACATAAAGGATTTTAGGTTTTCAATGTATTTCATGTGGCTCGCATACTATAACCAGGAATGGAATGTGCACTAGTGGGTTCACAAAATACCAGTAACGTGATACGATCTGTGAACCACTGGCCCACAATTTGATGGCCAATGAAACTGGGCAGACTGTGAACCGCTTCAGTGAAGGACCTAGGTGGAAGAATCCCATCCACGTATTGTTCCATGAACTCATCAGTTCACGGAAGAAATAAAAATAATAAGGTTCTACGTATCATTATCACAAATCAAAGCCCCCTCAAACCATAGATTGACCTAGCCTTCTACGGGTCCGGATATTGCTTATTGGGCCTCCACAAATGGGGATGCATGCCCAGTATATACAATTTTCCTGATGCTCTATAAAAAGAGAATAATATAATGGATGTGGGTGGAGGATGGAGGTGTGAAGGGGACTCATATGTTGGAATAAATAATTCTGATAAGACTCTTACTTCCCTCTTGTTTCATCGGTAAAGCCCAAATTGCGAAGAAATCTCTCTGCAGGTAAAACCAGCCATGAACCATAAAACTAGGGAATTGAATAATAATAATAGAACTAAGAACCTAACTGGTGAACCACAAACCAAATACTTCTCTTGGATTAATTCACCACAAACGATAAACCACTAGACCCTCATTCAATATGGATCTCAGAGTAGTGTTCTGCTACGCAGACAAAAATCAATGTTGCGTACTGCATTAGTACACGGATGGAACCCAATGTGGTGTGGTGAGCTATGTACCACTATGGTAAGCGATGGTCTATACCCATGACTGTGTACATCATCGGTATGTGTACAGCCCCTCTTCCCACATACCGCCATCGTTGGGGGAGCCTCCCCCATCCCGTATAAGAGACCAGTATTCGGAATGTGGTGTTTTCAGGTATTATTATTTCTGGTTCAAACCTCACCCTTCAATTACCATTTAGTCCTACATAATCCCTCCATTAACCGGTCCTTATTCAACAGTACAAATCCTACTTTAAAGCCACCAAACCTGTGTGATCATACCATCTGGTGCATCAGTACACCCCTTTCAGACTACATACCGATGGTAAGCTGAGTCACAAAGGCTCTCCCCACAATGGTTTTGTCTTCAAGAATTTCTGTGGGTCTACACACCCAAGGTAACCCAGAGTCCAACCTTTGGATATCGACATGGACCGCCCAGTTCTAGGGATTAAGGGTGATCACTCAAATTTCCATTAAATGTTGAATGAGGATTAGTATAAAGGGTTATGTTCCTCCCCCCTGATGAGGACAAAACTCCTCCACTTATTAGAACGTATTTCAGGGCCCTCCCATGGAGGTAAGTCCCTATAGCGACCCATACCTTACATACATTGTTATTACTTCGAAATTGAAGCATACTTATTACAACATATAACAAAAACCATGAAAGGACCATATAGTTATAGTGTCTTTAGAAAACTAGGAAACATAAACAACTGGTTCATAAAGCGTCTACACTGTCTCCCATTTATTTCATCATATCTATAGTCCCTTTTGGCATATCTTACTTCATAAACTTCTTCCTGACCTGGGGAAAGAAAACATATAAAATGGTTAGCTCAAATGCTCAGTAAGGGTAAACAAAAGAAATATCAATCACATCTTATTCATAATAACATAACTTTTTGAAATAGTAACCTGCAAAAGAGAGCATAATTTCATAACATGGGATAAATCATAGTAGTGAAAAGTAATCCCAATAATCATAACTTAAAACATGAAACTTTGTGGAATACACACATAATCATATAGAATCATTTCTTATTAGTCAAGACTCATTTCCAAGACTATCTTAGTGGAAAAAGTCCATTTCTGAACCGTGTTGACTCCCTGTTTCAGTCCTGTTTCACTGAACTGGTACAACCTACCGTTCAAGCCATGTATATCTCATGACATATAAAATATTTACCCAATGCATTGGAGGGATATATAGGTCCCACCCATCTCATAATGATACCATTCTTATTTGTGCCACAAAATCATAAATCATACATCATTAGATAACCCATGTAATAAAAAGGGGATTCTTAAACAACATGACATCATAAAACAATTCATATAAGATAAAGGAATAAATAAAAATAATTCCATCACAACTTAATCAAATCAATGTAATAATAGGGATAGAAACAGAACCCTATATTATCTTAGATGGAAAATAATTTTGATAAAACACTTGAACTCCATTCTTGAGGAAAATATCCTTTCTACTTCAAAAACATTTTTCCTTTCCTAACATGTCATACAATTTTAAACTAAAAGAAGCTTATTAAAAATAAATTTTAAAACTTGTAAAGGAAGATTCAGGGAAATAATTTTTTAAAAATCCATTCATGCATATAAGTTAAAAAACATTCTTCTCGTACTTTTGTTAGAAAAGTCAAAAAGTACCTCGTACGAAAAACGATAAAAGATTCCTTTCTTATCTTTTACTAAAAACCAACTGAAGGGTAAAATTAGATATTAATTATTTTAGTAGTATATTAATATCACATATTGAGGAAAAATGGATGTGGATGATAAAATACACCCCAATAAATACCAAAGTACAAATAATCTCGGATAAAAATGAGATTGTGATATTTCTCTTACCTTAGGTCTGATTTGCCTCGTAACTGTCTGAACCTCCTGTATAATGATTTAAATAATGTTATTGACTTATTACATAATCATAATTATTGTTATGATATCATATATGGTCATATTCTTAGTTTCTTGGTAGTAATATTTCATTGCTACTTGTTATTCGGGTGTTTATAACTTTTTGTTCTTATGCATGTTTTGTCGAATAAATTCTTATTCTTCTCTCTAGATTATAGATACATCATTTCCAGAATGGTATTAATGTACTATATATCATATTTATTCATTCAATTCATTTATATAGTCATTATTCAATGAAGATCATGTAGAACGAATCGCATCACATCGTGGAGACGGTATTCCGTACGTACGCACGAGCGATGATATCGTTCCCATGATCGTGGAATTGTATTGGAGTGTATGTATACTATTTCAGAATCAATATCACTTTATAATAGTCATATATAGTCATTATTTACACCATTATACCCATCCAAGTAAGGTGGTGGTGGAAAATAGATTACACCACAGCGTGGAGACGGTATTCCGTACGTACGCACGCGCGGTGATTTCCTTTTCCGTAGGATGGATAGATTGTGAAATAGGGTTGTTTCATACTTATAATAACATATAAGTATATTAGTGATACTGATGTTATTTCTTCATAATGAAACAACTAAATAACAATAAGTGGAAGAGGAAATAAAGATGAAAGAATCAGTAACGAACATTACCTCTTCTTTGAAGTGCTTCTTTGAGACATTCTTTTAGGGCACTAAAATTGGTCTTTGAAGAAGACCAGGACCTCTTGGATGTCTCTAGGGAAGTGTAGAGGAGAGAGTGGAAGGGGTTGGCCAAGCTTGAAAGCTCAGTGTGGTGTGAGGAAGAGGGGGAGGAGGTGCCCTTTTATAAGGGAGGAGAGGGGAACCTTTGGAATAACAAAAAATATTATTTTATTATAAAGACAAATTCGGTTTTGAATAGCTCCAAATTGATTTATATTGAAGCTAAGGTGGGTATGGGTAGAAATCCTCTCATCTAATAAAATTTATACAAGTTTAGGTTTCTATTCATTTAGATTTAACATTAAGTTAAATAATTTTACTTTTACCGCGTCTTCTTGTGTTATTATACTATAAGGTTAATAAACATACTATAAGTAGCCAAAAGAACCCCAAGTTTTTTATTATTAATATATATAACCTTATCTAAGTCATTTGGCCAATCCTTAGATTTTTAGGAAAAAAATACCAATTACTAATATAATATTTTTTTTAAAAACTATTTTATGTCAATTTTGACACTATTTAGTAATTGATTTTTTGTGAAAATCATAATAGAATGATTAATTAGAAACAAGTTAATTAAATCAATAATAACATGTTATATTAACGTATAAAATTATTTTAATTCATAAAAAGTCTCAAATTACATTTATTTTGGTGTTTATAACATCAATTAGGTCAATATTTCGTTAATAATATAATTACTACATCATCTTTGTGTCATAAATACATTAAATTATTTAATATCTAAAAATTACAAATAAAATACAATTATTTAGGAAATCTTTATTATTTGTAATGAATATTTATAGTCGAATTTATCTTATGTATAACCCCATATTAAAAATGATTTACTTATTAAACTTTGATTTTAACTATTTTAACTCTTCTTTAAATAAATTAATAATAAATGTCCTAATCTAATCCAAGTGGTCCTAAATGGTCATATTTTATTCCTAAGTTTGTTTTTGGTCTAATTACACTTGTACAATAGAATTAGGACATGTGTTAGGGTAATAATAATATCATTTTACCCTTAATTACCCTATTTACTTTTAATAGTGGTAAAAAAAAGTAAAAAGGTACTATTCACCAAAAATTATTTTCATCTCATTGAACCACAGTTTAGTCCTTCATAATAACTGTGTGTCTAGGATTTTTGAAATTCCACTCACAGAAGCGGTAAAATTATGTTTTATGAAAAATTTAGTTTTTTTAACTATCACTTAGTGGTTTCACTATTCATCAAAAATTGAAAGTTTTCAGAAAAATACCAAAATTTCACCCAAGGCTAATTTAGATATTACGAATCAAAAAATGAAGTACATTTTGAAAAATAAAATTTATAAAATTTGAAAAAGTGGTTATTACTATTCATAACGGCTAGTTTTAATAATATTTTAATAGTATATCGTTGTTTAGTGAAACTCGGTATTGCGTACGACGCAAGCTATCGAGGAGGCTCGCGATTTCGTGTAAAGCAAGACAAGAAAGTGTTGTGTGTAGAAAAAGACTCCTTTGATGATTTATATAACATAAAAGTTCAGGTGTTACATTCTACCCCCCTTAAAATGAATTTTTCCCTCGAAATTCGTCACTTTGTAACAAATAGATGAGGATACCTCTCCCTCATCATATCCTCAAGCTCCCATGTAGCTTCTTCTTATTGGTGGTTCCTCCATAAAACATTCACCAATTGAGTGGTATTGTTTTGTTGGAATTTTTCACTACGATCCAGAATCTCTATCGGTTGTTCTTCATAAGAAAGATCTTGCTCCAGCGGTACAACTTCTGAGCTGAGTACATGTGAAGGATCAGGTATGTACTTTCTCAAGAGAGATACATGGAACACATCGTGAACTTGAGAGGGATTCGGTGGAAGCGCCAATCGGTAAAATACCTTCCCAACACGATCCAGTATTTCAAAAGGACCGATATATCTAGGTCTCAACTTCCCCTTCTTCCCAAATCTCATAACCCTCTTCCAGGGAGATATTCGTAAGAACACTTTATCACCCACTTCAAACTCTAGGTCTTTTCTTCGGTTGTCGGCATAACTTTTCTGTCAACTCTGAGCTGCACTTATGTGTTGTTGAATAGAACTGACCTTTTCTGCCATTTCATCAACAAGATCAGGTCCTAATAGCTTTCATTCCCCAACTTCATCCCAGCAAGTTGGAGTCCTGCATTTCTTTCCCTAGAGAGCTTCATAAGGAGCCATCTGAATACCGGAGTGAAAGCTATTATTATAAGAAAATTCCACCAAAGGTAGGTGTTGATCCCAACCACCTTTGAAATCAATAGAGCAAGTTCTCAACATTTCTTCTACAATTTGAATTGTTCTCTCAGACTGACTGTCTGTCTGAGGATGATATACAGTGCTGAAACATAACTCTGTATCCAGAGTATGCTGAAGACTTCGCCAGAACATTGAGGTAAACCTCAGATCCCAATCAGATATATTAGAAAGTGGCACTCCATGCAATCTTACCACTTCCTTTACATATATCCTGGCAAGCTGATCCAGAGAGAAATCCTCTCTAATAGCAATGTAGTGTGCAGATTTTGTAAGACAATCAACTAAGACCCAGATAGAATTATTTCCTTTGGATGTTTTAGGAAGTCCTGTGACAAAGTCCGTAGTGATGTTTTCCCATTTCAATTTGGGTATGGGTAATGGTTGTAACATCCCTTTAGACTTCTGTCTCTCAGCGTTAACTTGTTGACAAACCAAGCATCGAGAGACAAATTCAGCAACATCTCTCTTCATGCCATCCCACCAAAAGTACTCTTTCAGGTCCCTATACATCTTCATGCTTCCAGGATGAATAGAGAATGAAGAACTATGAACCTCATCCAGCATCTCTTCTTTAATTTGGGGATGGGAGGAACACAAACCCGATTCCAGAACTTTATTATCCCATCACAATGAAGGTTGAATTCAGGAACATTTCTCACCTTCTTTTGTAACTCTACATCTTCTTCCTGTGCCTCTTTAATCTTCACATGTATAGATGGTTGATCATTAATTTGAGAAATATACGATTTTACCCCTTCCATTATAATTCCAAGATCCATCCTTTGTAAATCCATAAATATTGGATCTTTTGTGATCCTCATCATGGATTAACTGGCATGGTCTTGTCAACTTAATGCATCTGCCACCTTGTTTGCTTTCCCAGGGTGGTAATGGATTGAGCAGTCGCAATCCTTAATCAGCTCCAACCATCTTCTTTGGCGCATATTCAGCTCCTTTTGTGTGAAAATATACTTTAAACTTTTATGATCAGTATAAATGTCACACCTTTCTCCATAAAGATAATGCCTCCAAATCTTTAATGCAAAGATTACCGCAGCTAACTCAAAATCATGAGTTGGGTAATTTTTCTCATGTATTTTCAACTGTCGTGTGGCATAATCTATCACCATATCATTTTTCATAAGAACACACCCCAATCCCTTGTTGGATGCATCACTGTAGATCACAAACCTTTCTCCACTACAAGGTAGTGTGATCACAGGTGCACTAGATAACCTTCTTTTCAACTCCTTGAAATTCTCTTCACATTCCTCCGTCCAAAAAAACTTAACTCCTTTCTGAGTCAACTTGGTGAGTGGATTAGATAATCGTGAAAAATATTTCATAAAACGTCGATAATATCCAGCCAAACCAAGAAAACATCAGATCTCAGTCACTGTTTTGGGTCTCCACCATCTTTTGATAACCTCTGTTTTTGCTGAATCCACAGATATCCCCTCTTTTGAGATTATGTGACCCAAAAATGAAACTTTTTGAAGCCAAAATTCACACTTGGTAAATTTGGCATAAAGCTTCTCCTTCCTCAGGGTCTTCAATATAATTCTCAAGTTATCTTCATGTTATTCCTTGATCTTTGAATAGGCAAGAATATCATCTATAAATACTACCACAAACTGATCAAGATAGTCTCTAAAGACTCTATTAATTAGATCCATGAAGATAGCAGGGGCATTAGTAAGACCAAATGGTATCACTATAAATTCATAGTGTCCATACCTTGTACAGAAATCCGTCTTTGGTAAATCCTCCCTTTTGACCCTTAATTGATGATACCCTAAACTAAGATCAATCTTGGAAAAGTATTGAGCTCCACGTAGTTGGTCAAATAGGTCATCAATGCGTGGGAGAGGATATTTTTTGTTGATAGTGATCTTGTTAAGTTCTCGATAATCAATGCAGAGTCTCATTGATCCATCTTTCTTCTTAAAAAATAGAACAAGTGCTCCCCAAGGTGACTCACTAGGGCGTATGAAGCCCTTATAAAGATTCTCTCGGAGTTGCTTCTTCAATTCCTGCAACTCAATTGGGGACATTCTATAAGGTTTCATTGAAATAGGCAAAGCACCCGGTACAAGTTCTATTGAAAACTCAACTTCACAATTCGGTGGAAGACCTGGTAATTCCTCCGGAAAGACATCATCAAACTCCCGTATAATGGGAATATTATTAATCATGAGTTTATCACCAACCATTTGAGATAAATAACCTTCATTTAGTGGAATCAATACCCAAAAAGTGGAAGAAATTTCCACTGAAAGGTTATGTTCATCCTTGCATCAATAGACGATCATAGATTGATCTGGAATATGAAATGTGACTTCCCTTATTTGGCAATTGATATGAGCTCCATGTAGAGAAAGCCAATCCATGCCTTGAATCACATAAAATTCCACTATAGGAAGGATCACAAGATTTCCAGGAAGAACTTTCCCACAAACTTCAATCAGAGAAGAATTGTAAACTTTTGATGTGACTATTGTGCCATTAGGTGTTGTCACAACTAACTCAACATCTAATTGTTGAGGTAATACGGTGATACCCTTAGAAAATTCATCAGAAATAAAAGAGTGGGTGGATCCAGAATCAAATAAAATATTTGCTACTTTAGAGTGGATGGTATGTGTACCTTTCACCACATTGTTATCGTACACTACATCGCTGATAGAAATTGAATGTAACTTTCCTTTGTCTTTAGCCTTAAGAGTTTGTTGACGTCGACCATCATCATCAACCCTTGGATTAGGGAATTTATTGGCATAATGTCCCATATCCTCGCACTTGAAACATTGAAGTGTATTAGGTTCATTCTGTGTATCCCTTCCTTTGTTTCCATCTTTAGACATCTTCTTCCCATCATCGCGGCATTCAAATGCCCGATGACCTTCCTTTCCACATTTGAATCATTTACTTGTCCCATTAAGACAACTCCCTCCATGTTTCTTTCCACACTTTGAGCATAAGGGAAAGCTCATCTTCTTTTCAGTGTGCTCTTTAGATTTTCCATTGAATTCCATTTTCCTCTTCTTATCAAACACATATGACTGATGGGTTACTCCAATCTCCATCTGAACTTTGAGAGCACATCGAACGATTTCCTCATAGCTATTGAAGTCTCTTATGGCTAAGGCCCTTTGAAGACTTGGTTTTAAGCCAATAAATAATTGATCGATCTTACTCTCAGGATGGATAATAATACCAAAAGTGTACATTGAAAGTCTTGTAAAATTTGATTCATATGTACCAGCAGATTCATCATCCTTTTGCATCAGTTCAAGAAAATCTTTATCCATATTTTTTCAGAGAATACGAGGGAAGTACTTATTGAAAAATAAGTTCTTGAAATTGTCCCATTCCATGGACTCAATTTCATCCATTTGCCTTGAATTCTTAATAAGATTCCACCATTGATCAGCATCACCTTTCGAACGATACACTACTAAGATGACTTTATCATGCTCATAACATTGAAGAACTAAAAATATCTTTTCAGTAGTACTAATCCATTCTTCATCAACTAATGGATCAGTAGACCAACTGAATGAAGGTGGACGCTGCCTCATGAAGGATTCAACAAAATGTTGCTCCTTCCTTTGCTCGTTTGGAAGTCATGCATGATTCATAGCTTGATAAAGTTGTGTTAGCATGGCTACAAGATTTTTCATTCCAGCTCCCATAACATTTGGTTGCTCAGGGGGACAATCATTGCATTTACCGTCACATTCCACATTAACACGATTCCTTCAGGTTCTATCCATTGACAAAAACCAAGAAGAATAGTGTGAGAAACACTAAGTATAATATGAAAACCACATAATCAAGAATAAAATTTCACACTTAAGTTATTATCCTATGTTATTCATGGCCATTTCTAAAACACTAAGATTGTGTTCTATGCTTAGACTTATCCTTAGGGTTCTTACTAAGGATTTCACATCCTAGTTTCCAAATGTTGACTATCCCTTTCCTCTGATACCAACTATAAAGACCCATACTTTACTTACATTGTTATTACTTCGAAATTGAAGAATACTTATTACAACATATAACAAAAACCACGAAAGGACCGTATAGGTATAGTGTCTTTAGAAAACTGGGAAACATTAACAACTGTTTCATAAAGCGTCTACACTGTCTCCCATTTATTTCATCATATATATAGTCACTTTTGGCATATCTTACTTAATAACCTTCTTCCTGACCTGGGGAAAGAAAACATACAAAAGGGTGAGCTGAAATGCTCAGTAAGGGTAAACAAAAGAAATACCAATCACATCATATTCATAGGAACATAACTTTTGGAAATAGTAACCTGCAAAAGAGAGCATAATTTCCTAACATGGGATAAATCAGTGTAGTGAAAATTAATCCCAATAATCATGACTTAAAACATGAAACTTTGTTTCATAAACACATAATCATAGAGAATCATTTCTTATTAGTCAAGACTCATTTCCAAGACTATCTTAGTGGAAAAAGTCCATTTTCGAACCAAGTTCACTCCCCGTTTCAGTCCTGTTTCACTGAACCGGTATAACCTACCGTTCCAGCCATGTCTATCTCATGAGATATAAAATCATTACCCAATACATTGGAGGTAGATATAGGTCCCACCAATCTCATAATGATACCATTCTTATGTGTTCCACAAAATCATAAATCATACATCATTACATAACCCATGTAATAAAAATGGGATTCTTAAACAACATGACATCATAAAACAATTCATTTAATATAAAGGAATTCATAAAAATAATTGCATCACAACATAATCAAATCAATGTAACAATAGGGATAGAAACAGAACCCTATATTATCTTATATGGAAAATAATTTTGATAAAACACTTGAACTCCATTCTTGAGGAAAATATCCTTTATACTTCAAAAACATTTTCCCCTTTCTTAACATGTCAAACAATTTTAAACTAAAAGAAGTTGATTAAAAATAAATTTGAAAACATTCTAAAGGAATGTTCTTGGAAATAATGTTTTAAAAATCCATTCATGCCTTATATGTTAAAAAAACATTCTTCTCGTACTTTTGTCAGAAAAGTCAAAAAGTACCTCGTACGAAAAACAACAAAAGATTCCTTTCCTATCTTATACTAAAAACTCACCGAAGGGTAAAATTGGATATTAACTATTGTAGATGTATATTAATATCACATATTGAGGAAACATGGATGTGGATGATAAAATACACCCCAGTAAATACCAAAGTACAAACAATCTCGGATAAAAATGGGATTGTGATATTTCCCTTACCTTAGGTCCGATTTGCCTCGTAAGTGTCCGAACCTCCTTTATAATGATTTAAATAATTTTATTGACTTATTAAAGAATCATAATTATTGTTATGATATCATATATGGTCATATTCTTAGTTTCTTGGTATTAATATTTCATTGCTACTTGTTATTCGGGTGTTTATAACTTTTTGTTCTTATGTGTATTTTTTCAAATAAATTCTTATTATTCCCTTTAGGTTATAGATACATCATTTACAGAATGGTATTAATGTTCTATATATCATATTTCTTCATTCAATTAATTTATATAATCATTATGCAATGAAGATCATGTAGAACGAATCGCATCACATCGTGGAGACGGTATTGTGTACGTACGCACGAGTGATGATATCGTTCCCATGATCGTGGAATTGTATTGGAGTGTATTTATACTATTTCAGAATCAATGTTACTTTATAATAGTCATATATAGTCATTATTTACACCATTATACCCATCCAAGTAAGGTGGTGGTGGAAAATAGATTACACCACGGCGTGGAGACGGTATTTTGTACGTACGCACGCGCGGTGATTTCTTTTTCCGTAGGATGGATAGATGGTGAAATAGGGTTGTTTCATAAATATAATAACAAATAAGTATATCAGTGATACTGATTTTATTACTTCATAATGAAACAACTGAAGAAGAAGAAGTGGAAGAAGAAATAAATATGAAAGAATCGGTAACGGACATTACCTCTTCTTTGAAGTACATCTTTGAGACCTTCTTTTAGGGAACTAAAATTGGTCTTTGAAGAAGACCATGACCTCTAGGATATCTCTAGGGAAGTGGAGAGGAGAATGTGTCAGGGTTTGGCCGAGCTTGAAGGCTCAATGTGGTGTGAGGAAGAGGGGGAGGAGGTGCCCTTTTATAACGGAGGAGAGGGACACCTTTGGAATAACTAAAAATATTATTTTATTATAAAGAAAAATTCAGTTTTGAATAGCTGCAAATTGATTTATTTTGAAGCTAAGGTGGGGATGGGTCGCAATCCTTTCATCCAATAAAATTTAGACAAGTTTAGGTTCCTATTTTAACCTTATCATTTAGATTTAACATTAAGTTAAATAATTTTACTTTTACCGTGTCTTCTTGTGTTCTTATACAATAAGGTTAATAAACCTACTTTAAGCAGCCAAACGAACCCCAAGTTGTTTATTATTAATATATATAACCATATCTAAGTCATTTTTCTAAGACTTAGATTTTTAGGAATAAAATAACAATTACTAAAATAATATTTGTTTTAAAAACTATTTTATGTCAATTTTGACACTATTTAGTAATTGATTTTTGTGAAAATCATAACAGAAATATTAGTTCGAAAAAAGTTAATTAAATCAATACTAACATGTCATATTAACCTATAAAATTATTGTAATTCATAAAAAGTCTCAAATTACATTTATTTTGGTGTTTATAACATCAATTATGTCAATATTTCATTACTAAGATAATTACTGCATCGTCTTTGTGTCATAAATACATTAAATTATTTAATGTCTAAAAATTACAAATAAAATACAATTATGTAGGAAATCTGTTTATCTTTATAATTAATATTTATAGTAGAATTTATATTATGTATAACCCCATATTAAAAATTATTTATTTATTAAACATTTATTTTAACTATTTTAACCCTTCTTTAAATAAATTAATAATAAATGTCCTAATCTACTACAAGTGGGCCTAAATGGTCATATTTTATTCCTAAGTTTGTTTTTGGTCGAATTAAACCTGTCCAATAGAATTAGGACATGTTTTAGGGTAATAATAATATCATTTTTACCCTTAATTACCCTGTTTACTTTTAACCGTGGTAAAAAAAGTAAAAGTTACTATTCACCAAAAATTATTTTCATCTCATTGAACCACATTTTAGTCCTTGATATTAACCGTGTCTCTCAGATTTTCGAAATTCCACTCACAGAAGCGGTAAAATTATGTTTTATGAAAAATTCAGTTTTTTAACTACCACTTAGTGGTTTACCTATTCATCAAAAATTGAAAGTTTTTAGAAAAATACCAAAATTTCACCCTAGGCTAATTTCGATATTACGAATCCAAAAATGAAGTCCATTTTAAAAAATAAAATTTATAAAATTTCAAAAAGTGGTTATTACTATTCATAATGGCTAGTTTTAATAATATTTTAATAGTATATCGTTGTTTACTGAAACTCAGTATTGTGTACGACGCAAGATATCGAGGAAGCTCGTGATTTCGTGTAAAGAAAGACAAGAAAGTGTTGTGTGTAGAAAAAGATTCCTTTGATGATTTATATAACATAAAAGTCTCGGGTGATACAGTCCCCAATTATCCGAGTCCAGACCACATAAAATTCAATTTAATTCCACATTAAAAGTTTCAAAACTCCACACCCTAGCCCAAGGTCACCTCAGACTCTTCCTCCAGGGAATCCCCCTCCCCAACTAACATAGGAGGAGGCATGTGCATTGTTTAATTTTCAAATCCATTTTTTATCACACCGATCATGAATCATGTGGGTATAGTGGTTTGTGATTATTACAACATTCACATGATTCTTAGCTACATGAAATCTGATTCATGATCAAACCAGTATATGTAGGATGCCCACAAAAAGGCTTGATTTCAATAGGGTGACCTCCCATAAAGGGTCCACCAAATTATGTTATCCTCAAATGGGAAGTTTCAATGCGTAATCCCCACACAATATGAACTATGAGAACTATGATTCCTCATTAAACTGCGATACATAAAAAGCCTACTATAAGGCCCGAGATCAAAAGGGTTCCAATCCATAAAGGGTACGCCTTACCATACCCCCACAAATGGGATGCTTCCACGTATAATCCCAACACAATCCAAACTACATGGGTTCTGATTCCACTCCCAGGGATACGTAGAAAACCGATATTATGGGTTTGATCCCAACATAATTTCACCTTCTATACCCTCTATATTATGATAAACTATATATCTCCTTATTATATGGCTCAAGTTAGTATCACCATTGTCGCATCAAATATATGCATTTCTATGATGATCCTGCAAACCAAGGGTAGCCTAGGGACACACTCTTCGAGAATGAACCAATGATTCATGAAAATATGAACAAGAAATAAATATATAAGAGAGTTTCATAATAGGAAACAATCCCCCTTGGAAGGGTTCGGTGAGCCCGAACTTTCATCCTCTCGACCAATGGAGTCTGTATGTTTCTTTCGTTGAATTATCAATATCTGAGCACCTGCCTTTGGAAATCGGGACCATGAATCATGGATACTAAGGATATTTAGCATTATTGGCTCCACAAATAAACCCATTTGAGACAATCTAAAGAAGTTATATCTGAGGAGGACTGATTTCCCAAGTACTTGATGATATGAAATCGCCCGTGTGAAGCATATGACATTGGAACCTCCTTTGTAGTGAAAAAGAGGTCAATTGCCTAGTCCCCACAGGGTTAATCTAACCTTATTTAAGGGACAATGATGCCAAATGAGTCGAATCCAATGAAATGGTGAACACGATAGGAAACCGACTCTAAAAAAAAGGGACGAGTGATGATCCTCATCAGAAAATTTCCACACAACCTGGAAACGCGCCTCCTCAGAGGTGGCTCAATGGTGAATATATATACGACATAGAAAATAATTATTTTCTTACTCAAATAATATTAATTAAGAATCATTCTCATATATTTCCATTTCCACCAATGGATGACTTACTAAAACCCAACTATAGTTAGTGGACTCTGAATTTTATTCATATTGATGTAGTTGGATTTTCATAATTACTCAAGAGGTAGAGTGAATTGAGTTTGTAAAAAAATAATTAAACACCAAATTTTACCCCTCTAGGTACTCCAAAATATATTATCAAATTGATAATGGAAATAAAAAAAAGAGAAAAACCCAAAACTAAGGATTTATAATGGTTGGGGGAATAAGAATCCCTTGGTCCACTAAACTAATTTTCTCTCTATGAGCATAACTAATCTCACTATGCATGTATTATTTCTAGGTACATCGAATATTGGGTAAAAAAACTAAAACATGGAAAAATTATAATAAGGTAATTTATATGGATCTTTATTTTTTATAATACCTATCCATGACCTCCACACTCTAGTAATAAGATTTCTCATTACATAATATATATATTTAGAATAGATATATAGGTTCATCACATAGTTTAATTATTAATCATTAGAAAATAAAAAAGGTTCATCAATAAAGAATATAACATAAAATATTATAACTGGAACATGTCATGAATGTATTTAAGTCATTAAATGAAATGTATTAGTAATTTTTTATTTATAGTATAATAAAATAACTGATTATATTTAAAAATAATAAAAGTATCATTTGAATTATTCATATATCTCCATGTTTTTGAAGTTTAATTTATTTTCTCTCATGAATTTAACATAAAAACTCCATATATTCTCAAATGATAATAATACAAAAAATAATCAGAAAATATATTCTCTATTATATCATGTGGCCTTTCAATTTCAAAATATAAATAACATATATAATGGGTGTATATGTTGGTGGTCTTAATTATAAATATAAAACTACTCAAAAAAATATTCTTTAATTGATCTTTTCTTATATGGCCACCACAATTACAGATAAAATGAAATGTAGGCATTGATATAAATTGAATTACTGAAAGGGTAATAAATTCTTCAAAAGAGTGAATAATTACACATAAAATACTAAATTTTAATTAATAAAATTTTAATGACAATATTTCCTTTTTAGGAAAATTATGATTTGAATGAATATTTGGATAGCCTCAATGTAAGTCAACAAAATATTTATTAGTCTGGAGGGGAAATAAATTGATATTAAAAATATTGAATATGTAATTTCATTCCAATAAATATTATTAAAATAATAGGTTTATCAATTTCTTGGTTCTTATATGGGAAATGGGAGACCCCATAAATTTTGGAATACAGGGATTACCCAAAGCAAGACATAATACTTTTCGTTGATGGTCATTCAGTAAATCCATTCATGTGTAGGTCCATTAAGTAAACTAAATTTATAATTTATTTAATTTATTTAATAAATAAAAATATAATTTTCCTCTATAGGTACATACTTATAAATTCATGATAGATATAGCTACATAACCATTAGATAATTAATGTATGAGAGTATTGCATGTTATCATTAAATGATCAATGATCGACAACAAAAAGATCGAGGTCATGATAAAGATAGATGATGCACATTGTAGATATTTTTCTACAAATTTTTTAAATAAATTATTCATAAAATATAAATCCATAATAATTGTAGGAATTTTTATTTTGTGGACCTCTATACAAAGGGATCTAATAAGCTTGGATTCATAATTCTTTTTAAAGTGCTTTGTAATTTATATCCTTCAGATGAGACCTAATTTATCTCGGTATATATGATTTTATTATGTTTTTGATTTACCATGATATCAACCAAGGAAATATGTATTATGTGACCATTTTTTTTGATCAGATAATCCAAATATAGACTAGCTTCGTTATTGTGATTTTAACCATTATTCTATATGTTCTTCACAGTTTAGCCCATAGTGTAACTAGTAAGCATTTCTGGGTTTGATTTGACATGAACAAACCATAAAATACAAGGTATATTGATGATAAATGCGAGGATACTTGTTTTTATGGATAAATCGTGATGTGACGTGGGTTTTGGATGATGGATACATAGATGAGAGGCTGAATCTCTATGCTTCATCCATGAGAGAAGCACACTGAGATAGAAACACATTGCATAGGGTTTGAGTGGCTGGAATCAAGACACCGATGATATATCGGGAAATGTAGACCCAATATTAGTACTCCCCACCATGAATAGATGTGGAAACAAAAACAGTTGAGGAATGTGAACGAAAAATGAATACATCATCAATTTCCAAAAATTCATGAGTTACATAGTGTGTAGTCCAGGAACACAGGTTGTGTAGTCCCCTGGATATGATGGATGTGGTTTTCATGAATATAAGTATCACATGTCGTGTATGGACCATACACCCCATTTTACCTGACACTAGTGGATCGATGTAAACCCCAAGGGTACAATGGTAGTGACACAACTTGGTATGGAGGAACGAATATTGTACACATGAAAACCCTACACTTGGACATGCACCAGACACCCATACATTACTAGTGTACATGGTAATAAGATAAAGTACAAAGGAATAATATAAAAGGACATTAGAGAGCCCCATGAGTCTAATAAGCACCATGTATGACCTGTAAGTGTAGTATAGTCCCACATGGACATCCACATTGTGGGTAGTATAGGATAAGACCATATGTCCATGAGAGGATAAATTCCATGTGACATAAGGTACAATTCATGTACCTCATTTAGGATCTTTTTCCATTTGTTTCCCTTTCTTGGAGACTATGATATAGTCTCGTGATTATATAATCCAAAGAATTTATCAACATATAATGTTATTGACGCCTTAAATTTGGAATCATAGATATAGAACTTGTTTTTATTAATGTGAATATTCTTCAAAATATGCTTGGTTAGTGATGATGATTAGGACAATTTATCCTAGAGATGATGGTATTAACAATCATATATCACACTAGGGAATGGGTCCCCCAAACTCTTTACCCAGTTATAGATGGAACCACCCCCCTCTTCTGTATGGGGTTTACATCCCCCATCTATAGGTTGGACCCCCACCCCGTCATTCTGCTATGGTGGGGAGAGGGTCCTCTAATAAATATTTTTCCCCTTGGATATTTTTAAATAGCACTAAGTAGTGGGTTCTCTATATAGATTCTTAGGTGGTTGTGAATGAAATTGTGAAAAATATATAGACTATTAGAGAAATTGGAGGACTCATATTTCTTAGCTAGTTGGTGGGGATAAAGATCACCTTTCTCTCTCATATAGAATTCTTATAAGCATATATATATACATTGTTTTCATTTCCCCATTTTTTGAGTTGATATATCAACTATTTTATCCTTCTATTTATCCTTTTTGGTTTTTGGGATCTCCTATTGGGTTTGTATAACTCACCATTTAATGTGATTATCTTGACCATGTTGCATATTTTTCAAATGATAGATATATTACTAGTGACATCAAGGGATAATTTAATACATGGGTGAATTAACCACATTATGTTTTTAGATAATTAGATCATGATATGTGACCTCTTCAATTATAACTTTTTCCAATTGTTTTCAGGTTGTGAACTCATTTTTGGTTGGAAATTTCTTTATTAACATTATTATTTGGTTTTATATTTTCATAATCTGTTGTTTTTCCTAATGGTTATATAATTAATTTTCTAGTCTATATGTTTTACTCTTTTATTATTATTATGCACTATTCTCAAAGAGATGGTTGTGTGTGTGAATATACGAACTTAATGCTAAGGAATCCATTTTTAGTTTATTCCTTCTCATTAATTATCACCAACCCCTACACTATTAGTGGATAAAATGGGATGTCATATTTGGTTTATCACTAACTAATCATGCCCTTGTAGGATGTTCTCCGAATGAGTAGTATTAGAGTGAGTTATTACTTATTTTTTGTGTTTAGAGATGTTTACATAGTGATGATTTTCATTGTATTTAAGGAAATAATTGCATAGTTTCTCTAGTGTGACTCTATGGATAAGGACCTCAATGATGGTGTGATTATTGAATTATCTATTTAATTAAACTATTAATGAATACTAGTCGACTCATTAACTACATACATCTGTTGGAGGGAAAAATGGTACATGCAGCATATAAGATTGGGTCTCTTGAATTCAATATGTGTCTTGATTCAAATACCAATATATGTTAATATGACCATGGAATGACATGATAAATATTATGATTCCATCATTAAGAGTTCCATCTAAGATTTCAAAATGAGATCTTGTTGAAGATCTGTTGAGTGATGAGGCCCCAGTTTAGGGGACTTCTCATGAGTAGTTAAATCTAGGTGGGTATATAGTAGCTCCACTACAAGTCAAGTAATTAATTATTAAAGAGAGACATGATGATTATGTGGATAGATATAATGTTACACATGAGTTACAATAAATGATACCATTGAGGTATTATGGTAGGAGAGACCCTCCATAAGTGGAGGATTTATTTAATTTAGTTATATAAGTCTCCAGGCTTGTTCAGAACCCAACTGATAAATGGTTTCCCTTGAATCTAATAATCTCCATGGGGTATGAGGGTGGTAGGGGATTATAATCACCTAGACATGATGAGATGAAACTCACATTCCCATACATACATCTATATATTCATAATTAGTATTTCCTTTTTCAATCATGATCTTGTTGGATTCAGGAGCATCTTGAGCTAATGTATGGTGATATGATTGTTTCTGATTACACTATGATGTTACCAAACCTTATACATTACACTGTAGATATAGATCAAGATGGTTTCTTCATGGTGAAGATGATTTAGAAGGGTATTGTTATATATTTCCTTGAAAGTGTTGTTTGTTTATGAATTCTTACATATTCTAGATAGTTTTTGTGGGATATAGTAAGATAGAACATTATAATGGAGTGCCTTTATGTGGATGGATCCTTTAGGGGACATAATGTGACCTAGTCACCTACATGAACTAGTAGGTGTCTGCTGATAGGGTGTTTGTGTAGGCTACATCACCATTAATGGACTCAAACATGTGGATCATCTGTATAGGGTTCATGTACATGATACATTTATCCATGAGATAGTTTATTGGGTTCTTGTGATAAAATATTTGACATGGCTCTTAATTTCATGGACCACCAGGTTTAGGAGGGTAGAGAGATAGTAGTTGGACCTCGATTATATTGGTAGTTTATTGATCATAGCTCACAAATAATGGGTTATGGAATCTCCAAGGAGGTGATACTAAAAATAGAGACAGTGTAACACCAATGAACATATATAATGCTGGATGTAGATTCTTTATGATACATTAACTACCACCCAAAGGTGTCCCACTCCAATCTCCAAGAGATGAAGTTCGTGGTTATGTGTATCTATAGGCTATGGGGTGATAGAAAATGTATTTTATTAGATGATTCAAGGTATGATCTAATAATTTTATACACTTTATCTAGTACATTTATATATAATTATGAGTCATTCCATAACCTCAATACCCCCTTTTTGGGAGCTAAATATCCTTATTGAGACATCATCCTAGTAGATTGTTCTACAGGTTTCTACTAGGATAAATTCATTATTATCACATATATATAGATAATCGAGTGATGGAATTTGATGGAGAGAGATTCTTATGAGACCTCATCGTCATCATGATGAAACAATCTTATTTTAACTTTTTTATATAATTATTTTCCATGGTGCATTACAAAATTGATTATCATCATAGTTGAGTTAGATTCATTTTTACATATGGGATTAGATTCCCCATTGATGGTGAGAGTGATATCATGAATGACTGAGTTGGACTTATGATAGGAATCTACAACCCATCACACATTATTTAGGGATCTTAGCCCTTTGTAAATCCACCTCTTTAAAAAATAGGATTCCATCAATATTGGAAGATTATATGGATGTCTTCCCCAAAGATGTTATAAGACTACCAACTAGAAAATAGTTAGCCTTTTTCATTGATATGATACTTAAGAACACTCTAATATATTCAGTGGAGTACAAGATGACCTATATTAAGAATCAAGTGAAAGATGTGATGTGATTGGACCAGTTAGATAATGCTATTGACAAACCAATTAGGTCCCCTACGAAACTCTGGAATTTTAATAAAAATGGAAGACCAAATATTAATATTTTTGTTGATTTTCATCACATAAAGCAGGTAATTTTATTGAAAAATTATCTCATTACAAGGATTTATTACCTATTAAACTAGATGAAAGGTTTTTTTTCATTCTGAATGATTACTATGGGGTTTGGATACAACCAATTGAGGGTTTTCCAGGATTATATTCTGAAGATGGTTTTCAAGCACCACTATGAAAAATATTAGTTCCAAGTGATTATTTTATGTGTGAAAATTTAGTAACTAATTTCATGAATCTTATGAACTAAATCTTCCTTCCATACATGGTCTAATAATATTAGTTTTCATAAATAATATTCTCATCTATATTGTATCAAAGGGGGATCTTGTAGTTTTTTTAAGAAGTTCCAAAACCAATTCCATGAGCAGCAACTTAATTTTATTCTATCTATGTGTCATTTTTAGATTCATGGGGTTCACTTTCTAGGTAATTTAATCTATGATCACGGTTTAGATATCGACTTTATTAATATTATCATGGTGATATTTTGGGTTCCCCCAAAGAGTGCGGTTGTGATATGGAATTTACATTGTTTGGAAGGGTATTACATGAGGTTTATAGAATACATCTCAAGAATTTATTCCCCTTTGACTAAAATAACATTTAAAAATAATCTATTTACCCCGAATGAGAAGATTCAGAGTTTCATTGAGGATTTGAGGCTGAGATTGGACACTACTCCAATATTGATACTACCATAGAAGAATATTGACTACGTGTTGTATTTCACCTCATTTAGAGCTAGGCTATGTAGTGTGTTGATGTAGAGGAAGGATGTGATCACATATGGGTCAATGAAGTTGAAACACCATGAGAATTTCTACAAAAATAATGACCAAGATTTGGCATTGGTAATCTTCACTATAAAGATATTGAGGCACAATAATTAGTTATGTATTTCTTTTAATTTACTATAATCGCTAAAGTCGAGGGTATATCTTCACTCAAAGAGATATTAACATGAGGAAAATACATTAGTTAGAATTCCTATAAGTCTCTAAATTAGAAATAATATATATAATGAGAATAGAAACATGGTGGTAGGTTACCTTATTAGGAATACCCAATATTTCCTGGATGAGGATTCATTTTAGTATGTTGATTCATTCCTTCTAACCTAGGTAAAGGAGAGGGATTTTGTTTTCCCTTAGTCGATGGTGGTGACTACTATACTTCTTCAGTGTGTGATAGAGGCTCCATATAGAGGCATCAATGCTGATGTTCTATGTTACCATATATCCTTAAGAGATTAACTAGATGTATTTCCTGAATGATGGTATAACAACATCATTTTCCCTATAAATATTAGGGTTCCATTCATGTTGTGTGAGGAGGTGATGATAGAGTTTCACACATCTAACTAGGTAATATATCTCGGTTGGACAAATATTTAAAAAGACCATTAATGGTAGTTTTAGTGGGCATGAATGTGGAAGATCATTTCTAAGATTATCCCATGATGTCTCATGTGTCAGTAGGTAAGTGATAAACATCATGTTCTTTAATGTTTGGAAAATCATTTTGATATCCCCGAGTAGATGTGGGATTGAATAGAAATTGAACTTGAGATGGGGATTACACATATATTGAGAAGTAGTTATCCTATCTATGTGTTTTTGGAATAAGTCACCAAATTAGAACACATTTATTCCATCAATGAGTCTAGTTTAGTTGAGAGTATGGCGAAGCTCTAAAGTCCTAGAGTATCCAGATTTGAGGGGTTCCCATGATTATCATCTCTGGTTGATATTTTTAATTAAAATAGTATTTTTGGAGTAGTATACTTTACGATTCTAGGACCTTGATGAAGACAAGTAGATCCTTTCTCTCCAAAACAGATGGAATGGATTATTATAAAATCTAGGTGTTCAGGATATACTATGTGTCTAAATGTTGGACATGAATTAGAGCTGCGAGGAACACTTTACATTTCTATAGATTTCTTATAATAATGGTTATCACTCTTCTATCAACATCACACATTTTAAGTAAATATATTGTTGACCCTATTGGTCTCCCATAAGTGGTACTAATATTAGTGATAAATATTTTTATGAGATATACATGTTATAGGAAATATTAGAGGGAGTACATGTGATTTCTGATCATATGAGGAATTCCTAGTTCAAATCAAAATATTATAAAAAAATATGACATTGGCCTTTGGAGTTAGATTAGGAAGAACATGATTACCTGATAGTCTACCCATGATGATATTTATAGTGTTTTTAATGGGAAAAAAGATAACCCAACGTTTTATTAGGATAATCCAGATTCTTAAGAGGTTTTTCAAGGTTGAATACTTCATGTCCATCAACCAAAAATTATACTATGTGCCTGAAATATTTCATGTGTTATAGTTGAGGAGATACATTCTCTACTAGGTTCATGTCATTGGATGGGGTGAGATGAAAATCAAGCATGGAAAGACCAACATGAATTACACAATAGAAATCAGTGATAAACTAAAGTTGATCTAGGGTAAAAAACTCATCCCATTAGTTCATGAGCTTTGGCAGAATGAGAGCATGCATGAGAGATCCTAAGAACATGAGAGCTAGATAACATATAATTTATCACATATTTTTTTATTTACTTATTTTAATGATTAAAATAGTATAAGTAGTAGAGAATAAGACAATTTTAGGTTTGGGTTATAATACATTAAACTATTTTATCGAATATTTTTAGAGTTAGGTGTTAAGGCAGCGTAAGATTTCTAGGCCAACAGTGGCTTAGTATTGATATTTTAAAATTACTAAATATAAAATATCACAAGAAAGAATATTTTTTGGAATATTTCCCAATATTTTAGAACATTTTATAAGAAATATGATACCACTGACAAAAGGCACGACATAAAGTTGGTAGGCATCAAGCATTTATTTGAGGAGGCTATTGATGGGTGCATTATGTGAATTAATTAATTTTATTACTATATTTAATGTCACTAAATAAAATTATCTATTGTAAAAACAAATTTTTGATAATTTAAAATGGTTAGACACATAAACTAAGAAGTGTTATATGTGTTATAATTCTTCATTGACGTTGGAAGATCAAAGAACAACGATAAAAAGATCTAGGTGAACCTTGAGAGGGATAACGAAAATGGAAAATCTTTTTCACAATTTCTAATATATGAATTATTGATCAACAATAAATCTATACTTATGGCCTATGAGGAAAATGTTTGGAATTATCTGGATGGATTTGAAAACAATTGAACCCCCATAGTGATGGAGGATGTATGAAATATTTGAAGATGATTTTTGATGGTTCATGATATGATGCTGGTATGTTTTTTATAACAATAGATCAAAGGTTATTTCACTGTGATTCATCCATGATATAACATGGTGAAAAGGTAAAAAGACACAATGAGTTCAGGTGGCCAAAATCTAACCACTAGAAAGAGATACGAAATGGTTATCCCTAGATCCACTTTCCCCAATGTGATAGTAGATGGAAAATTGGGGAAATTATACAATGGGGAAGCACTTGAAACCTTATTAAATTTTTATAAAGTAAATTATTACATGGAATCTAGTCTAGGAACAAACTTCTTGTAGTTATGTAGCTTTGGTGTCAAGGTATTTGGGTGAAGATAAATGTCGCACACTATTTATGAGCCATACACAATCTATGAACAATTTTCTATGGCATAGTGTATACTATATGTGTATATGGATATGTACACAAGCCAGTCCATCATACACAAGAATTTCCAAGTACTTAGACCAAGTGCGAATACACATAAATTGGCAGTGTGCATAGGCATAGGCTGAAGTGCATGACCACATGCTGGAAGCACATGTGATTGATCAAGTGGCCAAGACAAGTCATGTACCACTTGTAAATGATGTGTAGTCCCACATGGCAATCAATGCAATATGTAGGAAAAGAGAGGGACATGTTTCCAAGAGAGGCTACATATAGTGTGACCCTAGTTACATGTTAGGTACCACCTTCATGGTTGATCATATGGTGTGTATCATTCTTCAAGACTCAAATTTGGCCCCATTAGTACCATATCAGAATCATTTCTACACATATAATGTGATGAATGACTTAGTTATGCAATTAGAAATATGAAATGAGGTGTTATAAGCATGAAACCTTTTCCATCGATTCTTTGATAAGGGTAGTGATCCGAAAAATTTATCATAGAGACATTGGGGTTCAAACCCCCCTAGTGCACCCATGCATTGTTCAACCACACTAATTACATAGGTTGGGTTTAAACCCCCCTTTATATTCAAGGCACAAGTACACTATATCTTTGTAGAAAACTCTATTATTTCATAATTTTTAGGGAGTGGGTCCACTAAAAAATATTATTCTCCATAGGTTGTGGATAGTAGTGGTGATCTGTAGATCCTACAAAATAAATCTTATAAAGTTGTGCGTGATGTTAGGCATGATAGAGAGAACATTAGAGATACAACCAGACTCATCCTTTACTACTATACTACAGAGATGGATATTTACTTTCTCTCTCCTCTATGTTTTTTATAAGCATAGACACACACATATAAATTTATATTGGATTTAAATTTCCCCCATTCTTATGGTTTGAGATTACAACCATTTTATCTTCATATTTATACCACTGTGGTTTTGAGGAAACTAGAACAAGAAAGTATAGAATCTCACCCTCTAAGAATTCACATGCATGTGTCATATCCTATTCAATTGATATACTAATCTGCAGTGACATCATTGGAACATATATGTACTTGGGTTCATTGACCATGTTTAGTGGCTGGTTTTGGATAATAGATGATATAAACTATTATTTATCCCTATTTTCTTGTTCTTTTCATGTTGGGACCTCATTTATGGCTGGGAATGTGTTTTTCTATTTATGATTTGGTATTATATTGTCACTATTTTATGTTTTCCATATTTTTATTTCCTACACAGTTATACTCTATATGTTGTAGTCTTTTATTATTCCTCATCATTTTTGGGAGGAGATGGTTTTTCTTGAGCATATAGGTAGTTAAGGATTAATCCTCCAATTCTATTTTATGCAGTCTTGATTCTGGTCTTTATCCCCTATCCTATTGAAGGTAGGCTTAGGGTATCATAATCGGATTATCTCTTGCTAGATGGGTCTCGATTGACTGACTCAAGATGACAATATAAACGGAAATTGTCATAATTATAGGTCACTTATATACTCAAACCCCTATGTGACATAGGAAATTTCTTAAACTGAAACTCAAAAGAATAATTTGATATTGGAATTATTTTTTGACTTTATACAATAAATTTTCTTAGTTGATATATCATCCAATCATAAGGTAATCTTATTTTTATTGGATAAAAGAACCAAAAAACCTATTCAATAAGATAATTTGTTTCTTAATTTTTTTTTATATTTGAACATTTATTTTCTATTTGGTTTGCTCATTTCTATAGATGAATATTAGCACTCCCATTTTATTTTCTAAAAAAATAGATTTTTAGTATGATAATTTGATCATCAAACAATAAATACCTTTTCCACAACAATATACCATAAGACAGTCTTCTATAGCCTATGATAAATCTCATACAAAATTATTTCATTGAAAAATTTACATTTTTTTGAATTTTAAGTATTATGAAAAGATACCAATCTATTCATAAGATGATTTCCATTAATAAAAAATATATTTTCTAGTAGTGTATGTTAAATTTAATTTATTATGATAATTTATCAGTTTATATGAGAATTCATCCACTCATATAATAATTTCATTATAAAATTTATTCAAATAAGAAATAGACAAATTTAATCCAAATATTGAAAAATGAAATATTACTTAGGAAAAAACATAATTTTATGATATCGCATAAGAATAGTTTATTTGTCAAAGAAATTGGAATTTTATAAGCATCAAACCATAAGGAATATTATCATATGTTGGAATAAAATTGGAATTTATTACAATATTCCTTTTTGAAAATTAAATATCCCTTTAAAATTTAAAGTAAATTTGAAAATTAATAAATTGGTATGTTTCTATTTTTTAGAATAAGTTATGAAACACAAAATTTTGTATTGAATCTCTTCTCAACATTTAAGCGATATAAAAAATTATTAAAATTATAGTGGGATAAATAACATTCAAAATATCATATTGAATAATAGAAAACAATAATATAGATTACTGAAGTGAACACATTTTGGTATTTAAAATTTGAGAAATATATCATAAAATATAATATATAAAAATTATAACCAAATAAATTAATTCCTATAATTAATTTAAGGAAAAAATTACATTAGCATAGCATACGATATAAAAAAAATTTAAACTAAGAATAAAATGACATATTTATTTCATAGGGTGATGCTTCGGAGTGGGATGACCATTCTGAATGTTTTTTAGGTCAGTGATGGATATGGGAAGTTCATTCCCATCTTAACTAAGACTAGTAACATATCTAATATGCTTCCTAATAAATACTATAATATAATCAAAGAACATTATTTCTTTTTAAATATCAAAAATATAATCTTTAGTGAAGGGAATTATAAATATTGTAAAGTGAATTTATTGCTCCTAGGTAGACTCTTTCATCTAAAAATTTTATTCCACTTCATCATTGTCCCTTTAAATTATAGAATTATAGGGAAATCAATTATTAATATTGTCACTAATATCCCTGAAGTAGAGAGTTGGATTATAAAAAAGAGTTATAATTTTTATAAACTGAATCAAATCATTTTAGAACATTTTTAATAGTTAGACAACATCATCCAAGAAGAAAAATATCGAGGAAAAATTACCTTCTTAATCTCATAACTACTGTTTTCTTAAAATGTTGAATGATCATCCCTGGGAATCTTATTTCATTAATTAAAAATATAGTTCAACAAGTAAATTGAATTTAAAATGAAAAATTAAATTGTCAACTAGATAAATGTAAAATTAATGGAAACTATCATAAATATAGATTAGGTGAAAATATTATTTACTATTTAATAAATATTCTCTAAAAAACATGGACTATAAAATCACTTACCAAATTCAACTAGCTCATAAAATGAGAAAATTTTGAATCTGATAAAGAATTTTCTTCAACTTCTTGATGGATTTTTTTAGGGAGTATTCATGGTTAGAATATTTTAATTATTATTTTATATCCAATAAGTAATAATGTTTCAAATATTTTAAGTCAAATCACGTTTCTCTAAATATGGTTTTTCGTGAAATGTCAAATACTACATCCATAAAACCATCAAACTAATCCATTTAATTAATAATTCATTCTGTTTAACAATGAGAATAATATTTAAATTATTTTATTTTAGTGGTGAAATATTTTCACAGGTCTTTAATGTAATATAATGATACCATATCACAATTTAACTCTGAAATTGTTCCATCTCAGATCATCAAGTCTGATGATAAATCCTTTTTATGACCATAAGTAGTAATATAATCATTTATATTTAACGATGAGGTAGCAGCAAATGGATTCATCATCATGAACTCACACTATGTTATTATAACCTTTTTAGACATGCAATTACAATATTGAAATAATAGTTTTTCCCTAGCAATAAAATAGAATTATTTTACTGAACATAATTAAGGGTTTTAAGTATCTCAATATAAACCATCAACATTTATGCATGATCATAAAATTTATTGTAGGAAATATAAATTTCTCTTATATCATCTACTTAGATCAGTATACTATAAATTTCAATACTACTAGATTTAAATTAATAAAGAACCATATCATCAATCTTCTCAATGTAAACAATAGGCAAAGAAATATAAATTTATTCCAAGATATGGTTTTCAATCTTTCTAGGTAAAACAATATTTATTGGCTCCACTAAACATCATCTTATCCTGGTATTCATTAACCACGAAGGATATTCTGGATATTATTTATCTTATAAACCACCATGCTCATAAGTATTAAGTCTTCCATTATTTTCAAAATTCAAAAATAGAGTATATTAACTTAGTCACATTTCGTGATGATGGTTTATTTCTACTAAATCTAGATAGAAAATGTTTTAATAGACATAATCTTGAAAGGATGATTATATGACACACCAACATTGAAATACAATAAAATTATAAGAGTTTTATCAAAGGATACCATATCCTTTGTTATTTTCTAGATAGATATATCAAAATAATATTCATTAAAATTTACAAATTTTTCGGTAACCTCAATAGTGGGTTATTGATTGAATCCACCTAGAGTTTTAAATTTTATCTTACCATTGAAGTAAATGATTATTATAATATTCTATATTTTATTGTGAATATAAAGAAACTGAAAAAATATATTTCATTAATAAAAAAGTATATTAATTTTAATTAAATGAAATTAAAATTCCAAAAATTATAATAGAAAAAAATATATAAAATTAAAATGTTAAAGTTGGAAATTATGGATTTCCCAAATCCACTAGAATCATCTCCACCACATCCTACACTATATAAATTTAAAAAATATTAAGAAACCAATCAACATATTAGTAAATTCAAATATAGATCCTTATGCGGAATTTAGTTAAATAATTAGTGAATGGAATAAGAGGTATTCATCGAATTAAAGATGATATTTGGAATAGTAATGTGATTATTGGAATTGTAACCTGATTGTTGGGAATAGTGACACGACTATTGATAATAGTGATGTGACTATTTCAATAGTAATATTACACCAAAATAATAAATTTTGATAAAAATAATATTTATCTAAATTAATTTATTTAAATATAAATTTTAAAACTTAAGAAAACATTATTAAAAAACTCAATGAAAATATAAGGACATTTTCTAAAAAATTATTCATTAAAGTATATTGAAAAATTATATTTTTTTATATTAGAATATATAATTTATTTATATAAATTTATTTTGTTAAAATTAATTTCATTTTTCAAATCAGAACATTTTTATTTTTAATTTTTTTTAGATTTTATAAAATAATTTAATTTTCCCGTGAATTTTAAAAATATACTTTTTTACTAAAAAAATATATCTTAAATTATGTAATTTGTGAAGTAATTATGAGCTAATAATTTATATAACATCTGTTACAACCATGATATTCTTAATTTCATAAATTATTCTTTATAATTTGATAAAAATATTTTATGAACCTTAAAATTACATTCCTAATACTAAATATATAAAGTGTTTCATTAAAATAATATTTTCACATTTTCCAACATTTTCATTTGATTAAACAAATGAAATGGGATTATAATATGAAACATAGTATTAAATTCCTGTTATTTAATTAGAATATTGTTTATAATTTCAAAAAATCACAATTATAAGGTTTACCTTGGATATAATATTTTATTCAATATTTTATTTAATATTTTATTCTAAAAATACCCCACTTCTCAAGTATAAACAACCCTATTCCTTACCATAAAAACACATTCTTTAACCAAATAAAAATACCAATATCTTCAAAATCATCCATATCAATACCCCTATAATAAATATAAACTTTATGGGGAAATAAAATACCAATCTTTATGGGAATTACATTTTCATACAGAGAAGATACACCAAAGAGATAGTAAGTCTCTATTGAATCTTCCCTCTTTTTATCATTAATGTATCCTTTCTCTCAAATCATTTAAAAAATTATACAATAAAATTAATTATTAATTAATTTAACATTTTATTAATGATGTTAAATAACTCTAATTATCAAATTTATGACACGTATAAGTGTCATAATTCTCATTTATACTCTCCTAACAATGCCCCTTCAAAGGCTGGTTGACCACATGGAGAGACATTGCCATGTCAGAAAATATACATCATCCTGGATTATATTATAAAATATATATAATATAAAATATGGAATTATATTTATTATAATATTTAATAATTAAATATGATAATGTATAAATTACATTGAATAAAGATACATACAAAAGGAAAACGATGAATTGTTATAGTAAAACATGATATCAATATGACTACCCTATAACCAAGGAAACTAAGAAATATAATCAAATGACTATAATTGATAAAATGTAGTAATATTTACAATAAATAACATATGATTTAATTTTTCAATTAATCAATTTTTATTATTCATGTGGCTTAAAATAGATGAAATGAAGCGGGAATAAAGAGAAGGGGATTCTAGAAAACAACTCCTTTTACATGGGTTATCCCTATATTAAGAAATTTTTTGTATGAATACTCCTCTAGTATTTATTAAATATTATTTAATTATTCTTCCCTTTACTTTTTGGGTATATAAATATTTCTTAATTCATGTTATGATAAATTAAAATATTTTAAAAAATTATTATTCTGTTAAAAACTCATCATGGAATCTTATTGGTATATTTATTTTTTCTCAAGATTGAAGATTCTTATAAAAAATATTTCTTCTAATTTTTCATTTTTGTATGCTACAATATTTATGAAAACGTGATTGATGAAATAATTTTTAACGCCATTCATTTCCTTGTGTTACTTCCTGACAATGATTATAATATGTCCTATGTACCATACACAATTCTGTAATTATAATGATATGATGGGCGTATATGGAATTAAATATCCCTCCAATTCATTGGGAAATGTGGTTTATCCCATGAGATAATGTTTATTATGCATGAAAATGTTTCTATATTTTTATATAAAGATAACTTTATGATTATGCACATATGTTATCTATGAACATGATGCTAGCATTGTTAACAAATATTTGTGGTATTTTAACACAATGTAAAGATGTTTATTTTTTATCTATTTCCATATCCCATTAATTTATAACATGTTTTCCCTAATATATTAATGATTATAATATTTTTATTATATGATGTTGGGGAATATTATAACCATTTTGATATTAATTTTTATCCCTTTTTATCATTTTATAGGTATTTTAGCACACCTCTTGCATTGATGTATATCTTTAAGTAATTACATTTACTAAGGAGAAAATTATATTTTAATTATAAAGAGGAAAGTTTTAAATAAATCATTATGTTTTATTATTCCCATTTTATATATGATCTTAATTTATAAAAGTCACTAAATAATTTTATCAGGGATTTGTTCCTTAATATTTTGTTTACCTTTAAATGATGTAATAGTTATGTTTGAAAATTATGGTCTATATATTTATGTTCATATTGATAAAAAATAACATCATATTATTGAGAAACCATATCTTCCTCAGATGATCTTATATCATCAAATTGATCTTCATAAATTTTATCTTTAGAAACATCAGGACATGGAATTTCATCAAATCAAAATTTTTTACTCTTCTTCCTAAAGAATGTGGCTCGCCATCCATTAGGTCCTCGAGCTCGTCATTTAGAACTAAAATAGTTTGGAAATATCCCCCTAAAATCGAAAACGTTTTTCCCCAATTTCACTATACCTAATTGAAAATCGCTTCATTAAAGAGTATCTCCCATATAAATAAATAAAATTAGAAGCATCCCATAACCAAGAGTGTTCAATCCATTTAAGAATTTTTATACTAAATTCATTATTAAATAAAACATATATTCTAATAACTGGGTATTAATTTTTCCCCTAAGGATAAAAATCCATTATTTTTTTTTGTAGGAAATATACCTAAACCTATGAATATAACATTATATATATAAAATATTCTAAAAAAATCAAGCAGAGAATATAGAAGGTAGAGATATAGATAATTCTCAAACTCATCATTTCATTGAATGATTTCATATTGAAGAACCATAAATAGAATCATTAATTCTGATAAAAAATCATTTACAAGATTATTCAATATTATTGTAGACATAAAAAAACATATATTTTCATCTATGAAATCCACTAATCATTGATGTTACCCAAGGATGAACTAAAGGTAATCATTTCATTATGAGGCTAGGGAAGTACTTTAGAAAAATCATCATATGATACCAAAAATCCTTTCTAACTGAATTTCTGTACTAGAAAATCATTAGATCATCAAAAATTAAATTATTATTTTCATCAAAATATCTCATATAAATATCATAAAATAACTCATCTCTCCTTTTATAATACAAAATTTCCCATCCTTGAAAGTTCATAACCTTTTTTAGGAGCATATTTGTTTTATATAACCACAAAAAATTCACAGATCATCTTATAATAACATTTCATAGAACACTCATCCTATTTGAAAATTTATATTCTTTCCCAAGACTAGTTTTCAATTTTCTATTCATTGAATGAAATAACTTTATTGAGTTTCATAAGAATTTGTTGGAGAAATAATGTTATTGGATTTGAGAGAGAATAGGTTTTGTGGATTATAATGGTTTTTGTTTTGAGTTGACAATTATTATATGTTGAATTCATAAAAAAAATACCAACATAAGGGGTGAAATAATAAAACAAAATTTATAAAAAATTATGGAACATGAGTCTTTATTACTCAAAATATAATATAGGATCACTAACCCCAAAATTTCCATTGAAAAAATCTTATATGTTTTTAATGTATTGAATTATATTCAAAGAGATATATTTACAAATTAGACTAAATAATATAAAATTAAATAAACCTAATTCCAATTTTAAAATTTTAATCTATCTTTTGGTAATTTTTTCATAAAAAATAATGTAAATAGATTTTGACAATAAATAAAATCCTGAGAAATGTCATTATTATGAAATAGGTGTCCTAAAAATTTATTTCTCAAATAAATATGTTTGTACCTTCATATATTTATCATATTTTTAGAATTTATAATAGAACTACTATTGTCACATTACATTAGGATATGATTAATATTAAATCCCAACTCCATCAGGTTTTGTACTATCCAAAACACATGAGAACAATAATTATAATCATCAATGTACTCATAGTCAATAGTTGATAATGACAAAAATACTGATTCATACCAAACCATGAAATTATATATCTTCCTAAAAACTTAAAGGTTCTAAATGATCTATTTCTATCTATTCTATAACCCCAAAAATAAGTATAAATATATAATGTTTACTCTTAATCAAATGTCTTTTGAAAAATTAAATATAAATAAAATTTTCTTTAATCATTTACAAACAAATCATTTAGTAAATATTAAATGATATTCTTATTGTTTCAATAAAATTAATTTACATAACACGCTAAAAATGTAGTCTTTTGTATACTTGTTTATAAAAAAAGAAATCCCAAAATTACTCCTCAGAAATGGTTATTACCAAAAGAAATTCCTGCACAACCCTTATACATCATAATATTTGAACTCACATGAAAGTCACAATTTAATAATACATTATAAATCAAATATTTCTAATATATAATGAATGTAATTATGTTGTCATAAAACAATCCTAAAATTGTTCAGCAAAATCTAAAATATAAGCAAAACGTTCAATCCACCTTCATGCTAATTTCAAATTAATTTTTTCTGGGATTTGAAATATCATTAAAATGTTTTCATTTAGGTAACCCTATATCACATGATCAATATATATTTTTGCATGTGAAAAATATATTATAAATCCATTTTACTAAAAAATATGTGTCCTTTTGAACTATTAGTAAAACAATTTGATAAAATATTTTTACATAATCTTTAATCCTTAACTCTATGTTCTTCTTTAGGATAGTAAATTTTTTTTTACACATTTAAAAATTAATAAAATATGGTATTAAAAAACTAGAGTTTGTTCAACATATATGACTTCTATTAAAAATAAATTTAGGATGGAAGATTTAACATTAGTAAGATATAATTTTAAATAAATATTTGATTTATATGATAATATAATTCACATTTCTCCTACTCTGGAAAATGTAAAAAATTATTTTTCATAATATATTCGTTATTCTTGATTATAACCATTGTATACTCATTCATAATTATTTCTAGTGTTCACAACATGATTGTATTGTTTATTTGTAAATATCCACTTTGTTCAAACAATAATATGATTAAAGGTTCTATCATTTAATTTATATGTCTTATGTATTTTGAACATGTTTAATTCATCATACAATTATACAACCCATATCTCTTATTTAAAGGTTTAGTCAGTGGAGTTAGGTTCTTGTTGGGGTAAAGAGGGAGATAAATCAAATTACTTCCAACAATTACTATAGTCATGAATTCTTCATCATGGTTTTCTATAGCTAGTTATAAAGTAAAAAAGTTTAAGGGATATAGTCTATCTAGGAAGAACACTTTTTGTTTCATTAGTTTCTTACCTATCCAAAAATAATTCTTTGCTACCCATGTACCAATATTTCACATATTTTTTTTGTTAATGAGAGGATCAAGTCCCAAATCAACTATTAAATCACTTTTCTAGTCATCTTTATTCTTTTTTTATTCAGAAGTAACACTTTCAGAAATTTATGCATTATTATATTATTCAACTAACTGTTATTTTTTATTGAAAAATCTATAGTCTTTAGTAGTAATTGAATGACCATGATATATTTCATCATCAGAATTCAGATCAATCTTACCAATATTATATTTGGTGTTCAACATATTAATTTTTCATCCTAAAACATTAATGAATAAAACCTTTAGGTATTTATTATTATATCTATCCTAGGGTGTTATCATTAATATAGGCCATATTAAAAATTTATTGATTACCTAAAATTATATGTTTATAGATTTATCCAAATAATGAGTAATCATGATATATTCACACTATATTGTTCTAGAAATATCCTCAACAGTCCTATTATATCATTCCAAGACACCATTTTGTTAATCTATTATGAGTTAATATTAGGTTTTTAAATATATTATTTTTGAAAATATACGTAAACTCTTGATTCTCAATGTATCCCCTATGATCAATCTCAATGACAATATTATAGAGTTTTTATCATTTTGAAAAAACCTACAAAAATTGAAAAAAATACTAAATGATTCACATTAATATTTTACGAAATATACATATGTAAATATTGAGATGTCATAAACCAACACATAAAAAACATACAATCAAGGAATATAGTTCTCATAGTCCAAATGGATCCATGGGAAAATGATCACATGGTATATTTGAAGAAACTTATTTAATTAGTTGAAATGATGTTTTTTGTTTCATTCCCATTTAGCATGCATCACATAATTTCTATTTATCCAATTTTAGATTGGAAAATTATGAAATGGATTTTTTATTATAAAATTTATTATATGAATAATTGTTTAAAAATCCATGATTCATATGAAAAATTTATGATTTATAATTTTCATCATTCATATGGTTAAAATATTTTATACATAGATAATGATGACATGGCATGTAAACGTTTACACTTCTTAGTGCAATAAATTTTAGGAAAATTATTCCTAAAAACAAAACATTTGTTTTTATAAAAAAATGAAAAATACCCATAATCATAGTATTGAATAATTCATTTTAGTTTATAATTTAATATTTAATTATAAAGTGTACTGTAAATAGGGATTAAATGATTGTCTTCAACAGATCCAATGAAAAAAATCATTTTCTATTATCACCCCATTTGGAATGTCATCCATTGATTGTAGACAGTGAGTGAAAGTTGGAATAATATTAATATATAAGTATTAAATAGAAACAATCCATAAAACATTTATCAATTTTTTCTAGAGGATATTTACCTATAAAAAATGAACAAGAATATTTTCTGGTGCCCAATTTCTCATGGGTCCACTGGTAATGACCCACTAATTCTCAGTGGCTTGAAAGTACAACGAGTCATTACTATGCCGTAAGAATCATCTCGAACACACTAATGGATGGAAATAAATTCAAAAAGGATTTTAAATACTTGTGGTGGATGATTTACCATTTATGAAATAAACCACTAACTAATCATACAATAAGAAAACAACTCACTATATAATGCATGAAAAAATGAAAGACAACTCAAAAACTTCATATATCTCACAAAAACATCAAAGTATACCTCACTGGATAACTAAAAAAGTATAACGGTAAACAAGGGAAGGAAAACCAAAGAATCCCTAATGGCCACAAGACTCCATGAACCACATGCTCTTTTATCCACAATCACCAAACAACCTAAGTATCAAGAGGTTGTTATAAAAAATGTGATATATCAGCTTTTCCTATTTCCTAGAAGATAGAATATGCAAAATAACCAATGTTACAATGTAGGGGTGGCTATAAAACTAATTAGGATTTCCCCAATGTCTTTTTTACTCATTCAACTATGATAGAAAGGTCATAAACATTTATATAAAATATTATATATATAAAATTTCCCAAAATAGTTTATAATTAAATATAAACAAGTCTCAACAATTTAAATCTGAATGTAAACAATAGATATTTCCGACAAATTCCATATAGCCTAGATTTCATGAAAAACAACCAAATAAGGATTTAAAACCATTTCTCATATTCATACTACTGCCCCAGCATGAATCCTGGAAGATGGGGAAATCCCCAACCCTTATCGATCATGAAAATGATGGGGGAGACTTATTACCATCATCCGACTCAAATTCAAATTAATTTTTGATGGGGGATTTCCCTGACCATTAAACATCCCAATAATTATAGGGGAGACCCCTGAACCTTATCTATCCAGAATTCCATATGAACACGCAAAACCCTTTCATTACATTTCAATAAAACAATTGTATTACTGAAAAAAAATAAAACACCCATTTCCAATTACCCATTCCATTTCAATAAAATCATCCCTTTTATTTATAAAACTCTAACAAAATCCATTTAAAAATTTCCATAAAATCATATTTTGAAATATTCATTTTAAAAACAAGAATCAAGAACATTATTTAAAAACAAATTTTTTCGAAATTATCCATATTTCATTAAAACCTTCACTAAAGAAGGTTTCCAAAAATCCAAAAATAGTAAATTCACAATTAATTTAACACATATAAGTCAATTTTATAGAATTTCAATTAGTTATTTCAAAAGGAGTCGAAAGTGAAGCCACCTACATCAAATTATTTGACGAAAGCTGCCAACAGGTGAAGAATGATCTAGCAACCGGGTTGATTCTCTACAAAACTACCTTAGATATATTCTCCTAGCATGATCAACACCATATATCAACTTATATGTAATCTACACTCATATATATACTCATAACTAGTGTATAACTAAGAAAACAAGAAGAGTGGCGAAGTATGTAAATGTTTATCTAAGAAAACATGACATGGACAGGGATGAATGACACTTACTATGAGAATTAAGGTTGAAAATGCCAATAAAGGGCTTTGGATTTATTATAGTACACCTAATAGAGGTTTTAAAAACTTAAAGGAAGATAAATACTACATTAGGTTTTCTTAAGAATAATAATAATATGTTTAGAGGCAAAAAATTTTGATATCAACTTGTTTAGGATATCACTTTAACCACAGGTGCGGTTTGTTAGCATGGTTAGAAAAAACATGCACTAATAAAGAATTGGACACTATCTGGAATGACCTTTTAACTACTTACCCACATGGTATCCTTAACCACATGTACACCGTGTCCATTCTCTCTACCTCAAACATGCTACTATGCATGGTTTGTTCTAGTATAACCATGAGGTTTAGATAAACCATGCACATCACGTGCGCATCCCCTTTATCGAAAAACATATTTAATGTTCACCCAACTCTCCCATATTTTACCATTGAACATTATAACCATGAAAAAAATCATGTAAGGGTAACGTACCAGAAACCAATGGTACTACATTATCCACACCATTATAATTTTCGTATCATATAATAGAAAACCATCCTTTTCTTGAAAGAGTTCTATCCATTTCTATTTCATTTGATTTTTGAATTCCTATGTCACCTCATGATTTTGACATTGTTTCCATAAAACCAAAAAAAGACTTATACTTTTTCCATGCAAGATGGTCTCTTTCCTATTGAAAATCCACAACGGGATATGTACCAATGATGAATCCGACTCGAGGTCAATGTGATCCCATCTGATCATTTGGTCTGGTTTAGGTTTATACTTCCTCAACTAATATATGTGGACTAAATTATGAACCACATTAAACCATTGTGGAAATTATAACCGATATTCCACATCACCAACCCATTCAATTATCTCTAATGGGCTAATTAACTGAGGATTTAACTTTCCCCCTATTACAAAACATTATGATCCAAGATTTAGAGAGATTATCAAGAAAAAATTATCAATCATGAAAAATGAAAATTTCCATCTACAATGATCCATATAAGATTTATAATGAATTTGAGCCACCTTCATCCTCTTTCTGATCAACTGAATATTATTCATTGTTTCTAGGACGAGACTAGGCCCAACTAGTGGTGTCTTATCTATTTCCACACAAAACTATGGAGAATGACAAGGTCACAAATATAATGAATCAAATGAAACCATATGTATCGAGAAATGATAGCTATTATTATAAGAAAACTCCACTAAGGGTATATTCTCTTTCAATGAGAAAACAATATCCATTATGCCGGCCCAAATCACATTTTCCAATGTTTTTATCGTCCTTTCCAACTTCTCATTCGTTAGTGGATGATATGTTGTACTCATAGTCAACTGCATCCGAAGATAATTATATAAGAATTTATATAAATGATACATGAACCTAGGATCAATATTTAACATGATAAAAACTGGTACACCATCAATCTTTACCACTTCTTGGGTATATAATTTAGAATGATCCTCCACCTTATGAGTTTCACGAATTGGAATGAAAGGGGCCTATATTGTAAGGTGATCAACTATCACCCATATAGAATCATGTTTCTAGACTGTTATTTGGATACCTATAACAATATTCATATCTATCAGCTCCTAGTTCCAAACTATAATTGCCAAATACTACAATATATCTTATGGTCTCCGGCGCTCTTTGTTAACCAACTAACAAGTTAAGCACCATGAGATGAACTTCACCACCTTCCATTTTATGCATCTCCACCAAAATTGTGCCTTAAATGACTTATACATATTTTATGTTCATGGTTATAAATCCCAACTAGAATGGTGTTAATCATGAAGAATTATTTATTGAAAAGATATTAGTACATCCATCTGATCATTTAACCACAAATAAACTCCCATCATACTTCCATATCTCAATGATCTACCCGCCATTGAGTTTTTAACTCATAAATAAGAATTATGAATCAGAATCTTGTTCCTATTTAACCATTTTTAAAATATCATAAACAATGGAAACTAAATATAAAATCACAATATCACCTCATTTTTCACATTCCACATGCATGTCAGTAAGGACGGACCTCAACATCCACTCATCGGAAGAGATTTTTATCATCTGAGAATATGAATTTATAGTTAATGAATCTTCCACCATATTGCCTTTACTTGGTATATACATCAAGTCAATGTCGAAAATATGAAGATACTTTATCCATCTTCATTTCCTCAGATTCAAATAATGTTATTAGAAAATGGGTTTTCTAATTTTTTAGTATGTGAACATTGTAAATTTCACACCGAAGTATTAATGGCTTCAAGTATTCAGAGCATGGATGACCGTAGATAACTCCAAATAATGTGTTCGTTAATTATTTTTATTCACTCTCAACTTATTGGAACCATAAGAAACCACATGACATCCATTTATTTTAAAAAAGACAAACCCATATCACGTATCATCATAGTACACCTTGCACCCCTGCTTGATTCTGAAAAAATCATGATTGAAACTGATGTCAGATAAATATTCATCTCGTAGAAATACTTTTAGTGTTCTTCAGTCCATTTTAATAGAGCATTATTTTTTATCAAAGTTGTCATTGGCAAAGCTATAAATGATAATTTAGGCCTAAAGAATCGTTATTAACCCACTAGACCAAGAAAACATCATTTATCAATGAAAATCATCAGTGGTTTCCAGAATATAAAAACTTATATCTTTATTGGATCCACCAAAACATATTCTTCATAAATCACATGTCTAAGAAAGTGTACCTCTGGTATCCCAAAATCATACTTTGATAATTCGGCATATAAATAGTGATCTCTCAAGATTCCCAACAATGTATCCATGTGTCGCTCATGTTCATACCATATCTCTGAATGCACCAAGATGTATTCCCTAAACACCACATAAAATAATCCTGATATAACTGAAATATCTGATTCATCAAAACCATGAACATTGTTGGTTCTTTTATTAGACCAAAAGGCATGACTATATATTTTTAGTGGCCATAACTACTTCCCAAAGATGTCTTTAGAATATCATTCTTTCGAAATCACGATTGGTGATATCCTGATAACAAGTCAATTTTAGAGAAACACTGAGCTCCCCTTAATTTATCGAACATATCATCATTGTGTAGAAATGTATATATATTATTTATCATAACATGGTTAATATTTCAATAATTTATGCACAACCGAAGTGTTCCATCAGCTTTATTTACAAAAATGAATAATACTGCCCATGGAGAAGTAATTGGCCTAATGAAATGTTTTCTTTCCTAATTCAACAAGTGTACATTAAATTCCCTTAATTATATTGGTTCCATACTATAAAATGGAAGGGGAAATAGGGATAGTCCCCGGAAAGAGGTCAGTCATATACTCCACTTCTCTTAGATGTGGTAACCCTAAGATGTGCTTTGCAAAGACATCTTGAAATTAATCCACCATTGTTGGAAAACCGATATACTTGATATTTTACATTGATTACAAAGACAATGCTACCATCTTGCAAGAGATCATTCCCACCACTGGCTCCAAGAAGCTCAATTCACATGTCTTTATAACCTTCTCTCATCTAATGAGATGCATGATTCTATCCTTAGTCGTAAAACATAATGTCCTACTGTAATAGTCAATGGGAGCTCTAGATGTTTTTAACCAATCCATAACAAGGATTACATAATTATACTCCTTATCCAAAAATGATAAGTCTCTCTTTATCTAATTTCCATCAATAGTTATAGAACAATCTCCAGAGATGAATGGCCGATATTCTCTTCTGCTGAGTAGAGATTGATGTTTTATAACATAAGGAATTATCTCAGGTTTTAAACATAGAAGGTCAATAGCAATAGAAGAAATGAAAGAGTGTGATGAACCAGTATAAAAAACATTCATAATGGTGGAATTAAATAGAACCATACCTCTCACTATAGATGGTCCAACCTCGTTATCCATAACCATCTGCTCAGCTCCATATTATTGCTTTATTTCTACACTTTTCTTCTTTTGGCCTTGTAGATATTTAAATTTTTATGTTGAAGTATATTATGTTTACGATGCCTAATAAGTGTCTTGAGCACCTATACTCAGATAATAATGACTTAATATTACCCATCTAGTTGCAATTATGGCATGATTTTGTCTGTGTTGTACCCTTTCACTTGATGTGACTTAGTGCACAAAACTAAAAACATGAAATATTTCACTTTAGTATTAGGGGAAGGATATCTACTTTTTTGGTATGATTATGATGTGTTCCACCACCTTGATAATTGGTGTCCCATTTCATCTTGATTTCAGTTTTAGATTTCACAACTCTTCTAGTGAAGAAACATGTACATCCTCTACTTGGATATTCAGAAGTGAAAAATATCATAAATAGAGTATCTGATTACAGTCCAAACTCAATGATTTAAAAGTTGTAGGGATTATTTTGATCAAAGATTGTTTCGCCTGTGGCTCAAGGAGAACCACATTCTTAGTGGCCTATTTCACCAGGTTCCAATGATGTTAGCTGGGTCCTATTTTATAAAAAAACAACAATCTCGATAAGTATCAATCTATAGAAATTGATTGGATTATCATTTCAAATTCAATCATATAAACTATCATAACATTGTTTTCTAAAAACATCATTTTTATGTTCAACTTTTTTTGAAAAATCCAATTTATCTCTTTTGAAAATCAAACAATGTTCAGAATAAATCTATCATGCTCTTTTCAAAATCATTCATTTAAAAAAATTCTACATTTTTCAAAAATTTACATCTTATACAAAATAATTTATCATTTATCCAAATAGGCTATGAAATCCAAGTGGTAAGTCATTCTTATATAATTCATGTCATGCTCATCTCATTAGCTAAACCCATGACAATGAGATTTAAAAATCATATAATTTTCTCAAAAACAATTATGTACCCAACTCTCTAGTAACGTGAAGTTCAATATAAAAAGTATAGATACACAATTTTATAATCTACATTTAAAGACCCTACAATCTTACTCCATTCTAAGATCAAAATCCACGGAATAGAAAAGAAGGAATTCAACTCTATTACTAATAAATACAAAACTACTTGTTAGACATGGACATAACAAGATGATAACATCTGTATTGACCTGGTAATTCACAATGTCTAGAAAGTAAAATGTGTCATTACATGGCCTAAAAAACATCCCCTAGATTCTAAATGCTATTAAAAAAATTCTGAATGGTTTCAAATACAAGTGGGGGTTTATTTACCCTTTAAAAAAATTACCCACTAACAAATCAAACCATAAGAAAATAGCTCACTATATGATTCATGATCAAATGCATGAAAACTCAACAACTTCACACATCTCATAAACACATGAAAGTGTACAATAGCGGAGGACTAAACAAATATCAAAGTAAATTGGGGATATAAAACCAATGACTTCATGATAACTATAAGACTCCATGCCTCACAATATTCATTCTCTACAATCACGAAACAACACAAGTACAACAAGGTGGTGCTAAAAACATGTGATGCATTAACTTTTACCATGTGGTAGAATATAGAATTTGAAAATGAACCAAAGTTACAAATAATGGGTGAGTATAAAAATTAGTAGGTTTTCCCTAATTACTTTCTTACTCAAGCAACAGTGATAGAAGGGTTAGCATCATTTATATAAAATATTTTATATAAAATAATTTCCCAAAATAGTTTATAACTAAATATAAACAAGTATCAACCATTTAAAACTTAACGAAAAATATTTTCTATTACTAACAACCTTCCAAATATAATAATTCCCAAAAAAAACAACTATCAAATTCTTTAAAACCATTTCTCATATCTACACAACATACCAACCATGAAACCAGTAAGACAAAGATATTCCCAACCCTTATCCATCTCGACAATGATGGGGGAGACTTCTTACCCTTATCCGACCAAAATTCACATAAATGTTTGATGGGGGATAGTTCTCACCCTTATCCATCCCATCAATGATGGAGGACACAACTGACCCTCATCTATCCTGAATTCCAAATTTCCACACACAACCCTTTCAACCCATTTCAATAAAACTATTCTTTTATTGAAAAACATTAAACAAAAAAATACCAAATACCCATTAAATTTCAATGAAAACATACCTTTTATTTAAAACACTCTATAGAAATCCTTTTACCCAAATTCCAGAAATTTCCCATTTTAAAATCACCATTTTAAAAATAGGAATCACAAACATTATTCAAAAGCATCAATATTTCTAGATTATCCACAATTCACCAAAATCATCACTAAATAAGGATTATAACATTTCAAATCAGCCAAAACACAATAAATATAACAAAAATAAATCAATTTGAAAGTATTTCCATTAGTTCTATCAAGAGGAGTTGAATGTGATCCACCCACCTTGATGGTTTTGAGAAAATCCAACACTAAACGAATAATGCTCTAGATACCGTGTTGATTCTCCAAAAACCGCCTTAGATCTCTTCTACTAGAAAGAAGAATACTAAATATATACTTATTAATAATTTACACTCATATATATACCCATAATAGGTATATATTTGAGAAACCAAAAAGAAAGGAGATGTATATCTAAGTTGATCTAACAAAACATGATAAGAATGGTGAATAACAAAACTTACCATGAGAATTGGGATTGAAAACAGAAAGGGATGGATTTGAATTGATTCAAAAATTCTTTTGAGAGGTTCTCTAACCTTAAAGGAATATAAATACCCCATTAGGGCCACTTAGGAGAAAAAATAGACTATTTAGAAGAACATAACGTTTGAGATCCACTTTTTTAGGATCTCACATTATCCACTCACTTGGTTAGTTTTCATGGTTAGAAAAATTGTGCATTATCTAATATCTATAATGTCCCTCATATGTCCTCCTCACAAGGTCTATAAAATCATATTCACACATGTTAAATCTCTCTACCTCAAACCAACTACTGCACATGGTCTCTCTAAGTATAATCGAATGGTTTAGACAAACCGTGCGTAGTTAGTTCCCATATCATTTAGCCTAAAAACATATTTAATGTTCACCCAAATCTTCCAGCATTTACCATTACTCATTATAACCATTAAAAACAACATGTAAGGGTTACGTAGCAGAAATAGGGGGTACTACACTAGTATTGTTAATAATAAATGATTTGGTAACCCAAATTTTCATAGAACTTCCATAATTTCTAAAATGTGTATTAGATAATTTTTTAGGAATAATTTATTTATTTATTATATATTTTTTAGAATATCTTAGGTAATGATATATTTAATAATTACCATTTTTTCTTATACTAATAGAAATGAAAATTAAAATATTTATGTTTTGGGAACAAGGAACAATATAATAATTATATAGAATGGGGTTTTACCCATTACTTTATATGATTTAATTTTAAATATGTTTTTCATTCTATCTAAGGAATTTATTTATGTTTTTTTCCACCTTATTAAAGAAGTATAATAATCTTATATTATTTTAACTTCATCAATTTTTTCTTTTATTTTTTTATGAGGGACAACAAATATTGATGTAGATTATTATAAACACATTTTAAAATATTAAATATGTTCAGTTAGTTTATCTTTTATTTTAACACAATATCATAATAGTTCCAAAGGTGCTTGTTTATTTTTGAAAAATATTTGTATTTCCATTCAATCATAGAACATTACTCAATTAACTCATTAAATGAATATTGTTCAGATTCATATTCATTGGATGAATAATAAGTTGAATGTACCGCATGAAGTTGTTCCATGAATCCCCTATTTTCTTTATAATTTGATGAATATGACCCAAGAATGAAAATTGGATTCATTAATGGACTCATATGAGGCACTATATAGATCCTTAGTTTCTTTCATATCTTTATTATTGTATAATATCAATTTATATTTATTTATATACTTTTATTTCTATATAATATCGGGTAAATAATGCTTCATATTTCCAATATTAGTTCACTCATGAAATATTATCTCTCAACTATTTCCCGTAAATTTTTAATACATGTTAAAGGTATTGTAGAATACACTTCTATTTCTTTAAAAATCCAAGATTTTATGAAAAATTAGTAATCTCATCACATCACTCTGAATTTCATGTAGTTTCTTCATTAAATTAGAATTAAAATGATAAATCTTTGAATTTTTTACTTGTATTTTGAAGTAGATGATGTTAAATATAAATTATCTCGTTTTATCAACTTTTTTATTTGGTATCATCTTCCACCTAAACTTCATACATCTTTATTTTTCAAGTAATATATTTTATTTTAAATGTTACACTCATTATATTGTCTTATGAAAGTTGAAATTACAATATATCATGACAGTAGAACTCTTAAAAAATAATGATCTTTATTGGGTCAGGGAAAACATTATCCTAAATAATCATATTGTTTATAATTTTTCATATCCTCCCATTAATTTTAGTGGTTCATTCACAATAATTCATTTTAAAAGTTTCAAAAATTAATTTTGTATTGTTAAATCATAGTTTCCATACATTTATAGTTCCATTAAGAGTAATGGGTATTTTTCCCATACATCATAAATTTTATTTAGTTGTAAAACGTGGTTTAATTTAGTGGGAATTAAGCCTCATTTGATTACATTTATATCCAAGGATATTCTGTAATATGTGGTTAATACAATAACATTACATTTTTATGGTTCACGCTAAATTATCCTATAACTCCTCACATGTTTCAAATAAGCCTCTATGACATGATTTTTCATATAAATAATATTTCTACCATTCTAAAATTCATACCATTCTCTATTTAAATATGGATCCCTAACCCTAGAAATTGTATCTCTATTTTTTTAAATTGCATCCAATTAAAAATTATTTTAAAAAATTCAATCATTAAGAGTAAAGAACTAAAAATTCAAAGCCTATAATTGAAATTTTTTAAATAGAGGGAGTTACACAATAACTCAAGTAATTAGGTGAATTCAGTTCGTAAAAAAGTAACTCCAAAAAAATTACTCCATAAAATTATAGTAAACACTTCTACAAAATAGATAGAAAATAATTAGAAGAACTGAGTATAGATAATTTATAGTGGTTTGGGGAACAAGAATCCTCTAGTTCCCTATAAAAACACTATTTACATGGGAATGAATAGTTTAAAAATATATGTCCCTATCATAGGGGAATTACCAATGTAATATTGGTAACTATAAATTACTACAAAAAATGTACCAATATCAATTATATGGTTCTCCCTTTTTAAAAGCTTGTATCCATAACATTTAAACATTCAGATCAAGGAGTGTTCCTATAAAAAATATAATGATATAGAGTATATATATGGGTTAGTGACATAATTATAAGATGAAACATTAGTAAATAAAAGAGGTTATTCAAAAATATAATACTTTAAATATAATCCTTATAAGATCTCATAACTGTATTGTAGTACCAAATAATAGTAGATGGATGATTTTATTATTAATAGGAATAAAATAATTCCTTTTATATACAGATAAGTAGATTATTTTATGAGTTCCTTATATAGCCCACTATTTTTTAGTAATATTTCTTTCAATATCTTTATTTTTATGTTGAAAACATAATTTATTCTCCAATGTTCATGAGTATATTTAATAATCTTAGTTGAATAACTTTATTCTCGCATATGACCATTGATTCAAAACATAGGAATCATAATGGTCACTATCTTTTGTAACAATAAACGTTTTTAGAACTTTATCAGTTATTAAAATTATAATTATGATTAAAATTTCCTTTACTTATTGAGTCACTACTATTTTAAAAAAAATGTTGGCATAAAAATTATTGGAATTCATTAAATGGTAATAAACTCAATAAATGTGTGAATAAATACTCTTAAAATACTTACACTTAATAACTATTGTTTCTAAGGGTATTATATTCCTTGTAGTTCATTTTTATCATCCCAAAATAATTAGACATTGTAAAATTCTACAATAGAACATTAATGAATATTTTGGATTATAATGATAATATTGAATTCATAAGAAAAATGTTCTTGAGTTATATTTCATCTATATGTAAGACAATATTATTTTTATAGGATATAATAGCTAGAAACATTATTATTAAATATATATTTTTTAGTGTATAATGTTTTTGACATGTGAAGGAATAATCTACAGTTTTTTAATAATTTCTTTTTTCTAATATCATCATGTTAACATTTTTATCCCATAAGAAAAATCATCACTTCATATTATAATTTGATCATTGAAAAATAAATGCCTTTTCCATTAGTGTAGTTAATAATAATTTCTTATGACTCATATCATAAATCTCATACGTAATACTTTCATAGGTTAATTTACATCATCTGAAATCTAAAATTCATCATAAATATGTATGTCTATTCATAACATGATTTACTATGATAGAAAACTGATTATCTAGTATTGTTTGAAATATTTTAAATTGTTTAATAAATTATCAACCAAAATGATAATTTGTATGCTCATAAGATATTTTCCATAGAAAAATTCATCAAATTTAAAAAAATAACCAAAATATTATGAAATGAGATATTATGTTGGAAAAATAATATTGTTTTGATATCACATAAGAAGAGATTATTAGAAAAAATGGACAATTTATGAGGAAAAAAAATGTATGAAATATTGTGATTAGTTGTAATATCATTAGTATGTCCAATAATTCATTCATCCCCACATGGATGAGGATATATTCCACTCTTCTACTCAATATCCAACCGAGTACTGAACCACACTTAGGAAATTGCCCATTTCATATTTTCCACGGTTGTCTTCATATTGTGAATGGTTGTCTACCCACAGGTGACTATGTTAAATGCCACACAAGTGATGTTTTTTCTTTCAAATGGTCAATTTTTTCCAATTCTTCCAAATTATTGACCCTTTATGTTGTGAAAGGTATGGAATTGTTGTATGAGAATGGTCTATAGAGTTTTTACAAGGAGAATGTTTTCTTTAATGATTTTTTAAAGTTATATTTGAACTAATGTTGTCATCAAACACATCTATTTAATTCCCCAAAAGAATAGTCCTTGTTTTAAAATTTTTCCTTTAAAATTCTACAATATTATACAATTTCGATCCATAGTTATGTCATGGTCAGTATTTATCTCACATTCTCATTTTTTAGGTGTTATGGGACTACACAAAAACTCATTTTTTTCATGATAATAATTTCATAAAATATTTATAAAATAATATGATCACTAAAATATCTACATACAAACAATTGCACAAAAAATATGTAAAAAAATAAAATATGTCCAATTTGGTTCACACAAGGAATTGTAAATTTGATGAATAGTATATAAATACAGAATCATTATACATGAGATGGTTACACCCTAATATACCATTGAAAGGTGTGAATGATTCACCTAAGATGATGGAATACTTTAATTTCATCCTCTAATTAAAGTAAATTTAGTATCGAAGGATTTTCATTCATGTTTGAGAGTATATATGAATATCATGAATAGATTGATGGTGGATTTGATAGAATCGATATGAACTAGAAAAAGTGATGAAACTGGTTTAATATTGTAAAACACAAAAAATGAATTATTTATAAAGACATGAAATTTTTTTCTATGTGTTGTGGAGACTAGGATTTTTGGACCACATAAATATCAAATGGTTGTGAATCTTTTCCAACAGAATTTATGAATCTAGTTAAGAATCTCAGTGTTCACAAGGAGTATATGTCGGAGAACTCATGTGGTTCCACAAATAATGTGCCTTAGGAAAAACATCATCTATTTGGGATACCAGATTCCATGTGGAATATCAGTATATAATTATGTATTTAATTGATTGAAATCCCAGTGTACCAAATGTAGACATGTTTCATAATTTATCTAGTGAGTTATATTTTTTGAATTTCATCCACTTAGACTCATAACTATAAAAGTGATATGTCCTTTTGGAGTTGAATACGGTTTACGAAATAATAGTGAGATCTTTTTTGAAAACATATGTATTGTATGAGGTAGAATGGATGCTAATTTTTTCTATCATGGATGGATGATTTCAATGCATGAGTTTGATCTTCAAAGAAAATTTCTTTTGGTTCCCCACTAACGATATGTATATTTCACAGAGTGATTCAACCAGTCTATTTGTATAGAGGGTGACTATACCCCCGATAACAAATCAGGTAAGGCACCATTTAACTAAGTATTTTGAACATCCTTATCTAGAATAATATGAGAAGAATGGGTCTACCACTCATGGTTGTTACCCTATCGACTATGATGTTCCATTAGAGAGGTCTAGGTCCCTAAAATAAATATTGTGGGGTTATGTTTGGATATAGATAATAGGTCATCATAGAATCTTCTAGTTTCTATAGAATCATTATCCTCAGCTGTTCATGAATTTAAAGTGATCCCACTCTCTTTTTTTTACATTATTTCTTCTATTATCATATTTCTTTTTGGTTAATTCTACCCAATGATATTATGGGTTGACATTAATATTTAATAATAGTACTTTGAATTTATTTTAATGAAATCGTATTCTATATATATACTCACCCAAGCAATTTATTTTCCTATAAAATTTGAGAATTAAAAAATAATAGGAAATTGGATGATGAATTTGGTTAGCCTTTTGTTTGTTGGATTTCGAAGAAATCGGTGATGGAGATCGTGTGTGGTGTTTTGAATGTGAGTTCATGACTAGGGTTCTACCTCTACATCAGTTTTAAGGTAAATAAACCCTTTATTTTTTTTACGAATTTATTTTACCCTTCATATGTTGGGTCTAGTTATATTAACCCACTCTGATATTTCATATTGGTTATTACATTAATTTATTTGCTATTGTGTAATTATTTTTTTATATGTTATACATTTTTTGTTTGTACATAGTAGTTTTAGTCTCTAAAGGTTCAATAGGATAAGGCAAAAAAAATTTGTAATATAACAAATTGACATAACTCATTATCCCATGTCTTATTAGAATCAAGCTTGGGGTGAAACACTCATCTTACTGATGGTCGGTGTAGATTCATAGTGGGCTGGGTTATAATAGATTGGAATCAGAGCTGTGTATCTTATTGGAAGGGTGTTTGGAGATTGATGTGTTATGAATATTTTTTGGGAGAACATGGGGGAATGGTGTTATGGTATCTCTAATTAGACAATAAATCCTATGTAACTACTGATGGTGAGGATGCTGATGTATCTATACACAAAAATTATGATAATTTTTTATTAAATCATCACAATAATACATTGGATTCTAGGAATCCAATAGTGCATACATTATATGGGAATATATATTTGACTTTAATTTAATTATTGTGTCAGCTCCCCATATATACTCATTCCCACATGCTATGTATTGGTAAAGTAAATTATTCCATAATGATGATTGCAATATAGGAATCTAAAATAAGGTTATTAAGATGAAAAAATATGTGAAGAGGCTTCAGTGTTGGGTAATTATCCTCAGTTGTTCCCTCTAGAAAATAAAATAGTATTTCCCCCACTGATTTTCGGATATGTCGACCTTCATCCAGTGGATCATGATAATGTTTTCCTTTATTGAGAGATTTCAACTATTCAAGTGGTCCATGAGGCTGATATATTTAAACTAAATGTTTTTATCATGATTCATCAGTAGATATTGGTCAGGTGTCTCAATGATCCCAAACCTCATGTATTTGGGGATTGAATAGAGTATGTATCTTGAGTATTCTAACTCATGTGGACACTGAAAGATCATATGTTTGTGCTCACAGCTAGTATTATTAATAGTTTAGTAGGGAGTAGTGGTTCCTAGTAACCTCTATCCATGATGAGAAGACACTATAATAGATGAAGATTCAACATATATATAATGAAGAGTACAATCCTTTTACCATTCATTTAGTGTGGATTTATGAGCTTCCACAGTTGGAAAATGGTCACATGACTCTTTCATATTTATCATCAAGTTTCCCAAAACTCACTTGTTGCACTCTAGAAATGGTGTGAGATGTATACCTATAGTTGTATATGTTTTAGAGGGGACCCCATAGTTTCATCCAAGATAGAGTGGTCTATCTATGAATTCCCACCAATTTCAGTGTATTATAACAAGCATTTGTGATAGAGATATTCCTATAGAATTAAAATCAACATGTTACTTATGTTACTGGTCATCATTGCATAACGTTTTCTACTACATGTAGTTGCTTCCAGACTTAATGTTATTAGAACTAGAGGAATACACACATTCATAATTCATCTTATTGATTTCTAGCATAAGGGTACCAATGAGGATCTGAACATTTGAGACATAGATGATGTTATTTTTGGGTTGGGATTGTTACATGGTCATGATTTCGTAACATAGTGTGTTTTTATGGGTTGATATATTGTGGATAAACCTCTATGGTATTGGTGTTGTCCTTATAATGGATCTCTATGATTGGTTGAGTGTTATCCAAATGGATAAGTGCGATCATATTAGTTAGACGATACTAGGGATAAGGAGCTATAGGAGGAGGAGGTTTTCATGGCCCAATTCCACCAGCACCATCAAATATTCCATTCCAGTCTAACCATTCTAGGGGTCGAGGATGTATTAATTTATTATAATTAGAGGGATTTGTTCATTCTATGTGTGATATGTTTCAAGGTATGATTTGAGTAATCTATATATTAGAACTAGTATATATATACACAAGGATAGTTAAATTTTTTTCGTGTCCTAATCCCTTTTTTGAGAGATTTACATTCCACTAAAGAATTTATTTTCAACATTTATTCCTAGATGTTTCTACAAAATAGGATTTAACTATATCCGACATCTTCTAGTAGTGTGATATGTTTCTCATGGCTAATAATTTCATGTGTTATATCCTAGTTGTTGTAATGGTGTCATAAAATGTCATTTAATAAATGTATTGGTTATCCATGATATAAGAATAGATAGACTATAATTATCATAGTTTGTTATGTTATATTTTTTTCAATGGATGTCAATGAATAATTATTTGATTACTTTTAATATATTATAAATGTTGGAAAAAAGAATTTTAATGGGGGTCTTTTTAGATATTTGAAACATTTTAAGGAAATGAATAACATGAGAATAAAATTTTTGTTGTTTCTAAGTGTCTAAAAATTCGATAAAAACATTGGAATATTTGTTCAGAATTTAGTTGATGTTCAATCTTTTGAATTAGAACATATATAGAAGGGAAATATTTATTAATGAGGGTTCATCACTTAGAAAGGGATTTTTTTTTAAAACATTTCGAATATTGTTTAAAACATTCTTAAGCTATTTTAATGTTTTCACTGGTCATGAATTTATTTTATAATGAAGAAATTTGAATAAAAGATTCTCACATGGTAAATCTTGTGTTTTTATAGTGAATGATGGTTTGAAAATAATTTCTACACTATTGAGAAAATAAAAAACTGCAATGGTGTATATAGATGAGGTCTTTTCAGCATAGAACTAATCATATTATAAGGAACTATATAACGAATTCTAGAGTTTCTGAAGAATATGATAACTTCTTGATGTTAAGAAGAACCACATGAAAACAAGTGGTCCAGATAGGTCATTAAGAAATAGAACGATGACCACACCCCATAGAGGAAGGATAATTTTTCCGTAAACCTATTAAAAATTGAACCATTATAAAGTACTTATGGTCAACTCTACAATGCCTGGAAAGAAAGATTTTACTTCTTTATAGAGACCATCATCACACCCTATCACAGCTCATTATTGATTCAAAATTTATGATAATATATAGAATAAAACTATATAGTGAATTTATTATGATACAATGGAGACTGATGGAGTTTTAGTATCATTCAAATTTTGAATACATCTATATCACAACATAGGATCATGTTGTGGTGTTTCCAGATAGTTAAAAATATTGAGTTTGAACTTCCATTATATACCAAAATGGGGTATGATTAAACAGTTAGAGTTTTTTTCTTCTAAATTCAAGGAAGTTTGAATATCCATGATGATTTGGAACTATTTAGTTGATTTGGTGGTTATATTATAATTTCATAGAACCCCGTTTGAATATGATGATGAAGTTATATTTTGAAAAATATCAAATGTCTTAATTCAATGAAAATGTTGATTGATGTTGGTTTTTTACATATTTATTTGACATTAAAATTTAATCTTGTAGAATTTGAGTTCTCTAGTGGAAAATAAATTAATATTCAATATACTGTGGTGGATTGGTGTTTGAAATTATGTGAATTTATTTTGAAACCATTATCAGAGAGAGATTTTTGTGGGAAAAGGTAATAATATCACATAAAATATTTTCTTACAAAAAATATTTTGTATCAATGTAGATGAATAAAATTTCTGTATCATTAATTTACAATGAAGTTAAATTATTTTCTAGTATGTCATTTTGTGAAAAAATATTTATTGATGTATAAAAATAAGAATAATAAGTGGAACAAATAAGTTATTCTATATTATATAATTTTATTGATAAAATGTGTTTGTTACATGTAGTGAAAGTGATGAAGAGGATGATAAATATTGTTTTCATGTTTTGTGTTTGGGGAACAAGGAGGTAATTATGTGAATTTCAAAATTTCATACAAGAATATGAATACTATTGATGTTGTTTTGAAATTAGAAGAATATTATGAATGAGGTATAAAATTAAAAAAGACGAAATTCGACTATGGTAACAAAATTTATTTTGAATATGGAATTCTGTATCATTTTATTATGTTGGACGAAAAAGTGCTAGATATTCATCAATGTATAGTATAATTACAAAATGGCATGTATCTCAAGGTAATAATATACTCATTTTAACTCATAAGTGTAATCTACATGGTTTTTTTATTGTGGAGGAATCTAGTTTATAGCATGTAAAATCCATCTCACATTGATTTTGGATCATCCAAATTGTTGTGTTCTATTTCAATACGTTTTCAGTGGTGTGACAAAAATAAAATTAGTAAATCGAGAATAATAATTATCTATTCCCCTAACCAAGTGATATATGTAAATCCAAAATGGTTAAAATTAAAATATATTAAAGTGGGTTAAGTATTACCATCACTAATTCACATCCTGACAGCCATTAATTTTGGTTCATAACACAATAGGTCCACATAGACTATCACCACTAGTGAGTTTGTTTCATATGGTAATATGAGATAATATTTTTCATAAATAGTGACATAGAGATATTATAAGAACACGTGGTGATCATGGGAGGAAAGTTTCTTAACTATATCCCATTATTTGTTGTGTTTGGTCCTAGATGCAGCAGGATCATCAAAACATTAGATTATAGAAATAGTGGAGGAATATGTGGATGGGTAAACTATAGATGATACAACATTACTACAACATTCCCAGATATTATTTTTTACTAAATTAATAATTTCTTATAACTCTGATATCATATAAATAATATCAAATATCCATTACAAAGCTATTTTTTATGAGGTTATTATTTGATGATATTATTAATAAGGGATTTTTTCAGACCCATTATTCCACAATGAATTTTTTTTGTTTTAATCTTTTAGGATATGGGGTAGAGGCTATATGTTTATTATCATCACATAAATTATAATTTAATAAAGATAATTTCGCATTAATAAAGAATAATGACATCATCAACCATCTCAAGGGTGTGATGTGGTTCTTGAAAATGTACATTAATTCTGGATAAAATTATTGTAAAACATTTTCTTCAATATGGGTCTTTGGTTTTGAGAATCATTTCAGTTTTTCATTTTTTATAGGGGTAAATTATTTTTATGGAATTTGGATTTCAATTATTAATGTGGTAAACCCTCATAAGAGATTTTTTGGACTTATATTTATCTAGTGGTTGAATATGTATTTGGTGAGTTTTGGAAGATCAAAATGTGTCCATGGCATTATATCGAAGGGTTGTAGTTCCACATGTGAGCTTGTGTCCTTTGAGGAATGGAAGTGATTTTTCCTTGGTTCACTAGTTTTCTATATAACCCTACACTATCCAAGGGATTGGACACATTTTTTTTAAATTTTGGTAAAAGTTTCATTGAATCCTGTCACCCCCTTCATTATTAGAATAAATATTTCCTTGATTAAGAAAATTTTCCATGTTTGTAGGGACCACCCTCCCCTATCAATTTTTAATGTGGTTCTCCCTAGGATCTTGTGTGGATATCTTATCACCGAGTTCATTGGATAGATTGAGGTAAGACTAATACTCATTTATTTTTTCCTTTTTTCTTTTCTCTATCATCCAAGTAATGATTATATAGTTACGTGGGTCAATACTTATTTGTAGAGTATTTTTTCTTATTTTATTTATCTAATTTTGTATCAAAACGAAGGCTTCTAATAGACTAGTTGTTATTATCGAGGTTATGTTACGATCTATAATTTATTTTCACTTAAATTATAAAAGTATTTTTTATATTTTGTGCTGTGTAGTCAAGACTATTAACAATATGTCCAACCAAAATATTAATTTAAATACTTATTCATTCCTTAATGATAAAAAATAACCCTTGGAATTAGTAAAATATTTTGGATTGGGGTGAACCAATGCTAGATTATTAAATTTGTGTAATTTTCTTCTTCAAATGGAATGGATAATCTAAATTTTATTGTATTGGGCCTACCCTTGAAATGTGATTATTTATTAAAGATATTCATTTCCATGTTTGGAATTTAGGATCTGAGTGGGCTTATGAAATTAAAAATTATTTAATAGAATTTGGATTAATTTATATCCAAGGATTAGATTAATGTGTAATACGATATTATAATGGTTGTGTTATTAAATAAAGAATCATGTCTTAGAATGCTATCTTTTTTAAGTTCAAATTTGAAATGGTGGATGGTTTCATATTAATGTAATTTTATGGTTGGGTGTAGAATTCCATAGATTTACTCTATAGATTCATCGTGATACGTATTGTTTTTTAATTCCATGAATGATCCTTGGATTCTACAAAGAGAATATATTAAATGATATGAGACAATAATTCCATGAATTAAATGAATTTTATGGTGATGGAATTCCATGAGGGAACAATTTTATTCTACTTTATTCATTGTTAAGAATTCCATAGGGTTCTCCCCTATGGATTTAGGTAATATATGATCATGAAGAATATCATGGATTAATTCTATGGAATCATTAGTAAATCCCTTTTTTAATTCCATTATATGATAAAAATGGATTTATCTTTATTATTGTTTGAACATAATTCATTAGCTATGATTCAAGAATAAATTGTATCATTCCGTTAAATTTCATAGGAATCCCCTTGACTTTATATCAAAGTTATTGTTTTACAAGGATATTGATTGATGCGAATTACCATTAAAGCTACATGAATTCATCCATGAAACATGATCTTAGTTACCTTTGTGATATTCCTTGGAATAGATTTGATATATTATTCTTCCTCCAAGATCACACATACCAACATTACCCAAAGAAGGTAGTGTTGTATTTTTTTTTCCAATTGAGACATGTGGTTAGACTGGGTTTTATTTAACTCAAATTCATGATATTATTATAATCTCATTTATATAATTCACACCTTTAATCTCTATGAATATATTCATATTGGACAATGATGGTGGTCACCTACTATGTTTTACCCATTCAATTATCGGGAATCTATTACACTTGGGTTCCTAATAATATCCCTATGTTCATAGATTTTAAATTCCTGGAATAACCCATTGTTTAATTATGATAATTATATGGCTTGGTTAGAGTTTTAATATCAGAGATGATATAGATATCAAGACTTCCTATGTGATGATATATTTTTTTAATTTTCTTTTATTTACATTCTGGTTAGCTATACATGACCATTTGTTATGTTTACTTCTAGTGTGAATATAGAATTCTTAGGGTATTACAAGGATAGTGATTTTGTGTTTATAAAAATATAGTATATTTAAGTGGATTTTATGTGTATGTTTCACCCCTTATTTCCATTTTTAATACTATATAAATCTGGTATAGTTTTCCGACTATACCATATATTAAACCACACATCTAGTTAGTAGCCTCTATTGTATGAGGAGAAATAATTGATGCCCAGTGATCAATGTGATTAGGGAATTGTTTTAGTGGAATCTTATCCATTGAATTAAAAAATGGTTTTAGATTTGTTTTATTTTATCTTTAAATTTGGTTGTGGTATACATGAGATTATAGTGTTGTATGATATTGTTAAAGAACATTTGAATAGTTAATGAAGTACCATGTATGGTAAAAAATCCATGTATCCATCAATGGGAAATGTTGTTCTTTAATTTCACATATAATATTGATTGATTTCAACAAAGAGTTATATATTTTGGTATAATTATATTGGTTTATAGTTCTTTTCATCTCTTTTCCTTGTATATAAATGGATTGTGTGTAAATTCCTGCACAATTCTAGGAAAATGTGATTGTAATGTCATCCATTTATTTTCTATGACTAATAATTTCATGCTATATAAATGTGGTGTCTTAGTTTACTATCAAAGGAATATTTTTTTAGTATATTATATTTGATATTAGATTCAATAATTTATAGGGTCATGATATTTATTGTTTATATATCCATATATATAGTGTTTCAAAAATATAGTTGTATGAGGGAATTCTAATTGACCAGAACCTAGAGTACCACCTTTATCATGTTGGGTAGATAAAAAAGGGTTCCAAATTTTGTAGATTTAGTTATATAGGTTTACAGTTGGAAACATATATAGAATTATAATCTATAATTTTTGGAAGAAATATTCTCTAACCATTCAGAGTTTAGATAACTAAATTAATTGTGAATGGATGAAAAATGGATTTTGATGAAAAACTGTAATGTTTAAATTGGAATTCATTATTAAGGAAGGATTTTGAATTTTTTCTTTTTAGTATATATGGTATATATTAAATAGGGTAATAAACCTACATAATTATTATTTTACTATATAATTTTTTCCCTTCAAGTAATTTAATCTAGGATTTGGTGTGTGTTTGACCTAGATTGAGATAAATGATGGTTTTAGTGAAATAAAATTTTAGTAAAAAAATTATCATATATTCAACTATATATTTTAAATATAATATTTATTAACCGCGATCAATGAAATTATATGTGTTGGGCAATTAAAGAATTATAAAATGTGGTTCTCTAAGGATGGGACTCGAGGATAACCTATATTGTTACCTTTTGTGAATATTTCTAACCTTGGTGGTGGGAAGGTTCAATTATAAAGTATGGGAATATTTTTATTACATTTGTGGATGGAGAATTTATTTGCATGGTATCTTGGGAACTGGTGATTATTTTGGAATTTTAGGTATATAATAACATTGAGTTATATTTTAGAATTTATCTTGAGGGATTATTGATGTGTTTTTTTGGTAAGGTCGGAGTACCCAGTGAAAGTAATGATTGACATTGTTCTTAGTGTGTAGATTCTTAGTGACCTATAAGGGAAACCTACAGAAGGGGTTAACCTTTTCTAGTATTTTAATATATTTCTAAGGAATTTGATATAACTTTATATTGGTAAATTGGTTCATGGGGAGCATTATCAAGTGTGTAGAATTGGATATTGTATTCGTTGGGTTTTTCAAATCATGGTGCTTAGTTTTATAAAACCATAGTTATGAAGCATTTCTTTTGAAGGTAAGATCATTTAGTTTCCTTGATTCTTTTCTTCGGGTAGATTTTGAATGGCATTTTCAATATATGGTTAGAGAGTATAAGGTCAATAATTAATGATGTTCATTGAGGAACACTGGTTAAGAAATAAATCACATGATGTTCTTGAGAGGTTGTATTTTAGGAATGGTGATGCCTTGAAAAAGTTCTTAATAATGGATTTATGAATAATTGTTGGTTACATTTCCTTTCATTTTAATTGAAAATTTGAGTGTTAATTTTCATGGTGTTCAGTATTTATGTGAGTATGGTATCAATGTGATACATGTGCTTATAGTTTTTGATGTGTTAAAGTGTGCATGGAGCGAAACTAGATTATCTATGTTGGAATGGTACTTGCCTTATTTGTGTAATTCTAGAGAGTTGTATCTTGGCCAGGTACTTGACTGTACAACTGATCAAGTCTCAACATTGTATTTCTCAAGGTCATGCACATTATCGGTTGTTGAACATTATTTATAGAGTTTCTAAATGTTGGTGTTATAATGAAATTAATATGGAAATCACTAGATAAAGGTGTGTGAAGATGCTTTGGTGGTGTAACCCATTGGATCGGAAATGAGAATGTATTATTTTATTATAGTTTTTGTGGACTTAGTAGGTAATGTGAATGGTATTTTGGATTGGTTTTGGTAAACAGGTCATTTATGGGTAAATGTTAAATCACACAGGTCTTTTAGAAACTTGAACCTTGGGATTATAGTAGCGTTTTTTATGTTTTGGGATTCACAACATCCCTATAGAGAGTCCTAGAACTATGTTAATTTCATTCGAAACCATATTCATTGAGTGTGGTGATCGGGGAGTTTTTTATACATTTCGGTATTGTTCCATGATGCTTTCTTGATAAATAAGATGTCTTTTTGGAGGTGTGAGTGATTCCATGAATAGTTGAGGTGTGTTGAAACAGTTCAACAAAGCTACCACTAATGGAGGTTTTAGTGGTAAGTGATTTTAGTGATCATTCCTTGAAGAAAACGTCTTTGGTGTGTAATTGTTCAGAAAATCAAATTTTTTAGGGAGGTGATGGTATATTTTTGTGGTGGTGGGTGCACAATACGTATTTTAGGAGTAGCATTCATCTTTTAAGAGGAATCATTGAATGCCTTGGGATATTTTTTTTTCAAAATATATGAAATAGGAACATTATCTCTCTTATAAGGAACAAATAATGGTTATCATAGTTAGAAGAGATATTGTATTGTAGAAATACTTAACTCACCTGGTAAATTTTTTAGTGAAATCAAATGTTTTTGGAAGAGCCTTAAAAACCGCAAGATGCAGTGAGGTAGAAATAACAAAAAAACATCATCACATTAATGAAATTTAATGAATGAGATTATTTTATAGGGGTGATTGAAACACCCCATGATTTTACCATGCATTTTCCTTTAATATAAATAAATTTTACAATATCTTTTTCCATACCTAAAACTAAACAAAAATAAACCAAAATACGTTTTATTGATGAAAAATACTACAATGCTGGATAAAAATAATTAATTATGTTTTTTCAATAAGAAACAACAATTAAAAATTTACAATATGAATAAATAATCAAGTAAATATAATGACCAACATCATGTACAACTTATCATCTCTATTTCCAATGAATAATAAAACCCAAATTGTAACTATATAAATTAACCAATTAATTACATATATAAAAAACATTTTGAGAGCGAAGTAAACATGGTGAATGATTTTATTGAGTTTTTCAAGGATTTAAATATAGGAATGAAATATGATCATTATATATATGGTTATAAAAAATGGCTAATTGAAATATGGTCATTGGATATGTGGTCATTGGGTGTGCACTAATCTAATAGGTATATTGGAGATGAGTATAAATTTTCATGAAATTGAATATAATATAATTCACAAATGATAAATAATGATTCAAAATGATAAAATTTAATTTGAATATATTACCATTTAAATATATTTTTTGTTGTTAAATATTATTAGATTTATTATTATTATTATCAAATGATATTAGAATAGGGAATGATAAAAATTATTGATTTTTAATGTAAATTAATATCATAAATTAATATATAAATGAATTGTAAAGAACATTATTTTAATTCTTCTTACCAGATTATATATGATTAATTTAAAAATGTTGTTCAATAATAAATTAATTCGATAAAAAATTAATTTTTATTATTCAATGAAATTCCAATAAAATAATTTCTTCTATAACTATATAAATATATAAATTAAATTTGATTAAATGATTTTACATTTTTTAAAAATTATAAAATGATATTTTATGGTTCTATAGTTATATTTTTCAAAGGATATTATTCAACGAGTAGTATATTTTTATCTTAATATATTAAATTGAACAATTATAAATTATGTATATAATTTAATGTTATAGTATATAATAAAATTCATTTTATCAGTAATTGATGTGAAATAGTATTAAGAACAAAAAATGATTAAAAATATATTTTTCTTATAAAAAGGTTTTTTCTATTTCATGTCATCGTTTAAAAAATACCTTCTACTATGAGATGAATTGAATTTAATTTTTGTAATAATCTCAAAAAAATTGATAAATTTAACTCAATTTAAATTTTAGAAATAAAAACATGTTACCAATGGTAAAAAATGAATTGCCATGGTAAAGGTAATAAATTGTTAAAAAGGCATCAACATAAGTAATTAACAAACTAATATCACAAAAACTATGTATAAATAGATGAATACTTGTTTTATATGACAGAAAATATAATTTACTCTCATATTTTCAATTTTGGAGACACATACCTTGAATAATGAAACTCTTTTTATAAGTATTAAATAAATGTCACTACTTTTTTCTGTAAATAGATACCTTTACCACCCTAATTCCCCTCAAACTACATGAAAATTAATTACAAATATATCTAGAAAAATTACTCTTTATAACTCATGGATAAAAAATATTATTTTTAAATTAGACTACAACACTTAAAATGCATAATTAAATTTAAAACGGGGTTCTCCCAAGTTATTTAAATATTATAAATCACTCTTTCTAATTTATTTTCCATTATGTCTTATTTTTCTAAGTTAAAGTATATTATAATATTATATTATAATGTAAAAATTATAATTATAATACTTTAATGTAATAATGTTGATGGAAGAACCTTTATCTATTATACACCCATTCATTATTAAATTAATGTGTTATATATGATATGTGTTTATTTACCACCTCTATGGATGATAAATTTCATTTTTAATCACTTCCACACATGAATGATTAAAAAAGTATTTGATAAATATATATGATAATTATAAGTAATAATATTTTTTAAAATAATTTTAAATTTGTAGGAAAAAAATTAATTTTTATTATAATGTAATACATTTTTATCAATAAATTACCAAAAAAAGACCCATCACAGACTTCATTCTAAAAAATGATAACTATAATTTTCATGAAATAAACATAAGGACTAATAAATGAATTAATAACAATGATTTTAATAATTTATTATAATCTATGATTCATATAATTTGTATCAAAAAACATTTTATTGAATCTTCATTTTTAATCAAATATGAGACAATCGATATACTTCACATCTGATGAAAATATTTAACAATAACTAACTAATATATGACTTGTAAAAGATTATAATTGTAGAATATAAATGTTAATATATTAGAATTATTTTCAAAAATAATTTATTAACATTTTTATGATTATTTTATATGATTTTAATGATTGTTCATGGAATTCTACGTCAATGTAATGGTTTCTCATCTCAATTTCGGTTTCATTATGATATGTTTCAAATTCACCGAACTCATTATTTATATGGGGTATATAATTATAAATGAATGAATAATACCAAATTTTTGAGGAAAGTAATTGAATTTAAATATCTATATCTTGTTCCGTCTTCCAATGGATTTTTATTTAAAAGTTACCAAATATATAGGGAGTTTCATTCCAAACCAACGTTAAATTTGTCATTGTAATGAATAAATTTACAAAAAGGGAATTTTTTAAAATCACATTTCTAAAACCACAAATATTTTATTCTCATATGGGATTTATTCTGTTCTAAAATTCGTCATACAATTTCTATTCCCATATGGGTCATATTTCACTTGAAGTGATTCTTGTAAGGGAAACTATCCATACCTCTTCTTTTCAACTGGGAATATTTTTCCTCCATGTCTATATTATTATATTATTGAAATCACAATATCTCCATTTTTAATCATTTCAAAATTTTCTAAGGGACATGAATTTATTAAAAAAACTTTTTTTATGTTTTTTTCAGAAATATTGACATTCAATTTAAAATGTGAAAGAAATCTAATTTTTAATGTTTTTATTCTAACAAAATTCCGCATTTATTTTTTAAATTTTCTTTATAATGATTAATCTCCCTGATCCATTTTTAATAAATTTATTTATATTTCCTTTCATTTACGTAATATTTATAAAAATGTTATCAACAATAAAATGAAATTTATTATTCCTTCTCCCATTAAATTTTTATAAAATTATAAAGGGATTTTTCATTTATGACAACATCATTGATTTTAACTTATGACCCATTGGAATATATTTAATTAACCCCAACCACCTTATTTCTCTGAAGGAATTAGTGTAATTTCATATGATATTTTCTTAAAGCCTAATTATTTTAACATGTTTACTGAGCTACTATAAAATAATGAATATTTTAATGTTTTGGTGGAACATAAATGTATGTTATATCATTATGTGATGGGTGGACCCTATATAAACCTCCAATTCATTTGTTTAAGCTTTATATCTTACAATATTACATGTTTCATGGATTTGGGAGTGAACAGAATCCATTATAAAATTATTTTCAACTATGTTTCATAGAATAGGGATTGGGACCAATCCCCAACAAAACTATCCAAAATTTGTTGGTAGTGTTGGATGAAAAGCTCATCATATGAATTAATTTTTCTAGGTTACGTATGTTTCATAATTTGATGCCACATTGTTTATCATTTGTTAATTTTTCATATATTGTAAATAATGAATTATTATTTTACACTCTTTTTAATCATATTTTATATTATTTCATATTTCATATTCTATAAACCATGTTTTGTGATATATGATTTATTGGGTATGATTATGTTTATTATGACTTTTTACCTTGATTATTTTCTTATACCCATATTTTCAAATTAAACGCACATATAAATTTCTATTGATAAATATTTATTTTAACCACACAAAGAATTTGATCTCAATATTTAAAATCTTTTTATTCCCCATTTTAGAAAAGAGAATAAAAATTTTGTAGTGTCAAAGAGGTAATAAGATAAAGAGTCAATTTTGGGATATATTGAAATGTTTTAAGATAGGTTTTTTATTTCCCTAGTCGTTAAAGTCATTAAAACATTAGGTTTTTTGAATTATTTATTATGATATAAAATCAATAACCATGTTTGTTGATGAATAATATATAGACTTTTATCTTGGGTCACCACATATGATATTTTCTAGTTATTAATTCTGATAAATTAATTACTTAATTCATCACATGTACCAAACTCAATGGGTGGATAACTTGAATATTATATCTCTTATTAGGAACATGCTATAAAAATATTTGATCCTAAAGATAAAATAATATCAAAACTAAAATTTTAAACTAGTTAATGTAATGAAAAAGAATCTTATTATTTTGGAAGTAATGTGGGTACCTCAATTTGTAATGATAAAACCATTCAATAATTATTAAATTATAATAATTAAATTTAAGGAGAGAATTTCTGTTATGGGGGAAGAATGTAATACCCTATGATTTTAGTATGTATTTCCCATCAAATAAATATTATTTGTGTCGATATACATTGATAAACATGAGAAATTCTTTATTTATTTAAGGTATTGTATTAAAATAAATAAATAATTTTATAAGGGTATTACTAAATTAAACATTATTAGTAAAATAAATAATGAAATGGAACAAAAAAATTATAATTCTACAAGGATGAAATTTTAATAAATCTTATTTGTGATGAAGATCATATGTATCATTACAAGTATATATAGAATTACAGATATTAGAAATATAAAAAAAATGGGGAAAAATTACTAATAGAATTGAATGAATGATTTTCTAGATGTTTGTTAGTGTATATATTTTATTCTAATATGACAGCAGTATATATGGTTTCTTAACATATTATTATTGGATATACTTGTAAGGATAAATATTTTAGATATTTTTTATGACTATATATCTTCTAAACTAATACTCTAGAGGATGTAGAGGAACCAACTTGTAATTCATAGCTTACTATAAAAATCTGGAGTATCGATGTCTCTTATATGTCACACTTGTCTGAATTATGATTATAACATTAATAATATCTTAATCTATTTCATTTTTAGATGAAAAATATTATAGAATATTCAACTAGTTATAACTATAGTTTCACCATTTGACTATTTATTGATAGAATGAACTGTACATTCCAATGAAAATAATACACCCACCATGAAAGATGGGATCATGGATATCTATAGGGAGGTTATGGCTGCCTCCAAATCTTAAATAGGTTCCTCAAAAAATGACTTTTCATACCTAGTTATCATAATAAATACATGAATTAATGTAATGATTGAAAACCACATGTATGAAATATTATTTGATGGATTACCTTGATTACATTATGGATGAATGAAAATGTTTATGTGGTGTATTTAGGGGATTTTAAAACCATTGTTTCAAGTTGTGTATTCCTCCCCTATCAGTGATTCAATAAAGGATTCATAAATTATTTTATTACGAAGGGATTCACCACTGAACCTAAATTATGGGCGGTGAGTAATTCTATTAAATATGTAATCCACCATGGATGAAGGTTACTTTATTTAGGATCCGTATCAACCATGGTAGGGAACATTTTGAAGGTTTGATCTTGAAATGTTCCATGGCGAATTATACCATCCCATATCAAATTCCTCCTGTATAATGACCAGATATACCTAAATGTCAAACAGTCATATAGAGAATCCAACCATGTAAATTATTATTGATCAGAAAGAGAAATCATGATAGAAATATCCATATGATCTTTTATGATAATTCAATTTAGTTCACAATAGGTTGGGACACATTTGAGTGACGATTTGTGTACCCACCTCCATAAACCCACAATGTGATGTCACCATCTAGATTATTTACTAAAACTATCTATGAATGATCTCTCCTAGCTTCTGAACATTTTAAAATTATTAGAATTATTATTATTATTATTATTATTATTATTTATATAAGATGATTTGATAATTTTTTAATATTCACTGACATATTCTAAATTATATGGTTTGATACATTTTTTTAGAAGATAACTACGTTTAATATGATATGAATAAACCATTTAATAATAAAAGGGATATTTTCAAGGATTTTCATGTCAATTAGAAATGAATATTCATTATCTTAATAAAATAAATTTATTTCTTCTAAATTGTTATTTTGGTGAAATATAATTTTTTATTTTTTTTAAAAAATATAAACAGTCATTTATTTCTGAATTTATGTGAAATGTGATAAAAAAAATTATATTAAAGAAGTAATTTTTTCACCCAAATACTTATTTATTATTACAATTTAACATTTAAAAGTTAAATTTATTAAAAAGAAAGTTGAATTTAATTTATTTTATTCAATATTTTAAATAAATTAATTGAAATTAGATATTATGGTCGATTTCATTTTTTTGTAAAAAGAATATTTTATTGATGCAAAGATTTATATACCACAATTAACGTAAAATGATTTATAAAGGACAGATTAATTTGAGAAGATCAAAAATTTCATATATTATTCTCTCTAAATATGTTCATGTTTTCATTCTCAATCAACCCTTTTCCAATTTCGCTTATTATTCCACTTTGTTTCTATATTCCAAAATTATTTCATTCCTTACACATTATAGGACAGTTATTTTTTTAAATGAAACCCAATATCACATATAAATGGTCCATTTTTATCCCACCCTCAACCCACAACATTATATAATATTTCCCTTTAATAAATACATAATATAACTCCCTAAAAATATTCAGAAACAATTGGAAACCACTAGTGAAAAGTAGTCTCAAATTCTCAATTTTGAATAGGATTTTTAAAATATGATTCATCTCTTCAAAAAAAGTGTAATCATATCCATAATTATTATTTATTGTCTTATTTTTTAACTTATTATTAAATATTTTTAATCACATTATATTTATTGTTTAAAAAATTTATGATATTTAAAATTAAAATTATTACTATAAAATTTTATTTTTTACTGTTTTAGTTGTTGTAATGTGTAATTTCTTGCTTGTTCTATCAATATGTGAATGATGTAGCAATGTTTACATACTGATTTATATAGAAAAAATAAATAATTTTAAAATAATTAAATAACATTAATTTAATATTAAAGTAATGAAATGTGAATATTCCAAATTATATTTATCAATACATAAAATTCTTTTTCTTTTTCAATAATCATTAAAAATGGTATTTATTGAGGATCATTTTTATCTATCAGTATAATTTTAACAAAATGAAAATAGAATACTATAAGTATATCCAATTCAAAAAAATACATATTCTTGAAAATCCAAGTGTTCAATTACTCGATATCAAGGTGTAATGAATGGAACCTCCAAACAGAATCTTTAGTGGAAAATGTGAAAAAATAACACTACAATATATTTTTAACAACATATATTTAATATGTGGGAAAAAATATATAAATTTATTATATTAAGTAAAATAAATATTAATAAGGTTATTTTACTTATCAATAATAATCATAAAATAATTATAAAGGGTTTTACATAATGTGCAACAAAATTGAAGTTAAAAATAATGGTTTCACTTCTAATATCGCTATGAATCGATATTGTCTATGTAGAAATACATATTAGAAGAAATTTTTTGTTATATATCTCTAAAAATCAATCTGTGTTTTTTAATGTTGTAATTCATTGGTTTTATTTTAATTTATACCATTTTTACTTTAATTCAGTTATAAATCACCTAAAATATTGCATGTATTTGAATCTGGCATTATCGCTTCTTGTTAGAAAAGAATTTGGATCCTCATTGTCCATGAATTTAATATGATTTTATTTATATAATTATTCCTTGATATATTATTTCATAGGACCATTTTCTATTTACTTTTAAATCCATTAATTTTTTTTGAATTATGTATTTTTTTAATTCTTTATGCACTTTCAATTTTTCCATCACTTTTTTTTCTTTTATTAAGGATGAATCCTTAATATAATTAAATGGTTACGGAAGTTATTTGTATTAATTTAAAATTATTTTTCTGAATATTTTTTAAATAAATTATATCCATTTATTATTAATGTTACTAAATATTTACAAATATATCTTTTTATTATTCAAATAAATAATATATTTATTTATAATGTGTGACTCAATATTATCAATATCATTTAATTTTTCTTATGGATAATTGGGGACATTCTACAATGATTTCATACTAGTTATTACACTCAATGAATTAGGATAATTCCTTAGTGAATATTCCTGAATATCATTTCTTTCTCACATATTAGTTCATCCATAACAGAAGTATGAATTTTATTCATTTTTATATAACACTCATAAGTATAGTTCTTTATTATGTTACTAATGGTCCATGTTAATATGTCCATACAATAAATTGGTTAAATAGTTATATAAAATGAGATTACATGAATGAAATTAGAAATTAATCTCAATATAGCATGGGAATCTATCCACAATTCTTATGAGAATTTTGTGTAAACCAAATCCACTATGGGACCCTATAAAATATGAGATAATTTTCTATGAAGTGATACCGACATTGGATATGATATTCTATAATCATGTATGTCTCACATTCATATACTTTTATTTTTTTATGAACTATTAATATGGTATTATTTCATGGTTCATGATATTTGAAACAATATAACATACTCATAGAATCTATGTCTTATGCAATGTCAAAATACTTATATCATTTTCCATGATTTATTATCAGTGTATTACTTGGTATGATTTTTATATCTTATGTTCACTCACCTTAATTTTCAACTAATACTTAAATGTTCTTCCTTTTCTGGATTATGAACTGTAGTTGTTATATATTACATTTTCCCTCACTAATAATCTCATATCACACATTTCATATGGTTAAATTCTAGAGGAAATGAAGAAGTTCATAAAGTGTAATATTTATATATGGGTATGATGTGCTGGTACATTTTTTTTGTTTTTTGGAGTAATTATTTTCAAATAATTATTTTTTTATTATCACCAATTACACTAAACCTACAATTTTTGAGGTGTGATTTTCTATGATATAAAATAATATTATTTTTAAATGATTTAATATATATTTCTGTTATGGTTTGGTTATCTCATATATAATGGAAATGTATGTGGTGAGAAATAATGTTGAGTAATGGTGTAAAACATGACAAATTTTTTGTGTGATAAAATGAGTGGAAATAATCAAAACATAGAATCATTAAGGGGATGAGTCATAAAAAACAAAATGAAAATGGATAAGATTGAAAGTGTCTTATGAGATCGTTGATATTGGGAAAGATAAGAACATGAAAGAATCATATAGGATGTCATATGTCAAGGAACACAAATAATATATAATAAAATTATTTTCTAGGATCACTACACATTCATCACAAATGATATTTAATTACTTGAAATAATTAACGTATTGATTTTGGGGATATAAATTTTTTAACCAAATAATCAAATCATAATAATTTATGAACATTTTTTCGACATGAATATTAAGAAAATCATATGTTTTTAATAAAATAATACCTAATTAATATATAAAAATATGATGGGAATCATGTGAAATATTGTACTTATATACATACATTAACATAAAACACAATATTTGATTATTAGGTACTTTTAAAATATAAAAAAATTGTTAAAATGTTATTCCATATTCTTCGAAATAAATCAATATTATATTAATAAAGTTAGATACATACCAACTGAAATATGATGAAATGTAATTCAAAAATTAACGGATTTTGGAATACAATTTTGTTTATGAAAATTTTATGTTAACTTTATTAAATTTTAGTTATAAATCCTTTATATTATAGATATTTTTCCCTCCATACTAAACATAAAAAACGATCATTTTTAATAAATAAATATGAATATAGTTACATAATAGAAATTTAAGAAAAATATATCATTAATTGAAAAAAAATCATTAAATAGTTTTATGGATGGAAGTTAAATGTTTCTTGATAAATATATAGTATCATTTAAAAGAATATAGGAAATTATTTATATTTAAAAAAATGATTTATTTTTACACAATGTTAACATATGAAAAAATAATTTCATTTTAAGAAATGGAAGTAAATATAATATTTCATATATATTAATCAAATAATTTAAAAATAAAATATTAAAAGAGTGTGTAATAGGAAAAAATAAATTTATTTTTATCCATTATTTGATTATAGGTTAAAAAAAATTAATTCATTTAAACATATTTGAATATATATTTTTATATTTTGCTAAAAACATAAATTTTGATACTATAAAAAATGAATTTTCAATATGGGATAAAAATAATTTTAGAAAATAATTTATACCACAAATATTCATAATAGATACACAACATAATAAAATATATTATAAAAATAAGATATTTAGATAAGAATAATGTTATGTTTTTTTATAAATATATTAGGGATTGATTTAAGGGATGAATTAGATGGAAACCACAAATTCATGAGTAGCCCAGAAAATAAAGATAACTAATAATAAAAAATTAGTCAAATCAGAAAGAGTTAAAGAGGAAGAGATATATATAAAGAGTTATTTTGAACAAATCAACAAGAATAAGAAAGAGCATTAGAGATCAAATTTTAACAACATATGACTTGTACTATATTTCCAAAAATAGATGAATGAAGGAAATAAATTTACCATAAATATATGTTATTTTGGTGTTTTATATGTTAATGAATTTTTATATATAAAATTGAAAATGAATAAATAAAATAGAGTTAAAATACATGAAAAGAATTTAGATTTCATAAGAAACCATATACCTAAAGTAAATTAAGGGATCAAACATATTGAAAAAAGAAATTAAATTAATTAGGTACTTGATTTTCCAAAAAAAACCATTTATTTAATTTTTATTAATCCCATTAATTTTTTTCCCAAAAATGAATTTTTGATATTTTAAATTTACTTTGTTTTTGCTGGAAATTTTGTTGCAATTGTGTTTATTCTTACACATAAAATTAGATTCTATATTAAGGATAAATGTTCATTCTCTAATGGTTCTAAAATCTTAAATAGTTTTGAGTTATAGTTTTCTAATCATTCTAGTAGTCCATCAGTCCAATGGTAAAATATTTCAATTAAAAAGAGTCCTAATAAATATGTATTTCTTTAGAAAATAAAAACTAATATGATATTATTTGATTATCGTTATACATTAAAAAATGAAAAAAAAAATATTTTGGATATCTAATAAAGGGTGTGAATAATAATACATGGTCATTCACATAGGCAGTGTGAAACTACCGTTGGGGAATTAATGTTTTTAAGAGATATTTAAAAAAATATGGAAACAAATAAATTATAATGTTTCATAAAAACATAAATGAATATTGAAAATTATATGTTAATGTTTATTATTATTATTTCCTATATTATCAAATGGGTTAGGAGATGATTGAAATGAAAATTCATGATTCATAAAATCCATATTTTGATATAAAAAAGGTGTATACAAAGGATAATATGATGGATAATGGGTTATTTATCATCAATAATATATATAATAAACTTCACTACAATACTGATCTAATAATGGGAAAAATAATAAGGGTTTAAAGTGGGATTAAGGAAAAATTATATCATAAATTAAAGGATATATAGGTTTGTAAAATCATACATTGAATTATTAACGACTATTGTTAGAAGTTTGATAAAATTGAATAATGGATATTTTAGAAATAATATGTCAAAAAGGATGATAATACCATGTATTTATATGAATGTACACAAATTTAGAGGTTCCTAAATAGTATTATTAAATTATGTTATTGTAAAATGAAGTTAGGGATGTGGAATCACTTACCATCCACAATGAATCATCATCATTGGATTGAGTCGGAATCCTTTAGAGTTGGGGGTAATGTAATTCCCCATCCAAAATCACCATGTTCGGGTCAATGTTATATATAACCTCATGTATTCTTCCCTATAATCAAGTGGATTCTATGTAGTCATGGGGGCCTATAAATAATTTTGTGTAGATTATACTTTCATTAATAGACAACCAATTATTGATATGAAAGAGTAATAGAAAATAAAAATTATATTAAAAAGGGAAATGAGTTATCCATATAAGAGAATCATAAAAGAAATTGTTATCAAATAAATTATAAAATAAATATTGACTATAAATCATAAAATACAATGAAATGAAAAGGATCCTAACATGTGAAATATCAATTCACTAAATTAGTGAAAAAAACTATTTTACAAGTATAAATGCATCTATGTCTTATATTTCACCAAAACGTCACCTTAAAGTGTCGTGTATCTCATTCTCAACTACCCGCCATTGGGACTATTCCCCTATATAGATCAGTAATTATGAAATATAAATTGAAACAAAGATACTTGTTTTAAGTGTGAGTATATATTCAAACTGACACCACAAATCATCCTTAACATAAGTTTATAATATACACATGTGTATGACCAAAAAATAATCAACACACCAGTAAAAAAACAAATAACAAAACATGTGTGCACATATTTTGAGTCATTGAAGATATTATCTACCTCATTTGGATCAATAATTGTGGTAATTCTATATGTTGTCCCGATTTACTCAAACAACCATTCACTAATCCACATGCCCCTTAAAAGTATTGTCACACTAGTCATTAATGCAAGAAATCATGTATACCCAATTTAAAACTCTTAGGAAACCCAAAAAACCATTCATAGAAATATCTCAAATATCTACTTCAAGAACATAACATTTGTCATCCCAATCTCATAAATTTGGAAAAAATACATTAAATCATCCACACTCCCCCTTTAAGGGATAAAATAATCCATTACACTCAACCTGGTAACTAAATTAGAGAGACATGGAAACTAAGATTATAATATATACTACTATAATAAGAAAGATCATAATAATAACTTCCAAGAAGGATCCATATATCAATTACACATAAAAAAGTGATTCATAACTATAATAGTTCTCATGGGGATACACATACACGCAACATATGAATAATATCTAGAATAAGTCTAATGAGGTTGCACAAAAAACATAATGTTGTGGAATACCCCTATATATAACTCTTATATGACTCATAAATCCTACCTCAATAAAAATGATATTTTGATGTCATGACTCAATTACTAGATCATGTTTCAGGGAAAAAAACCCTTAGAATAATCAATAATATGTATCACCTTGGTCAAAACTATAATAATATTCCAATAATCCAAATTCAATTGTTTTTATCAATGATCAACAATTATATTTTAATTCTTGTTATATAACATAGATCTAATCACGAATTCAATAATATAAAATTTTTTTATATAAATTAAGGGAGTTAGTATGATATTGATGATACTTACCAATATAGAAACAAAGGACTGATTTGAGCTTCAAGCATTGAAGAATGCAGATATAGAGATCAAAAATTTCCTAAGAATAACCTAGGGATTAAGTAATAATGTTGAGTGATCTGAAAGTTCACAAGGGATAAAAAAAATTTTATAAAACAACTAAAATATGTCACATATATGATGTGAATATTGATTTCAAACCATAAAATCATCTCATACTTGAACATTCTGGCCATGATCAATTTTTTCATGGGGAAACGCCTTGAGCGAAACATCCAAAAAAATCATGGAACCTACAATATATAAAGAACAAACCACATTAACATCATGAATGAACTTTCACATTTTGAGACACCTCAATTAATATCTCTTTAAAATATATCAGGACTCCATTCATATTAGGAAACATCCATTCAGGCCATCAAATCATATTGTAGCTATAAAATATGATCCACCTACCATTAATTACTAAAGTCATGTTCTGGGACTCACCTAATAGGGATAAAACTGTTAATTGAAATTCTAAATATATTTATACAATTGAAACAAGTTTTACCTTATGATTTAGGATGTTCTTTAACTAATTAATTTCATTAATAAAGATATCCATATTTCTTTTTTGATTACATGGACCATTGTTCCCACATGTATAATATCTCCTCCAAAGACTCTTCAAAGATATACATGTCTTTCCATGGAACCAAAATTGTGGAATTTATATTCCACATCATATATTATCTATCTAATAAAAATTTTTAATAGGTTTTTTCATGTATAAGGAATTTAAATTTGAATAAACACCCTCTCTATCAATCTCAGGCACAAGACTAGGCTCAAACATCCGAAGCTAATACACATCGAATGTATTGTTGATAACACGATATAATGGAATACTATCCAACTAATATCCCACCATTAAGATGTGTTCAAGTTTCTCTAATAGTATAATAAAATATTTTTCTAATTTACCATTCCTCTAAAATAGATGATTTCCTAACTAAGGGGAAACTAACAAAAAGACCCAAATTCCCTCAATGAATTTAAATGGTCATCTTCTCTAGTCAATATATAATAATTGAGTTAACTAATAAGTAAAAATCTATTTCAAAATAAAATATACCAATTTTATTTTATCTTATACCATACATGTAAGAACTAGGTTCGTACATTAAGGTATGAGTTTCTTTTTTCATATATTTGGAGCTAGTTTTTTAGAAAACATGAGAAAAATGGGGGTTTTTTAAAAAATTATAGGTTACACACCACGTACTCTATAGTAATTACCATGTGAATATTAGGAAAGCACTAACCTATTGTATAAATAACACATGTCATGTGGTTACGATGTAGAAATAATCTAATACACAGCGTGTAGTGTTCCTTAACATGCCACATATTTCACTCTCTACATACCGGCTGAGTCCTAGCAGTGTGTTGATACGTGTGACATTTCTAAGCCTTGTGATGATCGATGAGACGACATAAGACGGAGCATGGACAATATACTTCCATATGTGTGGTCCTTAATACATTTTGTGTATTTTTACTATATTTCTTTATATAGAAGACCATCACGTCGTGTTTCCTTAATTATCTTCTTCTTCCATGTTTCCAAACTGTGATGCTTAGAGAGGAGGAGAACGTTTCATCTCTATATTATTCATCAAACATCCTTCCTTCAAACCATTTGTGGTTGCAGGATCACATCAGGAAGGTTAAACCTATGCCCCCTATTCCCTTATTGTTCCATTGTCTCACATGCCACAGTTTCAACCTAAGTAGAATTTATGTGACTTGAAAGAAATGTAGATATATGAATATTAACTTTCAATTAGATCTTGATATCATATGTTCCTAAATCTATGAGTCTAAGGTAGGTGGTTTATAACCTTTTTTGTGTTTTCATAGTAATTTGGGGGTTGCATCTTTTTATCAAAACATTGGGTATTGAAAGAGTCCGACATTTCTTTATATGGAATTGATGGTTTGCCTTATGGAATGTCATTAGGAATTACCCTACCTTGTAATGCTTGAGTGATTTCATATTAGAGGTCATTTCTCATTTGGGTCATTTTGGCTAGGGGTTAAAAAATGGTTATAATTTAATTATTTTGATTAATCCTCTATTATTAAACTGTTTAAGGATTATTAATTTAATAGAGGATTTCAAGACCTCTGTGCTGGTAGGGGACAACATATGGATAGTGAAATTCAACTGTTTAAATTGTTTTTCCAATTTATTGTGATTATTTTGATTATATATATGTGATTCTTGATATTTCATTTACTGGAGCCTTTGGGTTGTGTGTGGCCCATATATTCTAGAGTGATGTTAATAATAGGTTTGGTTTCGATACATTATTTTGGTGGTTTGACAATGGGATTGGCCATTATGGACATTAGATAAATGCAGTGTGACTATCAGGTTGGGCATGGAATGAGATACGTTGATGGTAAGGCCATTAGGTTCTAAGAGCCATTTTCATATGGGAACGAAGTTCCAGAGTGGTTGTGGCTTGGGTTCTAAAATTGGTGATTATGGATCAACTATTATCTAGGTCATGTGCACACAGGTAGACTCTATGATTGGGTGGTTTTGACTTCTCATGTGGGTAAGGGCCCCCGTAGTTGTGGTTATGTCAATACGGTTGGGTGTTCTTGATGTGGAAGACATGTGGGAGATGGGGAGCCTTTATATTGTATGGGCATGCCTTCGGTACATCAATACATGAGACACAAGGTGTCAGGGGTCCACGAGACCAGGTTCCTATTTTTTGGGCATTCCTTCGGGACATTGGTATTTAGGACACAATGTTTCATAGGTCTATGGGATTGGGTTACTATTTTTTGGGCATGCCTTCGAAATGTATGTACATAAGACATGATATTTTAGGGGTTTATGGCACCTGGTCACTATTACATAGGAATGCCTTAGGTACATCAGTACTTGAGGCACAATGTGTCAGGTGGTGCATGGTGCTGAGATGCATGACTAGTATTCCGTTGTTGGGTGAAGCATATGGTACACCGTAGAGGCTACTAAGTGCTAATGGAGTTTTTGTTTATTAGTGCATCGTATAGTTGGCTTATTTCATTCTTAACACTCAAACTAGGTACGCACCATTGGGTGGTATCCTACTGAGATTTTTCTCACACCCTACAAAGGCCCTTCGGGATGCATGTAGACAATATGATTTTATGTGTAGGAAAGAGATCAGTTTCTAGAGATGGGTCATATTAGTTGTTTCATGGAGATTTGGCATGGATCTAGTTGTCATGCCTCTGTTGGATTTTACTTTGTTCTGGTTTATTTATTGTATTAACATGCTTACGTTATATTATAGTGATTGTTGGTTATCCATTGGAACCTTTGTTATTGACATGTATCACCTTCTGTGGATGCATGATTTTTTTTGTTTTAGTAGTTGTTATAATTTGTGTTCATCATGCTATTTTGTTTACATTTAGCTGTGATTGTATCTATATTTCTTCCACTATTTTATTTGCTACATATTTGTTCATCGATTATTTGGGTCTGGTTCGAGTCTGAAGAGTCTCTTATTATATAGTATACTACGACCAGTATGTGATTTTCCACCGGTGGGGTATAGCCTTCCAACAATACATGTTCACACCCTCGCTACTAATAGACAACCCTTAGCGTTTGGGGAGGTGCGTATATGGTAAGTAATACCCAACCCATTTAGCACTATTCAAGAGTATATTCAGGTTGGGGTCTTACAATGGGGGTATCAGAGGGGGTTTTTCATAATAGGTATTTTGGAGAAACATTTGTATGAAAACTAATGAGATCGAGATTTACTTTTTATTTCAACTTGGTATGCTATTTGGGATATGGTAGAAAACAAATATGTTGTTATTAGAACTGGGTTTCGAGCTTGTGCATGGGTGCCTATAGCCCTAGGTATGAGGGATGAACAAATTTACATAGGATGGGAATATCTATTTTTCTTCTTCTTAGATTACTATTTATAAGATTTCTACCTTGGTGACTCACCTATTATGAGATGTTATTGATGTGATATGTGACCCTTGACTTGGTGAGTTAAAGGGAGAAATTGGACCTTGGCCCGGTATGTAATGGTTTGTATTCTTGGCATTTGATAGACCCATTTTTATGGTATTTCATGTTCATAACAACATGCATGCTATATTAATTGATTATACCATGAGAGTCAAATCAATTTCTATGCTATAACTACTTTGTAAATGTGAAAGGTAATATTCCAGAATGAAATTATTATTTATTTCAATGTAATGTGACCTTCTTTAAATTATATAAAATTGCATGGGGAATTATATTGGGCTTGGATTTGGACCTGGAAAGTTTATGACCAGGAAGGTACTGTGAATGAGGTGATGTTGATCATCAGGATTGGGCATCTTGGTGGTCGGTTTTACGCTGCGTGGCTATCAGGATTGAGTGACTCAGCCATCAGTTTGAGGAAATGATTGTTTTCAGTATGGGAATAGCCTAATGTACTTTTGATACATGGCTCTATTGTGGACGGGTAAGGAGGTCATGTGGCTTGGATGCCATGGGGTACACTTGAGGTGGGGGAGAGTAAGGGTAGTTTTTATGCGCAACCTCTTTACTGCTTTCCTTTCCTGCATTAAATGAATAGTTATATAAGTGGGTTTTCTAACCATTATTTTATTTAGTGGTTTCCTCCTAGGTGATTCGATATAACATCATGTGGGTGATGGTACAATGTCGTAGCAACGCGATCAGGTTTAGACACCTAGGGATAGGCAGAGCATCAGCCACAAGTATATGATCAATGACATGATGTAGTTTAGGATCTAGTGGAGATAAAGCAGCATCTAGGTTTGGTATCATTCGGGTCGTGGCTGAATGAGTTGCTCTGATATAGTCTTGTACATGTCTTGCAGGGGATTAATAGAGGTTCATAGGGCACAGATCCCTCTATAGAAAATCTGATGTGAGAATATCAGTCATAGAACTTACTTCTTTTTCAGGGTGAGGGTGGTCAACAGGAGGCTGCGAACTGGATATTGAGATTGAAGATGATCTTTGAGAAACTCTAGATTCCTCTAGGGTGGATGGTTAAGCTGGCGACATACGTGCTGGGAGGACCGGTGAAGCATTGGTGGGATGTGTTGGTTTAGGATTGCATACACGAAGGAATTACATGGGAGGACTTCAAGGACATATTTTTCGGGAACTTTTTCCAAGAGACATTGAGGGAAGAGGGATCTTGGGAGTTCTTGAGTCTCCAGTAGAGTGACATGTCATTCATGGACTATGGGGCTACCTTTACATATATTGTGCACTTCGCACCAGGTATGGTAAATGGTGACACCATGAGAGCGGGGTGTTTTTATGATGGATAATAGAATGCCATTATGGTGTAGGTAAAAATCTTCGGGGTGACCTCATTCTTAGAGTTGGTGAATCAAGATCTCATAACTATGGGTAAATTGAAATAAAAATCCATTTTGAGTTGATTAGTGGCTTCAGGTGATGGTTCAGATAGCAGGAAGTGAAGTATGGATGAGTTCTAGCATGGAAGTCTGGCCAAGGGCTCAGTTAGACAACCTATTTGTAGTTCATCAATGGTTTTATTTCTGTGTGGTAATCTAGGGAATCTTAGGACTCTGTGAGATATGCCTACAAAGGAGTGACAGGTATGTGGATAGGTTGGACATATAGAGAGGTTCTGTAGGAATCATTCTCAGACAGCTAGTATGAAGGGACCAGGACAGAAGGTGGTGTTTGGGGTCAATTTAGGATCGATACCAGGTGAGGGTATCTGAGTCTAAGCTGCATGTGAAAGACTTGGAAGAGACAATGGGGCCCAAATGAGTGGTATGTGGCTGGTGACTACAGAAGCACAGTAGGGAGGTCAAGCATTAAGAAGCCATACATAAATCTAGGTAAACTCCATGGAGCATCCATAGGATGATCAAGCTAGTGATCTGATGGTGATAAGAGGGATTCCATGGGTGTGGCTATGATTTTGTTGTTTTATTTTTTGAATGGCCTGTTAAGGTATGTTCGTTATGAGTGCATGACGTGAACATGATTTATATGGACTGAACAAATGATAGTCATGGGATAAGAACCATTTGGGGTGCGTTATACATTTACATATATATGAGATGTGTGGCATCAGAAGCATCTAGGATGCGGAATAATTGAGGTGTTGTGAGAATCGGGGCTTCGATGGTGTGGGTTACACGAGGTACAAGGCAACCGATCTTATTTTTAACATCCATGGAAAGAAGGAATTTCATGAGGTAGGAACTGAGGCAGTGTGGGACATGATTTGGTGTTGAAAACGACGCCGGATCACGTTATGAGGTGCATGAGTGACGATGCATAACAGGGAGACCATGAGTCCAAAAACATGTTTCTGATCCGTTGATTGATTTGAGTTTTGGTCAATAATTGTATGTAGTTTTCATCACCACCTATGGATGGAAAATTCAATAAAACATTTCTTTAAGGGGGGAAGTTTGTAAGAACCTGGTTCTTAATTTAAGGTACGAGTATATTTTTCCTTCTATTTTTAGATATTGTTTTAGAAAAAAGGAGAAAGTGGGAATTTCTTGAAAAATGTCCAGGTTAAACACCATTTACTCCATAGTATATGTTTTGTGTATATTAGGTGTGTACTGACTGAGTACTAACTTAGTACATGCTGTGTGGTGACCATGAAAAAGTAATATACTACACAGCCTGTAGTGTTCCTTAACATGCTATGTATTTTATTCTCAATGTACCAGCTCAGGCTTAGTATTATGTTGACCTATGTGACGTGTCTAAGTAGTGAGATGACCTGGCATCCTGTAACATTCATAGTATAAACAACTACAACATGGCATGTAGTCCTTAAAACACATTATGTATTTTTATTTTATTTATTTATATGGGAGATATTCATGTATCATTTCCAGAAATATATTCCTCTTCCCTATTTCCAATCTGTGATGCTCTGGATGGCTAAGAACATTTCTTCTCCTTGATTTTTCATCCAACATCCATTATTCAAACCATCACTGTCTGCAGGATTTCCTGAGGAAGGATAAACCTATGCACCCTATTCTATTCTTGTTACCTTGTCTCACATGTCGCAATTTCCATCTGGGTAAAATTTACACGATTTGAAGAATATGTATATCAACAATGACCAAATTCGAAATGGATCTCTCTATCGGGTGTTCCTACATCTACGAGTCTAACATAGGTGGTGCATACCCTTTTTTTGTTTTAATGGACATTTGGGGGTTGCATCATTTTAGCGCAACGTCGTGTATTGAGCGAGACCCATGTTTATTTATATTTAATTGATAGTATTCCTTATGGGATGTTGTTAGGAATTCCCCTAAAATTGTATGCTTGAGTGAGTTTATGTTTGATGACATTGCTCATTTGGGGCATTTTGGTCAGTGGTTCCAAACTGGTTTTTGGTGAATTGATTTGATTAAAATACTAAGTTTAAATTTTTTAATCTTGATTATGTTAATAGAGGATTTCATGACCTTTGTGCTGGTTGGGGGCATCATATGGCTATTTCAATTGAACTGGTTAAATTTTTATGTCTTTTTATTGCGATTATTTGGATAATATATAAGTGATGCTTGATATTTCATATACTGGAACCTTTGGGTTGTGCATGGCCCAAATATTATTAAGTGATGCAGATCACATGTGGGGCCTAGAAAAATTATATTGGTGGTTTGACCACGAGAATGGGCATCATGGATGTTGGATTATGGTTGTGTGAATGTCAGGTCGGGAAAGTCCCGAGTTACTTTCATGGTAAGTCCATCAGATTATGAGTGACATGGTTGTAGGGGAAAGATGTTCCAGAGAGGATGTGTCTTGGGTTCTAAATTTGGTGATTACTGATCAACCGTTATTTAGTTCGTGTGTACATAGATAGAATCTATGATGAGGTGTTTTGGACCACTTATGTGGGTAGGGGCCCCTTTAGTTGGGGTTAGGTTTATATGGTTGTTGCTTCTTGTCATGGAATCCATGTGGGAGGTGAGGAGCCTTTAGATTTTCTGTGTGTTCCTTCTATATGTTGATATATAAGACAGAAGTTGTTAGAGGTAAATGGGACCAGGTTACTATTTCTTGGGAATTCCTTCGAGATGTAGGTACTTGAGACACAGGGTGTCAGGTGTCCATGGGACATAGTTTCTATTTCTTGGGCATGCCTTCGGGGTGACAGTACCTGAGATACAATATGTTTGGGGTCAATGGGATAGGGTAACAATTTCTTGGGCATGGCTTCAAGACATTGGTACTTGAGGCATGAGGTGCTAGGGGGAATATGGTGTCAGGCTATGTGACTAAGATTCTAGCATTGGCCAAAGTAGGTGATACCCCTGGTGGATACTGAGAACCAGTGGAGTTTGTGTTAATTTTTTCATCATAATGTTTTCTTATTACCTCTTTAAACACTCATACTAGGTGCACACAATTGGGTGGTTTCCTACTAAGATTCTTCTGACACCCTACACGAGCCCTTCAGGACACATGTAGACATTATATATTTTCATGCATGAAATATATCATCTTTAAGAGATGGATAATTTTAACGATTCCATGGAGATTTTTCCTGGACCCTGTGGTTCATCCTATACTTGACTTTACTATGTTTTTATTTACCTTATATATTAACATGATTACATTATATTGTAGCTACTATTTGTTAGCTATTGGTGCCATTGTTATTGACAAGTATGACCTTATCTCGGTGCATGATTTGTTGTTGTAGTAGTTATTATATGTAGTTTACATCATGTAGTTTTGTTTAAAGTCAGTTGTGATTGTTTCTATATTTCCTCCACTATTTTATATGTTATTGAATGTGATTCATCTCTGCAATTATGTTTTGAGTCTATAGAGTCTCTTATTTTATATTATGCTCGGGCCAATACCTTATTTTCCTCTGAAGGGGCACAACCTCCCTACTATACCTATTTACACTCTCAGTGCTAGTAAGGAGCCTTTGGTGTTCAGGGAGGTGCACCTATGGTCAGTAACAGCCAATCCGTTTAGCACTATTCTATGGGTTTTCTGGGTCGGGATATTTCAATACATCACCCAAAAATAAACAACTCCCCAACCCCAGACTAACATTGCATCGAATGACATTTCCTACTATAATGTGACTAAAATAGATCCATATTTATAAAATTATATGAACTATTATTTTATAAAAATTATATCATGGATAAATGATAATACCACACTACAATGAAATATGGGACACAAGAAAAAGTCATATCCCCTATAGCATAGATAATTTCATTTTATTTTGCATCGATCTAATGATTATTAGACATATTTACCTGTATATGATTTTCAATAACCATCAATAGTGTATTCACAAATAATGATGTAATGTGTACATATCAATGAGAAACTATAATAAAAAGAACTCCATGTAGCAGTACTAACTCTCAATCATAGTGATTTCTTATAGGATCCTCTAAATGAATCTCCCAAATATGTAAAAAATGATCCAATTTGGTCAGTTGATAAACTATAATTCATACAAAATATCATCCACTTATGTTCTTGGTTAATCATGATATGATGTCTACATAGAAACTGAGCGATATTGAAGAAATCCACTAGTTCATTCTATTATAGGATTGAGCCTATGATAGGTAGAATAGTGAGAGACAAAACCTGTATTGTACCTCTTCCATTTGGACCACCGAAATCATAATTTCATATCATGATATATCATGAAAACCTTAGGTTTATTTTCAAACTACATGGTATGAGAGTCCCTTATAATAACCTCCCTCATTAATAAAATGAACCACTAATCTAAAATGAACATGAAACACCTCACATCTATTATTTTATATCTCGGAATAGAGTTGTATATCACCAAACATTCTCATCTAAGTAGACAATTTGTGTCACACTCTAGAATTTCTGTTACTCACTCCACCAATTAGAATTTTCTCACTATGTGTGCACAAGGAACTTCTCCTAGATCCTCAATCATTCCCACCTACCTGTCTACTGGATAGTCTATAAAATTCCATTCAACATTAAACATTCACACTAAATGTTCCAAGATCATCCTTCTATGAGAGTTTATAGAACAATTCCTTTCATGATGGGAATAATCCAAATCAAATAAGAATATAATTAACCTATTTCCTTTGATTAATATTCATGTTTCATTAGGATAAGATAAACCACAATCTTTTAATATATATATATATTATTCATAAAGAGTAAATATCATCTTCACTTTAACACATGAACCATAAAATCTTACTCTAGGTCATATTTTGGGTACTTCTACTCATAAGGTAATAGATTATGTGACCCACTATAAAATAATTATTAATTCATCATTAGGATAACTCCCATTCCAACCTCATATGTCTTTCCATACATTGTGCACCTAATTTTGTGTTTCGGTAAAATTTGAATAGGTTTGGATGTATACCATCTCTTCATATATAAGAATGATTCTTCACATTGATCAATGAATTAAAACATTTTATCCATCTAAAGAATCATAATCATGAAAAAAGATACTTAATGAACTACATGTAATTCCAAATTAGTCCAAAGAAACTATGAATCTTTAACACATTATTTTGTAATTGGAAATACATCTTGACCTCTACCTTTTTTAGGTTAAATGAAATTACTTCCTCAAAAACTACATTGCTAAGGAACACAACACATCAATCATTAATTGACATTTAAATATCTTGAAAAAATGTTGATACCCATATATAAAACTAAATAAAATTTCAAGGTGTCTAATTCATGATTTTGAGGTATGTTAATATATCATGATGTCATCTAGGAAAATAATAATGAAGGACACCATGTAAAGATGAATGATCATATTAATTATTGTCATGTACACTCAGGGGGGTATTTTCATCCAAAATGGAATAAAAATATACTCATACACACCATATATTCTACTAAATGTTTTATTGATGATTTACCCATCCCCTATGCAATGTTTATGGTAGCTAGATCATATATTAATATTTGAGAACAAGTTATATCCCATTAACTGACTGAACAAGTAATAAATCTACATAAATGAGTACATTTTAATCAAAGTAATTAGGTTTAATTTACTATTATCCACATACAATCAAAGACTAACATCCAAAATATTAATGAATAATAATAGATATCCCCATGGGGTTCTATTCAGTATGATAAATCCATTTACTTTTACATCCTCAACTTACAGCATCATCTTATTTTACTCGGTAGGTAACATATTGTAATGTTGAATATATATTAGTTGCACATCAAGATTGAATTAAATTGAAAAATCTATACCAATATCAGTAGGTAATCATAATAAATATTAAAGAAATATATCTTGGAAGAGGTCCATGATATGAGGAAAAGAGAAGGGAGTCATTATTTGATCAATAGAAATTATCATGTTAGTCACATCCACTGTAATAGATACAATTTTACTAGGATATAGTCCAACTCCTCATAATTTAGTTTCCCACTCACCGGTCAAAAAATCCTATCCAATAGGAATAATAAATGATAAAAAATTTTGATAACAATATATGGTTTCATTATAACTATCTAACCATTCCCTTTTAAGGATCACATCTATTCCAAACATCTCTAGAATTGTAAAACCCAATACATACTCATTGATTTTAATAACTGTGGGATAATATAAGAAAATATCGTGGGAACCCACTTTATTTTTAAATGGTGTATCAAAATATTTAAACTCAAAAAATAATATAACTGAAAACTATAATTTTGTAACTACATGAGTAGTTATTAAATAATGTGAACCACCTACAATAAATTAAGAAGTTGAGAGCATATAAGTAATCAAGATTATACCTCAATGAATATAATTCCCTATAATCCATTATATAAGACCTATTTATATATATAAACATTCGTTATTTAATATTTTGGACTTGTATTTATGTCTCACAAGTCACTTGATTCATACAAGCTTTTATATTCATTACCATCCACTAAAACTCATGGCCGACATCTTGTAATGACATCACTAATCCAGTCTGAAAACCCTTCACAAAAAAGCAGTTAATATTACCTACATTTTAACACATTTATAACTACTAGTAGGTATTTTAATATACATTAGATAATACTCCTTTCATCAACAATTATAGTAGATGGAAAAACTATCTCCCATAGAGGAATTGAATGAACACTTTATCTACACTAATTGTCATCCACCACCCTAGACCATCACCTTTGATATCACTTTCCTATTAATAAAATTGGTTATTGGGATAGAATTGTAAAATCCAAATATTTTTATAATAAATGAAGAAAAAATAAATGAATCTCTATCTTCCTATAGTCCCTTCTCAACAATCTGATCCTTATAAATAACCTCATCATAAGTTTTGAAATAAAATTTCAGGTACTGAATCACTAAATCTGTTTAAATACCAAACCCAATATTCAAATCCTTATATAAAATATTTACTACTAACAAAGAATAAAAATTATGTATCTTATTATATTGGGTTTAATAACAATATACTGACATCATTCCTTGATAAACCACTATAAACTCTTGAGAATGATCTAAATTTTGTGTATCAATAATAAATTCATCAAAGAATAGGTCCTTAAAGGATAACCATGTTAGTCTATCCCATATTCCGTCGTAATTAAAGATTTATCAAAACATTATATATTATCCCAATAGTATTAAAAAAACTTCCATCAGAACATCATGTGCCTGCACCAAGTTAAATATCAACTCAATGATATCTATCAAGACATTAAAATCTTAGGGGACTCTGTGTAACACCCCGAGAATTTATATAATGGATAATTTTTAAATTATTCAATGTGTTGTATTGTATGCTACACTAAGATTATCTTGTGCCATACGCAATACCTTATTAGCTTACAGTATGCATAACACTATTCTTGGCTAGTGTTACACACAATTTCAAGTTCGTTTGATAGAATTTATTTTACACAAAATTGAGTATAGATTTTTTTCAATGTATAAAAGTAATATTTTTGTAATAGGTTATACACAACCCCAGTGGAAACTTTAAATACATGTAACATTTATATGGCTTGCTTTATGTATAAGAGATACCTTTCTCGATACCTTGCATTATACGCAATACCGGGTTTCACAAAACAATGATGTATTATTAACATATTTTTTTTAATGGGATATAAATTAGACTTTATTAATATTATTAACATCATTTTGAATTTTTATAACATTATCATCTATCTTAAAAATATTTTAGAACATGATATGAAAACAAAATCAATTTTTCATATAAAAGAAGTATTTTAAAAAAAAAATGCATTTCTACCACCTTTTTATAGCACACCCATTTTAAATCTAGTTTTGACAATTTAATAAGCTAAATTTGACAAAATAAACTTATATTTTGGAATTAGGACATAAAAATTTATTTCTGTTGAATTTTTCATATTTTTCTAATAAAATTACAATTTTAATGAATATTGAAAAATACTGCAATTTAATTCAAAATTGCCTTTTTATATAATTTATTTATATAGATTGATTACCTTTTTAATGGGTTTTAAAGTGTAATGGGATTATATATTTATCATTTAATCCAATTTATTTCATTTTTTGTAATTTCACTTTTAAATTTTATATAAACACAAGTCAATCTTTGGATAGTTATTACTTTTTAAAAATCCAGCTATTTGGTGTTCACAATGAAAGCTAATTTTAAATTAATTATTTTAATTTATGTGTTTTGAATTTGGAAAAGTGGACTCCATATTTTGAATCATAATGTTCAAATTGTATAAATAGGTACCTTTTTATTTTTGATCATTATGAATTGTAACATCGGTAAATATTTTATTTCTTGTGGTTAAAGGGTAAATCCAGTAAATAAGTTTAAAAAATAATATTATAATAATATTAAACTACCCTAACACAAGTCCAAAAACTATTAGATGAGATATTTCTGATATGGTCATACAAGGGTAGATCTTGGGACCCAATGGATTCACTTGGATTTGAAAATGACATTTTATAATAATTAATTTAAAGTATAGATAATTATTACCTAAACAAATATATTTTTCAAAATAAATTTTAATATTAGGTTATATAAATGATATATATTTATATAAATATGTATTAAAAATATAATAATATTTCCTACATCATGGTATTTTAAAAAATTTATACAATATATAAATATATTTATTTACAACACAATTAATATGTAGTGATTACCTCATTAATGAAAGATTCAAATAAATGAATTTATAAATATTAATTTATTATTTTGATGCGATAAAAAAATTTCTCGGATGACATTGAAATATTAGGTATGATTTAATTCCTTTGGTACGATGTAATATGGTTGTTGGGAATTTTTATAAAATCCATGTATGAATAGTATCCAAAAATGACATAATTCATAACATGAAACATAAAATAGTTTATTGAATGATATTTAATTCATAAAATTATATGATTCGTCCAAATGGTCAATATATTTTCAAATATTTCATAATTAACTTTGATTGGTTCATTTAAAATGATATGGTAATTATATAATCCCACAATGTGAAAATAACATGACATCACGGAAAGATTAAATATGGTAAAAGAAGGGTTATACAAAAAAGATAATAAAAAAAATTCAAAACACCTCTAAAAATTATTGGATGATATTTATTCAAACTAGAATCATTTTATATTTTAATTAAATATGTTTTGGACCATTTTAAACATTATTTTAATTTATAATAATTTAATATTTTTAGAGTATCCTAATGTGAAAATCTCTTCTCTTATAAAAGGGAACCTCCTCCATCTCCTCTTAACTCTATTTTGAGCCTTAAATATCATCCAAACCCTTCCATTTCAATTATAAACTTTTCTAGTTACATTCTAGAGGTTCTGTTTTTCTCAAAAGACCAACTCTAAAGCCCTAAGTGGAAATTTAAAGGAGTCATGTTGAGTAAGAGGTAATCTCTTCTACTGATTCATTCAAATTTATTTCTTCTTCTACTTCATCTTCTTAAATTGTTTAATTATAAAGTAATAACATAATTATAACTCATATAATTATATGTTGTTATAAATATAAAACAACCCTATTTCACCTTCAATTCATCCTATGAAAAACGAAATCACCACACGTGCGTATGTATGAATTACAGTCTCCATGTTGTGGTGTATTATATTTTTCACCACCGCCTTACTTGGATAGGTATAATGGTGTAAATAATAACTATATATGATTATTATATCATGATACTTATTCTGATATATTATACACCATCCAATTCAAATACATTAAAAAATTATTGGAATGATGTTGTCACTCGTGCGTATGTACGACATAACGTCTCCCAGGTGTGATAAGATTCATTCTCCACATTAACCATTCAAGAATGGATATAAAGTATATGTAATAAATAATCATGAAATATATGAAATAATAATAATAATTAATTTATTTATATTTATATATTTCATTTACTAAATTCCATTCATGTTCATACGAAAATGAAAACAGCATTCATGCGTACGTATGGCCTACCATCTCCATGAACGGTGTATTACATTTCTTATGTCTATATATTATATATATAATTATTATATAAAATATAAAAATAATCTTTTACATTATAGAAGTAAATAAAATAATTATATATGTAATAATATCAAAAATAAAAATACAAAATACATACGATAAATAAAACAATGATTTCGCAAAACGTTTATTTAACATGGAATTGAAAATTGAACGTGTAATATAAATTCATAAGTGAATCATATATGAAATCATAAAAATTATTATTGTCATTTTATAAGTTTATAATATGTTCAAACCCACTATATTCTTGTTTTGGAAAAATATATATGAAATTACACCTAGGGTAAGTGATAAATTTTCCAATCTCATTTTTATCTGAGATTGTTTATTCTCATGTATTTCCAAGGGATTTATTTATCATCCATGTACTTTTTTTCTAAAAAATGTCATCATAAAATGATTATTATTATTAAATTTCTATGTAAAGTCATTTTTACCCATTTTCATTTTCACTACATGGTTTGGAAGGAATCATTCTTACATTTACCTTACAAGGTAATTTTTTACTTTTCTGGAAAAAGTACGAGAAGAGTGTTTTTTATCTTATGTGAAATGAATGGATTTTTACATTTTCATGAAACATTATTTCCATGAATAGTCCTATAAAATATTTCATTTTTATTTTAAACTATTTTTTTCATTTAAAATTGGGAGGAATTTTGAGAAAAGAAAATGTTTTTGAAGAAGAAAGGATATTTTCCTCGAGAACTAAGTATAAGTTGTTTATCCAAATTATATTTTGTGTAATATGTTAATATTTAATTAGGGTTATGTTTCTATCTATATTATTACTATTATATGATTTTTTAATGATTAAATGGTATTTTATATGGATTATTTTATGATGTAATCATGTTTATGGAACCCATTTTATTTCTTGAGATATTATATGATGAACAGTTTATGTTTTTTTTGGATCGTGTAAGAATGATTTTATTATGAGATTAGTGGGACCAATATCTTACTCCAATGTATTAGGTAAACATTTATATCTCATGAGATAGACATGTCTGGGACAACAAGTAAATTCAGTTCAGTAATAGAGGGCTATAATGACAAGTAAACCTAGTTCAATAATGGACTTCACCCACAATGATGGTTTCAGAAGCAATATCTTGGATACTATGAAAATCATATTATGTGATTAATGGTATTACATAATTCCATGTTTTATTCCCATTTTATTTTATCATGATTAATGTTATTTTATTATAAATTATTTATGTACTACCAATATTTATTTCATGGCTCAATATTTTTATGTTTAAACTTTAGGTTCATGTTTTTATGTTCAAATATATGTGGTTTGTTTTATTCTCACCATATTAAACCTTACTATGAATTGGAGCTCACCCTTTTTATATTTTATTTTACCTATGATATAAATAATGTTATTAGGTAAGAAAATAGAAAGTGAAGATCTGTTTGGGTTATGTTGAAGATGTTTCACCACGACAAGAAGATTTTGTTCAGAGTTTCCAATGAAAATAAACTAATACGACCTTTTAGAGTTTATTTTTTCATGTATTACGTATTTCACAAAAGAAATGTAATATCAATATATTACAAGAAAGGTTTTCTAATGATGGCATCAGAGTGAAGGTTTAGTCATCCTTTGGAATCTAGGATGTGAAAACATTAGTGACATCCCTAGAGATATTTCAAAATTATGTCTAGGGATGTCGCTAAGGATAATTCTAACAATACATTACAGTCCTATAATTTTGGTAATGATCATGAATAACTTAGGATTTATCCTAATATATTAGATATTGAATGTACTCCCCTGTGATATGTTGTTCTTCTAGTATGATTTTGTCCTCTCACACTATTCTTTTTGGGTTTTAGAAAATTACTAGAAACAAGAGGATTCATGTTATTAGAGAATATGATGGACAGTGGAAAAATATTATTCCTGAGAATCCAATAAAATTGGATTTTGAAATAGAAATAACATTATTATTATTAATAGTTAATCTCATAATATGATCAATAATATAATCTTTGGTGAGTTTCTTGAAGAAGATAATAATGGAAAGATGGAGTTTCTTGCTGATCATAGTGGTATGAAAGTTCAATTTTCCTCACGTAAATAATGTGGGAAGAGTCATCCAGGAGAACATTTCAAAGGCACTCAAAGATGCTTTGGGTGTGTAAAGGACACATATCCTGTAATTTAAAAGTAAAAGTTTCCTTTAAAACAATGGATATTGATAATGGTATTACTAAGACATCAACAATGGTTAAATGTATTAAATGTGGAATGTATGGGCATTATGAAAATCCCTTCCCTAAGGGAAAATCTCTTGAAGAGAATCATCATGGTTGTATGGTTGGTATTTATGTTGATGATGATGAAGAGACTACAAATGATATAAGAGATGAAAGAAGTGTTTAGAAATAAAATGATGGAGCTCATTAAATGGTTCAATGAGGTAATGGAAGGGTTACATGTTTATCAAGTGTAATGTTATGTAAGTAATTTTCTGGTACCATGGAATAATAAAACATAAAAGGATTGTTAAACCATTTTATTCACTTAAGAATTTGAAAGTATATTATGAATGGTACCGGTAACCATGAAATTTTATTCAGATATTTTTTGAAAGCACAATATATGATGATAATGAATGGATAAAAATATAATGAGATGTTTGATATTAATTATGTTCTCATGACTGATATAAGGAAATAGTGATATCCTCATTTGATTATATATAATTTTTGGGATTTTGGTATATGGAAAGAGTTAACTTTTGAAAGAAATAATTTTTTCACTAAGGTTCTATGGTAATTCATGTTTCAAGAGAATGCATGATTAAGGTATTCACATGTTGGGAATGTGGCAACCAAGAATTAACATATGAGATATGGGAGGTAAATGTTATATTGATTTAGTTTAACTCTTTCTATATTTTATATTTTTTATAAAGGATTTCAATGTTATATATTTATGGATAGAAAAAGTTATACTCCCTTTTATGTTTTTTAGATAAATGTTTTCTATAGCTATAGGTGGACTTATGCTTATCTGGTAACTTATTCTAACATTATTTTTGATATAGAAGGAATGATCTATCATTTTATTTCATGATTACCTAATACTTCATGAATGAAAAATGCAACATCATTCTTTAAGATATGAAGTGGAAATTCTTCAAGGCACAAACAATGGTGAGATTGTTCTAAAATCAAGTATGTATTTATTCTCATGAAACATTATTCAATTTTAAGATAAGTATATGGATAACCAAAACTATTATCCATGTACCTTCTTATCCGATGAACCATATGGTCCATTAAATCATCATATATTTAGGTATTTATAGTAATTAACTTTTTCCAAACCTTTTTTCTCTATTACTATCCATCCACAATTGATGGTCAAATTTCTCTCCCTTATCCATTTTTTTACATCCTACCCATGTTCTCATATAGGGAAACCCAATGAATAGTTACTTTGGGTAACCGTTATGTTCCTAAAATTCCTTTTTTAAATGATTATTTAGTATTTCGTTTTACTATGTGGAATTTTAGGAAGGAAAATTTCAAGTATTAAATCATTTATAACCTCGATGAATTTAGAGAGCGAAATTCATTTTAAGGGGGGTAGAATGTACCACCCTAAGAATTTATGAAATGAATTATTTTTAATTTATTCAATGTATTATGTTGTATGTACACTAATATTATCTTTCACTACATGCAACACTGTATTGGCTTTTACAATACAACACACTATTCTTGGCTTGTGTTATACACAATTTCGAGTTCGTATGATAGAATTTATTTTACACAACATTGAGTATACATTTTATTAAATGTATAAAAGAAATATGTTAGGATTATGTTTTATGCAACATAAGGGGAATCTTTCAATAAATTCAACATTGACTTCTCTTGCAATACATGAAACATCGACCTTCATTGATAGCTTGCGTTTTACGCAATCTCGAGTTTCACTAAACAACGATATATTATTAAAATATTATTATTTAATTGGATATAAACTTGAATAAATGAATATTATTAACCCCATTTATATTTTTATAACATTATCATTCATACTACAAATTATATATAACATTATGTTATAAGAAAATCAATTTTTCGGATAAAAGAAGTATTTTTTTTAAAAGATGTAGTTTTACCATCTTTTGATGGAACACCAATTTTAAATATAGTTATGAAACTTTTATAAGTTTAATTTGACAAAATAAACATATTATTTGGATGTGGGACCTAAAAATTTACATTTTTTGAACTTTTTATATTTTTCTAATAAAATTAAAATATTAATTATTAGTGAAAATACTGCATTTTAATTTGATACGACCTTTTTAACTAATAAATTTATATAGTTAATTTATTTATTTAATTGGTTTTATAGTGTAATAGGATTCTAATTTTATCATTTAATACAACCATGTTCATTGTAATTAATTTCACTTTTAAATTGGAGATAAACAGATGTCAATATTTTGATAGATATTATTTTTAAAAAAACCCACTTTTTAGTTTGGACAACATAAAATCATTTTAAATTAATTACTAGATCATCTATGTCTTGAATTCGAAATAATTGATTCAATATTTTGAATTATATGGTTTATATTTTTTAAATAGGTACCTTTTATTTTCATACATTATGAATAATAACATTAGTAAATATTTTATTTACCACGGTTAAAGGATAAATCTGGTAAATAAGCATAAACAATAATATTATGAAAATAATAAACTACCCTAAAACTTGTCCTAATCATATTTTACTACATATTTCTGACCATGGGAATCTTTGGTTCGATTTTGGAACCCCATGAATTCACATATATATGAAAATGAAAATTTATAATAATTAATTTAATGTAAGGATAATTATAATCTAAACATATATATTTTACTAAATTGATTATAAAATTGAGTTATATAACTGATATCTATGAATATAAATATTCATTAAAAATCTTATAATGTTTCCTACATCATTGTAATTTATAATTTTTAGATATTAGATATATATATTTATTTATGACCCAATTACGATTTAGTGATTATCTAATTAATTAAAGATTCAAATAAATGAATTAATAAATTTTAATATAAATTTAAACTGAAAATTTTTATGACATAAAAGATTTTTATGGAAGAAATTGACATATTAGGTATTATTTAATGTCATTATTTATAAGTAATAAAATTATTATGAATATTTAAAAAAATTCATGTGTGAATAGTATCCAAAATTGACATAATTCATAACTTAAAACATAAAATAGTTTATTAAATGAAATCAAATTATTAAATATCTATGATTCAGAAAAAAAATTAATATAAGTCCAAATATGTCATAAATATCTTTTTTTTTCCATTTTACATGATATTGTAATTACATTAATCCACAATTTATATATAACATGATGTCACAGTAAGATTAAAAAGGAAAAAATAAGGGTTAAATAAAATAGATAAGGATAACAAAATATTCAAAACTTGTCTAAAATTATTAGATTGTGGGTATTAGAACTAAAATAATATTATCTTCAAATTAAAGAAGTTTTTTACCAATTTAAATCAAAATTAAATTTATAATAAATAGATATTTTGAGAGTTTCCTAAAGTGCCTCTTTCTTCTCTTATAAAAGGGAACCTCCTCCCTCTCCTTCTAACCCTATTTTGAACATTCAATATAGGCAATACCCTTCCCATATCTCTTTTCAACTTCCCATGTTATATTATATATGTTCTTGTCTTCTTAAAATACCAAATCCAGTACCTTAAGTGGAAATTTAAACGAGGCGCGTCGAGGAAGAGGTAATCTCTTCAATAGATTCATCCAAATTTATTTGTTCTTCTACATCCTCTTCAATTGTTTTTTCATTATAAAGTAATAAAATAATAATAACTAATATAGTTATATGTTATTATAAATATTAAACAAACATATTTCACATTATATCAATCCTATAAAAAATGAAATCACCGCGCATGTGTACATACATCTTAACGTCTCCACACTGTGGTGTAATCTGTTTTCACCTCCGCGTTACTTGGATTGGTATAATGGTGAAAAAAGTTAAAATATATTATTATTATAACATGATACTAATTAAAAGATACTATACACCATCCAATTAAATACCATTCAACAATTATGGGAATGATATCATCGCTCGTGCGTACATACGACTTACCGTCTCAATGACATAATGAGATTCCATCTCCACGTTAACCATTAAAGAATGATTATAATGAATATATAATAAATAATCCTTAAATATATGATATAATAATACTTAATGATATATATATATATATGTCTTTTAATTACTTAAATTCATTTTAATAATGAAATGAAAAAATCGTTCATGCGTACGAACGACCTACCGTCATGGTGAATGGTGTATTCCATTTATTTAATCTAACAACTATACATATATATATAATTAATATATATAATATATATATCATTTTTACATTCTTGATTTATGTAAATAATTATATAAATTATAATCTCAAGAATAACAATTCAAAACACCTACGATAAATAAAATGATTATTACCCAAAACGTTGTGTTAACATGGGATTGACAATTGAATGGTTAATATAAATCATATGTGAATCGTATATGATATGATAAATATTATTATTATTATGTTACAAGTTAAAAATATATTTCTACCCACTATATAAGTGTTTTTGACAAATATAGAAGAAATTAGACATAAGTGATGGGATAACATTTCTGATCTCGTTTTTATCTGAGATTGTTTGTTCATATGTATTTACAGGGGATATATTTGTCATCCATGTCAATTTATTTTAAAAATGATTTCAAAATTTTTTAATATTATAATATTTATTTTTAAATTCATTTTTTCCCATTTTCATTTTTTACTTCACCGTTTAGAAGGAATCATTCTTACATTGACCATACGAGGGATTTTTTGACTTTTCTGGTAAAGTACGAGAAGAATGTTTTTTTAACTTATACGACGTTAATAGATTTTTATAGTTTCATGATACTTTATTTCAATGAATATTACTCTATAATATTTCATGTTTATTTTCAACTAATTTCTTTTCTTTTAAAATTGAAGTGAATTCTGAGAAAAGAAAATGTTTTTTAAGAAGAAAGGATTTTTTCCTCATGAACTATATACAAGTAATTTATCGAAATAATTTTCCATCTAAGATGTTACTATTTAATTAAAGTTATTTTTATATCCCCATAATTAATATGATATTATTTCATTAATTCTGGAGTGGTATTTTATATGGATTATGTTTCAATGGAAGGATGTTTAAGGAACACAACTTATTTCTTGGGTTATGCTCTGATTAATGAATTATGTTTTTTGGAACAAGTATGAATAAATTCAATATTAGATGGGTGGAACCTATATATCCCTCCAATGCATTGGGTAAAAATTTATATCTTGTGAGATAGACATGAATAGAATGACAATTAAATTTGGTTCAGTAATACATGGCTAGAACGAAAAGTAAACAAGATTCAGTAATGGACATCATAAACTATGATGGTCTTGGAAACAATACCTTGTATACTATAGATATCATATTATGTGATTAAATGTTTTCAACAATTCCATGTTTTATTCCAATGATAATTTAACATGATTGAGGTTCACTTATGATCTATCCTTTATGTGCTAAAAAAATTTATTTCTTGACTCAATATTTTGATGTTCAAACATTATGTTCATGTTTTTACGTTAAAATTTATATGGTTTGATTTATTTTCCCCATGTTTATCACTGCTGATCATTTGAGGTCATCCATTTTATTTTTTATACCAAATATATAAATATAGTTTTTAAGTAGGAAAAAAAGGGGAATATCTTTATAGGAGATTATGAATATCATTCACTATGATTATAAGATTTTGTTCCATGTTTCCAATGACACTAAATTAATAAGATCTATGGGAATCTGTTTGTGTCATGTATTATGTATTCTGAAAATCAAATGTAATATCCATGTATGATAAGCTAAGGTCTATACACTTCAGAACCCTATATGGATGGGCTATTTTAGAGCTAAAATATATGACTGTTATTGACCATTAACTATTGAGATCATCTTTCTTAAAAAAGAACTAGTCGAAAGAGTCCATGATAAATCAATCATATGGCTAGGCCTTATAGGAAAGGTACAGTAGCATGCCCAGGTGAACCCTCATATACAATATGTGGTGAAACAATGGAATTCCACCTTATAAGAGAGACCTAATTAAATTAACTTAGAAATTTGAAATAAAATTTTGAATGAGAAATTTTCAGTAATTCCAAAAAAAACTCATAGATAATCTCAAAAAAACTGATCTAGGAAGATCGTTTAATAGTCTACATGAACTCTGAATGAAAAAGAAAACAGCATATTAATCTTATATGGTGATAGAAACCCAAAAATTTAAAACCTTCTTAGAACTACCTAATATTATGACACCACTATGGTTATTGTGTGTTAGTCAAAAAAGTATATACACAACACACATAGTATTATCAAGTTCAAGTAATAAAATGTAACTAAAAAAGTGAAAATCATAATATCAGTATCAATTTAATTAATTGGGACTTATCTAATGCAACAAAAATGAATGTTTCATGTAAACTAAAGTTCTTAATAATGATGCATGAATGAACCAGAAATCCAATAAATTAAAATATCAACATCAAGTATATCAGTCAAGGATAAATAAATCAATTGAAAGGACCAAAAAATGAGAATGAAAATATAATCACTAGTATCTTATAGGTATCTCATGTAATATATTGTCAAAATATTATGTGACTCACCTACCCAATTTCTACATATCCTAAATCCTTTCTAAATTTCCTTAAAAACCTATTATTTTTTAAGAGCACTATTCTAAACCACACATACAATAGGAAACACAATGTTTAGATAAACCATGATGTGTTATTAAAATATTAATATTTAATCATGACAGGTTTAACAAAGGTGTTAAATTTTGATTTATAAATATGAATAAAAAATAATTATTTGTTAAATATATATACAATATATTGAAAAATATATACTAAATTAAATTTTATGTCTTCATAAACATCAAAAATATATTTTTCTCAAAAAATGACTTTATTTATTTAAAAAAAAAAAAAAATTATTTTTTTATACTTTTATTCAATTATTTTTTAAAAATTATCTTCATTTTTTAATAAAAAAATTAAATTTAAATTAGAAACTTTTGTGAGAAAAGTGATCATATACGATCTTGAATTATGTTAAATAAATTTTACCCCGGTCTAAAGGTAGGAAACTTACTAATATCTCTATATGGCATAGGAAATAAGTCCTTAAGGACATTGTTAAAAGAGATTCTAGATTCCTTATCCATGCCTTTATTTGAAATTGCATCATCAAGTATCATATATTTTTGAATTATATGTGTGATAATATAGAACATTTATGAAATGTGATTAAGGATGATGATCCATTTCGTAGCCATTTTCCAAGAGTGGTGAACCTATCCAGTTCTGATAGCATGAACTAAGGTGGTTGAGTCATATTTGAACCAGATATTTTTCCATTTCCTTTTCATTTTAATGTTGATAGAATATATTATACCTTTGATTTCAGCTTCCAAAGTATTATCCATGAAAAAATATTCAGATTGGTATTCAATAGATTCACAAGGGTATTCTCTAATGATGACACTATAGCCAACCTGCCTTGGATTTCCATTCGATGCCCATACGAATTAAATTTTTTCACACCAGAAAAATGAGGATTCCAAAAACCATCAATAGTGTTAGGTGTATGAGGGTAAGTTCCATGATGTCTCATAAGTATTAACATATTAAGGACCTTCATCGAGTTTTATAGTGATCAATGTGCAGCACATTGGCATGCTGAATTGCCATTATGATTTCAACAATAGTTTCTTTAAGGATAAAGCAATTCTGATCATGAATGGTATTATTACATCAATTCCAAATGGAATGTACATTATTAACACAGGATTCATGGAATAGACTGGAAAATAGATTTTAAAAACCATATGTTAAGTAACATAAGAAAAAAATATTTCAGAGTTCATTTTTGGTGGCAGAACATTAAAAAATTCAAAGATATATTGCCATAGTGAGGATGTAGTTTCAAAGAAGAAATATAATTAGTCCACATCATTATGGTGTTTTTGGAAAAGGTAACACCTTGAATAGAGTGATATACCTACCTCCTACAAAGTAGAATCATCATGAATCTTATTGAACTATCGTCTTCAAAATATGGTGTACCTAAAAGGGGGGATCCTTTATTTATTGAAATTATAAACCCCTTAGTGAGATCCCTAGATTATTTTTTTATAAAAGTATTTGAGTTGGTTTTCCTAATTGGATATAAAATTTCTTCTAGCCTAAATATGTTATAGGATAAGGCCTCCTATTTGATATCATTTGGAATAGTATGCAGATTTTTTATTTGATCCTTAATGGAAATTTTGTAGTAAATATATTGATCAATAGAGTCAATATGATCCATGAGAGTAGATCCTGCCCATTTATCAAACCATAACTTGAGAGCAGAGTTGGAACTGACCAACCAGTGAGAATACCCAATGATCTTTTGGAATACATCTTTGAGTTTATTCCATATCGACGACTACATGTATCTGTTATTTCCCGATTTGAGTTGTTAAAAAACTATTATTTGAAAGAAACCTAAGATTCTGAGTTTTTGTGAGACGCTACCGTAGAAATTGAGCCTAAATGGACAAGTTGAAAAAGATCAGAATAAATATTCCATGACCACTAAGGGATTAGTGAATGCATCATTTCTTCCATGAATATATAACAATATTTCATTCCAAGATACACCCACTCCAAATAAAATTTATCATCATAGTGTTGATGTATTTAGTGACTGAGGCATGCTAGGAATAATCCATGAATTATTAAAACACTTTAAAGAAAACGAAATGCCTAACAATACAATCCCTTCCAGCCATTAAGATAGATTTTCCTTTTTAAGTGTTTAATATTCTTCCAATATGACGTTGAATTTTATATAAATATGAATCATCAGGTATTCCCCAAAACATGGGATCACTATTACAGAGAAATGTGAAATTGTCATCCCTTATTCCCAAATCATTCATCATAGAATTCTTTCTAGACCCCGAAATGTTTTTTCCAAATTAAATGATAGAATTTCTCCAACTGACTTCTAGATCTAACATTTATTCACAATAGATTAACAGATTCTTAAGATTAGTAATATTCATCATATCAACCTTAGTAAAAAAAGGTATCACCAGTAAAAGAAGAAAAAATGGGGCTGTAATACCTCATGGTTCCCATATAGGTTCTAGATCACCTTTTTCATCATATAAAGGAAGGTTCGACTGACATAGTATTTTGAAACTGAAATAATTTTAAAAAATAGGTGGTTTCCAATACTCACCCCTCTTGAGAACTGCATGTTTCCCTCTAGGGATCCGTTAATTAAAATAGATATATAGGAATAACCAAGAATATTCCTTATCCAACTAATTATTTTTTCATTGAAAAAAAATCTCATAATAACATTTCAAATGAAACCATAATCCATAGTGTCAAATTAATTGTTGATATCATGTTTGAGATCAATATTCCCCCCCTGTGGACATTATACAAAAATTCACACATTATGAGGTAGTTATCATGAAATCCTATATTTTTATTCCTTTAAAAAATGAATATTTATTCAATGAAATAATTTTGTTCAAGATCCATGAATGTCTGTTGGAAAAAATCATTGTAATGATTTTATGAATTATTTTGATAATAGAAGCTACTAAAAATTGACTAATATCACATTCATTCTCATCTATTGGACTGAGGGAAATAAATTTGGCCTTAAATACTTGAGAGAATGGCCCTCCCTTGAATAAGGGCATAAAAAAATTCCAAACATCACATTGAAAGATTCCCCAAAAAATGAAAGAAAATGTGATTGGAAAAACCGTCTGATCCAGGTGAGCATTACTTGTTATGGATAATGTTAGCTTCATTTATTTAAGATTCCAGAAGAGTATAGGTGAGGAGCCAATTATCAGACTTAGTGAAAACAATTATCATGATACATTATCTATGTTTCATATTGTTTAGGGTTATATTGAAAACGTTTTCATTGGATGTAACAATGCAACTAGAAAGAGCAGTACTTTCATTCAATATATGATATCCATCATTAAAAAGGGAAATAGATTTATTGGCTAGACATTCTCTTTGGAGATAATTGATGAATTTTTTTTTCTTATCCCTGTCATTAGGCCATTTATTGTTGAACAATTCATTTTGGATTCTTTATATGATTCTAATGATATTTTGAAGTTGTATAGAAATCTCTACCTCTTGAGTGACTCCTCCAAGAATGTTGTTCTTAAGGATGTCTGACTGCATTCAGTGAGGGTATTTTTCTATAGAATTTGTTTCTTTGTCATGAGTGATGATTTTGTTTTATATTTATTCATAATAGTTTTCATAAAATTTATTTTCGACAAGCAGTAAAAAGGGTTGTAATGGAATTTAGTCCTTGTCAAGGGATCCTATACAATTCTACAACATTAAGGATATTATGTCCAATCATTATTGAATATAAAGGGCATGGGAAGACTTTTTTCATTACCCGTGATTTTGACCAATAGAGGGTGTTGTATAGAATTATATTTTTCCAGGGTGGCACATGAAAGAGATCACCTATTTCCTTGTGAGGCATAATTCACAAAGCACTACCAACTCCTTAATATCTCACACCATTACAATTCATTTATTCCATGTGTATTTAGATTCAATTATATTAACCACAAATAAGATTTCATCCACTATATTGGAAATTAATTCTTTAATGGTGTCCTAGATCAATACATGAACCATTTTTTAATCAACATGAAGAATGGAATTAATGTCACCAATAATTGCTCATGACTTCATAATAGAATTAAAAAAGGACTCTGATTTGGGGTCCATAGTTTTCTTATATCAATTTTGTTATTGAAAACATAAACCATTGTAGAGAATATTTTCATATTTTCCTTGGAGATGAAACGTATGATCTATTTATTTCCTTTAGCACTACAATGAGGCTTTTAGTAGAGTTGTGAATGAGAGGCTAAAGATTTTTTTACATGAAGGAGGTCTGATTTTTCACTATAATATGGTATGCAATAAAAGTAATGAAATTTTCATGAATGTGTAAGATTTTATTTGGATTAGAAACTTTAATTAAATCAAGTTTAATTTTTTTTAAATAATACTTAAGGAACCTCTAGTACCAGGGTTAGCCATGCCTTGGCTGTTCGATAATATGATCTTTATTTTGATCTTCATTTTGGGGTATTTACCCCATTTTATTTTGTCCCATCATTATTCAGTATTCTTTATTTTATTGTATATTTTTTTAAATCTGGAGTAGCCAATGCTTCGGCCATTATAGTGTACCCTGTACGATCTTCTCTAGCATTATCATTCAATCTATATTTAATAGGTGTTTCTCCTAATTTTGGGACAGAAGACTTTTTCATGTGTTATTCTATTCCATTTGAACCATTCAATAAAAACTATTTAGTTGAATCATTATATATATATATATATATATATATCCAGTTTTGTGTTTATTAGTTAAAATTAGCTTAGTTCTATCTGAATAAGAAAATCCCAACTAAATTACATCATTAATATCATAGGAAATAAGATCATCAATGTATTCCTTTTCTTGTAGGGAAGTCACAATAGAGATAATATCTAATGAAAGACATAGGGGTAGTTACCATCAGGCTAATAAATATCAACCATAGATAATAGATTTTTTTCATGAAGATGTACATGATGCTTTGGTGGGTCTTGTTGTTACTCTTTTTCCTCACATATGTCAGCCCAATAATTACTTTTCATGGCTAAATTTGTAAAAATTACATATTTGGTCTTTTCGTTTTTCACATTTATATAATTTTTAATTGTTATAAACATCATTATTATTGAATCTTATTCCAATATGTGATTTGAGGTTCTGGTTTTATGAAATTCAGAACTTCTCTATAGTTTGTAATTTCATGGCCCACCATTTTTCAATGATCACAGAATGGTGGTAAAAGATAAAATTCAATCCCAACATCCAATTTATGATCACTCACAATAAGAGAGATTTTATTTGATATAGGAGACTCCATGGTTATTTTAATAACTATCCTATCATAAATAATAAGGACACAACTGAGGGTGCGCTTTTCAATTTTAAGAGATTTACCAAGGATAGAAGAAAGAACATTAAAAATTATAGGTTGATAGTATTTCCATGGAACACCTTGTATTTTATTCCATACATGTGAATTCTTGTGTTTTTTATTATAGGGGGTAAATTTTGGCTTCTATTCTGGTAAATGAAATAATCCATGCATCATGTTTATTTTCTGAATTTTCCAGGTTGAATTAATTTATTCCTCCCTCTCTGTGATGGGATATATGTAACCTTTATCAATCAATATGAGTCTCTATGTAGTGATTTTACAGCACTGTGAGAGACTGCCCATGAATTTGAATATGATAAGGCCCATACACCATTATCACATGAAATGTAACCATGTAACAAGATCTTACAGAGGTCTATAATTTTTTAATCATTTTGGATATGTAACCACATCAATTGCATCATCCTCTGATTGTTTTATGACAGTTGAACCACTAGATTCACCTATATATCTCCAAGATCTACGATGTACCTCCCCAAACAAAATTCGTGGCCATGTTGTTGGGTTTTCCCCTATATCTGATACATTGAGAGGAGCGATGAAGTGGATTTCCTAGTCCGTCTTGAATGAGAAAATGGATCAATATGAAGTAAATCAAAGTGGATTTTATCCATTTTTTATTAAAAAAATAAAAAATCCCATGATGTCCGTTAGAAACAAATAACATATTTCTATATATTTGAGTTTTTTCTTATATTAGTATTTTTTTTTCATTTTTCTAAAAAGTGTTATTTTTTTAATGATTAGTGAAAATAGTTTTTTTTGAAAACAATATTTTTTTAAATAATTTATAAATAACAGTTTTGTTTTAAAATGTTTTAAATGTAAAATTAGTTAAATTATTTTATTATTAATACAACCTAGTTGTTTGGATTCAATTTCATTTTGGATTATTATAATAAGAAAATTTACTTTTGAAAAATATTTTTCATAAAACCATTTATTCATCCCATCTACTGGTTTAATTTTATAATAAATTTCTCCACTTTTATAGATTTAATTTTAAAAAATGGATTAAATACTATGAATAAAAAATTAATTATATATAACAAGGTGTATTTTATATTTTTTCATTATGAATGGTAAGAATAATAAAAAATAAATATTGTGGTTAATGATAAAATGGGTTTACCGCGGGTTAAACTAAAAAGATAATGTTAAAATGTCCAAAAAAATTAAATCCTATTTTCTATCGATATATAGAACTTATATTATCTAATGTTCTATAGGGATCCATTTTGGAGCCCTTTTAATGTGTAAAACATGTGTATTACATTTTTATATGATTAGATAATTTTATATGAATTAAATATCATAAATAAATATCTTATTCCAACAAATGTCAAACAAAACCTTCATTCATGTTTAAATAGGACTACAGCCTCATGAAACGATGTAATTTATTTTCTATTATCACCTCTCAAGTCTATTTATGATGATTCTTATAATATTTATATATTATATTCAAGAAACATTAACCATTATGGAAATGTAATATATTTTATAAATTATTACCTTACCATCCCTGGGAAAACGATAACTTCATTTTTCTATATGGTATAAAATTGTCTCACAGTGTGATTTGATTCGTTTTTTATTACCGAATCTCATAGATGATATATATAGGTATATTAAAAGAAATAGTACGATATTTACGATATTATTATAATTATATAAATTTCAAATAACACTTACCTTATTTTAAACTTAATCCCTAAAAAATTAAAATATTATAAATGTGTATGTACGGCCTACCATATCCAAGATTGTAATAATGTTCATTTTCCATAAAAAATTATTGTTTATATTTTAAAGTATGATTTTTTATGAAAATTATTATTGTCTCATTATTATTATTTTTTATATTATAGATTAATTAACCCTTTTACAATGGTAAATATGATAATTCCATTTTTAAATTACATATTGTGCATCTTCAAAACACAGAATGTGTACATAACTGATTCTCTAATTAAATACAACATTAAAATAAATGAAGTAAATTGTTAAAGTGTAGAGAGTAAAACATTTATAAATTAATTAATATAATAAATATTAGATTTATTGTCATTATATTGGTGATAAAAGTCATAAAAGACAATTTCTTGACCCATACTAAAATTTTAGTATCAAAACCATATTTTTTGGAGAAAATGTTATTTTATGAAATTAATTTTATTAAATTCATATCTCTACAAACAATTTAAATAATATATCATGAACTCATAATACTTAATTATATTTTAGTTTTCAATAATTTTACATTGTGGTGGGTAGTAATCATAGAGATTTTACCAAAATAGTAAGAGTTTATGGTTTTATCTTATTTTAATTGGAACTTTTTATGCTTGATTTTCAATTATAAGAAATTATTGTACCATTTTTAAATAAAACCATTTTATTATCATATAAAATTTTTATTGATTATTTTTTAAGTGATAATGAATGTTTTCTCTCTTTTTTTCATAAAATTATTGAAATTTATTTCGAATAAATGATGATTTCATTTATCTCTTCAGCTTAAATTTTTTCTTGAATATCAATATTTTCTAAAAATTAATTCAAATATATTTTAAAATTTATTCAAATGAAATATTAGAGTCATTTGAATACTTGTCATAATTTTAATAAAATGGTTTAAAAGTAATATTATTGTCATATTTCTAATGTGGTACATTTTTACATTTTTTCATCATTGTGAAAGAACTATTTTTTAGATTATACAACAAATATAGAATTTCCCACCATTATCTACCATAAACATTTCTAAAATTATTTTATAACATTCCAAGGGGTTTTAAATAAATTTTTTCTAATATTTTAGATTTTTTATATTTTGATGAAGTAATTTTATTGTTAAATTGTCGTTTTCCCATTATATATTCCAAGGAATCACTCAAAAAAATAATCATCAATAGAAACAACCATTGATTTCATGGATTTTTTATAAATTTTGTATAATTTTCTCTCACATATATACCTATATTTTTCACCATTACTTTGATAAGGTAATTCAATCCTTATGTTCATTTCTCATGTTCCTTAATAATGGAATTTGCATAGATTATGATATGAGGAAATACAATGTAAACTATTTTATTTACTAGGGTAATTTTTTTGTTATGCATAATGATTAATTGCATTTATATAGCTCTCATAAAAATGATCTTATTCTAAAGGGTCGTCCCAAATCGAACTCTAAATAATTGGTTATGTATTTTTTAACATGAATTATCATTAATGGTATCTGGGAGTAAACCTAATCTACTACGGGAATTTTTCCATTATGTGATATTTTCTAGGTAGTGAACCATTTCATAGGATTATGTGATATTATATAATTCTTACACAATTCCTATGATTCAATGATATAAGGAAACCATTTTATTTGAATTATTATTACATTTTATTTCCCCTATGACTTATCTTTTATAATATAATGTTATTCCTTCGAATCACACATTATGTTCCTTATCATTTTTATTTATTTACTAGAGTTTTAGCCCACCCCTTTTTTCGGATTATTTTACATGTTACCCAATTCAGTTTTAAGAAATAAAATGGATTTAGTAGTTTAATATAGATATTAAAATAATGATTCATTATTTTAGAATCACATTGATATATTATGAACCTAATCTTCAATAGAATCTAGGTCACATAATCTTTTGGTAGTAATTAGTGGATATTTATGTTGAAAATGATGTGAAATTTTTGTTAGATGAATGCTTCACTATAGTTGATTTTATATAATGGTCTATATATTTTTGGGGATTAATACTAGAATAATTTTATGAGAACCCTATTTAATAGTATAATAATATGTCTATTTATTGGAAATTATCAAGTAATTTTTGGGATGTATAGATCTAGTGGATTCCTAAAAATTACATCCCTATATTGATAATATAAGTGGACATGAGGATAGAATATCTACACAATAGGGTACTAATTTCAAAAATGGAATATTGGGATTTTACTTGATCATCATCTAGTGCATCACAATGGGATTTATTGCACACCTTGTTTGACACTCCCAGGGGATATGTTTTCGAAATTCACGAACTCTTTATGAACCATCATGAAGGATGCATATTAGTTATAATCATATATCACTGAAGATAAACCTAAAGTTTCTTAGTTTGATTAGTATAATGGTTATCAAAATATTAATGGAATAAATAGCCCCATTTAGGTTTTACATTATGGATTTCTAAGGGGATTAAGAATTTTTAGGGAGATATTTATGGTGATTATAACCCATGTTTTAGTATAGGTTTAAAACATGAAAAGTTATATTTGGGATAATGCCTTTATATTTTTGGGAAATAACATTAATGATATTAGAAAATGTAAGATTTATATTATCTTTTATGTTAATGTAATAATATTGTATTAGGGATATTTTATTTTGGGGGAAAATATCCTATATTTGAATACTCCATGGTCACATACTAATTTTATGATTAATGTTATTTTTTGGATGTTCAACATATTCTTAGGAACATTATATGAATTATAAAAATAATTTTTAGAAAAAAAAATTACTAGAGGAGTGACAACCCATCATATCCGGCAATCCCATAAAGCTTAAACCTAAATCCAAAGGGTTATAAAGGTAAAATTCCAACCATTGGATGATGTGTCATTCTAGTTAGTATTTTATTAGTTTAAGTAAGTGATTTAATAGTTATAAATTATTGTAATTTGACCATAAAGTTAGGATTAACACTTTTTGAACATTTCATATCTTATAGTGATTAATTAAATTTTGGGAGAATTATCACTGTAAAAAAGTATATGTAACCCTAAACCCTTACAAATTATTTAACATGAAATATTATTTGGGAGAAAAAAAATTAAATCTTTAAATTTGGAGGTTATTTGGGATATATCTTATTTAATTATGGAAAGAATTTGTTTTAACATTGAATGTGGCTGTTTATATAAAGGATTATTCATTTTGGAAATTATCTAAAATTTTGATGATCATTCCTTTTTCCTAAGGTATAATGACAAGAATAATATCATCATATAATTTTATGGAATCATTTGATCTGTTAAATGCCAATTTTAGTGAATTAGGGATTAAAAATAAATCTTTAATAATCATAGGTTATAGAAATATATGAAATTGTTTTGGAAATGATTAAATGATTTAATTAAACATGTAAAGTGAATATATTTACTTATGTATTTAATCATTATGGAAAATGGATCCCTCAACATTTGGAAAATGATATTGAAATAAAAAATTTTATTAATTTTCAATAAATATATGTTGTTTTATCTCTTGAAATAGTATAATGATTTCACATAAATTCATCTTCTTTAGTATTCCATGTTTTAACTTACCATTAATTTTATCCTATGTAGAAATGTAAAAATGTTATGACCGTTGAATTTCAATTTCCCTATTTAGAAGAGAATATTTTACCAACCCTTCTAATGATGAATGTTTTCTAGAAAAAAATTTCGAGTTTAAAACCCTTTATTAGAGAGAATAAGTTCAAATGGTGAGAAGGAAATTTATATAATGTGTATAAAATAAAAACCCAATAATTTAAAATAACACTAGGATCGATAGTGTGTAAAAAACACAAGAATTATATTTAGATGAACTGTGATGTACTATTAAAATATTATTATTTAAACATGACCATTATAAACTAGAAATTAATTTTTTTTTATTATTAATAGGAATAACCAAATTTTAAAATTTATGTAGGGAATATAAAGAATTTTTTTTATTAATAAGTATTTTATTCTTTGTAAATTCATTATAGGTTTGAGAAATACCATTAAAAAAATATTATTATTGATTGTTAATAAAATAAAAAAATTAGTCTTTTCCAACATTAGTAAAATTTATTATTACAAATAAAATTTATTTTTGAATGATATTTGGAAAATTATGCGAGGGAGTTTTTTTTGTAATTTTTAAAATCCATATTTTATTATAAATATTGAATAACAAAGATTTGTATTGAAAACTTATATTTTTAAAATAATATAAAATATATATATGGAATTAAAATGGTTGAAAACGAAATAAACTCAATTATGTAATGATTAATCAAATTTAGATCATTGGAATAAATTTTTATCCTCTAATTTGATATAAAACATATTATAATTTTTAAAATATTTTCTTTGGAAAACTATTTTTTTATGTCTTAGTGTCTAATTTTAAATAAAATAATTACATATATAGGAAATAAAATTGTAAAAAGGTATTCCATATTTTCATTTATCATATTTAATAACATAAAATAATAATACGATAAATATATATCATAATTAATAGTAAACAAAGAAAAAATTAATTGTCACGGTTAAGGTTGAAATGGGTTTTCAAGGGAGTTAAACATAATAAATATGATTCAAAACGGAATAAAAACTTTTTCAACTCATATTGGATGGTTGTATTTAGACATTTTATCTTATATGGTAAGTTAATAATACATTTTCAATCTTTGAGTTATATTTAAAACATATTTATATCTTCTTCTTCTCAAAACGTCTAAGTGTGTATCTTGCCAAACTTATTAAAGGGAACCACCTCTTCACTATTCATTACACTTCTAAAGACATTTGGTTCAACTAATACATACTCACATAAAATAATTATACCACCATGTATTATTTTCATTTTTTTCAGGAACCCAATCTAGAGAGGAATCAGGTATAGCACTAAAGTGGCGGTTCAAAGAAGAGGTATCATTTTTAATTAAGCATCTTTGTTTTATTTCATCTTAAACCTCCATAAAATGATACTAAATAATAATAATATAATAAACCCAATATAAACCATATAATGATATGTTATTATGTTAATTTCATAATATAAAACAATCTTCTATTCAATTAATTGGGAAAGAAACCCATCATTCGTTGGTATAATAGATGACGACTTTGTGAACCAATGCAATTCATTTTCAATAATAACCTCTCAAAGATATCTATGATGATATATTTCATATTTAAATATTATATTAATTATTTTTTAAATATTATTTAAATTTAATATATCATATAATTTTTTACCTTACCATTCATTTGAAAATGAAAATGTCTATCGTGTATACGGTGGACTACCGCCTCACGAAATGATGTGATTCTATTTTTATTGTTGACTCACCTGAGGGTATGTGTATGTATATAAAAAATAAATAATATGATATATATAATAATTTTTATCATTCTATAATTATAAAATAAGGCTTACATTCTTTCTACCAAGATCATTTAAAATGGAACCATTACACATGTGTACGTACGACCTATAGTCTCCAATATTGAAACGTAATTTATTTTTCCTAACCGTAATTTATAGTAATTTATAAAATTATAATTTATGTATGAAAATTATTATTATTTCATAATTATTATTCTATATATGATTGAGGAATGTCCCCATTGACCATGGTTATCGCAATTATTCCATTTTGAAATTATGAATATAGTTTCTTCAAACCACCCAATGTGGATATAATATATTAAGATATTAAAGGTAGCCCTAAAAAATTCAATATATAGATTATGTATAATTTATTATACTTATAATTTTCTATTAAGAAAATAATTAATTTATATAATAATATTTTACATGAGCTAAAATACATAGACGCTAGTGTTTGGACTCGAGGTAATGGTTTTGATCTCAAAAAATTTCTTCATTGAGAAAAATGTTTTTTATGAACATCATCTCTATTAAATGGTTTTTAAAATGAAAAATTGCATATTATATTATGAAAAATTCATAATTAAAAATATTTTAACATAATATTTATTAGAAATATTCTTGAGAGTATTTATTTAACAGTTATAAAATTGTTAATGGTCAATGTTTCAATCTCATTTTAATCAAGATTATTTATTCATGAATTTAAATTAAAGAAAATTATTTTCCCACAGTATAATAAAACCCTTTTATTTCCTTATCCTTTAGTTAATCACGAATTTTTTTTGTAATAATACTATTTCCCTTTATTTCGAACATAAAATGACTCATAAAATGATCTCAAAACATTTTTATTCATTTCTATCTTCGATAAATAATAATTTCCTTCCATAAACATGTATTAAAAATCTAATTTCAGGAATATAATTATAATTATACAAATTATTTATTAATTATATTTTTATATATTTTTTATATTTTATAAAAAAAATTTGAATGGAATATTTCTTCTTATTTTCCCAACGAGGTACTTTTTAGCATTTTTACAACTATTCGAGATGAATGTTTTTTTATCTTATACAACTTTAATGGAATTATCCACCATCATAACCACTCTATTATTTGAAGATTCCTTTATAAATTTTTGTTAATATTTTTTTAAAAAAAATATTTTATATAATATTATAGAAATTTTCATATTTTATTCAAGTTATTTCAATGTGAAAATGGTATTTTCTTGAATAAATATTCTATGAAATATTTTAATATGAGTTTAATGATCAATAAAAACCATTGATGTTTCTGATTACATATAAATTATTTGTAAAATTTCATAAAAATATTATAATCCCTTATCCTTAAAAATTACCCAATCATTATTTTTTATCAATAATTTTCATTCTTTAAAATTTATGATCCTTTCAGGTTTAGAGTTCTAGATAATTAGGTCATAATTATTACATTACATCACAAAAATTACAATGAAGTCACTTTTACTCTATCGAACTTTTTCACAAAGGTAAAACTTCTAAAATAAAATTAGAATTACTTTCATGATATAAATATTATTTAATTATTAATTTCTACTACCCATCATTATACCCTTTGAAAAAGATTTCAAAAATATGGTATGAGCATAAAAAGCTCAGTTAGGGATATAAATTAAGGAATGAAAACATTCGTCCCTAAAAAATACAAAACAATGAAGTTGTATTTTTCACTCACAAAACATAACAACATTAAAATACCTCAAGAAATAATATGATTTATGAATAAATTATAGAAATAATAAATCCTAAAAGTAACATGTGGCATCTATAACATACTTACATTGTAGCTCTCACTGATACATAGGGAGTAACTTTCATTGTTACTTTTGGAATACCCATCATAGTATTATCCTTAATTCTCTTTAGAGAAACATAAATTTTACCACAATCACAATACCCAATGAATTTGATAGCTATCATGGGCTAACCCACCCTTGGTATAACATGGATCCACCTCTATATATAAGGAATGCACAAGAACCATAACAAAATCATAACATTTGAACCAGTATAAAGGAAAAAAATAACATTTCCACATTGAAATCAGAAGACATCATTTAAAGATATTGATAAAAAAAATCCATTATCAAAACCATTTCATATACCAAAATAACCTAAAAAGGAATATGTTATTTAGTTTTTTTTTTTAAATATTACTACTTATAGAGGTATCCAAAAAATAATAATGCTCGCAGTGGCAGATAGGTCGTTTTCACCACGTATTTTAAAAAGAAAAATTACATTTTCCATTTATTAAAATACCTCATTGAAAAACTATTATCATTGAATTAAATTAGAAATCAAGGGGTTTTATACACCCTATAAAATAAGGTGGTGTATAACATTAATATATGCCCCAATGAAAAGAGATTGAGATGAAGTCCCTTACCACAAATCCGACTTATCTCGTTCATTAATTAATCTATTGAATAATAAATTTAAGTTAATTTATACCTGATAAATAAATTTTTTTAATGTTTATTATTTATATTATATCACTTATTACCATGTTATAACTATTACTTAATTATTTGAGTTAATATCAGACATTTTGTTGAGGTTTGGTACTTGAGTCAATAATGAACTTGTTATAATTACTAATTGTGCATGTGGTAAAAATTACATTATCTCCATAATTGTATTAATTATTTAAATATCTTAAATATCTGTTATATATATGTATTTATAATAGTCTATTACATTTTCAAATAATAAATTAAATGCACCGTTCATGGAGACAGTAGGTTGTACGTACGCAAGAATCCTACATTTATTTCTTTTTCATATAAATGGAATGAAAACAAAATCATAAATAAGATTATTATTAATATATTATAATATATATGTTATATATTTTACACAATTTCATTAATTCCATAATTAATATATTCCATGTATGTCTTTAACAAGTCATATCACTTTGAGTGGGAGTTAGTCCACACTTCCCCAAATGACATTATCGTATTTATACATTATGGAAAGCATAAACGTATTTTGTAGAAAAATAAGAATAATAGAGACACAAAAATAATAAAAATATCATATATAAATAAAGTTCCCCTATAATGGCCACCATGAGAAGTGGTTGAATAAAATTGAACAATCATCGTTTCCTAAGGAAGTAGTTCACCATAAACAGGAATAGTATGTACATATCAATTAGATGGTCGTGTGTGAATGTGTATTTTGAATCCTTCCAATAATAAAATCATAGTATATTGAGGATACTGGTTTTTTATTTAGTCAAATAATCATAAGTCTATAGGGATTGGAGAAGGAAAATAAAGGAAAGGAACTTGAGAGAATACATGACCTCTAAATCTGGTAACTTTTATTGATTTGATGCAAAAAGGATTCCTTAAATAACTTAAGGATTATAAGTGTATGGGAGAGATTTTGGGAGATTATTATTTCATAATATGGATGATCTATGTGTCTTGAGATATGTGAGTAAGTAGGTAGAGGTGGTTTCCATTTATAAGATGGAGATGGGGCACTTTACGAAAGTCTTCAAATGTTATTTTTTTATAAATTTATTTTCAAATTATAGTAGTAAAAAAGTGATATATTTCTAGTATATGATTAGTATGCCTATAAATTTTCTCATCCAATAGGTTTTAAACATGTTTAGGTTACATAATTAACCTTATCTTTAACTTTAACCCATAGTTAAAAAAATTAACTCTTACTATGTATTCTAGCATTTTCCTAATATATAGTTATTAAATTTACAATAAAATTCAAAGAGAATAACAAGTGGAACATTAATAATTTTTTTTAGCATTATATATGTATGTCTAAAGAATCATCAATTTTTAGTACTATTAAAAAAATTAATAAAATAGTATTTATTTTAAAAACCCATTTCTATCAATTTTGACACTATTTAGTAATTGAATTTTGTTAAAGTCATAAAAGCATGATTACTTCAAACCAAAGCCATTGAAAAATATAATATGTCAATAGTATACATTAAATTCATGGATAACATAAAAATAATAAAATTTATTTTATTTTAATATTTATTACCCTATTTATTTTAATCATTCATTAATATGGTAATCATTGCATCATCATTGTATCATTAATAAAGTAATTAATTTTATTTATAAAAATTATAAATAATATATCAGGGTGTATAAAATATTTTTATCTTTATTATGATGATTTTAGTCTAATATTTCACATATATAACACCATATAAATATTAATTTTTAAGAAGATACATGTTGTTGGACTCGCCTATTTTGACAAACCAAAATCATATTTTGATAATCCCAAATCATATTTTGATAATCCCAAATCTTGTTTTTATTTATGTGAGAGACATGTCTTCATTATATTCTAATTATGTTTCAATAACATTTCCTATTCCTATAGAGTAATATTTATATACTATCAAACTTACAGCTTGATTAGATAAGCATACAGTGAAGAATTTATCTAAGTAGAGAGGTCACCATTACAAGGTTACAGCTCTATGGTCACCATTAATTTGTTACACCTTCATGGTCACCATTACAAGGTTACATCTACATGGTCACCATTACAAGGTTACTTCTACATGGTCACCGATACAGGGTTACAACTACATGGTCACCGATAAAAGGTTAAAATTACAAGGTAACCATTACAAGGTTACAACTACATGGCCACTGATACAAGGTTACCGTAGCAAGGTCATATCTAAAAGGATATTGTTACATGGTCACCTTTATATGGATACCACTACAAGGTCACAACTACAAGGTTACCATTACAAGGCTACTAATACAAAGCTACAGTTGGGGATTGTCGATGTGCACCTACTATTGAATCCAACCGATATGAAGGATATCGTTACCAGTATATCGATTCTTATTCTTCCATACATTTAAATTTTTTTAATATTATTCTAATAGTCATATTTGCTAAATTAAATGCCTATAAAATTAATTAATGTGTATATTAACTGTTTTAGGAGACAATACATGCGACAATATGAGGTACGAGAATGATTGCATGTGATCTACTGATTCCTATTTTCAGACCTCAAATATAAAAGGAAAAGACCCCAAAAAAATATGGTTGGAAAACATCTACATGAACACAAATAAAGGGTTCCATGAGAAGTTTGATAGAGCTTACTCGCCAGATCAAAAGCTGAACCATCAAGCATTAGCACAAAAATAGCCACAAGCTTCATGATGAACATTATTGGATAAATTCATGCATACCTTGTATGCATCATCAAATCTTGATCAATATCAGAATAAGAACACTAAAATCTAGAACCTGGATTTGCAACACTCTGTTTTAGAATAAACATCCATAAATTGACTCAAACTTCAATATTTCTCATTCTAAGGAGTCAAGAGCTGAACTACAAACACATAGAGCCATCTAAACTCTTTCTCATCATAACTACTCAATTGTGTTTCATTCATTTACATCATTGAGAAGTGTGTGTGTCTATTTTTATCACACACTATCTATTATGCCTGAATTGTAGGATACTAACTATCCTCACATCAAACTTCACCTTATTTGTGTTTCCCACATATAACTATGGAAGAGACTGTGTGTGGCCTGTATTTTTGTCTTTACCAATAAGAATAGTGTTATAGGGTGTGTTCACTGGAAATTTTGTGAAATATGTTGTAAAGCCTAATACAGGCTGTGTATCATGTTTTAATATAAACTGCTTAGTGGAAGGAGATCACCAAGTGGAGAGGATTAGGTCTCAGCTTGAGACTGAACCTATTGTTTACATTGTTGTGAAAATACTCATATAAACTATTTGGATTTTATCCACTTCCTATATTGGCTAAACCATAAAACTATTTTTTATTCTACTTTGATATTTAGTTTTGGTTAGTGTGTGTATTTGTTTAATTCAGTAAACTTGTTTCAAAAGTTTAATTTGTGTTCTACAATGATTAAAATGACGATTAATCACCCTATGAGAAACCTGTCGACAAATTGAACGTTTACATTTATATTTCCATAAATAACTAGGTCATTTTCAAAATGGGGGTTTTATTAACCATAATGTTTTTACGGAAATTTTAAATGGAAATCAATTCACCCCCTATTGAGTATCCACTCTGACCAACATTTGGTATCATAGATTTTTTGTTTTTATCCTGTGTGAAAATTATTTTCAACTGTGATTTTATTTGCATATTGAAGATCTTAAAATTCCTGTCATATCAAAACTTTCTGTTCTTTAATATTCTTTGTAACTATGGAAACTAGAGTTGAGGGTTCTTCTACTAACATGCCACCTTTCATTAATGGTAATATGTTTGGTTAGTGGAAATTAAAAATGAAAATGTTTCTAGAAGGCATGGAACCTCAAATTTGGGATACAGTTGAAGAGAAACATACATTACCTACAACTGCTAGGGACACATAGTCTCAGTTGACTAAACCTACATATAAAAATTACTGTTAATCAATGAATGCTCTGTACTATTCTCTAGGTTATGATAAATTCAGTTGAATATCTTCTAGTAATACTGCATATGAAATCTGGGATACTTTAGCTATTTCTCTTGAAGGAACAACTAATGTTAAAGAAATGAGATTAAATAATTAAACTATTAAATATGATAATTTTAAAATTATGTCTGATGAACATGTCTCTGAAATGTATCTCAGGTTCAATGAATTAGCGAACACTATGAGTCTACTTGGAAATCCAGTGGACAACAAGGGCCATGTCATGAGACTGCTTTGATGCCTACCTAAAAGATGGAGGGGAAATTATGTTTCTATCCATGAATCTTGTGACATAAGAAAGTTACAAGTAATGGAACTCATTTTAAAGCTTATGATGTATGAATAAGATCTTAAGTTGAATCAAAAAATAGATAATGAACCGAGGAAGAAATCAGAAGCATTCAATACTACTACCTCAAAGGGCAAAAACAAAGAAAAAGCTCAAGTTCTTTTAGAGAGTTCCTGTAACATCCCAAGTAATTAATGAATAATAGATCTTTTTATCTATGTCTATTTATGAATTAGATAGTTTTTTTGAGGCTTAAAATGAGAATAAATCCAACCTAAAGCATGGAATACTCAAGTATTTTTAAAAGACTGTTTTACCGCCTTTTGATGGAGAACCATTTTTAAATCTATATGTTGACAATTTTATAATCTATATTTTTCAAAATAAACTTATTCTTTATGACTGGGACATTGAAATTTACTTTGGATAAATTTTTGGTATTTTTCTGATAATGTTCATTTTTTTAATGAATAGTGAAAAGTGTTGTATTTTAATTCAAAAGCACATTTTAATCTAATTTATTTATATACATAGATTATCTTTTTAATTGGTTTTAAAGTGTAAATAGAATATATTTTTACCATGTAATCCAATGGTGGATATTGGAATTAATTTCACTTTGAAATTCGACTTACACTAGTGTCAATCTTTTGATATATATTGTTTCATAAAAACACGCTATTTGTCATGACAGCGGGAATTAATTATTAAATTAATTAATGTAACTAATAAGTTTTGAATTTTGTAAAATATACATCATTTTTGAATTCAGAATATCAAATATATCTTAGGGTGAAGTTTTGGTATTTTTCTGAAAAACTTCAATTTTTGATGAATAGTGAAACCACTAAGTGGTACATATAAAAATTGATTTTCCTTTGAAATGAAATTTTACCACCTCTTTGTTATTAATTTCAAAAATCTGACATAAATGGTTGTCATTAAGAAGTAAAATGTGGTTCAATGGGGTTAATATAATTTTTTTTGTGAATAGTAACTTATTAAGTTTTTAATCGCGATTAGAGATAATTAGTGCAATTTAAGGCAAAAAATGATATTATAATAAAATGAAAATACCTAGACACATGTCCTACACTTATTGGATGTTTCATGACCAAAAAAGACAATCCATGGGTCAACTTGGGGACCCCATGGAGCCACTTTGGAAGGAAAATGACATTAATATCTTTTTATTTAATGTTAAAATTAAAATGACACAAACATGAGTTGTTTTACTAAAACAATGTTTAAATGGGGTTATACAAGTCATATTGTTTACTATAAATAGTCATTGTAAATATAAAAATATTTCCTACATCATAGTATTTTTTTATAATTTTTAGAGATTAAATAATTTAAATTATTTATGGCATCATGATGATGGAGTGATTACCTCATTATTTAACGATTTAAATAAATTGAAAAGATAATGTAAAATCTAAGACCTACACTTGTCAAAAACCTATTGGATGGGTATATTTCTAACCCTTATCACCTTATCCTCTAATTATATCAATGTGGGACCTTTTAAATCCGAAACACATTTTAAAATAAAGTAACATTTCTTTACTTTCCAAGACTGCCCCTCCTCTCCTCTTATAAAAGGCCCCCACCTCTACCACCTTACCCACACATCCAAAGCCTTTGGATCGGACAAAACCTACCCATTTTTGTCTCTCCACATCCCACTATAACTCTTAGAAGCCTCTCTTTGGGCAGACGTCTTCCCAAGGAACCCTCTGACCTCAAATCAAAAAGAGTTACCCGTTTTTAAGGTAATGTCTTCACCTGTGTTCTTTTGTTTTATTTTTCTTCTCCAACCCCCAAAACTATTTTTATTCATTTCATTTGTAACAAAACCAGTATCTCCCATATACTAGGATTTTGTTATAATAATTATTCTATATACACTTACACACACCTACATCTAATGTTTAAAGAACATATTATTTCTGTGGATGGCGAATTTCAGCCTCCCAAAACGACGATTGTTCAATATTCTTCTAACACCTTCAAAGGTGTCCATTAATATGACACTATATTTATATATGATATATAATATGTTTATGTTTTCCATAAGCTTCTGTATTTTTCATTTATGGTATACCTTTATGGCCTCCATTATGGGTATACGCGATATCTTCATTTTAGGAAGTGCGGACTACCGCCCCCTCAAAGTGATTTGATTCATTAATTCCATATGTGGGATGTATAAAGGATGTAATTAATGATATTATATATGATATTATACTGGAATTATAATATACCTTTATATCATTATGATTCCAGTCCATAAAATACAAAATAGAAATGAAAGTAGCGTTAATGCGTACGTACAGCTTACCATCTCAATGAATGCTGCATATCATTTCTTACCACTAAATGTTATGTAATATTATAAATTCATGCATATGCTGGATATATATGATATATATGATATCTACATCATGAATACAATTCTGGATATAATGGATATTTTACCACATGAACAACTTGTAATTATAAAGAGTCTATTTTGACTCAAGTACCAATGATCGGTAAAATGACCGTTATTAACTTAAATAATTGAATAGTGATCATAACATTGTAATAAGTGATATAAAAGGAATAATGAACCTGAAAATGTTCTTAAGAAAGTAGAAATTAACCTAAGTTTATTATTCAGGACATTAAAGAATGATCGTGTCAAGTCGGACCCGAGGTATGGGACTTCGTCTCAATCTCCTTTCATTGAGGCATATTTTGTTTTATACAAAACTTTCTTTTATACGGTGTATAAACCCCTTTGAATTTTAAGATTATTCAAAATGAATCTTTTTTTATACTAATCATTTACTAAACGACAAAAGGGAATGTTTTTTTTTGTCGTACGTATGCGGTGACAACGACTTCTCCACCGCCATGACCATTATTTGAGTTTAGGCTTCCTCTACAAGCCATACCTTTTTTTAAATGAAAAATAAATACCATGTTTTACTTTTCTTTTATTTTGGTATTGAAAATGGTTTTCATAATGTTTTTATTATATCAATGTGTTTTATTGATATCTTGTGATTGAAACGTGGAAATGTTATGTTCTTTATGCATGTTTTATGTGATACGATTATGTTATGGTTCTTGGGCATTGTTATGAAGAAGGGTGGTTCCATGATAAATTAAGGGCGGGTGAGCCCAATATAGTTCTCCAATGCATTGGGTAAGGCGAAGGAGTGAAACGTTAAGGTTTCTATGAAGAGATTTAGGTAATATACTAATATGGGTATTCCAAACATAACGAAGAGTGTTACTCCCTACGTAAGAATGTTATGAATGCCTCAAGTTACCCTTATGCCTTATGATTTCTATGATTTATTCATGATTTGGTGAGGTATGTTAAAGTGCTTATGTCTTATGGGTAATGTATGATTTCATTCTTATGTATATATGAAATCATGTTTCCTTTCCATATTTTTGTAACCCATACTGAGCTTTTTATGCTCATCGCATGTTTTTTAAAAAAAAATTCACAGGTCAAGGGAATGGTACATGATATGATGATGGTGTCAAGGAAGTGTCAAGAAAGAATCCATGTTTTATTTTAAACATTTTTCCGTTGATGGGAAAAATGAATACTATCTTTTATCTAACCACTTTGTATAAATGTGGAATGAAATGCATGTTTTATGTTCTAATTCTCTAGAACTCTAAACCTGAATAGATCCTCAATGTGTAATCTTGTAAAAACTCAAGATTAAGTAGGGTTTAAGGCTGGGGCCTTATAGTTGGTATCAGAGGTCAGTTTAGATAACTTTAAGAGTTAGAATTTTATTAAATGATTATCCAAAAATATTTTTTTATGGTCAAATTGAAATGATAAAGCATTTGAAGACTACCATGTTGCTTTATCTAAGACATGTTTGTTCAGAATGTTTGTTCTCAGAGGAAACAACAAAGTAGTGCTAGGAAGGCATAGAGAAGGAAATAACATGCCGAATCAGCATCCTGAGATAGTTGGAATTGGAACTGAACAGTTTGTTACAGTAATGGCACAGTTGACTCAAGTGATAAATGGTGGTGGTATCCATGCACGAGATCAGCAAGATCAATTGCAGAGGAACATGTATGTGGTGGAACATTTCATGAGGCAACATCCCCCATCATTCAAGGGATCATCTGACACTGTGCTAGATGAAGGGTATATTAAATCACAAGAGAAGATTTTCGATGTCATGGGGTGTTCAGACAATAAAAAAGTGAGTCTTTCTATTTACCGTTTGGAGGGTGAAGCAGATCAGTGGTGGTCACTGGTTAAAAATATCAGGGACGCTGATGAGATTGATGCTCTCGACTGGAATGAATTCAAAGGTATGTTTCTTGAGAAGTATTTTCCTAAGCTTTTTCAACTTAGGATGGAAAAACAATTCCTAAAATTGAGGCAATAGGAAGACTCAGTGGCATCCTATGAATAAAGGTTCACTCGATTGTCATGGTATGCTCCAAATTTTATCCGAGACCTTGATAGTAAAATCAATCATTTTTACTCAAATTTAAAGCCAAAATATCGAAGGGCTTTAGATTCTCATGAGTTTAAAGTTTATGAAAATCTTGTTCGATGAGATGAGAAGGTTGAAATGGAGTTTGTCGATGATCAAGTGTTCTATAACAACCAGCAGAAGAAGAGACTGAGTTGGCAAGAGAAAGGAAATAATTCTTCAAAAAGGTCTGACGGTAAGAAAACTATGTTTCCAGTTTGTGATAAATGTGGTAAGAGGCATGATGGGGAATGTATTCTGAATTCTGGAAAGTGCAACCGATGTGGTAAGATGGGACATAACGCTCATGATTACACTAAAAAAGATCAAGGTGATGGTAAGTCCAAATTTGATTTATAGTTAGTGAAATGTTTTAAGTGCAATGTAATGGGTCACTATGAAAATGAGTTTCCGTCAAAGAGCTTGTGTGATGAGAAGTAGTTAGACTACAAGCATAAAGGGGTGGTGAAATCCTTTTAACTACTTCAGTAGATGTCAGGCCATAAAATGAAGTAGTATCAGGTACTTTGTTTGTTTTTTCAGATTATGCCAGTGTGTTGTTTGATTCGAGGTCTACACATTATATCATCTCTGAATACTTTTCCAGTAAAATGGGAATACCATCTCAAGAAATAACTCCTGAACTTGTGGTAAAAACACCTGGGGGAAATGTTTAGGCAAAAAGAATTTTGAAGAATCTTCTTATCCTTATTTGTGGAAAGAACCTACTTGCGAACATTATTGTTTTACCTCTAGTAGAATTTGATATTATCCTGGGTATGGATTGGCTCTCTATATACCATGCTGAGATTGATTTTAGAGCTAAAGAAGTTTCTTTTAAGAAAAACTTTCAGTTTGTGTACAAGAATGAACCCTTACTGTTGATAACATATCAAGAGGCCAAGAAACTTGTAAAATATGGAAATGAATGTTACCTTGTAAACATTGTTGAAAACAAGGGCAATATTCAGATTAATGATGTGGCAGTGGTAAATGAGTATGTCGATGTTTTTCCTGATGATTTGCCTGGAATAAAACTAGATCGAGAAGTTGAATTTACTATTCACTTTGATCCTGATGCTAAGCCAATTTCAAAACCCCCCTATCGAATGGCTCAAATTTAACTTTTAGTGTTGAAGGATCAATTTCAAGATTTATTAAAGAATGGTTTCATTTTAACTAGCACATTACCATGGGGTGCTCATATTTTATATGTTAAAAAGAAAGATGGTTCTATGAGACTTTTCATTGATTATAGAGCCTTGAATAACATCACTGTTAAGAAAAAATATCCTTTGCCTCATATCGATGATTTTTTTGATCAGCTCCAGAGAGCTCAGTATTTTCAAAGATTGACCTAAGATTTGGGTACCATCAGTTGAAGGTAAAGGAAGCAGATATTCTGAAGACCATGTTTCGTACAAGATATGGCCATTATGAATTTGTAGTAATGCATTTTGGGATAACCAATACACCTGCTGTATTCATGGACATAATGAATATAATTTTCCATGAGTTCTTGGATAAGTTTGTGGTGGTTTTCATTGATGATATTTTGGTGTTTTCATAAAGTAAAGAGGAGCATGAAAGACATTTTAGTGTTATTTTTCAAACCATAAAAGAAAAGAAATTATATGGGAAATTCAGCAAGTGTGATTTTTTGTTGCAACAAATTTCTTTCCTTGGTCACATTGTATCTAATGATGGGATAACTATTGATCCTGCTAAAACAAAAGTTTTTGAAGATTGGCCAAGACCCACAAATGTAACTAAGATCCATAGTTTTCTTGGTTTGGCAGTTTACTACCGAAGGTTTGTTGAAAATTTTTCATGGTTATCTAGTCCAACGACCAAGCTAACTCGGAAGGGTGTTAAGTTTATCTAGACAAAATAATGTGATGATTGTTTTCAGGAATTGAAAACAAGATTGGTGAATGCTCCAGTTTTGGAACTACCTTCCAGGAATGGTGAGTTTGTTATATATAGTGATGCTTCATTGAAAGGACTTGGTTGCGTCCTAATGCAGAATGATCAGGTAATTGCTTATGATTCATGATAGTTGAAAACTCATGAGGTAAATTACCCTACACATGATTTGGAATTTTCTGTTGTAGTTTTCTCTTTAAAAATTTGGAGGCATCATTTGTATGGTGTAATGTGTAAAATATATACAGATCACCAAAGTTTGAAGTATATATTCACTCAGAAAGAATACAACATGAGACAGAAAAGAAGGCTGGAATTAGTCAAGGATTATGACTGTACAATTCATTGCCAATCACGAAATGAAAATAAAGTGTCTGATACTTTGAGTCGAAAATGTAATTCTTCGTTAACAATGTTGTGTTTGGAACGTGATCCTTTGGTTAAGGATTTGATGAACTTTGGAATAGAAGTTGTTGGTGAAGGATTTTCTTTTGTTTTATTTCAGGTATCAGGGAAATCATCTCTATCAGACAGAATCAAGCAAGCACAGAAGCAAGATAGTGAGTTGCAGAAAAAGGTAGAGCTGGTTCAGAGGGGTAATTTGCCTGAATTTAACATTGATAATGATTTTTTTTTAGATTTGGGAAGAGATTTTGTGTTCCTTGTGGTTTATAGTGGAAGAGAGAGTTGTTATGTGAAGCTCATAGTTCTCCATTTTCAGTTCATCCTAGAAGTTCTAAGATGTATAGAGATCTTCGGGAGTATTGTGGTGGGATGGAACGAAAAGAGATATTGCTGATTTTACTGTGAAGTGTTTGACTTGTCAGTAGGTTAAAGTAGAGCGGCAGTTACCGAAAGGGATGCTTCAGCCTTTACCAGTGCCAGAGTGGAAATGGGAGAATATATCCATGGGCTTTGTTGTGAGATTACCAAAGACATCTCGAGGTAATAATGAAATCTGGTTTATTGTTGATCGCTTGACTAAATTTGCTCATTTCCTTTCTATACGAGATACTTTTTTCCTAGATAAACTTTATCATTTGTATCTTAAAGAGATAGTTAGGCTACATGGAGTTCCTCTCTCCATTGTATCTGACTGTGATCCCAGGTTCACTTCTAACTTTTGGAAAGCCCTTCAGAAGTTGTTGGGTACTGAACTAAATTTTAGTACAGCTTTTCATCCTCAATCAGATGGGAAGTCAGAACGAACAATTCAGACTTTGGAAGATATGCTACGTGCTTGTTCGATGGATTATTAGGGTAGTTAGGACCAATATATTTCTTTGTTTGAATTTTCATATAATAACAGTTTTCATTCCAGTATACAGATTGCACCATTTGATGCGTTATATGAGATGCGGTGTCGAACTCCAGATTTTTGTGATGAAGTGGGTGAAAGGAAGTAGATGGGACCACAATTAGTAGAAGTGTTGGAAGAAAAAGTATAGTTGATACAGAAACTCATGAGAACAGCTCAGAGTAGGAAAAAGAGTTATGCGACAATAGGGGAAGGATCTCTCTTTTGAGGTAGGTGATCATGTTTTTTTCAATGTTTCACCATGGAAGAGTGTGATGTGATTTGGTAAGAAAGGAAAGTTGAGTCCAAGGGTCATTGGACCATATGAAATGCTGGAGATAGTTGGATCAGTTTCTTACCGAGTGGCTTTGCCTCCGAGTTTATCTCAGGTACACAATGTTTTTCATGTTTCGATGTTGAGAAAGTATATGCCAGATCCATCTCATGTTTTGAGTCCAGAGGCAGTTCAGCTGGAAGAGAACCTATCTTATGAGGAACAACCGGTCCAGATTCTTGACCACAGGGAGAAAGTGTTACAGAATAAGGTGATTAATCAGGTAAAGGTTTTTTGGAAAAACCGCATGATTGAAGAGGCAACATGGGAATCTAAAAATGCTATGATGGATAAATACACCCACTTATTCGATAAGTAAAAAAATTGCGGGGACACAATTTTCTAAAAGCGGAAGTATGTAACATCCCAAGTAAGTAATGAATAATAGATATTTTTATCTATGTCTATTTATTAATTAGATAGTGTTTTTGAGGCTTAAAATGAAAATAAATCCAACCTAAAGCATGGAATACTCTATTATTTTTAAAAGATGGTTTTATCACCTTTTGATGGGGAACCATTTTTAAATCTATCTTTTGATAATTTTATAAGCTATATTTTTTAAAATACAATTATTCTTTATGATTGGGACATTGAAATTTTCTTTGGATAAATTTCTGGAATTTTTCTGATAATGTTCATTTTTTAATGAATAGTGAAAAGTGTTGTATTTTGATTCAAAACCACTTTTTAATCTAATATTTTTATATAGTTATATTATTTTTTTAATATGTTTTAATGTTTAAATATAATATATATTTACCATGTAATACAATGGTGGACATTGGACTTAATTTCACCTTCAAATTGAACATAAACTAGTGTCAATCTTTTGATATATATTGTTTCATAAAAACACGCTATTTGTCATGACAGCGAGAATTAATTATTAAATAAATTAATGTAACTAATATGTTCTGAATTTTTTAATATAGAAATCATTTTTTAATTTTTAATATCAAATATATCTTAGGGTGAAGTTTTGGTATTTTTCTGAAAAACTTCAACTTTTGATGAATAGTGAAACCACTGAGTGGTACTTATAAAAACCGATTTTCCGTTTAAATGAGATTTTACAACCTCTATGTTTTGAATTTCAAAAATCCGACATACATGTTTGTCATTAATAAGTAAAATGGTGTTCAATGGTATTAAAATAATTTTTGGTGAATAGTAACTTATTATGTTTTTAATCTCGATTAGAGGTAATTAGTGCAATTTATGGAAAAGATGATATTATAATAAAATGAAAATTCCTAGACACATGTCCTACCCTTATTGGATGTGTCATGGACGACCAAGACAAGCCATGGGTCAACTTTGGGACCCCATGGAGCCACTTTTGTAGGAAAATGACATTAATATCTTTTGATTTAATGTTAAAATTAAAATGACACAAACATGAGTTGTTTTTATAAAACAATTTTCAAATAGGGTTATACAAGTCATATTTTTTACTATAAATAGTCATTGGAAAGATAAAAATATTTCCTACTTCATAGTATTTTTTTTTATAATTTTTAGAAATTAAATAAATTAAATTATTTACGACATCATGATGATGCAGCAATTACATCATTATGTAACGATTTTAATAAAATGAAAAGATATTGTAAAATCTAAGACCCAAAATTGTCAAAAACTTATTGTATGGGTATATTTCGAACCCTTATCACCTTATCCTTAAATTATATCATTTTGGGACGTTTTAAATCCGAAACGCATTTTAAAATAAAGTAACATTTCTTTACTTTCCAAGAGTGCCTCTCCTCTCCTCTTATAAAAGGCCCCCACCTCTACCAAATTACCCACACTTCCAAAGATTTTGGCTCGGCCAAAACCTACCCATTTTGTCTCTCCATTCCCTCTCTAACTCTTAGAAGTATCACTTTGGGCAGAAGTCTTCCCAAATAAGCCATTGAGCTCAAATCAAAAAGAGTTACTCGTTTTTTAAAGTAATGCCTTCACTTGTGTTCTTTTGTTTTATTTTGCTTCTCCACCCCCTAAACTCTTTTTATTCATATATTTTGTAAAAAAAGTATCTTAAATATAATAGGATGTTTTTATAAGAATTAATTAAGCTACACTTACACACACCTACATCTAATGGTCAAAGAACATACTGTTTCTGTGGATGGTGAATTTCTGCCTCACGAAACGATGATTGTTCAATATTCTTCTAACACCTTAAAAGGTGTCCATTAAGATGTCACTATATTTATATATGATATATAATATGTTTATGGTTTCCTTAATCTTATGTATTTTTCATTTTGGGCATACCTTTATGGATTCCATTATGGGTATACGCGATATCTTCATTTTAGGAAGTGCGGGCTACCGCCCCCTCAAAGTGATTTGATTCGTTAATGCCATATGTGGGATATATAAAGGATGTATTTAATGATATTATATATGATAGTATAATGGAATTATAATATACCATTATATCATTATGATTCCATTCCATAAAATATGAAATAGAAATGAAAGTAGGGTTCATGCGTACGTACGACTTACCGTCTCCATGAACGGTGCATTTCCTTTCTTACCTCTAGATGTTATTTAATATTATAAATGCATGAATACACTGTATATATATGATATATATGATATCTACATCATGGATACAATTCTAGATATAATGGATATTTTACCACATGAACAACTTGTAATTATAAAGAGTCTATTTTTTACTAAAGTACCAATGATCATTAAAACGACCGTTATTAACTAAAATAATTGCATAGTGTTCATAACATGGTAATAAGTGATATAAAAGGAATAATGAACATGAAAAGGGTTCTTAAGATAGTATAAATTAACTCAAGTTTATTATTCAGGACATTAAAGAACCATCGAGTCAAGTCGGACCCGAGGTATGAGACTTCGTCTCAATCTCCTTTCATTGAGGCATATTTGGTTTTATACACAACTTTCTTTAATACGGTGTATAAACCCCTTTGACTTTTAAAATTATTCAAAATGAATCTTTTTTTATACGAACTATTTACTAAATGACAAAAGGGAATGTTTTTTTGTCGTACGTATGCGGTGACAATGACTTCTCTGCCGCCATGACCATTATTTGAGTTTCGGCTTCCTCTACAAGCCATAACTTTTGTTAAATGAAAAATAAATACCATGTTTTACTTTTATTTTATTTTGGTATTGAAAATGGTTTTTATAATTTTTTTATTATATAAATGTGTTGTATTGATATCTTGTTATTAAAATGTTGAAATGTTATGTTTCCATTATGCATGTTTTATATGATACGATTATGTTATGGTTCTTGGGAAATTTTATGAAGATGGGTGGTTTCGTGATAAACTAAGGGCAGGTGAGCCCGATATAGCTCTCCAATGCATTGGGTAACGCAAAGGAGTGAAACGTTAAGGTTTCTCCAAAGAGATTTAAGGAATATATTGTGATGGGTATTCCAAACGTAACCAAGAGGGTTAATCCCTACGTAAGAATGTTATGAATGCCTCAAGATACCTTTATTTCTTTTGATTTCTATGATTTATTCATGATTTGATGAGGTATGTTAAAGTGCTTATGTTTTATGGGTAAAGTATGATTTCATTCTTATGTATATATGAACTGATGTTTCTTTTCCATATTTTTATAACCCATGCTGAGATTTTTTTTCTCATCCCATGCTTTTTGATGTTTTTTTCACAGGTCAAGGGAATAGTACATGATATGATGATAGTGTCAAGGATGTGTCAAGAATGAATCCATGTTTTATTTTAAATATTTTTCCATTGATGGGAAAAATGAATACTATCTTTTATGTAACCACTTTGTTTAAATGTGGAATGAAATACAAGTTTTATGTTTAAATTCTCTAAAAATATAAACCTGAAAAGATCCTCAATGTGTAATATTGTAATAACTCAAGATTAAGTAAGGTTTAAGGCTGGGGCTTTATAGTTCCACTAGTGAAGAGTCATATTCTGACAGTGATGAGGAGATGGCACATCTTGCAAGGATATTCAAAAAGTTCTACCGAAAGAAGAAATTATTTAGGAAGTAAATATATAAGGGAAAGTATGATAATAGAGGACAATGGAAGAAAGAAAAGAAATGGAATGACAACTCAAATAAAATAATCTGTTATGAGTGCAATCAAAAAGTTCATGTGAAGGAAGACTGCCCCAAGATGAAATTTTGGAAGAAATATGAAGATAAGGGAATGGTCATAAAAAAGAGATGAATGCTACCGGGAGTGCTTCAAAAGATAGCTTGAGTGGATCTGTTGCTTCTGAAAGTGAAGAGAACAATCATGCCAACTTATGTTTCATGATAGAATCATCTAAGGTAACACTTAAATCTCCTATACATAATACTTATTAATCTGGGAATGAAGGAGAATCAAATAATGATGAAGATATGAGTAAGGATGAACTATTTTAATATTGTGGAATGCTTGAGGAAAACATTAATGAACTCAAGGATAAATATAAATTATTAAAAATGAAACATTCTCTAAATGCAAATAATAAATCTGATCATGATATTGAGAATGAAAAATGTGATCCACTATTAAATGAAGATACTAAAATAAAATTATCCAATGAACAATTAAAGATTTATCTTGAGAAGTTTACTACTGGAAGAGATACCTTGAATCAGTTTCTAGGACAACAGATTGCCCCGAAATATACAACTAGTCTAGGATATCAAATAGGACAGAGAATAATTATTAAAACTAAATTTAATCCAAAATCTAGACAATTCACACCTAATTCATGTTTTGGACCATTTGTTGAAAAAAAAATCTCTAAAGGATAAAACAAATTGTTTATGTCTCAAAATATATCTTCTGATTATAGGAAATATGTGAGACAAGAATGGGTTCCCAAAGGTTTACTTGCTAACCTCTTGGGAAACAAGAAAATCTGGGTACCAATGTTACCCCATGATTAATCTATTTCGCAGGGATACTACCTAATGAGTTCTTGTAAAGATCTGTGGTACTTAAAAAGTGGATGTTCAAGACATATGACTGAAGAGTTATCATGCTTCAGGATCCCAATCAAATATTATGGTGGACATGTAACTTTTGGTGATAATGCTAAAGGGAAACTCATCGGCCTAGGATATATTGGTAACCCTAATACTGTGTTAATTTCAAAATTATTTTTTGTTGTCGGGTTAAAACACAATCTGAAAATGATTTAATATTTACTGCTCTCAGAAATGATAATGTATATGCTGTTTATATGGATTCCTTAGTTAAGAAAAATGTTTCATGTTTAAATGAGATTCATAATGAATCTTGGTTGTGGAAGAGAAGACTAGGACACTGCAATGTGCACTCACTTTGGAAACTGACTAGGAAAGGATTAGTGAGAGACTTACCAAAACTGGAATTCCCACTTAACAAATTTTGATATCCTTGTAAAAATGGAAAACAACACAAAGTTTCATTCAAATCATAGCAGGAAGTTTCTGCTTATCAACCATTTCAGTTGGTTCACATGGTTTTTTTCACCATCAAGATATTCAAGTCTAATTGGGAAGCACTATGTTTATGTTCTTGTAGACGATTTTTCTAGGTACACTTGGGTATAATTTATTTCTCACAAAATTGAATCTTGTTATTATTTTATCAAATACTCCAAATCTGTATAAAATATTAGTGGAATTAGAATCAAGACCTTGATAAGTGATCATGGTCCTGAGTTTGAAAATCAAGAGTTTAAATCTTATTGCTCACACAGTGGCTATAGTCACAACTTCTCTTCCCCTATAACACCTCAACAGAATGGAGTCGTAGAAAGAAGAAATGTGACACTTCAAGAATTTTCTAGGACAATGCTCAATGAATATGATTTTCCAATTTACTTTTGGGATGAAGGTGTTAATAAAACTTGTTACATTATCAATGGAGTCTTGATTAGACCGATTCTTAAGAAGACCCCTTATGAACTTTTGATCACTAGGAAGCCTAAGTTTAACTACATCAGAGTTTTTGGCTACAAAGTCTTTATCCTTAACATTAAGTACAATCATGAAAAATATTCTTCCAAATGTGATGAAGGAATTTTCCTATGTTAATCAATCTATAGTAAAGCCTATATAGTATTCAATAAAAAAACCTAATGTGTGGAAGAGTCAGTTCATATCAAATTTGATGATACTGATCCCCATGAACCCAAAAATTATCTTGAATATATTGAGGAATATATGTCAATTTTGGACCTTAATGAAAATGATAGTGAATCCCCTGTTAAAGTAACCAATTCTAGGAATCTTCTAGAATCAACACCTATTGAGTCTGAACTAATAGACAACCATGATGATTCTAGTTCAACTCTTTCTAGAGGTATTACAACTCTCATGAATCATCCTTTATATGTTGTAGTAGGTTATTTAAATCAAGGGACACAAACTAGAGCTTCTCTGAAAAACCAGGATGAACATCAAGATTTTATTTCACATATTGAAACCAAAAATATTAATGATGCTATAAATGTTGAATATTGGGTGATGGGTATGTACGAATTAATAAATCAGTTTGAAAGAAATAATGTCTAGAAACTAGTCGAAATACCTTAAGACACCTTGATAATAGGAACTAAATTGGTTATTAAAAACAAATTTGATGAGTCTGGAAATATAGATAGAAACAAATATTTTTTAGTTTCACAAGGTTACAGTCAATAGTTCTTTTATAAATGGGTATACAGTTGAAGATGTATTTGTTGAACAACCCCCTGAATTTACAAATACCCATTTTTCAAATCATGTTTTTAAACTATCTAAAGCCTTATATGTTCTAAAGAAAGATCAAAGATCTTAGTATGGTAGGCTGAGTTCTTTTCATATTTTAAAAGGATTTACAAAAGGGATAGCAGATCCTTCTCTCTTTATTAAAAGGATTTCCAAAGATGTTTTAATAGTACAAATGTATGTAGATGATATAAATTTTTGAACTTATAAACATTTTTTATGTTCTAATTTTTCAACAATGATGCAAGATTAATTTGAAATGAGTTTAACTAGGGAACTAATATTTTTCCTTAGAATTCAAATTTTTAAAAACAAAGATAGTATTATTTTAAATAAAAATAAATATACTGAAGTTCTTTTAAAACATTTTGTATGGATAGTATTAAAGGTAGTGATACACCTATGAGTACCACTTGAAAATTGGATGCTGATGAAACTAGTAAATCAGTTGATCAAACCAACTACAGAGGTATGATTGGGAGTCTACATTATCTTACTACTAGTAGACCTGATATTATGTTCAGTGTATGCTTGTGTGCTTGATTTCAATCCAATCCCAAAGAGTCTCACTTAAATTCTGTTAAAAGGATTTTTAAATATCTCAAGTATACTGTAAATTTTGGACTATTTTGTCCATGTGGAAAACCTTTTTATTTAATATGTTATTTGGATAATGACTTTTCTGGTCATAAGTAATAAAAATAGAGCACCTCTGGAACATGTCACATTTTAGGCAACTCGCTAGTATCATGGTGTAGTAAGAAATAGAATAATGCTGCATTATCTACTTTAGAGGCTGAATATATAGCCGCTAGTAGTTGTTGTGCTCAAATTATGTGGATGAGACAGACTTTACTAGACTATGGATATCAATTCAAACATGTCTCTATAAACTATGAAAACAAAACTTCTATTAACATCTCTAAAAATCCTATATCTCATGAAAGAAAAAATCATATTGATGTAAGACATCACTTCATGAGATATCATTTTCAAAAAGTTGATATCATTCTAGAAATCATTGGTACTAAACACCAATTGGCTGATATATTCACAAAGCCTTTGAATTCTGAGAGGTTAAATTACATCATACATGAGTTAGGTATGATAAAATATTGAGGATAGGACCTCACTGTTACACCTTACCGATAGGACATCACTGTTAGACCTTACAGATAGGACCTCATTGTTAGGCCTTATCAACAGGACCTCCTCGTTAGACATTACCCATAGGACCCCACCATTAGGCTTTACGAATAGGACTTCACTGTTAGACCATACCGATAGGACCTCACCGTTAGAACTTACTGATAGGAACTCACTTTTGGACCATACCGATAGGACCTCACCATTAGACCTTACTGATAGGATCTCACTGTTAGAACTTACAAATACATCCTTATCGATAGATATTCGATGTCTAGGATTTTCTTTTTTGTGTGCTCTCAACCAGAATCTGAACCACTTTTTTTCTATTATTTATTTATTTTATCTGTTTCATTTTTCGATCCTTAAATGATATAATTTAAACACATATCACATTTTGATCCCCGTCAAACCCTCTCCCGAACCTCTTTCTCTCACATCTCAGAACCTAAAACTCAACTAAAACCATGACCTGCTCAAGATCGATTGAAAGATTCAAAAGGCCATTGGATGATTATAAAGGAGATGTTCTTGATTATAAGAGACCAATAACTATGTTGAGTAGTGGCAGCCAAACAATGGTAAAGGTGTTGAACCCGCATTTATTGAAGAAGGAGATAGTAGATGAGAAGGTGTTAAGTTCATAGTGGCTGCTATTAAGACAGTCTTTAGTGCTTAAGGTACTTAAAGCTTAAGGATGTGTTGAGTGTTTTGAAGACAATAATGGACCCTATTACCCGAAGTTGGTGAATGTGTTTTATGAGTATCTGAAGTTCAGATAGTCTGAGAATGAGAACTGGATGACTTCCAGAGAAAATAGAGTAAATGTAAGTTTCTCCTCTATTGAGTGGGATGATTGTTTAAGGATTCTTCAAGAAGGAATTTATGACTATTACTCAAAATTGGTGCCTCCCACTAGTGAGTTATTTTTCGATGAAGAATATTTAGCTGAATTGATAGGAAATTAAATTCCTAGGAAAGTCATTACTTCTAAAATGGCAGGAGAGGATAAACTACTTTTCAAATTTTTTCAACATATGATAAGTCCCTGGAGGGGGGACTTCTCTATTTTGATGTATCATGGAATATTCATAATGTATTTGCTGAATCATGGACATAAGATTAACATGTGTATTCTATTGATGATTAAACTTGAAGACATGACCAAGACTAGTTCCAAATCCATTTCCCTATTCCATGACAAGATGATATCTCTTATGTCGAAAGTGAAAGGATTTGCTAGAGATACAGAGGAAATTGTTGTTGTACAAGATAACCATTGCATCACTAATGTGATTTTCAAGATGATGAAGATTAACTGGAATCCATGGCTGAGGAGATGGGTGAATGATGAGGCAATGTTGTAGGAAGAGTTTAATCTTGTGAATCATCCTACGTGGCCTAAGAATAAGAGAGACCTAGGTCATAAGCCTGATGAAGTAGAGCCTGCTTATTCAGATGTAGAAGAAGAGGAAGTTTCTGTTGTGAAAGGAAGAGAGGACTCTTCTATAGATGATAGGTGTAACCCTGACCTTCCCTCCAATCCTCATGTGACTACTGTATCCTTTGGTGATCTTATCCCACCAAAGAGATTTCCTAGAGGGAAGCTATCCTTAGGGGTAGTGATAAGGAACCCAATGAAGAATAAGGGGCTAAAATTTTCATAAAAGAATATAGAGATACCTCAGATGAGGATGAGGACTCTGAATCAAGTCCTCGTGACCATGAGACCACTGCTGTTGTAAATGAATAGGAATTTCTAAGTATTATTACTCTATGAGGACTTATAGAAATGGTAGAAAGTGGAGAAGAAGAAGCTGCTGATTTAGTTGATGCATGACCCGTATTAGTTGAGGATTTTGAGGTGGAAGTGGAAGTGAACTTTTCTGATGTTGTAGTTGATCCAGGAGGTCTAGAAGAAATGAATATGGACGATTAGAAGATTTCTCCCATTGAGGGGGATAAACCTATTACAACAGGCTCATTTGCTATTGTACATGAGATTGAGGGCTAGTCTGAGCACCCTGGATTTATGGTGTCGGGTCTAGAATATGATGACTCTGATGATGAGAGTCTCAATAGAAGACCCTCAATTATAACCCTCAATTTTTCCCCTCTAGAGACCTCTTTCCCTAAGGACTGTGTCAGAAAGGTGGATCATCAATCCCTGAAATCTGACCAGTAAAAAGTGTCTACAGATAGGTCCTTATAGGTGGAAAAAGCAATTTCTCTAGCTCATGAGCACATAGCATATGAGTTAGCCAAAATTCACTCTATTGTTCAACTACTCTTCTCCAAGATGTAAGGAAAATTTAGATTCAAATCAAAGAGTTTGAAGAGTCTATAAATTCAGTGAAATAGTTTATTACCAAATTATATGCTTATATGGCTTTGAGGACTCAGGTTGACAGAGACCTTTCATTTTTCAAAATTGTAGTTTAGTAGATGGTCATAGTGTTTGATGATTTTAATTTATCTATAGAATCACATGTGAAACGGAAAGATGATGATGTCAAAAAGATGATTAGTGGCTTGACCAAATCATTCAAGTAGACAGTGGCCCTCTCTTTGGATCCTCTAGCTACATCTGCTTCTACTTCCATTTCTCATCTAGATGGCATTGAATCTTTCAAGACCATTGTCCTAGAAGATGTGGCAAAGTTCACTGGTAGCAGTTCCTCATATTCTCAAGTGATTTGTATTACTAGAGAAATTAATAAGCTTGTGGGAGACTATCTAAGGGAAGATTCTCAGGATCATAAGGCCATCAAAGATTATGTTTACTTCTACAAAAAATATGTTTACACTAAGCATCAGATGGATGGCCACTTCAAGTTGTTGTTGGAAAACATAAAGATCCCAAGTGCCACTCAGTCCTTTAAGGATCGGGATAGCAAACTCCGGGAAATGAATCATGCTTTGGAAAAATTAATGGAGAATATGGTTGATTTTATTTCTTCTATGGAGGGAGGTGACAATATCATTATGGACTTCAAGAATCTTCTCTTGACTTTCCTCTTTGTGGACTGCACTCCAATCATAGTTCCTGCTGCTCTGCCTACTTCTACAACTGCTTTAGGTTCCACCAGTGCTGCTCCTTTAATGACTCCTACCTTGGTCATCAGAAGATTGACCCCATCTATTCCTCAGAGATCTACTCACTACTGGTCAATTGATGCTTCTGTTACAGCTCCTCCTACACTACAAACTTCCATCCATCATCCTATACATCTACATTTAGCACCTGCTTCCTCAACTTCCAAAGATAACGCTCTACTGGACATCTTTGTTGTGGACTGATTGTGGACTATCATACTTGATAGGGATTGATGTATTCTTTTTGTCTTTTTTACTACTGTTTCATCAATACAAACACTTTATTTTCTCTATTTTTGTTATCTAGGCATTTTGTTACTCACAAAGGGGGAGAAAATATTTCACTTGTTCTAGATACCCTAAGGGGGGGAATGTTTATATGAGTTTATATATTTTACTAATGAAAATAGAATATGTATTTAACCCTGATTCAAAAATCTTAAATCTAAATATTCAAAGACATAATTTGTGATTATCAAAAAGGAGGATATTTTTTGACTCACCAATTTTGATAATATGAAATCATATTTTGATACTCCCAAATCATATTTTAATAATCCCAAGTCATATTTTAATAATCCCAAATCTTGTTTTCATTTATGTGAGAACCATTTCTTCGTTCTATGCTAATTATGTTTCATTGTTGTTTCATATTCCTATAGAGTAATATCCATATACTCTCAATCTCACTGCTTGATTAATTAATCTTACAGTGCATAATTTGTCTATGTACAGAGGTAACCATTACAAGGATACAACTACATGGTCATCGTTACAAGGTTACAGCTACATGGTCACTGTTACAAAGTTACAGCTACATGGTCACCAATACAAGGTTATAGTTACAAGGTCATCGTTACAAGATTACAGATACATGGGAATAGATACAATTTTACCACTACAAGGTCATATCTAAAAGGTTACTATTACATGGTTACTTTTATATGGTTACCAATAGAAGGTCACAACTACAATGTTACCATTACAAGGCTACTGATACCAAGCTACAGTTGGGGATTGCCGATATGCACCTACTGTTGAAGCCTACCAATATGAAGGCTACCGTTACCAGTATACCTATGCTTACTCTTCCATACTTTTTCAATTTTTCAATATTATTCTAACGGTTATATTTGATAAATTAAATTCCTCTTACATTAATTAATGCTGATTGTAAACCTCTCAGGAGACAATACATGGGATAGTATGAGGTACGAGAATGATTTCAGATGATCTACTCATTCCTATTGGCAGACCTCAAATATAAAAGGAAATGACCCCAAAAGAAAGAAGGGTGGAAAAAATATATGTGGACATGATGAAAGGGTTACATGAGATGTGTGATAGAGCTTACTCACCAGATCAAAAACCGAACCATCCAACATTAACACAAAAAGACCCACAAGTTTAATGAAGATCATTCTGGGATAAACTCATTCCTTCCATCTGTGCTTTATCAAATCTTGATCAACATCATAAGAAGAACACTAAAAGACAGAACATGGAGTTTCGAAACTCTATTTTGGAAACAACATCCAGAGATTGACTCAAACTTCAGCATTTCTCATTCTATGCAGTCAAGAGCAGAACTTCAAACACATAGAGCCTTCCAAACTATTTCTCATTATAACTACTCTATTGTGTTTTTTTCTTTAACATATTTGAGATGTGTGTGTGTCTGATTGTATCACAGACTGTCTCCTATGATTGAACTGGAGGATGCTAATTATCCTCACATCAAACATAACCTTATCTATATTTCCCACGTATAATTGTGGAAGTGAACGTGTGTGGTCTGTATTGTTTTCCTCTCCCATGATGAATAGTGGTATATGGTGTGCCCTAGACTGTTTGTGAAAACTATTGTAAAGCCCGATAAAATATGTGTATCAAGTTTTAATATAAACTGCATGGTGGCAAGTGGTCACCAAGGGGAGAGGTTTAGGTCTCGGCTTGAGACTGAACGTCTTGTTTTCATTATTGTGCAAAATCCTCATATACTTGGTTTTGATTTTATCTGCTGCCTATATTTTCTAAAACATAAAACTATTTTTTCTTACACTTTGATAGTTAGTTTTGGTTAGTGTGTGTATTTGTTTAATTCAGTAAACATGTTTCAAAAGTTGAATTGGTGTTTTACACTAATTCATCTGAGGATTAATCAGCCTTTGAGAAACCTATTGTCCAAATAAACATTTACATTTCTACTGCCTTAATTAACTGGGCTATTTTCAAAAAGGCGGTATTCTTAACAGTAATTTTTATAACATAAATTTTAATTGGAACTAAATTCACCCACTCTTGAGTATCCACTCCAACCAATGCATGTTTTTGATATATTTTTTTACATTAAATTAATTATTAGAACATGTCATTATTACACCCAATTGGCTCCATCGGGTCCCAAAATCAACCAAAGGATGCCTAGGGTTGGAAATATCTTATAAAATAGGATTAAGAAACGTTTATGATTGTTTTATATTATTATAATATTATTTTTTACCATTATTTATTAAATTTACCCTCTAACCAAGGTAAATAAAAATAATTACTAAAGTTACTTTTCATTATGTCAAAAAATAAAAGTTACCTATTTACACTATTTAAATCATTTTGTTCCAAATATTTAATCCATTTTTTCAAATTTAAAATAGAGAAATTTTAATAATTATTTTAAAATTAATTATATTGTAAACACTAGAAAGTATGTTTTTAAGATGTAAAAAGTAAAAAAAAGATTAAAATATGTTTTTGTCCAATTAAAATGTGAAATTACATTCAGTGAAAATATTAGGATTAAATGATAGAAAAATAATCCAATGAAACTTTAAAACAAATTAAAATGGTAACTTATCTGTCTAACTAATTTCGATGAAAAGGGAGTTTTACATTAAAATGCATTATTTTCACTATTCATAAAATATGATCTTCATTAGAAAATTACCAAAAATTTATCCACAATAGATTATGATGTCCCACATCTATAAAAGATGATTATTTTGTCCTGTATAACATATAAATGTGAAAAAAATATATTATAAATTGGTTCTCCATCAAAAGGTGGTAAAACAACCTTTTAAAAATATTATAGTATTATATGCATAAAATTTGATCTATTATTATTTTAATCATTTAAAATATAATAGATAAATGTAAAATATTTAATTGAAATGTTTAATAATATTTTAGTTTGTTCTTTTCATTTATTGTAATATAATGGTTACGTGTTATCTTCAATTTGAAACATTAATAATATTATTGAATTATTTTCCAGTATAACTCAAAGTTATGTGCAACGTAAGATTTTGTAGAAACCCATTGTGGCATGTTGAGTACACTATTTGAAAAAGGGTCTTATTTGATGTAAAATTATCATGTTGTTTATAAATATCTATATGTATAAAAATGTATTATTCTATAAATACTTGGGTTTTTACATCATTCCCTCACTTTGGAAATTGCATCCTCACAATTTTATTCACTTATCAAATAAGTGGGGGTATTTATCCCTCATCTCATTATCAGATTCAAACATAGACTATTCAACCATATAGATTTTATAAAGAACCTTTATTTGACTAATTAATTTATTCCCCGACAATTTCTCTCTCTAGTAAAGTATCAATACTAGATGTTCCTCATATGAAAGGTTATCTTCAAACGGAACAACCTAAGGACTCAAAACATGAGATGGATTTGAAATATACATTCTCAAAATTGAAACATGAAAAAAATGTATACCTGGGATGAACAGGGATGCGAAGCCACTATATAGGCAACAGATCCAAATTTCTCTCATATTTCATAGGTTTCAATGAACCTCAGACTAAAATTTCTCTTTTTACAAAAATGAATCACACTTTTCCATTGATAAATTTAGGGAAATACATGATCACCAACCACAAAAGAATAATCCTTCACTTGGTTATCCATATATCTTTTCTGCCAACTTAGAGTTGTTCTCATGGACTTCTAAATCAACTAAACTTTTTCTTCAATATCTTATACCATTCTAGTAGCATCAGCTTCCTTTCCCCCACTTTGTCCCAAAATTCTGGAGTTCAACACCGCATTCCATATAAGGATTAAAATGGTGCAATCTGAATAATTTAATGTAAAATGTTATTATAAGGAAAATTCAAAAAAATATATATATTGACCCCAAATTCCATGGTAATACATAGAATAAGAACGTTTCATATCCACCAAGGTCTAAATTCATCTTTTGTACTACCCATATGATTGAGGATGAAAAGTTGTGCTGAAATTTAATTATTTTCCTAATGACATATAAAGACCATTAAAAATGTTAGAAGTGAACCTAGGATCACGATTAGATACAAAAAATTGAAATCTATGTAACCTTAATATCTATTTAATATACAATCGAGAATGTTGATCTAGAGACATTGTATCTTGAATAAGAATAAAATTAGAAGATTTATTCAATCGACCAAAAATAACCCAAATTAATTTTTTTACTCGAGATGTTTTTTGTAATCCCACAATGAAATCCATAGGCTCATTATCCCACTTCCACTCTAGCACTAGCAATGGGTGATGCGTCTCTTTCAGTGGATGTTGATCTATTTTAACCTACTAACAAATAAAAAATCTCAAGGTAAAGGGAGTAATATCTCTTTTTATTCTATCCCATCGTTAATACTCTAGATGACCTTTGTATATATTAGTGCCCCTAGGAAGAACTAAAAATGGAGAACTATGACCTTCACATAATAACCCTTTCATCAATTGTGAATCACAAGGAACACATAATCTATTTCCAAACCTTAAGACATAGTCTTTATCAATGTTAAATTCAGTTAAATTATCCTTCTAAACCAATTCTTCCTTTTTTATGAAACTCATTATCTTCATTATTAACATGATTAATTCTGTCTAATAGAGTTGATTTCACTACCACCCGAATCAAAACAGAGTATTTCCCAAAAACAACAGCTTTCAATCCAAAATTCCTAAAATCAAATTCCATAGGATCTTATTTTAAATGTAACCTGGTCAATAGAGCATTACTCATTTGACTCAAAGTGTCACCCACTTTATTTTCCTTTCCTAGATGGTAATGAATTGTGAAATCATAATTCATATTCAATTCCATCCATATCCTTTGCCTCCTGATTAGTTCTTTCTGAGGGAAAATATACATCAATCTTACTTGATCAATATATATTACACACATCATTCCATATATATGATGCCCCAAAATTTTTAGAGAAAAAAACATTAGCAGTTAATTACAAATCATGTGTAGGGTAATTTAACTCATTGTTTTTAACTGACGTGAAGAAAAAGCAATTACCTGATCATTCTGTAATAGGAAACAACAATGTCCTTTCAACAATGAATCACTATATATAGAAAATTCATCATTTGTGGAAAGCATTTCCAAAACTGGGTTATTCCCTAATATTCTTTTCAATTCCAAAAATCATTCATCACATTCTTTTGTCCAGATGAACTTAAGAGTTTTTTGAGTTAACATAGCCAGTGATCTTGATAACCATGAAAAATTTTCATCATTACTCTATCAATAACCCATTAAACAAAGAGAACTACAAATCTCTGATACATTTTTGGGCCTTTTCCATTCTCTAACAACATTATATTTTGAAGTATCAATAGTTACTCCATGTTTTGAAATAATGTGACCACAAAATAAAATTTTTTAACAAAAATTCAAACATGATAAATTTTCCATATAGTTTTTTTATGTTATACAGGAAAAAAGTAAATGAATTTCATTCCCCTATTTAATTTTATAATATATAAAAATATCATCAATAAACACAACAACAATCTTATCCATGAACTCATGGAAAATAATATTCATAACATCCAAGAATATAGAAGGTGCATTGGTTATCCCAGAATGAATAACTACAAATTCATAATGGCCATATTTAGTATGATGTGTGGCCTTCGGAATGTCTGTTTCCATTACATTCGAATGATAGTACCCAAAACTCAATTCAATCATTGAACAATACTGATCTCCTTGTAGATGATCAAACAAATCATTGATATGAGGAAAAAATTGTTTTTCTTAATAGTGATGTTATTCAAGGCTTTATAATCAATGAAATGTCTCATTGAACCATCTTTCTCATTAACAAATAAGATAGGAGAACCCATTGGTGATGAGCTAGGTCCAAATAAACCTTCATCTAAAAACTCTTTTAATTGATTCTTTAACTCTAAAAGATAAATTTTATTTATTATATAATGGGGTTATGAAATTGGATTACTATAATCAACTAATTCAACAGTAAATTCGACTTCTTGACCAGAAATTATACCACAAAACTCAGTAGAAAAAACATCAAGAAAGTCATTTACCATGGGCACAACATTAATTTGAACAGTACTTTACTTCCAAACAATGTGAAAGATAACATTCATTTCAATCATTTACTAGTTTCTCAGCTTCATTAAATGTTATCAAAAGTAATGATTCATTGTTGTACACAATCTAAATTTTTTTGGAAGAGAATATTCATTATCTCTACAGTAAATATTAACATGATAAATGGAAAGACAATTCATACTGAAAATAACATCAAACTATACATGTGGTTATATAATAAGGTTTTCATGTAGATTCTTTCTACACACAAGTAATGTATGGTTATTATATATTCTTTTTGTATCAACATTTTGACATGGTTTTTTTGCAAAATTTTCAGGATTCATATCTTGAGATCAAATTCTCAATTTATTTGAAATTTTTTCAAAATTGAATGAGTGTGTAGACCCAGAATCAAACAACACATTGGAATAATTTGAATAAACAAATAGTACACATAATCCTTCATCATTTGACGAAAAACATTAGCTGATGTAGTTGTAAAGGATTTCACCAACCCTTTATTCTTGTAGTCCGGCTACTTTCAATCATTTGAGTTCTTTGTCGAACACTAATTTTCGTGACGACACATTTCATTGCACATAAAAAATTTTACTGACTGTAATAATATTTTGTATTACTATTACCATGATATTTTCAAATTCAATTATGAAACTTATATCCCATTTTACCACATCAGAAGCACTTTGTAGAATTCATAAGGCATTCTCCAGTGTTCTTTTGACGATAATTTTCACAAATTGTAAACATTATTTTCTTACCATCAGAATTTTTTGAAGAGTTATTATATTTCAACTACCACCATGACCTCTTATTAATTTGATTGATAAATAACACATGATCATCGACCAACTCTATTTCCAACCTTCTCCAAGCATCGACCGGGTTTTGCAAAACTTTTGAACTCATGAGAAGCTAATTCCCTTCAATTATTTTCATTTATTCATAAGTAAAAATAATTGATTTTAATATCAATATCCCATATGTAATTTGGAGCATACATTTCCTGTCGAGTGAAGTTTTCTTCATAACCATCCAATGATTCATCCTACTGCCTCAATTCCAAGAATTCTTTTCTATCCTATGTCAAATGGCCTTAGGAAAAGGATCCTGAAGAATCATACCTTTGAATAAATCACAATTAAGAACATCAATATCCTCACTATCCATAATATTTTTAACCATTGACCTCCACTTCTCAGCTTCACCTTCAAAATTTTAAATATAAAGACTACCTTTTGATATTATGAACCCCCCACTACTTCAGAAATGTTTTCCAGTGCTTTAATCCACCCATCCGCTAGCACAGGGTCAGATGATCCTTTGAATTATAAGGGATGTTTCCACATGAAATTCACCATTACCAAAATGTTCTTTTGTGATCGATCTAGATGATCTCATGAAATGATACCACAATAATTTATAGCATCACTCAGTTGTGCCCGCACTATAATACACTGTTCAGTTACAATTATGACCAATTTTGGTTATTAATTTAGAAGGTTGTTTTCTTCTTTATGCCATCCCATCATTGATACTCTATTTACTGTATAGAAAACCGTTTCTATCATAGAAATATTATAGATTAATCAACAAGGTAATCTTCAAATTCTATATCATATCAATCTTACAATTAAGTAAAAATAATTTATGGTTATTCATTTAACAATTTCTTAAATTCAAAACATATCTAATCTGACAACTTATACCAACATCAATTCCCCATACTTAAACATTAAATAATCTAGATTTTTGATCAATAATTCACTTACTATAAAATTGCAGATCTTTTTAGGGTTAATGTTTTACAGAATTTGGCTATATCTATTACATTACAGCCCAAATATAGCAACATAGATAATTTTAATATATCTAATTTTTTAACAATAATAAAACCCCTTATATAAAACAAGAATAATTTAATTGATAAATTCTTATTAAATTCTTCTATTCTATTAAGCTTCCATCCACCCTATGAAAAACATTTCAAAAAATGGGATTAGCATAAAAAGCTCAAAAATGGATATAAAATGAAGAAATAAAACATTAGTCCATGAATACATATAAATAAATGAAATCATACATTTCATTCATAAAACATAATCTCTTTAACATACCTCAAGAAATCATAAGATTTATGATTAACTCATAGAAATAATAAATCATAAAGGTAAGTTGTGGAACCCAAAACATATTTCTATTGTAGCTTTTATATCCATATAAGATGTACCCTTTATGGTTTTGTTTGGAATACCCATCATAGTATATTACCTAAATAGTTTAGGAAAAAAATTAATGTTTACCTCTATCACATTACCAAATTCATTGGAGAGCTGTCACGGGTACACCCTCATCTTGTTTACCTTGGAACCACTTGTATACATAATAAATTACCATGAACCATAATATAATCATAACATATCAACAAGAATAAAGAAAAAAAATAACAATTCAACACTATATTCATAAGACATCATTTCTATATATTGATATAATAAATACATTATCATCACAATTTTCAATACCAAAATACCTTAATAATGAACATTGTATTTATTTTCATTTCATAAAAACATTATGGCCTATAAGAGGATCCAAATATCAAATAATGCTCTCAGCGGCTGCTGCGTACATTAAAAAAGATTGAATTTTTTTAGTCAAATTATTCAAAAAATATTCTTTTTGAATTAAATTAAAAAATGGTGTTTATACATCTTATAAACAAAGTTGGTCTATAAAATCAAAATATGCCTTAATTAAATGAGATTGAGACGAAGTCCCTTACCTTGAATCTAACATGTCTTGTTCATTCATTAATTTCATGAATAATAAACTTAGGTTAATATATAATTGATATAGAAAATTAAATGCCTTATTATTCATTTTATATCACTTATTATCATGTTATAGAAATAAGTTATTTATTTGAGTTCATATTGGATTTTTTTACAATGTTCGGTACTTGAGTTAAAAATAAACTTCTTAAAATTACACATTATCAATTTGATCAAAAGTAAATTATCTCTATAATATTATTAATAATTTAATTATCACATATATCCAGTATATATATGTATTTATAATAGTCCATAACTTTTGGAGAAATGAAATTAAATGCACCATTCATGGAGATGGTAGGTTGTACGTATGCATGAAAACTACTTTCAATTTGTTGTCATATTAATGGATTAAAAACTAAATGATACACAGGTATATTATAATACCATTATAATATATAATTTATATATTTTATATATTATCATTAATACAATTATTTATACTTTCCTTGTGGGGAATGAAAGAGTCATATCACTTTGAGGGGGAATTATTCCACACTTCCTCAAATGAAATTATAACATTTACACATTATGGATAGAATAAATGTATATTGTAACTAAATATTACAAAATAATAGAGAAAAAATAAATATATAATATATCAAATATAAATAAACTTCCATCATAATGGCCACCATGAGAGGTCATAGGAGAAAATTGAACAATAATCATTTGGTGAGGAAGTAGTTCGTCGTACACAGAAATAATATGATCATATACATTAGATGTAAGTGTGTGTAAGTGTAGTTTCGATCTTTCACATAAATACATCCTAGTTTATTTTGGATACTGGTTTTGTTATATAATTAATGAATAAAATAGTATATGTAGTGGGGAAGGATAATAAAGTAAATGAACTTCAGAGAAGTCATTACCTCTAAATGAGGTAAGGTTTTTTGATTTGAGGCAAAAAGATTTCTTAAATTATTTTATTCTAAAAGTAAGCCTTATAAGAGGAAGGGAATGATTTATTTAGATTATTTATGTAGAATTTGGATTATACAATGGGTATGTGAGTTGTGAGTAAGTTGGTAAAGGTGGTGGCCTTTTATAAGGGGGAGGAGGGGTACTTTAGGAATGTCTTGAAATAATATTTTATTATAAAATGATTTTCAAATAATAATATTTCAAAAGTGTTTTATTTCGAGGATAAGATAGGTATGGGTATAAATCCTCACAACCAATAGGTTTTAGATAAGTTTATGTAACAAAATTAACCTTTTTTTGCATTAACCCATTGTTAAAAACATTAATAACTACCATGTCTTCTTGCATTTTCATAATATATAAGAACTAAAGTTACTATAAAATGACAAGAAAACCACAGGTGGATAATTAATGACATTTTAAACAATATATAAGTTAGTTTTATAAATCTTAAATTTTTAGGACTATTATATCATTTAATAAAATATTACTTTGTTTAAAAACTCATTTTGGTCAATTTTGAAACTTTTTAGTAATTGAGTTTTGTTAAAGTCATAAAAACTAAATTCCTTCAAACCAAAGGAATTTTCACATATATAATATGTCAATATCTTCCATATTTTTTTTATGAAATCAAATTAATCAAATTAAATTTATTTTAATATTTATAATATTCTTTATTTGAATCTGTCACTAATAAGATAATCATTACATCATCATTATGTCATAAATAAATAAATTTATTAATTTTATAAAAATTATAAATAAAATATTATGGTGTAATAATTTTTTTAATTTTCTAATTAGTATTTATAGTATAATATATTGATTATATAACCCAATATTAAAATTCTTTCAGTAAGAATGTACCTGATTTTGTTAGATTTCTCTTTATTTTAAATTAATTCATATAACAAGTCATTGTCACACCAAAGTCACTTCATGGGGTCCCAATGTCAACCCACAGATGGTCAGGGTTGGAAATATCTCATTTAATTGGATTTGGACACGTTTTAGGGTTGATTTATATTATTATAATATTATTTTTTATCTATATTTATCTGATTTACCCTTTAAAAAAAGTAGATAAAAATAATTACTAAAGTTACTATTCATAATCATTAAAAATAATAGGTACCTATTTACACAATATGTACCTTGAAATTAAAAAAATGGATGAAATTGGTTGTTTTTGAGTCCTGGGTAAATTATTATTCGACCTGCCATCGCTTGGGGAATTTAGTGTCTGTTTGTCATAGTACAGATGTCTTTGGGAGGGCATGTGTTCCGATGGCGAGGCTAGATGAGGGACAAAGGCGGGTGAGTGCAGTTGATCCTAGTAAAGATGGTGGTCTGGAGAATCAGGTTTCACTAGTTATGGGCAAGGATGTTCTGATGATAAGGCCAGGTGAGGGCTAGAGTCGTGTTCTTGTCGTTGATCCTGGTAAGGATTATGATTTGGTGAATTGGAGGTCATCAGAAGTGGACAAGGATGTGGAGGTTTCCTTCAACATGATGGTTGCTACAGTCCTTGATCGATTGAAGAGGGATCTTTAGGTGGGTGATTGTGAGAGGTAGGGTGATGAAAAATCTAGGGGATAGTTGGTTATTTCTAGTGGGGCCAAAGGATCACTACTTGTGGTAGTGGAGGCTTTGGGTACATGTGCTGATGGGATATCCGGTTGGGCTAAGGATGTTGAAGGGGTCCAAATTATAGTTCCTACTGGTAACCGTTTTCAAGATTTTAAGCATGAGGAGGAGGAAGTGTTTACCTCGGTATGTAGTGGCACCAATGTGAAGGTTGGGTCTCAGGAGGATGCTGCTGGAAATGAATTGATAAATATGGTGCCCTGTGAGGGTTATGAAATGGTAGAACAAATTCCATGCTTAGAAATGATTGATGTTAACAATAAGACTCAGCAAGCGCAACATACTCAGGTAGTGAGTTTTCAAGAGGTAGTAATCCCTAGAAAATGGGGGGATATTTCCAAGAGAAATAAAGAAAACAAAGGTGGTGCAGCCAGATCCTCATATAACAACATTTTCTAGGGAGGGAAGGTGAAGATGTATGCGAATCAGGAGGGGATTTTTGTCTAACCGCGACAATGGCTAAGGAAGGATTACTTATTTCTTCCAAAGTCGATGTCTATGAGGTCATCTATCTGAAAGGAAGGTAAGAAAGCCCCTAATGAGTTTATTTATTTGGGACAACTGAATCTTAGGAGGAAGTATGCCAAAGTCCTAAAGCATTATGAATGCTCGGAATGAGAATCAACTACTGTGGAGGAATCTCTTTACAATGGATGTGGTGATGGGTATGGTCCTTATGAATTCTAGATGTTGTTTTTGTTTTTTTGACTTATGTGCTTGTTACTGAACATTTCATTTATTTTAATAAATGGTCAGAGGCTAGCCTCTAACTAACTTTTTAGATAAAATGTAAAATTACATTAAATGACAAAAATTGGATTAAATTATTAAAATATAATCATATTACACTTTAAAATAAATGAAAATTACAATATAACAATTTAAATAAATTATATGAAAAGGATGTTTTGAATAAAAATGCATTATTTTTCACAATTTAAAATAATATTCAACCATTATTTAAAAAATATTATATCTATCTTAATCTTATAGGATTATAAAAATATGGAACATATTATGAAATAACATTAATCACTTAATCACTAGATCCAATTCCAATCCAGGGGATATTTTTTTAGTAACATATATCACTAAAATCAAAATGCTCTTTATCCATTACATATTTTAACTAAAACTTTCATGATAACTTAGACATCATGAAGAGTAGTTGTTTTTGTTGCACTATTTTTCCCCTTATTTGTGGGTTCAAACCTCGTGGCCTTGATAGATATGATGGGTTGTCACTCGGTAAACATGTTTTTATTATTCTAAAACCATATTAATATAAATTTTAAAATTAATAAGATATACATCATTAAAATAAGTTAAATCATTAAATATCTTTTTAACAATAATTTTCAATACACACTGGTAGAAAAATACCCTATACCAATGGTTTGAAACCATTCATATTGGCCTCCAAACCATTGGTATATCCTATACCAATGGGTTGGAGAACCGTGGAAAAGTAATCCATAGGGATAGGTCTATACTAATGGTTTTCCCAAAACTATTGTTATAGACCAATACCAATTTTTTTCAAAACTGTTGGTATATATATTAAGAAAAATCTATACTAATGGTTCCATAAAACTGTTGGTATATGTATTTCTAAAAAGAAGCATTCAGTTTGTTTTTATCCTAGTACCTGCAGTTTTTAATTGAACGACCTAACCACTAACAAAACATGACTTTTGTGAACATAATTTCATAAATATATATATTAATTATCATAAACATTTTAAATTTTTAATGATTTAATGTTTTTTGTAAGAAGATTCCATAACAAATACATGTAACTATAAGAATAGTTCTCAAAACCATTGGTATAGATTCATGGATTTTGGGACCTATACGAACGGTTTGTACAAAGCCATTGGTGTATGTCAAAATTAGTTTCCTATACCAACAGTTTTGGCCAAACCATTGCTATAGTTCCATATAAAGGAAATATACCAACGGTTTTTCCAAAATCGTTGGTATAGATCTTATTTTCAGTAGTGGCAACACCAATAGATACATACTTCATCCATTTATTTCTAGATAACTCCTTGAATTATCCAAATTTTATCTTATAATCGAGGGAATTGACCCGATTAATGCCCATAATTCCAACATTTATGTCAATAAACTACAAATGGATTATTTGGATGTATTTTACATCCCTCCATCATACTCTTCATTTTTCAGGTGATGTTATATGATTTCTGTCCTTATTTCCCACAGATAAAAAATCACTCTATTCTATTGAGACACATTCCTAGGTTTCTCCTTCCACATTTACTCTATTCGTAAAATAGAGCCTTAATTTCCCCCATCGAATCCACCACTAGAGCTCTTAGAAACATCAATCCTTCTCTTCTTTATTGAATTCGGGAGTTGGTTAGGGTATATGTTATTAATCTTATTTTGAGAAAAAAAATTAGACACGAACACCATATATTTTTCTTATATCAATATCCCATTTGGTTCCTCATTGACACCACCTTCTCCATTATTTTAAATGTAATCACGACTCCTTCAGGTTCTAGACATTATCAAAATCTAGAAAGCATAGTGTGAGTAATAATCATCGTAGTTGGAAAACTTTAAAATCATATATAGAATATCATGACCACTTATATTCAATATAAAACACCTTTTTATCCTAGGTTAATAATTTTCTTCATATATTTATATCTTTCATAATTGATTGTAAAAAATGTGAATTATCATAAATATATCCCCTAGGAGTGTCAAACTATGTGCATATTAAGTCCCATAATCGTGTACCAGGTTATGGTCGAGTCAGCTTGGCACACCTTTTTGGAGTTTCTACCCCTAGTTACATCTATACTAGATCCATGTTCTTTTGTAGTATCAAGACTGTGTTGTATTTCTTGGTAGACCAAAATAATCTCTATATTATCAAAATTCTAGGAATTTCTTCTATAGTAATTGTCAATTTCTATATTATGTATTTGTTATCTAATATATGTTTTCTAACTAGTTTCCAAGGATTCTACTAAACATTATTTGATACAAAAGATACCTCCCTAACCCCATAATACTGGATATATAGTAGTACATTATTACATTTGTATTGATACAATTAAACCATGCCCCAAATGACGGAATATTTTAGTAGGTTTGGAAGACCATATTATATACCTGATACCCATATTACATTGTGAAAAGAAAATAAATCATAGTGAATATAAAATCTTATAATCCTTGAAAAATCATTCAAAGGATTCATCTTCCTAACACAGAGAAATTAAAATAATAAGGGTGAGATCAAATGCTCATTATGTATATGTACAGTGGAACCAATAATGTATTAATGAGAATAAATCAACATGGCATGGTAAATAACTGATAACAGATTCCATTAAAATAAATTGATAATGAATAATAAATAGTGAATGGTAAATAATAGAACTGGATGATAATATTTTAATTAAATAAAAATTAAATGCATCTGTTGACTTTATCATATGAAAATATCATGGATAATAACAATAATAACCAAAATATCTAGGAAGGAAATGCTTAATTATTGTATTTCATGTCCGATCCATATGGAAAACATTATCATCAGGACCTTTCAAAATATATTTTATACCCATATGTAAAAACCCGTTTAATTTGGCCTGATTATTTTTTTCATATGAACTTGTCGATGCATTGAGGGGTAATATAATTTCTGGACCCCAACCATCATTACTAATCCAAATAATTCACCATATCTAGTAACCAATTTAATTAGTTATTATTATACCATATCAAATATATTTAATGTATACATAATGGGAATTTAGAAAAAGATTCTTGTGGGAGGATAAGTAACAACATGTTTTTATGGCATTGGTAAATGGAAACACTATTGATATATCCTTAAAAACATTCTAAATGAAAATAATAATTAAATATTCCTGTGTCCCATACCACATTCAAATATTTGAATCATTATTCCCTTGAAGGAATAACATTAAATGAAACATGTAATATCATGAATATAAGGATATTAATGATATAACATTTCAAAAGGTAAGTATATACTCCACATAAAAGAAAATAGGTTCATAACATTACAATATTCATCAATGAAATTAAATTTAGACAAACTCCCTTACCACTTTTTAATTTATTTAAAAGGCCATTAATTTATAAATGAAAATATTATCATTGAAAATAACCTTCTATTAATTAAAATGGAGCTTCAAAAATTTAGGGAATCATGAAAAAGGAAAATTTTGTTCATTCTATATAAGTATAAAACATTATTTTTTTACTTTTATATGAAATGTTAAAAAAGTGCCTTATTTTGGAAAATGACAGAAAGATTCCTTTTAATGAATTTTTTTGATAGTAAAAAACGGGGACAATTTTCTTTAAAAAATAATTTGATAATATTATAAACATTTTTAAATTCATTTTTAGAAAACACCAACATGGAAGAAAAATACTTCCATGTTGGGACTTGAAAAAAATGATATTGAATAATAATGAGACTGTGAAACGACCCTTACCATTTTATAATCAATAGAATCGTATACCCCATGAAAGATATAAATTTATATGGATCTCAAAATAACATAATATTTGATATAATACTTATGAAATAAATTCATGAACATTTTATACCAAATACAAAAGAATCAAGTATTATATAAGGCATACGTCTCAGGGAAATAAAGTAAGATCAAAATCTCTTACCATGCATTACATTTTGTGTGAAATTTTTCTAAACATCTATATATCATATTTAATAATTTGATTATCATATTAAAATTTTTCATATTTATAATATCATTTATTAACTTCTTATAATTCATAATTACTATTTTGTATTCAATATTCTATTACTTCCATTATTTTTTGTGTTAATGGATTAGTTTTCTGAGTATGTTTTTACTTGTTACTTATTATTCCTATTAACCATATCAATATATAAAAATCGAAAGAATTTAAAAAATAAGTTAAATAACATACATATATTGTATATATCGATTTTATAACAATCTATAAAGTTTGGAGATATGAAATAAAATGAATCATTCGTGGATATGATATGTCGTACGTATGCATGAAGGCTACTTAAATTTGTTTATCATATTTAAATAATGAAAATTAAAGGATATATATTTATATAATAATTATAGTATAATTTTTTATTCATTTATTCCTGATATTTTTATTTTAAATCTTCATTAATAAATTCCATGTATAACATGGAATGAATCATATCGCCTTGGGGAGGCAGTAGTCCACACTGTAACACCCTAAGATTTTATAGTTCGATATTTCTTCAAAGTAATTCAATAAATTAAAGTACATGAAACACTGTGTTCAAGCGCACCATGACATACCATACTAGCCGTTCAAAAGCGGTTATGAATAGTATTAACTGAAATTTTAACTTTATATAATTCTTATAATTTTAGAATCCATATTATGAGTTTCTTAGGCATAATGTAAGAACAAATTCAAATTTTTAAATAAAGAAAGTATTTTTTAGAAAATTCAATTTTACCACTGTTTGATAGAGAACCCTTTTCAAATCCAATATTTGATACATTAATATATTCAATTTGATGAAATAAAATTCTTCTTTAGAATTGTGAGATAAAAATTTTGTTTTGATAAATTTTTGGTATTTTTCTTATAACAGTCATATTTTGCTGAATAGTGAAAAATACTTAATTTTAAAAACACCTATTTTAATAGAAATAGTTTATAGGGTTAATTATAAATTTTAATGGTCTGGATGTATAAATAGATTATATGTTTACAATTTAATCCAAGGCTGGTCATTGTAAGTAATTTCACTTTGAAATTGAACAAAAACAGGTGTCAATCTTTTGATAGTTATTATTTCTTAAAAATAAGCCTTTTGGTTTTGACAAAGGAAATTAATTTTAAATTAATAAATGAAACTTATATGTTTTGAATTTGGTAAAATATACTTCATTTCTGAATTTTTAAAATCAAAATTAGCTTAGGGGTGAATTTTTGGTATTTTTTTGAAAACTTTCAATTTTTGATTAATAGTGAAAAACACTAAGTTATAGTTTAAAAACAAATTTTTATTTAAATTTTTTTTATTTTATTTAAATTAATTAATGTCAAAATAGATTCATAATACCTATATATGTTCAATTTAATTCATTGTAGTTAGTTTATAATAATTTTAGATATATAATCTTTTATTGAACTTTTCACCGTTTTTTACCCACCTCATTAGAGAATTTGAAAATTCACATAAAACATAATTTTACAACTTCTATGAGTAATATTTTGAAAATTCAATTGAAACAGTTAATATGAAGGAGTAAAATATGGTTCAAAATGATTAAAATAATTTTTGGTTAATAGTAACTTTGGACATTTATTTACCACCGTTAAAAGTAAATAGGGTAATTCATGGTAAAAAGAATATTTTAATAATTCACAATTAGCTTAACACATGTACTAAAATTATTTTATGAGTAATTTCTGACCATGGGCATCCTTGGGATTACTTTTGGACCCCATGGAGCCACTTATGAATGATAATGGCACATTAGATTAATTAATTTAAAGTAAAGGAAAAATTGACATAAAAAAATACTTTAGTAATTAATTTTTATATGGTGTTATATAAGTAATAATTTTAACTATAAATATTCATTTATAAATCTGAAATGATTTCCTACTTCATGGTATTTTTTTTATATGTTTTAGACATTGAATAAATTAAGTTATTTATGACACAATAATGATGCAGTATTTACCTCATTAATAAATGATTTAAATATATTAGATTATAAATATTAAAAAAATAACCAAAAAATGTTAAATTATTATTGGATGATTTTATTTCTCCCATGAGTCTTCTTATCATTGACCGAAATGATTTTTGGACCTTTAAAAACCGAATATCATTGTATAATAAAATAATATTTTCACACTTTCTTAAAGTTTCCCTCCTACCCCTTATAAAAATAGACCACTTCTAACAAATTTCTCACACCAATAAAGCCTTTAGTCTCCTCCAATATCTGCCAAATTAAGCTCAATACATCCCTTTCCTCCTTCTAGAAGCCTTACCTTAGGCAGAAGGAACTTCAATAAGTCTTTTTGGTTCAAACCAAAAGAAGTTACCCAAATTAAAGGTAATTGTTTCTCTTAACTTCTTTTCATTTATTTTACTTCTCCAACCCCTAAACAAATTTTATTCCTTTAATTTATAACAAAACCAGTATCCTCAAAAAACTAGTAAGTTTTTATAAAAAGTATTCAAACTACACTTACACACACCTCCATTTAATTAGTGAAGAACATAATGTTTCTGTTGATGGAAAACTAACGCCTCGCGAAATAATGATTATTCAATTACCTCCTACTACCATTCATGGTGTCCATTATGATGTAAATATATTTATATATGATATATATTTTTTTTATGTTTTCATAATTCTTGTGTATATTTATTTTATATCAGAACTTAATGGTTTCCATTATGGGTAAAAGCGATAATTTCATTTGAGGAAGTGCGGACTACCCCCTCAAAATGACATGACACGTTAATACCACATGTGGGACGTATAAAGGATGAAGTTATAGATATTATATTTTATATAATATTGTAATTATAATATACCTATGTATCATTATGTTTTAATTCCATTAAAATAATAAATATAAATAAAAGTAGCATTCATGCGTATGTACGGTTTATTATCTCCATGAACGGTGCATTTCATTTCGTACAACAAATGATATGTACTGTTATAAAAACATGTATATACATGATATATATGATATATATGATATCTAAATCATTATTATAATTCTGGATATAATGAAATTTTTACTATGTGAATAACTTGTAACCATAAGTTGTTCATTTTTGACTCAAGTGCCAAATATCGACAAAACGAACGTTATTATCATAAATGATTAAATGATGTTTATAACATGGTAATAAGTGATATAAAAGGAATAATAAACTAGAAAAAGGTTCTTAAGCAAGTAGAAATTAAATTTATTTTATTATTCAGGATATTAAAGAACCAAAGTGTCAAGTCGGACACGAGATAAGGGGTTTCTTATCTCACTTTTAATTCTATGAGATTTCCATTTTTCTCTACTTATTTATTGCATGTGGTGTATTTTCTACTACCATTTTATATATATTATCATGATTCTATTTATATTCATGATATTATTTTTTTTATTTGTTTTTTTTTCTATTTTTCTTATGACTCGATTGATTACAACGAGATAAGGGTTAATTCTACAATATCTTCATTATCAGAGGTTGTTGATATGTAACTATCTAGTGGGACTTCTTCATCATCCACATCCATGTTTCTTGAAAATATATTTTAAAACATTTTTACTATTTAATAGATAATGGGTTAATGTCATTTATACCCTTGTTTGACTTTTATACGATGTTTATAAAATAATTTTTTCGTTGTTTTCCAAACTATGTTCTTTTTATCCTTTTAGACAAAGTTAAGGTAAGAATGTTTTTAACTTATACGGTGGGTGCGACTATATTACATAATTATAAAATTGTCAAAGTTTCCCTTACAATATTATAAGAATATTTTCAAAATAAATGTTTTCTTTATAATTATCTGACTCTTAAATGATTTCAAAATATAAAAACCTATTTCTCTAAAAAAATGTTTTTATTTCATCTATTTCAACATCCTTTGATGGATTTTAAGTTTATTTGATGTTGATTTATTATGATACAAAGCATCCATATTGTATTTATGGTTTTGTGATATGTTAGACTATGGATGTGCTATTTTTATACCATTCATGGTTTATGGTTAACGTAATGAAATTTCATATGCTAGTTTTAATGAAAATGTTTATGTTATATTTCAACATTTTCATATGAGGAATGTATTGGACTTAGTAAGTGATGGGTGGAGCCCGATATAGCTCCTCAATGCATCGTTAGGTCTCATGATACAACTATACAAGTAATTGGGCGAGGCCATTCACAATTTGATATATGGTTTTGGCTGAGGCCTTAATCATTTTTAGATGTCTTGGCCAAGGCCTTGACAAAATGTTTAAGAATGTCCAGCATTATACATTCCCTCATTATGGAAATAATATTGCTGGTTCATGTGGACATTAAACTATTAGAATACACATGATTATGTTTTATTTGGGCATTATTTACTCATCTCATATTCCTACCGTTAAAGTATTACTGTTTATTATTGGTAAAAGCATGAGGTTTTAATTATTCATCATGCTTAATATTTATTTTATCTTCCACTGTATTGCATACCCTTACTGAGATTCTGAGCTCACCCCTTTATTATGTTTTATTTTCCTAGGATTTCCAAGATGTGTATTATTATTGTTACGTAGGGTTAAGATAAAGAGAAAAATGGCATTCTCATAAGATTATTTATGCTTTGTTATATGTTATAAAGTGTATTGTAACGTCCAATTATGTATTCTATTTTCCATGACTGCTAAAGTGATTGGTCTTTCGGGACATGATTCCTTATAATCATACCAATGTATTAAAATAAGGCACCCACTTTGGGAAACTGGTGTCAGGGCGTTAGAGTTGGTATTACAGGAAGTTTAGCAAGAACCATGGAATGTAGATTTAGATAAACTCTGATTAGAACACATGTCCCTGATATAGACATTAAAAATTAGTATAGAAGAACTTCCTATAATTTTGGTAATGCAGAGATTTTGTGAGTTTTCCAAGAAAATACATCCCTGAATGGATACGAGCATGTAGTGGTGGCTGTGGAAGATATGTACCTACGGGTAAAACCCAAAAACACCGCTTTGAGATAGACTCGAATAGGAACTATTTCATGACAATGGACCTTGCTGCACTCTTGGTTATGACACTCCCGGGGGATATGCTTAGGATAATTCTCATTTTCTTTACAAATCATTTTGAAGGTTATATAAGTATATACTTCCTCAAAGAAAACATTTTTATGATTATGGATTATATTCATAAACTGTTCAATTTATGTTAAGTGTTTTACAAGTTTGGAATTATGTATTTCTATTCATAAAATAATCTTTTTTATCCATTATTTATAAATGGCGCCCAGTAAAAGGAATGTGAACTACAACAATACATATGATCCAAAGAGTAATAAGGATCATATTTCTCACAATATTAAGACAATATTTAGAAAGGGAAATAGTCTCCCATGTATTCTCAATATATGAAGAAATAGTATCATGTGATAATAAGATAAGTAAATAATTCTCTGAGTCCTTTGGCTTTGAAGGTAAGAAAGAGAATAAAATGATGGAAGAGAGAATGATGGATAATGGGAAGATGGAAGAGAAGGATTTTTCCATATGTGATAACTGTGGAATGAATCACCTTGGAAAATTCTTGAAAGGAATGGTAGTTTGTTATAAGTGTGGAAAAAACGGACACCAAGTAAGTGATTGCAAGGGTAAGAAAAAAATTTTCAATGTGCAATGCATCATCTACAACGAGTTGGGCCACTACGCGAATCAATATCCATGTCACCAGAGTATACCCCAAATGGTGCTATTAGATAATAATAAAGTTATGATACTACTGAAGTTTAAGAGGAATGATTATATTTATTGCATTTTTATTAAATTATTGTTTCATTTGAGCATTTTATTAATTATGTACAAGTTATAAGAATTATATAGTATATAAGGATTGTACTACAATACTATTTCATTAAGGACTTGAGATTGTGTGGAACCAAGAAAAGTGACTCAATTGGATGTTAAATGTTTTGAAAATATATGGTTGAGAGAATGATAAAAAATAATATGGTTCTGGTATTGAGGTAGTGATTTTTGAATAAGAGATGGTTGATTTGGATAAATTCTATTGGATGTTGTTGACTTCCTTGGAACTGATTAATAGTTTGTTTGTTTCATCATTGTTGGAATATTCAATATATTTGGATATAAGGAATATATACAGTATTGTATAAAGGATAATATTGCATGAATATAATAAATAATGTTATATGGTAATTCAGGGTGTTACCAAGTTTTAAAATAATACATAATGAAGGTGTTCACATGTTATTACGTGTAAAAAGGATCATCATTGTGTTTAACATCCATATAAAATTTGGACTGTGAGTTTGGATTGATTTATTTTGGATAAGTGTAATGGTTGGAATGGATTAAGATACTATTGTTAAGGATGTTTATGAATTTTTATAAAAAGGACAACACACAGACCATGTGACAACCTGTCACGTCAGACAAAGCTGTGAGAATCAAACCCACAACCATGGTGTGATTGTGATTTATTTCACACCACTGGACTACGTGAATTCTGTGGATTATATAATGTAGTTTATTTTTTTAAAAGTGTCTGATAGGTGAATTATAAATTCATTTTTTGGAACCCTATACAAATAGAATAAATGTAATATATTTTTTAAAAATTTATATTATCTTTTATAGTGAAAGATGAGTTTTTGGTATAAATTAGTTAAAATATGTAACTCTACGTGTAAAGTATATATTTTTTTCTTATAATATTCTATGAAGAAATTAATTCTTAAACTTTAGATAAGATATCTTAAAACTAAAAATGTTTTATCCTAACACCTTCTGTTTTGTCAAACAGATGATATTTTAAATCATTAGAGATTGATGGCTTTGAGGACCACAATTCTACAATTTTTTATGACTGATGACCTCAATCACTCCGTATAAATATTTATTTTTTTCCTCCAATTATATGTCTCTAACTTCCAACAATGTTCTTTTAATTGATATCATAATTTGGTGGTGACTATTTCATTCCCCCTTTCCTCTTATTAAGACTAAATTTTATAAACCCAATATCCGATGTGGTTTTTCCCAAAAAGGTATTTTCTATTCTCAAAATTTTATTTTTGAAGAACAATTTCAAATTGTGAGGACGCAATTTATTAAAGGAGGGTATAATGAAACATGCCAAGATTTCATAGTACGTTATTTCTTCAATGTAATTTAATAACTTGCATTACAGGAAACACCGAGTTCAAGTGCACCATGACATACCAAACTAGTCGTTCAAAATGCGGTTATGAATTGTATTAACTAAAATTTTAACTTTATATAATCCTTATAATTTTAAAATCCATATTATGAGTTTCTTAGACATAACTTAAGAACAAATTCAATTTTTTAGATAAAGGAAGTATTTTTAAGAAAATACAATTTTACAAACTTTTGAGGGAGAACAATTTTTAAATTCAATATTTGACACCTTTATATATATTCAATTTGACAAAATGAACTTCTTCTTTATAATTGGGAGATAAAAATTTAGTTTTGATAAATTTTTGGTATTTTAATGATAACTTTCTTTTTTTTGTGAATAATGAAAAGTACTGAATTTTAAAAACAATTTTTTTAATAAAAATAATTTATAGTGTTAAAATATACATTTTAATGGTTTGTGAGTATAAATAGATTATATTTTTACAATTTAATCCAATTCTAGTCATTGTATGTAACTTTACTTTGAAATTGTAAATAAACAAATGCCAATCTTTTGAGAGTTATTATTTCTTAAAAATACACCTTTTGGTTTCGAAAATGGGAATTAATTTTAAATTAATAAATGAAACTACAATGTTTTGAATTTGGTAAAATAGACTTCATTTTTGAATTTCGAATATCGAAATTATATTAGGGTGAATTTTCAGTATTTTTCTGAAAACATTCAATTTTTGATGAATTGTGAAAAACAGTGAGTTATAGTTTAAAATTGAATTTTTCTATATATAATTATATATTTTATTTTAATTAATTTAGGTCAAAATAGATATATGATACCTATATAAGTTCAATTTAATTCATTGAATTTAGTTTATAATAATTTTAGATATATAAAAATTTTATTAAACTTTTCACTGTCTATTCCCACCTCCTAAGAGTATATGCAAATTTCCATAAAACATAAATTTACCACTTCTGTGAGTTGAATTTAAAAAATTTTAGAGACACGATTAATATCAAGGATTAAAATGTGGTTTAATAATAAAAAAATAATTTTTTGTAAATATTAACTTTTTACATTTTTTTTCCGCGGTTAAAATTAAATAGGGTAATTCAAGTTAAAAAGAATATTGTAATAATTCAAAATTATCTTAACACACATTCTAACCTTATTTTATGACTAATTCGCAGTGATGGGCATCCTTTGGTTGATATTGGGACCCCATGGAGCCACTTATTAATGATATTGACACTTTAGATTAATTAAATTAAAGTGAAGGCAAAATTGATATAAACAAAAATCTTTTAGTAATTAATTTTTATATGGTGTTATATAAGTAATACATTTGACTTTAAATATTCATTGGAAAGATAAACTGATTTCCTAAATCATTGAAGTTTGTTTATAATTTTTAGACATAGAATAAATTTATTTATTTACGACACAATAATGATGCAGTATTTACCTCATTAATAAAAGATTTAAATAAATTAGATTATAAATATTAAAAAAAACATGTCCAATTCTAATTGGATGATTTATTTCGACAATGAGTCATCTTATATTTTAACTTAATGATTTTTTGACCTTTATAAATTGAATATAATTATATAATAAAATAATATTTTCACACATTCCTAATAAGCCCCTCCTCCCCCTTATAAAAAAGGACCACTTCTAACCAATTCCTCACACCTATAAAGCATTTAGGCTTGTCAAAAATCTGAAATATTATGCTCCATACATCCCTCTCCTCATACTAGAAGCCTTACCTTATGCAGAAGGCACTTCAAGAAGTCCTTTTTGTTCAAAACAAAATAAGTTACCCAAATTAATGGTAACAGTTTCTCTTAACTTTTTTTTTATTTTACTTCTCCCTCACCTAAACTCTTTTTATTCCTTTATTTTATAACAAAACCATTATCCTCAATATACTATTATGTTTTTATGATATGTATTCAAACTACACTTACACACACCTCCATCTAATGGTTGAGGATCATAATGTTTCTGTGGATGGAAAACTAACACCTCATGAAACAATGATTGTTCAATTACCTCCTACCACCTCTCATGGTGGGAATTATGATGGAACTGTTTTTATATACGATATATATTATTATTATGTTTTCTTCATGCTTCTATATTTTTCTTTTATAGCATACCTTTATGGTTTCCATTATGTTTAAACGCGATAATTTCATTTGAGGATGTGCGGACTACCACCCCCACAAAGTGATATGAATTGTTAATGCTATATGTGGGATGTATAAAGGATAGAGTTAATTATTTTATATATCATATTATACTGTATTATAATATTCATATGTATCATTATTATTTAATTCCATTAAAATAATAAATAAAAATGAAATTAGCATTCTTGCGTACGTACGACTTACCGTCTGCATGAACGGTGCATTTCATTTCATACCCCAAAATGATATTTACTATTATAAATACATGTATATACTGGATATATATGCTATATATGATATCTAAATCATGAATTTCATTCTTCATATAATGAAATTTTGACCATGTGAATAACTTGTAAATATAAGGTGTTCATTTTTTACGCAAGTGCCAAATGTCGACAAAATGAACGTTATTAACTTAAATGTTTACATAAGGTTTATAAAATTGAAATAAGTGATATAAAAATAATAATAAACCAGAAAAAAGTTCTTAATAAAGTATAAATTAACATTATTTTATTATTCAAGATATTAATGAATGAACGGGTCAAGTCAGACACGAGGTAAGGGGTTTCTTATCTCACTTTTAATTCTATGAGATTTCCATTGTTCACCACTAATTTATTGCATGTGGTGTATTGTGTACTACCATTTGATATATATTATCATGGTTATTTTAATATTCAGGATATTTTGTGATTCATTTTGTTGTTATTGACTATTTTTCAAACGAATCGATTGATTACAACGAGGTAAGGGTTAATTCTACAATCTCTTCATTATCTAAGGTTGTTTATACATAATTATCTACTGGGACCTCTTTATCATCCAAAACCATGTTTCATAAAAATATATTTTAAAACAATTTTACTATTTAATAGAAAATGGGTTAAATTCATTTATAACCTCGTTTTACTTTTATAAGATGTTTATAAAGGAATCTTTCCATCATTTTCTAAACAAGGTCCTTTTAACATTTTCAACAAAATTAAGGGAGAAATGTTTTTAACCTATATGGAGGGTGCAGCTATATTACATCGTTATAAAATTGTTAAATCTTCCCTTAGAATCTTATAAGAATATTTTCAAAATAAATTATTTCTTTATAATTATGTGACTCTTAAAAGATTTCAAAATAAATGATATATTTCTAAAAAAAGGTTTTCATTTATTCTATGTCAGCATCCCTTGATGAATTTTCAGTGAATTTGAAGTTGATTTGTTATGTTACAAAACTTAAATATTGTATTGATTGTTTTGTGATATTTTTTATTGTGGATGTGCTATTTGTTTACCATTCATTGTTTATGGATAATGTATTGACATTTCGTATGCTAGTTTTAATACGAATGTTTATGTTATATTTCAACCTTTTCATATGGGGAATGTATTAGACTTAGTAAGTGATGGGTGGAGCCTGCTATAACTCCTCGATGCATCGGTAGGTCTTATGAGACAACTATATGTGGAATTGCACAAGGCCTTTCCCAATTTGATATATGGTTTTGTTCAAGGCCTTGATCATTTTAAGACGTCTTGGCCGAGGCCTTGAGAAAATGATTCAAAATGTCAAACAATATACATTCCCACATTATGGAAATAATATTGAAGGTCAATGTGGTCATTATACTAGTATAATACCCAATATTATGTTTTATTATGGAATTATTTACTCATCTCATTTTCTTTCAATAAAATAATTAATGTTTACTATTGGTAAAGGCATGAGGTTTCAATTATTCATCATACTTAAGATTTATGTTATCTTTCATTGTATTTCTTACCCTTATTGAGAATTTGAGCTCACCCGTTTCTTATGTTTTATTTTCCTAGGATTTCCAAGATATGTATTATGATTTTTACATAGGTTTATGCTAAAGGGAACAATGGCGTTATCATAGGATTATTTATGTTGTGTTGTATGTTAGAAAGTGTAATCTAACGTTTATGTATGTAATCTATTTTCCTTGACTTATAAACTAATCGGTCCATTGAGACTTTATTCCTTATAATCATAAAAATATATTAAAATAATGCACCAACTCAGGGTAACTGGGGTCGGGGCGTTACACACATGTCGACAAACAATGTTGTCGTATTTCCACAAATGGAGTGCATAAAATTATGTGTTATATAAAAGTTAAAAAAGAATAAATTCATTAAAAATTATAAATATGTCATATATAATCTACAAATCCATCATTAATACAACCATGAAATGGGCTAAACAGAAGGACAAGCAACATCGGTTCACAAGGCAGTGGTTTGACGTACACATAAATGATGACTGTTTATCACATTTTATCAAAATGAATAAAATTGTAGATATAAATATTATCATAAAAACATATCAGGATATTTAAGATTAATGTTGTCATTATATAATCTTGGAATAATAATAATTTGATGTCCTAAGAAATAAATAAAACAAAAGTGCTCATTGGAGAATGTTACCCCATTTTCAGGTAACTCATTTTGGTTTATATGAAAAGAAATACTTGGTTTTATTTATACTAAAATGGGGTAATCTATTATTATGTTAGGGAATTTTGGAGCACATTTGGTAAGGTTTTGGTTTATATATAAGGATCAATGTGTTGTTAAGAAGTGAGGGAAGAGGTTCCCTTTTATTATGGAGGTGAGGGGTACTTTGGGAAACTCTGTAATAAAAAAATTAATATAAATTTAAAAGCAATAAAAAATGGATCCAAATTTAGTTTTTTAGAAAATAATATTAATATTGGCCTATTTAATCTTAACCAATAAATTTAATGATATTTTTGGTCACATTCTCACCCTAATCATTTAGATTTAACCCTTTGTAAAGCCCAACACCTTTTACTATGAGAACTTGATTGTTCACTCTTTAAGGGTAAATAAATTCACTATATGATAGAAAAAGAACCATAAATGAGTAATGGATGATGTTTAAACCTGACCTAAATCATCTTTTCAAAGTTTATACTTTTATGAATTTTATATAATTTAATAAATTTAATATATTTTTCAATGTCATTAATTTTAATTTCGATACTAATCATTTCATTAATTTGTAAAAAATGTCACTATAAAAAATAAATTCAAAAAAACCTTTAGTAAAAAATAATATTTCTAGTTAATCTATAATAACTGTGAATAACTATAATTATATCAAATTATAATAATTTTAATATTTGTAATAAAATATTTTTTATTGGTCCAATAGTTAAATAATTAGTGCCTCGTCAATGTGAAAGCCTACGATTTATTTATGTATTCCCAAAAAATTAAAAATGAATTAAAAATTTTAAGATAATGGTTTTTTATTTCTATTTATTTTTTATTGTCGAACATATCTACTATATAACCCCATATTGGAAATATTTAACTTGTTAAACACAAAAGTATGATGAAATTGAATATTCTTTGAATAAAATACTATAAATTGATTAAATCCATCCATGTGTCTCCAAGAGCTCAAAAAATATGACAATATAGTAATTTATTCTAAAATAACTTGCAAGAATGTATTTTGAGAAGTTTTTGGGTAATTTTATTATATTAGTTTTTCTAATAAATTAATTATTTAACCTTAACTGTGGAAATAAATATTACCAATGATTATTTTTCTTATTTAATCAAAAAATAAAATGGTGCTAATTACTAAATTTGGACGATATTTTTCCAAATATAGACTAAAATTTTTAAATTAAAAAAAAATCAAATTTTTGTTTAAATTAATCCCATTGATGGAATGAGAAAACTAGTTTTTAAAGTGGAAATGTTCAAAATATTGAAATATTTTTATATCCAAATTCAGGGTTAAATGGATTCAAATGAACTAAATAACATTAAATGAAATCAAATTTCATTAATTATACTTTATATCTAACAAAAAAAAATTCACACTATAAATTATATTGATGAAATGGATGTTTTCAATTAAAATGAAATATTTTATCACTATTCATCAAATCATGAAACTAATAAAAAAAATTAATCCAAATTTAAATTTTATATTCAAATTTATGTGATGAAATTTATTTTTTAGAAATATAATTTATATAATTATCCAAAACAATATTTAAGAAAATTTCTCTATTAATAGGAGGAAAACTATCTTATTATAAAAATACATCTTTTATGAATATAATTGGATTTTTATCATAAAATGAATAAAGAACACCAAAAATAAATGTTAAACATTTTATTGAATATTATATATATATATATCATTAATATTATAAAAACATTGTGATTTATTTACTATATTGGTAGAAAACACACTTGTGCTCATAAAACAATTTCATTTATATTTAATTAGTTTTATATTTATTTAAAATTATTATGTAACCAATGAATATATTTTCAAAAATTAATTATTAATGTTCATAACCACCTATTTAATAGGTACGAGATAATGTACTTTTAAATAATAAAATTTAAATAATATCAGAGTTTGTTTGAGATCAGTGTTTAGTGGAACGTAAGAAATCAACAAGATTAATTTTAAAAAGATTCACACAATAAAATATTGGGGGTTAGATTTTATTTATATTCTACAAAATATGACTGAGAAATGTAGATACCCTAGCTCGGAATACATGGATATTAAATTTTTTCAGAATACTGAATACATGACACAAACATACACCCAATGATCGTATTAGTTTAGTGTCTTGGGAACTTGGAACAAAATCTTCTAATAATAGTTAAATATCTTCAACATATCCCATAAATATATTCCCTTTTTCCAACAAAAAAACTTTCTTTATATATTGGGGAAAATAAAACAAAAAAATGGTGAGATCAAATTCTTATTAATGGTAAACATGGAAAAAATAATACAAATTTTATATATGTGAATGTAAAGAACATGAACATAAAGTTTAGAAATCAAAATCTTGACTCATGAAATAAGTCATGGCAGTAATTAAGGGATAGATCATAAAGGAACTTTTATCATAATAAAATATCCTGGGATTAAAACATGGAATTTTGGTAAACCACTATGTAGATAATATTATTTCCATAGTAGCGAAGGAATTGTTCCAAGTCTATAATAGTGGATGAAGTCCATTACTGAATTGGGTTTAATTGTCATTCCATCCATTTATTACTGAGCCAAATTTACTTTCCATTCCATACATGTCTATCTCATGTGATATGAATCATTACACAATTCATAGTAAGGGAGATATTGGACCCAACCATCTCATAATTAAATCATTCTTACATGTACCACAAAAACATAAACCATTTATCATAGCATAACCCATGAAATGAAATGGTTTCCTTAAACATCATTCCATAATAACATATCAAAATAAAATATCATTAAATCATTAACACAATCAAATCATAGTAATACTAGTCATGTAACCACTACCCTAATTAATGAGTAAAATCTAAGATGAAAAATATTTTTGATAAACCATGTGTACTTAATTCATGAGGAAAATAAACTCTGTTCATCTTCTTTAAAAAAGTTTTCTTTTCTCATAATTCAAAACAATTTTAAATGAGATAACATAGTTGAAAAAAAACATGAAATACTTTAGATGAAGATTCATGTAAATAATGTGTCATGCAAATATAAATATACACCGAATAAGTTAAAATAACATTATTCTCTTACTTTTCCGAGAAAAGTCAAAAAGTTCATCTTATGGTAAACGTAAGAATGATTTCTTCAAAATAATGTAATAAAAATTAAAATTGGTAAAAATTAATTTAAACATATAAATAATAATTATAAATATTTTATGAAATATTTTTTAGAAAATGTGGAAATGGATGATAAATATACCCCCATTAAATACTTTTGAATAAACAATATCGGATAAAATGAGATTGGAGAATTTATCCCTTACCTTAGGTCTGATTTCTTCCCTATATGTCTGAAACTCTTGTATAATGGTTTAATCATATTTTTTATATTCAAAAGAACAATAATAATATTTATTATATCTTATTTGAATCACTTGGGACTTTATACTACCCGTTCATTTGTCAATTCAATGTTAAGGAGACATTTTGTGTAATAATTGTTTTATTTATCGTACGTGTTTTGAATTGTTATTATTGATATTATTACATATATCATAATTTAATTACTTAAAAAATGTATAAAATGATTTATATATTATATATCAATTCTATATATATATATTAGATAGATAAAATAAATGGAATTCTCAGTTTATAGAGATGGTAGGTTGTACGCACTCATGAACACTACTTTAATTTCCTTATTAAATTGAATAGAAGTAAGTAAAGGACATATATATATACATAAATTATATTGTATTATTATCTCATATATTTCATGATTATCTATTATATATACTATATAATAATTCTTGAATTGTTAATGTGGTTAAGGAATCTCATCGCGTTGTGGAGACGGTAACTTGTGCGTACCCATGGGTGAAGATATCGATCCCATAATTGTTGAATGGTATTCAAGTAAAAAACAAATCTATGTAATATAATGTTATGATATCCCCTATTATTTTTATTATTTACCATAATAATATGTAGTTATAATTTACACCATTTTACCCATCTAAGTATGGTTGTGGTGAAAAACACATTACACAATGGTGTGGAGATGGTAAGTTGTACGTACACAAGCGTGGTGATTTCATTTTTCATAGGATGGTTAGGAGGTGTAATAGGGTTGTTTCATATTTTTAATAACATATCAGTCTATTAGTGATAATTATGTTATTACTTTTTAATGAAACTACTAAAGATGAGGAAGTATAAGAACAAATAAATTTGAAATAATTGGTTGAAAAGATTACCTCTTCCTCAATGGGACTCCTTTAAATTTCCACATAGGGCACTAGTGTTGGTCTTTTGAGAAGAAAAGTGCCTATATTATGTAACTAGGAAATCTGAGAAGAGAAATTTGTAGGGTTTGGCCAATAATTAGGCTCAAAATGGATTTAAGAGGAGAGGGAGGAGGTGCCCTTTTATAAGAGAGGGGAGGGGCACATTAAGAAAGTCCTAAAATATTAAATTTTTTAAAAAATAAATTTAGATTTAAAAAAAGAGAAAAACATATTTAATTAAAATATAATTTTTTTTGGTTTGAATAACTATCATCCAATAATTTTTTGACATGTTTTGATTATTTTTTTATCCTTATATTTTGTGTTTAACCCTTATTTTACCCTTTTTAATCATACCCAAATATAATTTTATTTACACATTGTTGGTTAATGTAGTTATAATATCCTAGAAAATGAATGAATAAAGTTATTTAAGATATATTTGGACTTAAATGAAACATTTTTTTTGAATTTTATATTTTTAGGAATTTAATATCATTTAATAAACAATTTTATGTATTATGTTATTAATTATGTCAATTTTGGATACTGTTCATATTTGACATTTTAAAAAATTAATAACAACTTTATTCGTGAAAAAAAAGACATTAATGCATCCCTAATATGTCAATGTCATTAATAAAATTAATTTATGGAATCAAAATGTTAAATTAAATTTATTTTAATATTTATAACTTCATTTATTGGAATATTTCATTAACGAGGTAGTTACTACATCAAAATTGTGTCATAAATAACTATATTTATCTAATGTGTAAAAATTATAAATAAAATATCATGATTTATAAAATATTTTTATCTTTATAAGGAATATTTATATACCTATATATCAGTTATACAACCCTATATTAAATTCAATTTTGTAAAAGTTATATGTTTTGGTTATAATTATCTTTACTTTAAATTAATTATTATAAAATGTCATTTTCACATCCTTGTGAATCTATGGGGTCCCAAAATAAACCCATGGATGCCCACGGTCAAAAATATATCATAAAAAATGATTAGGACATGTTTTAGGGTAGTTTAATAATATTATAATAATATTTTTACCCTTATTTACTAGATTTACTCTTTAACCATTGTAGACGCCGGAAAAGTCCGTTGTTACCAAACAAAGCTCCGGATGCGGAAAGCGAAGTGATATTTGGAGTCAGAAGCCTGTTCCGGAGGGCCCGGAGGTCTTGGGTGGAATTTTAGAGGCCCGCGCGCAAAGTTGAGTCGCGGCGCACAATCCTCCCGGGATGCGCGCAATCCGCAGTGTCGGCGCGCAATTTTGCGCGCCCCGAGCTCCCGCGACTCCCTTGCGCGCCGGGTCCGGATTCTGCGCCCGCGAAGGGAATTCCGCGCCCGCGAAGTGAATTTCGCGCCCGCTGCCGGGATTCCGCGCCCGGGGTTGCCTATAAATACAAGGCGACCCCCGACGTTTTGAAGGTTGCCAGAATTCGAACGGTCTCTCGTGCGCGCAATCCAACCCCTTCTGCGCGCAATGCCGATCTTCAGGTAACCTCTTTTCTTTCGCGCAATAAGGCCTCGGGGTTCGCCTTCGCGCGCAATCCCTTGAGCTCCCTTTCCTTTGATTCATTCTTCACCCTAAGGACTTCGCGCGCAAAAGAAGCCTCTTGCGCGCAATTTCCCCCGGGGTGCGCGCAATCTGGTCCGATTGCGCGCACCCCCCCCCCCTTCTCAAAGTGGCCATTCGATTTAAGAATGAGCCATTGCCCCCGTGCGCTATCCGAAGCCCGTTGCGCGCAATCTCGATCATCCACGCGCAAAGTGCTGGCCGAATTGCGCGCCAGCCCGTCCATTTGCGCGCCGACCCGCGGTATTGCGCACAAAGCTCCTCTTTTGCGCGCAAACCGCCAGGGTCGCCCCCTTTGACCCCCTTTGGGTACCCGCCTGCGTGGCGCCCGATGACCTTTATCCCGGGTGCCCGCACCGTGCGTCGTCTTTCCGTGCCCCCCCCCTAGGCTTGCGCGAAGTGACACGGACCTATCGGCGGCTTCATCGTCCTGCATGACGCTAAACTGCACCACGTCCTGCACGATGTTAAACTGCATACGTCCCGCACGACGTTAAACTGCATTCCTCCCAGCTATAAGACGTTAAACTGTACGCTATTCGTCCTGCATGACGTTAAACTGCACCACGTCCTGCACGACGTTAAACTGCATACGTCCCGCACGACGTTAAACTGCACTACGTCCAAGCTACATGACGTTAAACTGCCTAGCCCCCAACGTCCAAGCTGCATGACGTTAAACTTCCAAGCACCTTCGTCCTCAACACACGACTTTAAACTGTAATTCGTCCGGCAAGACGTTAAACCGTCCGCTTCACCCGATCCCGTGCCGCGCACGCAGGGTCCTCCCGGTTTGGATGTGGCCCCCACCCGCTCGTCTCTGCAGGGATGTCGGGATTGGAGTGGCCTTCACCCACGGGGGTAGAGTGTTACGAACAGAACGAACTACGTGGACTTTGATCCCTTTCTTCTAAACAGGGTACGTAGGAAGCCTCTCCGAGGTTCAAGCCCACCACCTGGTCGTCCCGGTCGTATTTACGTCGGTTCGTCCATCAGTGGATCCCTCCTGGGTTCACACTTGCGTCGATTCACCTATGAATCTGCCATTGTGGGGGACTGCACATGTGTATCTCCATTGCACTTCCCCACTTCCTTTTCCTATTTCTCCCTTCTTCAGGCGGCCTCGATCTCTCTGTGAGTCGGCTTGCCAACGTCCAGCATGACGTGAAACTGTGATCCACCCGGCCGTCCCATCCCCCTCGGTGCGAGGTGGTTCCGTTCAATCCTCCGCCCGGCGGCCTCGATCTCTCCGTGAGTCGGCTTGCTGACGTCCAACATGACGTTAAACTGTATATCCGAACTACGCTGACTTTGATCCGCGCTAACGCGCGGTACGTAGGAAGCCCCTACGGGGTCCAAGCTTTTCACTTCATCATCCATCCTGATCCTTACCCGTGCCGCCACATCCCGGTGGGGGTCATGCCACTTCACTCCACTCCACGTCACTTGGGAAGCCGCCCATGTGCTGGCCCCAGCGTCGGAGGTTCCCCGCAATGGGTTCTGTCATCTGATCCACTTCTCGTGTTGATCAGTCCGATGTCGTCCCCGCTGGACGTTAAACTCGCGGAATACCCCGTGTTAAACATGGGAAGCTGAGGAAAACCTCAGGTAACACAGTTCCCCGCACCCAGTGCGGGATGCCTCAGGCCATCATGCCTTCGAGAAGCCCTACTAGGGACGGAAGGCAGACATGCAGAGTCGCAGTGTCAAGACACGCCCCCGACACCCAGAGCCACCCGGTCTCCTCACCGCAGGTTGCTGCCCCGACCAGACTCCTTGGAGCGTCCAGGCGGAAGAAGCGTAATTAACCAGTGTCCATGAAGATATGGCGTCGGGAACGAGATTCACGAGCATTATTAAATCTATGAGGGAGACCCGGATTAGGCGACGAGTTCCGAGGAGACGTCCACGGGAGGAGGAGCCGACATCCCATCATCCCGGTTTCGATCAAGGAGCAGACGCCCCTGAATAAGGGACGGAGGCCGCCCGCCCTTGGAAAGCGGGACTGCGGGGCCACAAGCCGCGCGCGCCTATCCCCTCGGGTCGACGGGTGCACGCGCGAACGCGTCCTGGCGGAACAGCGTAACCCGACGCACATCTGCACCGAAACAGAAAAATGGTGAACCCGACGTGAATCTCTTCTCCTCAATACGAAGACCGATGGCTTTCAGAGGTGTTGGAAGACCAGCATGCTGCTCGACCGAGCATTCAGTTTTACCCGCCAGGGGCTGGGGAAGGGAAATCGGGCACTCCGTCTCACGACGTCGAGGGCCTGGGTCCCCCCCACGGAAGGCGTCGTGGCACTAATGGTTGGTTGTCGATTCCTTTTCCTGTCAGTGTTAATGGGTTCTTCTCCCTGCTTTCAGAAATCAGGTCGCCCAATCCAGTGCCCGATCGCCGCCCGCCCACTGGCGCAGGGGTAGGTGAAACACCGATGCGGGTACTCCGCGCGGTCCCGCCCGTTCCACAGCTGTCCCAGCAGCCGCAATTGCGGGACAACCACGCCCTCTCTCCCCCTCGGAGGTCATCCAAAGAAGGGTGATCAACAGCTTGGTGCGGAGATATGAGGAAGAGGGAGTCATCCCCACCAGGGACATGGCTCGCCTAGACCTCGAGGGAGCTGCACCTCGCCGCCAACGCCACCCCCGAGGGCCGCGCAGGGAGGCACCGCTGCCTACCTCGACGTCCAACCGCTTTGGGAGCTTATCCCCGGAGCGCTCCGACAACTCCTTCCCCTATGCGGATGAAGTGGAAGATGCCCGGGACTACCCTACCCGAGGTCCGCTCCAGGGATCCACGATAAGGGCTCCCGCCAGACCATGGCGACACCACCGCCAGGCCCCTCAAGTCGAGGAACAGGCTCTCCACCTGCCCGCGCCGCTCATCCCGACTCGTCTGTCTCGACGCCAACGTCGGGCACGAGCGGAAGAGGATGCCCACCTTGGGGCCCTAGCAACAGCAGCCGCGTTGGCTCAAGCCACTGCTGGCTCCAGTCACCAGGCCCCTGCGCATCCTGAGCGGGGGCACTTCTATGCCCGACCTGGATCGAGGCCCCGACTGCCCCTAAGGCAGGTTGGGTTGACTCTCCCGGTTGCTGGCACAGGCAATAGCCACCGCGGACCACCTCGCGGTAGCGCTATTCGCCAACAGGGGCTACTCCGTGTGGCCGATCCAAGGGGCATGCGTCATCCCACCTTCCGATCTCGGCCCGGAGGCCCGCCCGGAATCATTTCTTCCCGCGTCCCCTTTGATATCTGTCCCGGTGCTCCTCGCACCTTGGTTTCCAGTCCTCTTGGCCCCAGCACCAGTGCGGCCGGAGGACGCCAGGATAGAGATCAGCCGTGCCCCGAAGAACCACCCAGGGGCAGGAGGGCGAGGCGTCGACGCCGAGGGAAGAATGTTACGGAATTCCAGACAGAGATCCGACCGGTTCGTTTCACTGATATAGAGGCGGAGTATGATTCGGCGACAGAGCCCTCCCCCCAATCCCGCCAGTCAGGGGCAGGGGTAGGAATGCGGCACGTCAGCCTCGTACTTCCCAAGAGCGAGATCGATACGATCCCCGCTTCTCCCCGAAGGTATATCCGGAGTAGCGAGGGCCTGGTAGACCCCCAAGGGCCAAGCTTGCGGTTGGTACCGGTCCCTCTGGAAGCGCCTTCTGCCTCGATCGGAGAACCAGGAGACTTTTTCTGGGGACCGACGGTCGAACCACGATTTAGTGCACCCCCGGCGAGCACCGATACTATGGCAGGATGTTCACTCGCCGGCCGGTCCTATCGTGATGTGGTAGCCGGGGCACCGCCACCCTCAGAGGGCGGCCCGGGATGTGGAGGCCAATCGGCCTGCTCGCCGTATTCACCGCCGGCCAGCCCGTCGGCCCGGCGGCCCGCCTCGGCACCACTACCGGTTCCCCGTCCATTCCCAGTCTTTGAAGAGGACCAAGGAGACCTGGGTCCCGAGTTTGAGTCATGGAGCTTCTGGACCGTCCTTGCAGAGGGCCACTTCCCTGAGAAGTTTTGGCCAGTCGCAGGACCGGACTTTGATGCACCCGAATCGCTCACCCCGGATGAGTTCGAATGCTTCTGCCGAACTCTCCGGGAGACTCACTCCCGTATTCACCGCCTAAAAATGTCATATCTCGGGAATCACGTGCACCTGGAGGATATTGGTGAGCAGTGCCGTCAAATTGACCTGGACACGCTCCCCGCTGTTCGGCACCCCGGGTCATTTGGGCACCACAAGGCCCTCCAACAACGATGTGTTGAGTGTTTTCAAGTACTCCGCAAGGTCATCGAGGAAGCCACGCCCCACGTGTATATCCGTGGATGGGGGAAGTACGATGCCCTACGCTTCAGTGCGATTCGCCGACAGCCCGATTTAATGGGTGGCCCTGAGGGTATATCCCCAGGGACGGAAACAGTCAATATGGCTGACCTGTCGGGGGAGGGGAACGGTGTGGAACTTCTCGACGGGGGCTCTCCCCCCGAAGACAAGCCGTTGTTGGATCCGTCGGTGAGAGTTACTCGTCATCAGAGGAACCTCCTGGGACTCCCCGCACCCACTGAAGCACTGACGTTGAGCCGAAACGTCAGCAAAGGTAAAGAGCACGGCGAGGCTATAAAGCCCGCCGACCCGTCTGCCTCCACGCAGAGGGTAGATGAGGATCCCGAGAAGGCTATGCTACGTCAACAGCTCGCCGAGCAGAAGAAGCTAGTTGACAAGCTCCTCGCCGAGCGCGCTGCAGAGCAGCGGCCTGACTACGGTGATTCTAGGCCAGGACAGCAGGGACAGGAACAACCACCCCTCGATGAGGCTCTCCCGGGCAACCGTGATTATGCCGTGTTCGCCGACAGGAGAGAGGCCATCGCCTATGGCAAGAGGGCGCGGTATGTTTCACCACATCCTCCCGAGCGGCGTGACTACCTGAGAGACCCCGCTCGGATTCCTCCCGCTGCCCCAAGGGCCGCTCCGCCCGCCATCCCACGAGCTGCCGAGTTCGACGACCCGGTCGACGACCCGATTGAAGGGCCATGCAATGCGCTCGTGGTTAGAGATCCTCGCCAGGACTGGAACCCATGTCCGGATGATCCGATGGCGGCACTCATTGCCCCGCTTGGAAGCCTTGGAGACTCGGCAAGTGGCAATCCCACCGGACGGCAAGCCATACCCAGCATGGGTGGATGACATGCCGGCACCTCCGGGATTCGGGAATCCCACTTTTTCCCCCTTCAACGGGACTGGAGATCCGCCACAACATTTGGCCCATTTCAACTCGAGGTGCGGGCCTATGTTGGGGACTCCGGTGCAGCAAGAGGCCGCTAAGCTTCGCTGCTTTGTCCAGACACTGGAAGGGCCAGCATTTGTCTGGTACAGCCAGCTCCCCGTCGGGTCGATAACTAGCTGGGAGGACCTTCATAGACAATTCCTCTACCAGTTCAGTTCCACGACCCGGAAGACGAGTATCGCAGACCTCTTCAAGTGCAAGTAGAGGCCTGATGAGCGAGTCGCGGACTTCGTCGCCCGATGGAAGGGTCTCACGTATTCCCTTGACATGCCATTGACTCAGGAGCAGTTGCTGACAATGTGCGTCGGGAACGTCAAGACTGAGCTGGTCCCTTCCCTGATCACTCAGAATTACCCCGGAGGGTTCAGGGACTTCTCAGACAAAGCTCAACGTCTTGAGGAAGCCCTGCAACAGGCCAGCCAGGCACACCCGCTGCCTCCTATGATTCCTGCAAGGAGAGCCAGCAGGGCTGAGCCCGCTGCTGTGGCCCAGATAGAGGCCCCCAGGCCATTGGAGCTGCTGCCGGCGAGACCAGCTCCACAGCCTCACAGGAATCCGCCTCCACGGGCTCAGTTCCCGGCCCAGCAGCGGCAGCCTCAGAACCGGCCGGCCCCTCCGCGTAATGTACCGCCACAACCCAGGCGAGATAATCAGGGTCCACCTCCTCGGCAGGCCCCTCCAGCCCCTCGTCAAGACCACGCTCCCAGGGGCCCACGATACCTGACCTACTCATTTCACGAGGATCAGGTCCCCGGTTATTTCCGGAGCGCCCTGGAGCAGAGGATTGTGCGACTGCCTGAGTGTTGGAGGCCAGAGGAGGCACATCTCACGGATAACCCCCGCTACTGCCCCTACCATCGGGCCCTGGGGCACACCATCCAGCAGTGCTATGTGTTTAAGGATTGGCTCCAAGACTAGATTAACAACAATGTAATCAGGTTGGGCCCAGCTCCAGCACAAGTGGCGGGCGTGTTCGTGGGATCAGATGACGATAGCGGCGATGAGGACGAATGGCAGCTGGTCTCCGACCGCGGGTCCCAGAAGTATAAAAACTGGATGGCCCGCAAGACGATCACTCGCGCCCATGGAATCATCTGTGCGCGCTTGAATCATCCTGAGCCCCCAGAAGCTGCGGGTGCTGCTTCGGCATTGTCGTCCCAGCCTGCCTCTTCCAAGAAGAGCAAACGGCGGCGGCGCAAGAAGGAAGAGCGCGCCCCGCCAGTTCCTCCACTATCCCGCACTCTCGGCGATTTCATGCCCCCGGAGATGGGGATCCCTCCTCAGATCCGCCCAGTGGTGAATGATTCGTCTGATGACAGTAATGGGTACGCTTTGGTTAATACCGTCGAGCTGGTAAATCCCTTATCGGTTCCCGACGTTGGAGAACACCAGGTGGACCTCCCTAGTGTCCCCGGTCATCGCCACCGTCGGAGGAGCCGCAACAACAGGAGTCGCCGGGGAACAGCAGTTGGTACCTCCAGCCAGGCCGTGCACGCCACTAAGACTAGGCAGCAGGCTCAAGATTGAGCTCATCGTGCGCAGGCCCCCCATCCAGGGATGACGGATTCGCCTCCGCCGCTGTTTGTGGTGTGGGACCAGGCAGAACTGCCTCAGCCGCGCCGCGATCAGCTTCGCCCTGCCACGAGTCCATCCCGGCCTCCTGGCCCCAGTACGGTGACTACTTCCCGGGCTTCAACCAATGAACAGCGAGATGCGCCAAGCACCAGTCGGCCGCCAGCCCAACCGGCAAGGCCCGTCATGCTTCCAACCGCAGAGCAACCTCCTGCAACCAGGGGCTCGCGCTTGGACAAAAAGTATGATATCCTGAAGCACTTGGCCGACATCCCAGCGAGACTCTCCATCCTTGAGGCTCTGCGCATGTCATCTGAGATGCGCGAGGCACTCGCTGAAGCCCTGAAGAGCCCCCTCCAGTTTGAGACAGAGGTTGCGGCTGCAGAGGCCTTTCACGCCGAAACGATTGAGGACGCCGAATGCCAGGCAGATATCTCGTTCTCTGGTAAGGATGAAGACCCTCCTATACAAGGGCACATTCGTCCGCTGTATGTTACTGGCCAGTTCAATGGCCTTGAAGTCCGGCGCTGTCTTGTCGACACGGGGTCTGGGATTATCCTGATTCCAACTCGGACGCTCCGGAGATTGGGGTTGTCTGAGGATGACTTCATCCCCTCCGACCTCAGGATCCAGGGGTACGACCGCACCGAGAAAACTCCGGTCGGCAAGATACGTTTGAAGACCCAGTTCGGTGACTTGGTTGCCAACACCGAATTCATGGTGGTCTCTCAAGACACTACATACAACGCATTGATGGGAAGGCCATGGCTCCACCTTCATGTGGCGGTTCCCTCATCATACCACCAATGCCTCAAATACTCCCTTAACGGTCGAGTAGGCGTGCTTCAAGGAGATGCCTCTCCCTTTGCCTCATGTGAAGCCCGCTATCTGGACGCGGACTATTACAAGAGCAAGGATAAGCAGATCCTGGCAGGTGAGGTCGAGCCTGTCACTGTTGTAAGTGATCCCTGGGCAAGTTTGGATGACACTTACGTCCTCCCGATTCAACGTTTGGACGTGGCCATGGTCTCGACGGCTTGTGAGTCTCCTGATGAGATGACCGCGACCGCCCATGCCAGCACCAACGACCCAGCAGGATCTGGTAGCCCCAATGCAGTTGCCAACGTAGTCTCTCCCATGGACGATCCCTCCCCGAGTGGAGAGGACGTGGAAGATGAACCCCCAGCCTTTGAGGAGGGCGTCCCCGCCACGGTCGATGAGTTAATACAAGTGAACCTTGGAACCGAAGCAGATCCAAGACCCACATTGGTTAGTGCTGCCATGCCCTCTGAGGAGCGGAAGCAGTACGTGGACTTTCTCAGGCAGCACCGTGATGTGTTCTCTTGGGGATATGACGAGATGCCGGGGCTGGATCCTCAGGTAGCCGTCCACCGACTTGGTCTCCCGGCGAACCATCGCGGGTTCAAGCAGCCTCCCACGAAGATGCACCCATTTCCCGGTGCCATGGTTGAGGCCGAAGTTGACAAGCTTATCAAAGCCAACTTCGTGAGGGAAGTCCAGTACCCCAAATGGCTGGCCAACATTGTGCCGGTCAGGAAGAAGAACGGGCAGATCAGAGTCTGCATCGACTTCCGCGATCTCAACCGCCACTGTCCGAAGGATGATTTTCCCCTTCCAGTGACAGAGCTGTTGATTGACGCCACGGCAGGGTTCCAAGCCCTCTCCTTCATGGATGGATACTCCGGATACAACCAAATCCGGATGGCCCCTGAGGATGAGGAGTTCACTGCCTTTAGGGCCCCCCAAGGTACCTTCTGTTACCGGGTCATGCCTTTCGGCCTGAAGAATGCAGGTGCCACCTATCAACGGGCGATGCACCGCATATTCAAACCAATCCTCGGCACACTGGTGGAATGCTACGTCGATGACTTGGTAGTCAAATCGCGCCAGCGTCAGGACCATATCAAAGATCTTGAGAAAGTGTTCGGCTTCCTCCGGTCTCGTTGCCTGAAGATGAACCCGTTGAAGTGTGCCTTCGGGGTCACCTCCGGAAAGTTCCTTGGATTTGTGGTAAGATACCGGGGTATTGAGATCGACCCAGAGATGATCAGGGCGATTAGCCAGATGCCACCCCCAGGTAACATCCGGGAACTACAAGGGTTCCAAGGCCACTTAGCCTATATACGCCGATTCATCGCGAATCTGGCCGGCAAGTGTAAGCCCTTTTCTCGGCTCATGAAGAAAGGTGCCACCTATGTATGGGATAAAGAGTGTCAGACCGCTTTCGAGGAAATCAAGCAGTACCTGTTGCAACCTCCGGTTCTGATGCCGCCTGTATCCGGGAAGCCGCTGGTCCTCTATGTGACCGCCCTGGAACGGTCCCTTGGCGCCCTTCTCGCCCAGAAGAACAACGAGGGAACAGAGAATAGCCTCTATTACCTCAGTCGCATGCTCCTCGATGCGGAGGTCAGATATTCCCCCATTGAGAAGAGATTCCTGGCGCTCGTATTTGCCGTACAGAAATTACGGCACTACTTGCAGCACCATGAGGTACAGTTGGTTTCTCGGGTAGACCCGTTGAAATATATCCTGAGCCGGCCTATGTTGACTAGCCGTCTAGCGCGGTGGGCTGTGATTCTCCAGCAGTTCGACATCAGGTATGTGTCTCAGAAGGCCATCAAAGGGCAAGCATTGGCATACTTTCTGGCTGCTCACCCAACCTCCGCGGATCAGCCGCTGGATCTAGGCTTTCCTGATGTGTCCATCCTCTCGGTCGATCGAGCCGGTCCATGCTGGAAGATGCACTTTGACGGTGCCTCCCGGAGCCCCACCGGTAGAAGGCTCGATAATCCTAAGCTCAACAGAGTGGGCTTGGGTATCGTCTTCATCACCCCGGAGCAAGCTGTGCTGCCATACTCTTTCCTGTTGTCAGAGGGCTGTACCAACAATGAGGCGGAATACCATGCCCTTATCACTGGCCTCGAGTTAGCTCTCGAGATCGACGTGCCCCATCTGTGTGTGAAAGGGGACTCCGAGCTGGTTGTTAAGCAGATCAATGGCGACTATGTTGTCAGGAAGCCGGAACTTGTGCCGTTGCTGGAGTGCACCCTCCTTCTGATGGCCCGGTTCCCTTCTCGGCCAGAAATTGTCCATATTCCCCGGTCGCAGAACGGTCGAGCAGATGCTTTGGCCAGCCTGGCTGCGTCACTTGCAGAGCCTGAACAGGATAACCTGATCGTCCGCGTGACGCACCGCAGGCTCATCGCTCCTGTTATCCCGGAGGGAGATCGCGGCTCGTCGGTAAGTAATCTCACCACGGTTGCCCCTGTGCACGGATCCCCGAGTACCCCAGATATGGCAGTCGAATCAGCCCCTGATTGGAGGACGCCTTTGGTTGAGTACCTCCAACATGGCATTCTCCCATCGGATCGAGCCGAGCGCGAGCGAGTTCGATGCCACGCATCGCAGTTTGTCCTCCAGAGTAGTCCCGGCCTGGAGCAGATCCTCTATAGACGCGGATTTGATGGTGTTCTCCTCCGTTGCCTTCAGGGAGTTGAGATCCCACGAGTCATGCAAGAGGTTCATGCTGGTTCATGCGGTGCCCACCAGACTGGGCCGAAGCTGTCCCACCAGATTCGGAGGTTGGGATACTTCTGGCCCTCCATGATCCACGACTGCATCGAGTATGCCAGGAGGTGCCATGCGTGCCAGGTTCATGCAAACTTTGTGCATCGGCCGCCGGAACCTCTCCATACCACCGGGTATTCTTGGCCCTTTGCAGTCTGGGGGATGGACGTCGTGGGACCCTACCCGCCGGCGACGGCTCGCCAGTGCCGGTTCATTCTGACCGCCACGGACTTCTTCTCCAAATGGGCAGAGGCGATTCCGCTCAGAGAGGTCAAATCCTGTTCGATCGCTGACTTCGTGACCTCCAACATCATTCATCGATTTGGGGTGCCTCACGCTATCCTCACGGATAACGGAGCCAATTTCCGAGCAGCCGAGTTGAAGAAGTTGTACGCCAAGTATAACATTCGCTCGAACCATACATCTCGCTATCATGCGCAGGCGAATGGACAGATCGAGGCGTTTAACAAGACCCTCTCTAACATTCTGCAAAAGATGGTTGGTCAGAACAAGAAGAGTTGGCCGGACAAGCTCCCCAACGCCCTCTGGGCTTATCGGACGACGACTCGCAATTCCACCCAGATGACCCCTTATTCCCTGGTGTATGGAGCTGAGGCCGTCCTGCCCATCGAGATCCAGTTACCATCCTTGCGCACTGCGGTCTACGACCAGCAAGCACCGGACAGAGCTGCTGAAGCCCGTCTAGTCGAGTTGGAAGCACTGGATGAGAATAGACTTCGCGCCTTGCACAACATGGAGAGGCATCAAAGCAGAATGGCTCGAGCTTTCAATAAGAAGGTTCGCCTCCGCTCCTGCCTGCAGGGTGACCTAGTGCTAGCCCTAAGAGCGCCAATGATCCCCGGCAGGAAGCCACCCAAGTTGGAGCCCAAGTGGGAGGGACCTCTTGTCGTCCACAAAGTTTATCCCAATGGCGCGTACTCCCTAGCGACTATGGATGGTGAGCGTGTCACTCCTCCCACCAACGCTAGGTTCCTTAAGCAGTACTTCGTCTGAGTGTTCTACGTCCTGCACGACGTTAAACTGCATACGTCCGCGCGGCAAGACGTTAAACTGCCGAGCACCATTCGTCCAAGCTACAAGACGTTAAACTATTCAGCATTCGTCCAACATGAAGTTAAACTGTACCTCGTCCAAGCTACAAGACGTTAAACTGTTTAGCATCCGTCCAACACGACGTTAAACTGTACTACGTCCGATCTACAAGACGTTAAACTGTTTAGCGTTCGTCCTGCATGACGTTAAACTGCCTCTCAAGAACTACGTGCGGCTTGATTCCCATCCTTATGGGATACGTAGGACCGCCTGAACATAGGCCCAGCCCCATCCTTCGGGAATTTTCATCCCACCTCGGGCCCTTGGCCCAGTTGCCTCTGGGTATGTGGCGTATGGTGTGGACGCGGGGCTACGCCCTCATTCACGTCGGTTTGCTCGCCACGCTGTACGCCCCCCACGTTTGGGGATGCCTCCTACTCCCCCCTTTTTCTCTCTCTTCATCCTGCATGACGTTAAACTGCACTTCAAGAACTACGTGCGGCTTGATTCCCATCCTTATGGGATACGTAGGACCGCCTGGACATTCATGTTTCAGGCCCAGCCCCATTTCTCGGGAATCTCTATCCCGCGTTGGGCCTCTGGCCCCAGTTCCCCTCCTTTTTGTGCGAGGCGTGTGGCATGAGCAGGGGATTATGTCCTTGTTTACATTGGTCTGCTGGCCGCGCCATACGCCTCCCCCGTGTGTGAGACTACCTCACACCCCTCATCATCCTGCATGACGTTAAACTGCCTCTCAAGAACTACGTACGGCTTGATTCCCATCCTTATGGGATACGTAGGACCGCCTGGACGCTTGTGTTTCAGGTCCAGCCCTGTCTTTTGGTTGATCACAGGGATCTGCTGCCTTTTGGTTGCTCTCAGGGTGAGTCCTCCGACCCTTTTCGGTGATCTGTTAACATGTTTTGGGTACTTCCGTCTATGACCCGTGGTGTCAGATTCAATCCCGACAAGTCCTGTGTTGCTTGTCGGTTCTCGCGCTTCCTCTTGTTTGAGCCTTCACTCAAAGGGATCCTCGTTAGCGGCTTGGGTACGATGCCTCAGTGCTCTCCTACCGCTCCGGGTCGATTTACCGGCAGGTCCTGGGCCGCAAATCGATATGAATCCTGCGATTGAGCGGTTGATGCTCGTTTGCTTGCCCCGTTCTAGGCTGACGCGATCGGATGTTGTGTTGCGAATATGGTCAGCGACATCCTTGATCGCCATGTCGGCTCTTTTAGGCTCCGAACATTGGTTGCGTGGTCCTCATCACACTCCGCCTTTTTGCGTTGTAGTGGAATCTCGACACTCTCTTCATACTGACCTTCAGTACTCCTTTACACGTTAGGCAGGCCAACCAGGGTAGTGGTGTCTGTCGAGGCTCCCACGATCTGAGCGCCAAGGATATACGCTAATGTCCTCCCTAAGGGCCATGTGTAGCTGGACCCTCGTCCCCATAAGGAGGAAGGAGTCGCCCGAACAATCGAGTTCTGGGCCCAGTATATCTGGAGGCTAGCATCTCTGCCCCTCGGGTGATGGACATACGCATGCCCCTATCCCAGGATCCTTCTCCTGGAATCGTGTGTGACCGCAGGGCTGGGTATGTTCCCACCTCCGCTGAGTCCGCCATATCGCAATACGCGGATTCCTCAATGGTCCGAACCACACGACCTTAAACTGTGTTGTCTGGTCCTACCACACGACCGTAAACTGTGATCGTCTTGGCCGCCCGACGAGAAACGACACTGCATCGTGATGTTCTCCTCAGGGGACACTCATGTTGGGCGCTGGTTAATAACCACGCCATTCATCAATGCCTTTCATGGCTTGATTATTGTGGCGATGACAGTGATTCCTTAATCACAGGCATGTCGCTGCACAAAGAAAAACCATCCATCTTTAAGGACAAACAAGAAATATCAAATACCGCTTCTTCGGTGTGCGAGGGTCAGACCCGCACCCTTCCCCGCGCTGGTGCCCGATTGTGTTGCGCCGCGCTTCAAGAACTACGTGTGGCTTGATTCCCATCCTTATGGGATACGTAGGAACGCCCGGATGTTTGAAAATCCGGGTCCAGCCCCCCACCTCTTAAAGATTCCCCCCTTCTCTGGGGAATCCGCCGCCTTCAGGCCACCCTCAAGGTGTGTCCCTCGACCCCTTGCAGTGGTCCACTGGTGTCAAGAGTACTCTAGTTTATTGCCAGGAGGGTCAGGATCAGCTTGGTCAGGTTCGTTCCATTTTCAGGCTTCGTGCTCCCTTTCATTCGGACCCATCGCCTACGCCCTGGGTGGAGCCCCCGTGAACGGTTTGGACACAATGCCTCAGTGCTCTCCCACCGACTCGGGCTGGTGCCCCCAATGGCCTCGGGCAGAAAATCGATATGAATCCTGCGATTGAGTGGTTGATGCTCGTTTTCTGCCTCATTCCATCAACGGTTAGTGCGATATTGATGCTGCTTTTCCGCCACGGTCGGCAGTACTCCCATGTCGTTACGCCGGTGCCCCCAGTCCTTGAGTGAATGGCCGCATGATTCACATCACATTTTCCACCTCCCCTTCTGACCAGGCAAAATCTTGACACTCTTGACACTATCCCTCAGTGCATCTTTGCATATCCAGGGGATAGGACCACGATGTGGCGTACTTTGAGGTCCCTATGGTCCGAGCTCTAAGACCTTAAACTAAGATCTACCCTTATGGTCTGAGCTCTAAGACCTTAAACTAAGATCTAGCCCTATGGTCCGAGCTCTAAGACCTTAAACTAAGATCTACCCCTATGGTCCGAGATCTAAGACCTTAAACTAAGATCTAGCCCTATGGTCCGAGCTCTAAGACCTTAAACTAAGATCTACCCCTATGGTCCGAGCTCTAAGACCTTAAACTAAGATCTAGCCCTATGGTCCGAGCTTTAAGACCTTAAACTAAGATCTACCCTTATGGTCCGAGCTCTAAGACCTTAAACTAAGATCTCCCCTTATGGTCCGAGCTCTAAGACCTTAAACTAAGATCTACCCTTATGGTCCGAGCTCTAAGACCTTAAACTAAGATCTCCCCAAATGGGATTCTACGTCCTGCATGATGTTAAACTGCACTCTCAGAACTACGTGTGGCTTGATCTCCAGCCTGATGGAGTACGTAGGAACGCCCGGGCATTCCGACTCGGGTCCAGCCTCAGGGATCGCTAAGTCCCGCCCCTCCTCGTCGCCGGCCGTCTGGCCTGACTTCGGGTAGAGTGGTGCAGTTGTGATATTCTCCCCGATTCAGCTCGGGATGCCCCATCGCAATGATGGGAAGCGACAGTTTCCTCGTCAAAGAGGTTCTGTCTGAGGATTGGGGTGATTCACGGCCAGATTAGTGCATCCGCCTAATACGCTTTCCCCACGGTGGCGCAATTTTGAGAGCGTTGGATTCTATCCGAACAAATCGTCACTTCGCCCCACGCTTCGCATGCCCTGTTGATCTGGATTTCTACCCTTGTGCCTGAAGGAACCCCCAAAGCGGCATTGATGATGACATGTGATCCGTCTCCTGCAATATGGATGATGACCTTCGGTGCGTCTATCGCAGTAGTATGGCCGATTTATCCATTGTCTGCTTGCCGTCTTGGGCATTTCCTGGAAGGCCAACCGTTGTGGATTTCTGAATTTGGGACACGCGATTCACCCTTTCTCATTTCCCTATGTTCGGATAAAATCTCAACGCCCCTAGCGTTGTCCCGCTCGTGTGTCGGAACAAGTTGGGGGGATGATACATTGATTAGGCTTGAGGTCTCCTTTCCTAGGAATGACCTCCCTCTTTTCTCTAGAAATCCAGGCCCAATTGTGGATGCCTGAAGCTTGGTTAACGCTCCCGCGAGACAATGGATTGTGGTTGAGCATGTTAAGCCAAAAGATGCAGATAAATATATTGATTCATACAAGTGGATCAAAATATTGAGTAGCGGAAGCAAATGTTCTGGGAATGGCAAAAAACAAAGCCCCTAGTGATTAGCGTGCTGGATAAGTCTTTCTAACGCCGCTACCCTTTGGCTGGTGGCCTCCAGAGTTGCTTCTCGCTCTCTGCGTTCCCTCTCCTCGTCGGCGGTCGCAGCACGCAGTTCGTCGATTCTGGCCTGTGCATGCTCCCGCTCGACTTGAATTGTCACCGTCTGTTGGCCCGCCTCCGTCAGCTGTACCTGGGCGTCAACCAGCTGGGCTGCTAGTTGCTCCACAAGCTCGGTGCACGTTGCGACGAAGGCCTCCTTCTCTACCGCCTGCCCTTCGAGACGCCGAACTTCCTGCTCCGCCACGAGGAGCGCCCGCGTGTTCTCCGACATGTCCCGGCATTGTGCGACGTCGGCACGCTGGCGGCTCTCGCGCATCTTTTCGGCCATGAAATCACGGACCGTCAGATGGAGGCGTTGAGCATCAGCTCCCCCGGCACACAGGAAGCACAGCCAGGTTTGGAGTGACCCCATGCGCCCCAGCCACTCCGATGGGTCTCGCTTGAGGAAGCGCTGGATGCACTTCCACCCCCTTCGGCGCGCTATCCGGCTCTCCTCGACCGCCTCCGCGTCCGAGTCATCCATCTCCTCGGGGTCGGCAGGCCGGTAGGCAGGGAAGGCAGCCAGCAGGTCTGTTGCAGGGTCCGCCCCTGGGATGTCCTCACGGGGGGTAGGTTCCCCAACATCTGGGCGACCTTCTTCTCCCGCCCCAGCGGCGTTAACACCCTTGTCATCCCCTGACCTCTCTCCGACGGCAGAACCGCCGACGTCCGTGGCCCCTTGATCAGCAGTTGGTGGGGCCGACTCGGTGTGAAAAGTCTGTTCCGGAGCAGGCGGCATGTCTGCCGCTGGTCCACTCGTGGATGGCCCGGGTTCGGTAGCCCGACGGGCCTCCAGTCCTGAGATCACTGCGCAGGGCATGCCGTGGTTAGTCACGGATCGTCAGCGGCAAGCACCAGCAGTAAAGGAGACTTACGGGAGTTCGGAGCGTCATCTTCCGCTATCCCGGTCGCCGCAGGAGCAACTGCAGCAGGGGACCCCTCAGCGCTTGTCAGTTCAATGATGGGTGTCTGGCCCCCGCCTTGTCCTGCTGGCGCCTCTCTTACTCCCGCTGAGGACGCCTGACCAGCATCCGTGTGCTCCTGAGAAAGGTGGAGAAATGGGTTAGAAGCTGCATAAGAGAATGGATGAAGCAGGTTGAGTAGGGATAGAAGCGGACCTCGAGGAGCTCAGTGACATCAACATTGTCAGAGCCGGCCACCTCGCCGCTCTCCCGCGGGCTCCCCCGATGGGACCTTCCCTCGGAGCCTTTATCCTCCCCCGTCTCCTCCTCCTCCTCGGAGTCATTACTGTCATCTTCTCCCGGCGGCATCTGTTCTGGAGCGGGTTCGAGACCGAGCATCACCTTCACCAGAAGGGATGGCTCCGCACACTGACCACGTTGGCGCGCGTACTCGTCCATGGCCGTCAGATACACATACTGCCGGTTGAAGTCCACCCTGTCGGCGATCTGGAGGCGCCCGACCTCTGGCAGATAGATCCCTTCTCTGAGTATCTTTCGCCAGATGACGTTGGTCCCCAGTGACTGCCGCAGGGTTATCCAGGCCGACCACAGCGCCGGGAAGACTGCATCGTGGGAGGGTTCGAGCAGACGATTTACCTGCTTCCCGGGCCGCTCTTCGGCCACCGCACGCGCCCCCTCTCTGGGCGCCGAGGTCGTAGCGGCAGCCTGCGATGTACCCGCCGCCGAAGTCCCTGCTCGCGCCGGCTCCGCTGCTTGGCGCGCCTCCGTTCTCCCCCGTGTGACGGCGCCTCGCCTCCTTCCTTGACACCCGGTCTCCGCACTGGTGACCTCGAGCCGCCGAACTGGCTTCCGTAGAAGCCCCTCGGGGTACGCGATGACCCAGTGTTCGGCGTACTCGGTTGCCAAGCCTGCGTCAACCCCGGTAGGAGGGAGAGTGGTGACGTCGCCAGAACCAAAGGCGGCGAACATCAGCCACATCTGACGAAGGACGCCAGGGTTCGTCTCCTCCCGGACAGTAGTGAATACCCTCTTCGGCATCCGTTGAAGGCACCCGAACTGCCTGGCGAACCGGGTTGGCACGTAAGGCTCGCAGATCACCTTCCCGTCGATCCAAGCCACGAGCACCCCGCGCCGCATGTTCAGGAAGTACTCGTGCTGCTCCAGCGGACTCTGCCCGTTGTCGATCATTTGGCCAACGGGAGTGGGGAACGGGCTGAAGTTGAAATTGGCATGATTGCCAATCCGAATCCTCACGCCCTCCTCACTTAGGGTCAACGGAGTGACCCCCGCAATGTTCAGCAGGGAGGGTCGCAGGCCGTTGGCCGGAGGAATGATGGCGTTCGGAAATGTGTACCCACCAAGGTGAGCAACCACCCAGCCGTGGAAGAATTGGAAGGGCCCACAGATCCTTCGTGGCGACCCCCCTCGTGAGATGCGTCCCAGGATGGCATACAGCTTCGCCAACACTGGGACCCCGAGGTTGTATCTTTTGTTGGCGGCCATAGCGCCCGCCATCGCCAGTGTCGCCGGGAGAACGCCCATTCTCGCGTCCCGCACTGGCAGGAGCCACCCACTCAGAAAGGCGGCCAGGAATGCCGCGTACCGGACATTTGGGTCCCGGGCCTCGATGACGCGGTACCCCCATGAGCGGTAGTCGCCCGTCTCCAGGACCCGCCAGTACGACCCGTTCCGGCTCCTCTGAGCCGCGGTCGGGCACCGCTTCCCCCTGCCTGGCATCTTGACCGCCGGGTCATGCTCCAAGAACTGGCCGAACCACTCCTTGTAGGCTATGTCCTTCTGGAAGTCCTTGATCCCGAGCCGCTGCGTAGCCAGGTCAAGCAGATGCCAGGTCAGAATGGGAGTCCATGACCTATCCTCCCAGGTGTTCTTCGGTGGCAGGAACTCATCGTACTGGTAACCCTCCAGCGGGATACCTCCGATGCAGTGGATGTCCCAGAGACTGATACCAACCTCCCCATGGTGAAGGTGGAAGGTGTTGGTATCCGGGGACCAGCGGGTGAACAGCTCCGGCCCGAGCTCGGACTGCTGGTAGAAGTGGAACTACGACGTCCACACCGCCTCAAACAGGCCGATGTACCACAGCTCCTCCTCGAAGTGATCGCAGGTGTGGCGTACCCAGAACGCCCAGGCCCACTCACTGGTGAAATTGCCCCCAGACCGCAAGTCCCAGTCCTTCAGCCAGCCCTTGGTGTCGTCCGTGACACTCTGGCGATATATGCTCGAGTAGAGGGCTGGAGAGTTCTCCGCAGTAGGCTCGCTTCCGACGATGGTTCGCGTCCTCGGGTTCAGGACATAGACATCCAAGTGTCTGGTATCCCTGGCAGGATGCCCATTGTTGGTGATGTTATAGCGGAGATGCTCGTCCTCCCGGGTCACCCAGGTCCGCGGCGCATCAATCTCGAACCCTGGCACCGGAACCTCATCTAGGATGCCGAAGTTCCAGAGCGGCAGGTTGTCCGACAGCGGATATGTCTTCTGGGCCGGCGTCAGCAAGTCGAACAAGGATTGATTGTTGGAAACAATCTCCTTGGCTCCGTACACCTCCTCGTTCGTCGCCATCTCAGCTCTGCGAGTGGCGGCATCCCCCTCATTTCCTTGATTCGCGGCCATCTCAGAAGCTCCGGGAGTCGTGCGGGTAAAGGGATGCAGCGTGCGGGATCGGACGAGGCTGGTAGAGAAGTTTGAGAGTTGGCACGCAATCCAAGTGGACGGCGCGCAATCGGGAAGTTCTTCGCGTAAAACCCCGGGTGTTCGCGCAAAAGCAGGCCGAATTCCGGACAGGTTTGCGCGACGAGCGGGCGAATTCCGCACCGGAAAAGGCAATTTCGCGCACGAGAGCTCGAATTCTTATCGCGCGGAAGGCCAGTGTACGGTGTGGGGGACCCATGGCCCCTATTTATAGGCGAGGCCGGGGTCCGCGCTGCGCGGAACGCGCTTTGCGCGACCGCAGCGGCGAATTTTGCGCCCGACATCCTTTTTTGTGCGCCACAGTCCCGCGCCGCCCAGGACTTCGGCATTCTGGCGTCTCCCTCGGAACCCGATCGTTGCGACCTCTCGCCGATCAGATTCCGAGGGGGGGCTTTTGTAGACGCCGGAAAAGTCCGTTGTTTTCCAAAAAAAGCTCCGGATGCGGAAAGCGAAGTGATATTTGGAGTCAGAAGCCTGTTCCGGAGGGCCCGGAGGTCTTGCGCGGAATTTTAGAGGCCCGCGCGCAAAGTTGAGTCGCGGCGCGCAATCCTCCCGGGATGCGCGCAATCCGCAGGGCCGGCGCGCAATTTTGCGCGCCCCGAGCTCCCGCGACTCCCTTGCGCGCCGGGTCCAGATTCTGCGCCCGCGAAGGGAATTCCGCGCCCACGAAGCGAATTTCGCGCCCGCTGCCGGGATTCCGCGCCCGGGGTTGCCTATAAATACAAGGCGACCCCCGACGTTTTGAAGGTTGCCAGAATTCGAACGGTCTCTCGTGCGCGCAATCCAACCCCTTCCGCGCGCAATGCCGATCTTCAGGTAACCTCTTTTCTTTCGCGCAATAAGGCCTCGGGGTTCGCCTTCGCGCGCAATCCCTTGAGCTCCCTTTCCTTTGATTCATTCTTCACCCTAAGGCCTTCGCGCGCAAAAGAAGCCTCTTGCGCGCAATTGCCCCCGGGGTGCGCGCAATCCGGTCCAATTGTGTGCACCCCCCCCTTCTCAAAGTGTCCATTCGATTTAAGAATGAGCTGTTGCCCCCGTGCGCTATCCGAAGCCCGGTGCGCGCAATCTCGATCATCCGCGCGCAAAGTGCTGGCCCAATTGCGCGCCAGCCCGTCCATTTGCGCGCTGACCCGTGGTATTGCGCGCAAAGCTCCTCTTTTGCGCGCAAACCGCCAGGGTCGCCCCCTTTGACCCCCTTTGGGTACCCGCCTGCGTGGCGCCCGATGACCTTTATCCCGGGTGCCCGCACCGTGCGTCGTCTTTCCGTGCGGCCCCCCCCCCTAGGCTTGCGCGAAGTGACACGGACCTATCAGCGGCTTCATCTTCCTGCATGACGCTAAACTGCACCACGTCCTGCACGACGTTAAACTGCATACGTCCCGCACGACGTTAAACTGCATTCGTCCCAGCTACAAGACGTTAAACTGTACGCTATTCGTCCTGCATGACGTTAAACTGCACCACGTCCTGCACGACGTTAAACTGCATACGTCCCGCACGACGTTAAACTGCACTACGTCCAAGCTGCATGACGTTAAACTGCCTAGCCCCCAACGTCCAAGCTGCATGACGTTAAACTGCCAAGCACCTTCGTCCTCAATACACGACGTTAAACTGTACTTCGTCCGGCAAGACGTTAAACCGTCCGCTTCACCCGATCCCGTACCGCGCACGCAGGGTCCTCCCGGTTTGGATGTGGCCCCCACCCGCTCGTCTCTGCAGGGATGTCGGGATTGGAGTGGCCTTCACCCACGGGGGTAGAGTGTTACGAACAGAACGAACTATGTGGACTTTGATCCCTGTCTTCTAAACAGGGTACGTAGGAAGCCTCTCCGAGGTTCAAGCCCACCACCTGGTCGTCCCGGTCGTATTTACGTCGGTTCGTCCATCAGTGGATCCCTCCTGGGTTCACACTTGCGTCGATTCACCTATGAATCCGCCATTGTGGGGGACTGCACATGTGAATCTCCATTGCACTTCCCCACTTCCTTTTCCTATTTCTCCCTTCTTCAGGAGGCCTCGATCTCTCTGTGAGTCGGCTTGCCAACGTCCAGCATGACGTGAAACTGTGATCCACCCGGCTATCCCATCCCCCTCGGTGCGAGGTGGTTCGGTTCAATCCTCCGCCCGGCGGCCTCGATCTCTCCGTGAGTCGGCTTGCTGACGTCCAACATGACGTTAAACTGTATATCCGAACTACGCTGACTTTGATCCGCGCTAACGCGCGGTACGTAGGAAGCCCCTATGGGGTCCAAGCTTTTCACTCCATCATCCATCCTGATCCTTACCCGGGCCGCCACATCCCGGTGGGGGTCATGCCACTTCACTCCACTCCACGTCACTTGGGAAGCCGCCCATGTGCTGGCCCCAGCGTCGGAGGTTCCCCGCAAGGGGTTCTGTCATCTGATCCACTTCTCGTGTTGATCAGTCCGATGCCGTCCCCGCTGGACGTTAAACTCACGGCATACCCCGTGTTAAACATGGGAAGCTGAGGAAAACCTCAGGTAACACAGTTCCCCGCACCCAGTGCGGGATGCCTCAGGCCATCACGCCTTCGAGAAGCCCTACTAGGGACGGAAGGCAGACATGCAGAGTCGCAGTGTCAAGACACGCCCCCGACACCCAGAGCCACCCGGTCTCCTCACCGCAGGTTGCTGCCCCGACCGGACTCCTTGGAGCGTCCGGGCGGAAGCAGCGTAATTAACCGGTGTCCATGAAGATATGGCGCCGGGAACGAGATTCACGAGCATTCTTAAATCTATGAGGGAGACCCGGATTAGGCGACGAGTTCCGAGGAGACGTCCACGGGAGGAGGAGCCGACATCCCATCATCCCGGTTTCGATCAAGGAGCAGACGCCCCTGAATAAGGGACGGATGCCGCCTTCCCTTGGAAAGCGGGACTGCGGGGCCACAAGCCGCGCGCGCCTATCCCCTCGGGTCGACGGGTGCACGCGCGAACGCGTCCTGGCGGAACAACGTAACCCGACGCACATCCGCACCGAAACAACCATGGTAAATAAAATATTTTTTGCAGTTACTATTCATACTGTTCCAAAATAAAAGGTACCTATTTTCAAAATTTCATCCTTATGAATCATAAATTGTAATGAGTTTTTTAAAATTAAAAATAGAGAAGATATAGTTTTTAATTTAAAATTAATTATTGTTTTCAAAACTAAAAAATAGATTTTTTAAAAAGAAAAAACTATCAAAATATTGACATGTGTTTATATCAAAATTTAAAGTAAAATTAATTTCCATGACCAAAATTGAATTAAATGATAAAAAAATAATACAATTACAATTTAAAACAAATTTAAAATATAATCTAACTATATAAATAAATTTGATAATAAGTCATTTTCGAATTAAAATGTATTATTTTTCACTATTCATTAAAAATTTATTCTTTATATAAAATATAAAAAATTAAAAAATAGTAAATTTTTATGTCCTAATTCCTAATGAGAATGTTGGTTTTTAAAATTTAACTTTTAATTGTGACAATAACTGGATTTAAAATGGGTGCGCCACCAAAATGCGGTAAAATGACATTTTATTAAATACCAATTTTTTCTAAAAGATTGATTGTCTACTCATATCATGGTAGAGAAAATGTTTAATTTAAAGACCTAGAAAATCCCTAGAAAGTTTTTTCATAAATACATTGGATTTTTATGAGTCCGTGAAAATTTACGGCTCGTGATTCTGAGGCCCGGAGTTCCCGGAATCAATTTCTGAAATTTTGTTTGGGTATGTTCAGTAAACGTATGAGCAGGTTTTTATAACATTTGAACCGGTGCTCGGAACTAAAATTTGAGGGCACCGTTGAACTCAATGTGCCAATATTTTCTTGAGAAGACTTTCACCTCGACAGTAGTTTGTAACATCCTAGATAAATGAAGAATATGACATTTTCAAATTTAGTAATATTTTTGAATTAAATATTAATTTTACATTAAAGGGGATGCTATGTTTGATAGCGTACCCGATACGCAACAACGAGTTTCATGGAAATCTTACGATGCACACTAATAATATAATATTATTATTTTAAATGGTAGTTAACTCCTAGTTGTTGTATTGGCGGGAATGAACAAAACTAACTACAATATGATTATACATATTTGTTATATGTATTTACATTTATCCAATAAAAGTTAGAGGCTTAAAATGTGAATGAATTTAATTTTCAGCATAATTTACATTAAAAGGTTGATTTACTTCCTTTTAATGGAAAACCCTATTTAAATACATTTTTGGTAACTTTAATACATTCTATATGACCAAATAAAATCCTTCTTCAAAATGAGGACATCAAAATTTATTTTGTGTAAAATTTTAGAATTTTATCGATAAAGTTCATTTTTTTAATGAATAGTGAATTAAATTGTATTTTAATTAAAAACATCATTTTAATCTAATTTATTTATATGGGTAGATTATATTTTTAATTGGTTTTAAAGTGTAATTAGAATATATATTTACTATTTAATTAAATGTTGGTCATTGTAATTTATTTCACTTTGAAATTGGACATAAAAAAGTGTCAATCTTTAGATAGTTATTGTTTCTTAAAAACATGCTATTTTTTTAACAACGGGAATTAATTTTAAAATTAATTAAGGCCACTTTTAGTTTCATATTTTGGGAAAATAAACATCATTTTTGAATTCACAATATCAAATAAATCTTAGGCTCACTTTTTTGTATTTTTCTGAAAAACATCAAATTTTGATTAATCGTGAAACTACTTAGTAGTAGTTAAAAAAACTGACATATTCTTTTAAATGATATTTTACTACATCTGTGAATTGAATTTTGAAAATCTGACATACATGGTTGTTATTAGGATGTAAAATGTGGTTCATTAAGATGAAAATAATTTTGTATGAATAGTAACTTTTGACTTTTATTTACTGTGGTTAAAGGTAAATAGGGTAATTCAAGGTTAAATAATTTTATAATAATTCAAAATTACCTTAACAATTGTCATAACCTTATTTTATAGGTAATGGCCAACCATGGGCATATTTGGGTCTGCTTTGGGACCCCATTGAGCCACTTATTAAAGAAAATCAAACTTTAGATTAATTAATTTAATGTAACGACAAAAATAACATAAACAAAATTATTTTTGTAAATTAATTTTTTATGGTGTTATATAAGTCATATTTTCAACTATAAATATTCTTTATAAATATAAAAAGATTTCCTATATGATAGTAATTTTCTAAAATTTTTAGATATTAAATAAATTAAATTATATATGACACAATAACGATGCAGTATTTATCTCATTAATAAATGATGTAATTAAATAAGATTATAATGATTAAAATATTTTCCAAAACCAATCCAATTTCTATTGGATGATTTTATTACGAGTATGAGTCATCATATCTTGGAATTTATGATTTTTGGACCTTCAGAAACCAAATATCATTATATTTTAAAATAAGATTATCACACTTTCCTAAAGAACCCCTCCTCTCCGTTATAAAAGGGGACCACTTATAACCAATTACTCACACTTATCAAGCCTTTTGTCTCTTCCAACCTCTTCCCAATTAATCTTCCTACATACCTCTCCTTCTCTTAGAAGCGTTACCTTAGGTATAAGGCGCTTCCTTAAGCCCTTTGGTTCAAGCTAAAGGGATTTATCCAAGTTAAAGGTAACAGTTTCTCTTAAATTGTTTTCTTTTATTTTAATTATCCAACCCCTAAACTCTTGTTATTCCTTTATTTTGTAACTACAACAGTATCCTAATTATACTAGGATGTTGTTATGGGAAATATTCTAACTACACTTACACACACCTCCATCTAAGGGGTGAAGAACATAATGTTTCAGTGGATGGAAAACTAACGCCTTACGAAACGATGATTATTCAAATATCTCCAACCGCCACTCATGGTGGTCATTATGATGGAAATATATTTATATATGATATATATTATGTTTATGTTTTCTTTATGCCTCTTTATGTTTCCATTTATATAAATACTTTATGATTACCATTGTGGGTAAATACGATAATCTCATTAGAGGAAGTGCGGACTACCGCCCCCTCAAAGTGATATGACTCGTTAATACCATATTGGGATGTATAAATAATGGAGTTAATGATAATATATATGATATTATACTGGAATTAAAATATACCAATGTATCCTTATGTTTTAATTCCATTAAAAATTAAAATTGAAATGAAAGTAGAGTTCATGCGTACATACGGCCTACAGTCTCGATGGATGGTGCATTTCATTTCTTATATCCAAAATGTTACGTACAGTTATAAATGCATATATATACTGGTTATATTTGATTTATATGATATATAAATAATTAATATTATTCTGGAGATAATGTACCATTGAACACATGGAAAATTTTTAATTAAAACAAGTTCATTTTTTACTCAAGTTCCGAACATCGATAAAATATCCAATATGAACTCAAAAAATTAACCAGATATTATAGGAAGATAATAAGTGATATAAAATTAATAATAAACTTATAAAATTTTCTTAATGATGTAGATGTTAAATTATGTTTATTATTCAGGAGTAACACGGAACATACGAGTCTAGTAGGACAGGAGGTAAGGAGATTTCTTATCTCACTTTTAATTCTGTGATATTTCCATTGTTCACCACTTATTTATTGCATCTGGTGTATTATGTACTGCCGTTTGATATATTTTATCATGATTATATTTATATTCATGGTATTCAGTGATTCATCTAGTGATTATTAACTTTTTATCAACTTACTTAGCTGATTACAACGTGGTAAATGGTTTTCATCTCACTTTTTATTCCTGTGAGATTCATGCTATATTGTCCACAATTTATTTTTATGTGGTGTTTTTACTACCCAAGATTGTATTCATTGCGTAATATACTTCAATATATTTGTATTTAAATCTTCATTTTTTATCCTTCTTTCATGGGTTGTATGTTTCATAAGTTACCAAATCGGTAAGTGATCCTTGTAACCTAATTTCCATTCCTTGGGTTAATCTTCTAATTATTGATTATGTCATGATATGATTATGTGAGGAATCATTATTTGTGATTTGTGTAGTAATTTCCACTCCTCTTTTGGTGGATATACTATTAATACACATAATCACTCCATTGATAAATTCTCAACTCATCGATATGAACTTGATAAGAGTAATTTGAACTCAATCCATATTTATTGAGTTAAACATCCAATTCATTGGTTTTGTTTTTACAAGAATATGTGTGAATGTCCTCTGATTTATTTACACTAAATATCCAATCATATTGGGTGTATTTATATTTTTCACACATAATTATGTCGTTGATTTATCCTTAATCTAAGGATACGAACTATATAAGAGATTTCATCTCAATTTAAATTCCACTAAGACTTCTTTGTATTTAAATACCAATTCACTTTTTTATGGCGTATATAATGTAATTTGACATATTATATCAAGAATTATTTTATTCACATGATATTATAATGTTCTGATTGAATGTTTTTCCTCAATAATTCTTATTCAAGTGTCTCTATTTTTGTTAAAAACACTAACTAAAATATCATTTTAAATGTTTTAAAGATTTATTCTTCTAAATATTTCTCATTAATGTCCTTGTTTTCAAAATGGGTTTTAGGATTTATTTATATGGACATTAATGTTTTCAACTAATAATTCATTTGAAAGCTTCAAAGTGGTATGGGACACTTTGATTCAAAAATCTCTTTTTAAATGGTTTTGAAAATGATTTAATAAAGCATTGTTTATTTCAATATCTTGATTTGATATATTGGAATGTTGAAATTTTAACATTCTGTTATACATGTGTTATGTGTTATGATTATGTTATGGTTATTGGGAATTGTTTACATATACGGTCAGTTCCGTGATAAACCTAGGGCAGGTGATCCCGAGATAGCTCTCAAATGCATTGGGTAACGCGACAGAGGTAAACATGATGTTTCTCTTAAGAGATTTAGGGAATATACTATGATTGGTATTCCAAGTGTAAATCCCTACGTATTTGTGATATCTACAATGTAAGATTGATATGGTTGCGATAAGTATCCTTTATGATTTATGATTTGTGTGTGTTATTCATAAATCTTATGATTTTGTATGGTATGTTATGATTGAAAAGTGTGGTTTCATTGATTTTTATTTATTGATTGGATAATGTTTTCATCCTTTATTTTATAACCCTTACTGAGCCTTTTATGCTCATCCCATGTTTTTTAAATGTTTTCCATAGGACTTAAAGATGACAAGGTCAAGTATAGGATCAAGTAAAAGTCATGTTGTCTAAAACCTGGAAGTAGACCTGTTTTTTAAGAGTTTTTATTTTATGAAAAAATGGATACTATGTATTACTGTCTAAATTGAATATTCATGTTTTTTGTAATAGTGTGGCCTAATTCTCTAAAACTCTAAACCTGATAAGATCCTCAATTTTAATTATTCATTTAATTCAAAATTATATAATGTTTCAAGGCCCGGTTCTTATAGTTGGTATCAGAAGTCGGTTTAGATAACTTTAGATGTTAGGGTATTTTTTAAGTATAAGTGACATAACCATAATGGTTAGTATTTTAGAAAGATTCGTTGTTTTTTATAAAGTTAATTATTTTAAAATAACTTGAATAAGTATATCTTAGTTTATACCCCCTCATAATATATTATATGATGATTTTACTAATATACTCACACTGACCTTTTTTGTTTTAGTAAATGGATGGATCTAGCAGGAACCAAAGTAACAGTGAATGTGAAGAAAACTATGATATTTTTCTGAATGAGAAATTGAATGAAATGGGAGATTAAATGAGAACTCTTGTGGTCATTCTCAACCAAATATCTGGAGTCATGATTGACCACTTGAACCTTGGTGATTTTTATAAGGCATCGTATATGCAAGAAGAAAATCCCCATAGATGTTCAGGTAATAATCATAATGGTATGTATGTTAAAAAACCTATGTGTCAACGATTTGGAAAGAAACATGTAGGAAAATGTTTCAAGGGAAAGGAAGATGCTATAGATGTTGAAATGAAGGTCATAAAGCAAGAACCTTCCAGCTAAAAAGGAAGCATCCGGTTGACTCTAGGAAAGGGAATGATGTTCTTTATAAGGGATAAATTGAATGTTTTAAATGTGGTGTTCATGGTCATTATACAAACACATGTCCTATGAAGAAATTTCGAGAATGGAATCACCAGGAATGTACAAATATTTGTTTACCAATACCCAATCCCATTCCGATTGAGGATGAAGAAACTAACAAGGGCCAATGAAAGGTATGGATTATTTCTTTACATATGTTTTGATATTATTGAATCATAGGATATTATTAATGATTTTTTTGTTGGAATAAAGTATTTAATAATATGTTGGAAAGGAATGGATAATTAATCATGATGAATGTTTAATAAGTAAGAAGTCAATATATAAGGGATTCAAGAGTTATGGTAGATTTTAGGATGGTGAAATGCAGAAACGTATTAAGGCTCTTTCGATGATGGGAATTAAATTAGAAGACTTTTTATAGTATGTATAACCCTAATGTTTGATATATGAAAATTTTATTCAAGGAATAATTATCATTTACTTTATGGATAGAGTTATAAAGAACCATTTGGGTTTATATGATCCTTGAATTTGAGGAAATTATAGGTTAATACATTTTTGGGATGCAAAATGAAAGTTATTAGAAAACCTTCATGGTTAGAATATGTTATGGTTATTTTTGATAAATTTATATCTTTTTGGGAATGAAATAAAATTATATAGTTTTTGAAAAATAGACAACACGCGGACCGTGTAACAAACTGTCACGTCGGACAAAGCTACGAGAATCGAACCCACAAGCAAAGTGTGACTGGTATTTATCGCCTACCACTGGACTATGTAAAGTCCCAGTTTTGTATGAATAATTATTTTTAGTTAGATGATTTTATGAAACAAGAATAATTCTATTTTGGTTTTTCTATATAAATTAATAACCTATCATGGAGGATATGTGATTAGGTTAATTAGTTTTCAACATGAGACTTTAATAGTAACTAATGTTATTTGAAGACAAATGATAATATTTATCTTGGAAGACTATATGATTAGATAATTTTGAGATTTGGGCTACAATCTTATTTTTGAATACATTATTGAATTTTATAATCAGCTATTTATTGAATGGTCTTTCTGAACTTTGGGTTTTGTTTGACAAATTTTGGAGATTAAGAGTAGTTTTACTTTTTGAAAAAGATTATACTTTTTGGGGATTATCTGATCTAGTGCTAACTATTTTGGTTTTCATTAAGGTCTAAAGACATGGGAAATATATAGTTCATCTTTTGAGGATTATGTGATTCTCTCAAAGTTGATTATAGCACTCTTAATGTGAAATAAGTCATCATGAATACTCATCGTTTAGAGAAAATACGAGTTTGTCTGAGAAATCTAGTAAAAGATGAATGTCTACATGACAAGTAAGTATATATCCTTATTGTTTAGTTAAGTACATAAATAAATTACTTAATGAATAGTAACTTAAAACAAAAACTTTGTCTATTAACTTTTAATATTGGGGAATCAATGACTGTTTAACTCATCACATGTTTGTGATTGTCTGGTGGTTAACTTTCTCCTAAACATGTTTTCTATCACTCTCCATCAGAACATGATGGTTTGTTTTCTCCTCTATATCCATGTTTTGATGTAATCCATGTATATGTTGTCTCGGGTAACATTTTTTACTTCTTTTCCTTTATTTTAAAGTGATAGTTATATTGACTTTTTTTGATGTAGGGCATTCAATGATGTTTCAGAGCCCAATTTTTAAATTGCAAGGACGCAATTCCCAAAAGGGGGAAGGATGTAACATCCCGAATAAAAGATGAATATGAAATTTTGATATTAATTAATATTTTTTAATTAAATATTAATTTTACATTAATGTGGATGCTATTTTCAATAGCGTGCCCGATACGCAACAATGTGTTTCTTTGAAATCTTACGTTGCACACTAATAATATAATATTATTATTTTAAATAGTAGATAACTCCTAGCCATTGTATTGGAAGGAATGAACAAAACTAACTACAATATAATTATATATGTTTGTTAAATGTATTTACATTTATCAAATAAAAGTTAGAGGATTAAAATGTGAATGAATTTATTTTTAAGATTAAATTACATTAAAAGGTCGATTTACCATCTTTTAATGGAGAACCGAATTTAAAAAAAGTTTTGTTCAGTTTAATACATTATATTTGACTAAATAAAATACTTAATTATAATTAGGACATCATAATTTACTTTGTGTAAATTTTTGGAATTTTTTTGATAAAATTCATTTTTTAATGAATTGTAAAAAATATTGTATTTTAATTCAAAACTGTGTTTTAATATAATTTATTTATATTGTTAGATTATCTTTTAATTGGTTTTAAATTTAAATTAGATTAAATTTTTACCATTTAATCCAATTTTGGTCATTGGAATGGATTTCACTTTGAAATTGGACATAAAAAAGTGTCAATCTTTTGTTAGTTATTGTTTCTTAAAAACACGCTAATTGTTCTAACAACGGGAATTAATTTTAATATTAATTAATGCCAATTTTATGTTTTTAATTTGAAAAAGTAAAAATAATTTTTGAATTCTGAATCTCAAATATTGCTTAGGCTGAATTTTGGTATTTTTCTGAAAAACATCAATTTTTCATGAATAATGAAACCACTTAGTAGTAGTTAAAAAAAGAGCTTTTTCATTTAAATGAAATCTTACCGCTTCTGTGAATTGAATTTTGAAAATCCAACATACATGATTGTTATCCAGAAGTAAAATGTGGTTCAATAATATGAAAATTTTTTTTTTTGAATAGTAACTTTTGACTTTTATTACCACTATTAATGGTAAATAAGATAATTCAAGGTTAAAAAATATTATATTAATTCAAAATTTTCTTAACCCTAGAACAAAACATATTGGATGAGTAATTTCCGACCATGGGCATCTTTGGGTCTATTCGGCGACCCCATGGATCCACTTATGAAAGATAATGAAACTTTAGATTAATTAATTTAATGTAAATGCAAAAATTACATAAACAAAATTCTTTTAGTAAATTAATTTTTAGATTGTGTTATATAAGTCATATTTTCGACTATAAATATTCTTTTGAAAGATAAAAATATTTCCTAAATGATATTATTTTTTAAAAAAAATTATACATAAAATAAATTAAATTGTATATGACACAATAATGATGTAGTATTTACCTCATTAATAAATGATATAAATAAAAAAGTGTATAATGATTAAAATATTATCCCAAAACAAGTCGAATTCCTATTGGATGATTCTATTTCGACTAGGTGTCATATTTTATTCAACTTTAATGATTTTTGGACCTTTAGAATCCTAATATCATTATATAAATAAATATTATTATCACACTTTCCTAAAGAGACCCTCCTCTCCCTTATAAAAGGAGACCACTTCTAACCAATTCCTCACACCTCTCAAGCCTTTTGGCTCATCCAAACTCTGCCATGTTAATCTTTATACAACACTCTCCTCCTCCTTGAATCCTTACCTTAGGCATAAGGCACTATAAAAAATCCTTTGGTTCAAACCAAAGGGAGTTACCCAAATTAAAGGTAATGGGTTCTCTTAAATTATATTCTTTTAGTTTACATCTACAACCCCTAAACACTATTTATTGCCTCCTTTTGTAACAAAAATATTATCCTCAATATACTAGGATGTTTTAATGAGAAGTATTCGAACCAAACATAGACACACCTCCATCTAATTGATAATGAACATAATGTTCTTGTGGATGGAAAACTAACGCCTCACGAAATGATGATTGTTCAAATATCTCCAAATTCCTATCATGATGGCCATTATGATGGCACTGTATTTATGTATGATATATATTATGTTTATTTTATCTTTATGCTTCTGTATTTTTCCCTTTATATAAATACTGTGTGGTTTCCATAGTAGGTAATACGATAATCTCATTAGAGGAAATGTGGACTACCTCCCCCTCAAAGTGATATGACTCATTAATTCCATACATGGGCATATAAAGGATGGAGTTAATGATATTATATATGATATTATACCAGATCTATAATATACTTATGTATCATTATTTTTTAATTCCATTAAAATAAGAAATTGAAATGAAAGTAGCGTTCATGCGTACGTATGACCTACCATCTCCATGAACGGTGCATTTGATTTCTTATCTCAAAAATGTAATGTACTATTATAAATACATATATATAATGGTTATATAAGATTTATATTATATATAAATCATTAATATAATTCTGGAGATAATGGAATATTGACCACATGGAAAAATTGTTATTATAACAAGTTCATTTTTGACTCAAGTTCCAAACATCGATAAAATATCAAATATGAACTAAAATAATTAAGAAGTTGTTATATCAAGATACTTAGTGATATAAAATGAATAATAAACATTAAAAATATTAATTAAGTAGATATTAACTTATGTTTATTATTCAGGATGAAAACAGAACATACAAGTCTAGTAGGACACGAGGTAAAGAGATTTCTTATCTAAATTTTAATTCTGTGAGATTTCCATTTTTTGCCACTTATTTATTACATATGGCGTATTATGTAATACTATTTGATATATTTTATCATGATTATCTTCAAATTCAGGGTATTTTGTTATTCTTTTGGTGATTATTAACTTTTTATCGAACGACTCATTTGATTACAACGTGGTAAAGGGTTTTCATCTCAATTTTTATTCCCGTGAGATTCATGCTATATTTGAAAATATTTACTTTTCTGTGGTGTATGTGCTTCCCAAGATTTTATTTATTGTGTAATATAATTCAATATTTGGGTATTTACATCTTCATTTTTTGATCTTTCGTTCATTGGATGTATGTTTCGTAACTTACCAAATCAGTAAGGGAACCTTTTAACCCAATCTCCATTCCTTGGGTTAATCTTATAATTATTTATTATGTCATGAAATGATTATGTGAGGAATCACAATTTATTATTTGTGTAGTAATTTCTACTCCCCTTTCTGTGTAAATACTTTTAATACACATAATCACTCCATTGATAAATTCTAAACTCATCAATATGAACATGATAAGAGTAATTTTAACTCAATCTCTATTTATTGTGTTAATCATCAAATTCATTGGTTTTGTTTTTAAAATAATATGTGTGAATTTCCTCTGATTGATTTACTCAGAATATCCAATCATATTGAATGTATTTATATTTTTCAAACATAATTATGTCTTTGATTTATCCTTAACCTAACGATACAGTCTTTATAATAGATTTCATCTCAATTTACATTCCATTGAGACTTATTTGTTGTTATACACCAATTCAATTATATATGATGTATATAATGTAATTTGATATATTATATCATGAATTATTTTTTTCACATGATATTAAAAAGTTCTGATTAAATGTTATTCCTCAATTATTTGTATTCAAGTGTCTCTCTTTTTGTTAAAAAACTCTTTAACTAAAATATAACTTTAAATGATTTAAAGATTTATTCTTATTAATATTTATCATCAATGTCCATGTTTTTAAAATGGCTTTTGGGATTTATTTATATGAACATTAATTTTTTGAAATGATAATTAATTTAAAATATTCATAGGTTAATGGGACGTTTTGATTCAATAATCTATTTTTAAATGGTTTTGAAAATTATTTGATAAAGCATTGTTTATTTCAATATCTTGATTTGATATATTGGAATGTTGAAATGATATATTTCCTTTATACTTTTGTTATGTGTTAGTATTATGTTATGTTTATTGGAAATTGCTTACATATATTTTGGGTTCTGTGATAATCCTAAGGTGGGTGAGCCTGAGATACCTCTCCAATCCATTGGGTAACGTGACGGTGGTAAATGTGATGTTTCTCCTAAGAGATTTAGGGAATATACTATTATAGTTATTCCAAGTGTAACTCCCTATATATCTGCGATAGATACAGTGTATGTTTGATATGGATTCCATAAGTAACCATTATGATTTATGATTTGTGTGTGTTATTCATAAATGTTATGATTTCCTATGGTATGTTATTATTGAAAAGTATGGTTTCATTGATTTGTATTTATTGATGGGATAATGTTTTCCTTCTTTATTTTATAACTCTTACTGAGCTTTTTATGCTCATCCCAAGTTTTTGAAATGTTTTCCACAGGACGTAAAGATGAATAGGGTCAATGATGGAATCAAGGAAAAGTCATGTTGTCTAAAACATGGAACTAGACATATTTCTTTTTAAGAATTTTTATTTTTTGAAAAAAATGGATATTGAGTAGTAGTGTCTACATGTAATATTCAAGTTGTTATGTAATATTATGGCCTATTTCTCTAAAATTCTAAGCCCACAAAGATCCTCAATGTGAATTATTCATTTAATTCAATATTTCGTAATGGTTCAAGGTCGGGTCCTTTATATAGTTGGTCAAGAATAAAAGTTAGTTTTTGGATTTTTATAAAATAATTAATAAAATAAAGTGATCAAACATTTTATTTTATTTTATCCCCCATGTGGAGGTTGGGTGGTTAAATTCTTCAAGTGGAGGATGGAGGTGGGGGCTACCATGCCTTAGCCTCCAATGAGAGGTTATGGTGGTTGGTCCCACCCAAACATAACCTATCTTGCGAGGAAAATTTTTGTGGGGACCACCGGGGCTTGTGACCCCTTGGAACTCCCCACATAAGTTAGAGAAACTACTTGACCACCCCTCGCCTTAATTAAGCCCACTCCCCTAGAAATAAATGGTGCCCCCACCACCCCATTTAATTGAAAAATCCACCTTTTTAAATTTTTGTGCCATCTCCCCTAATTAACTGCTCCAACGCGTGTGAATTAATTATAGGGAGCCTCTTGACATCCTCCAAATTAAATGTGACACATCGTGTTAAATTTATTTGGTGGAGCTGGGTAAATTAATTTCTTCATTTTGATTTGTTGTTCCAACAAAATAGTAGACAAACAATTCCTCAATTATTTTTGTTGGGAATTTGGTGGAGCTTGTGAGGAGGAAAGATACAGCGAAAAAAAGTTCTCCCAACGAAGAACATGAAGAATGCCGACAATGATTTCCTCCTTTGACTTCCACCCGTGGATCCTACCAACATGGAGTGTCTTCCACGGCTGACACAACTCGGAAGTGGAAGTGTGATGTGGACTCGTCGAATGATGACTTTTTCTTATTCCCAAAACTCCATCAATGAATGTTGAGCGGTGAATCATAGGTAGTGGTTTATTTTCTTTTAGCTGTCATGTTATTTCTTCCTTTAAAAACAATGAACGATGATGTTAATCTTTTATGGGTGGAATATTGTGCTTTGTTATTGGGAACCAATTGTTACCCCCTAAACGCGGAGGGTGACGACCAAAACAACATGGCCCGACCCCTCTGCTGATCTTGTTTTGATTGAACATCGGCTTGGCGATGAAGTAAGAGGAAATGATGGTGAAAACAACGAAGGTCGCGCTGCCCCCCAACCTCCACAAATTGCACCACTCCCGTGGCATGCCGGTGCACCCGTCTGAACACTTCCGCCCAAGCGGTGCCTGATCCGCCTACCTACGGCCTCCCAACGCCCTACTCGGCGCCCTCGTGCACTGCCCTCATCACGGCGTGCTGCCCCGCGTGCAACCCGTCACCCCCGGCACCATGCCTGGCGCCACAGCGCGCTGCCCGGCACCCACGGTGCGCTGCCCGGTGCCTGCGGCGCCTATAAGAACCCTGTCTGACACCCCAATGCCCTACTGCCCCTGCCCGATGCCCCAAGGCCCTGCTGGGTGCCCCCGCAGCATCCTACCTCCCTCGCGGCCACCCGACTGAGCCAGTGTCCCGACCCCCTTGTAGTGTCCTAGCCAAACCGGCTAGCCGTGCCCTCACACCGCTCCGGGCCAAGCTGGCCCCATCCATTGGGCCGACTCACCTACGTGGAGACCTCTGGGTCAAACTGACCATCCATGCCCTTGAAATGCTCCGGGCCGAACTGGCCCCAGCCTTCGGGCCGAGTCGCCTACGTGGTGAACTCCGGTTCGAATCTCCCCCACAGTCTGCTGGGCTGGGCATCACGGACCGAGCTAAACTTAACATTCTGACCCACCCAACGGTATGGGTCAAACCCAGTGGGTCTTACTGGGTTGACCCAGATCGAGTCGGCCTAGTCTGGGTTGGGCGGAGATAGTCCGACTAGGTCAGACAGGGACCAGGCCCATTACCTGCCCTTTTACTTTCTTTGGCCATATCTTTGGCACCAGAAATCCATTTGATGAACTGTTAGTGGCACCGTTATTCTTGGAACGAAGTTGTACCTTTGAGAACACCCCACTAGTGTTTGGTGTATATTTTGAGTTACAGTCAGTTTGGATCACACACGAATCCAATCGGGCCCCCGGGACTAAAAGGATAATAACAAACAGACTTGGTGTCTGATTGACGCATCGTCGGTTGCATTGAGACCCCTATGACATGGAGGACCTATAAGATACTTCTTTGTGTAACTTTATGTTAGTAGTAGTATATCCCAGTAGCTCATGGAGCAGATCCTTCCACCGATGAGCAGAAAGAGTGTGGAGACCGAGTTGCTGGAAAACTTGATGTCTGCTTGACCAATTCGACTCGGAGTGATTCAACTAGCCCAGTGGGGAGCGCCTGGTAGTTGGCGGCAGACCCACGATGGTGGATTCCTTGGTAGTTGGCATTATACCTACGGTACTTGAGAAGTGGAGTACATATGCCTGCTATTAGGGGGAGCACCTAGTAGTTTGCGGTAGTCCCACAATGGAGGAGCGCCTGGTAGTTGGTTGCAAACCTGCAGTACTCGATAGGAGGAGTACCTCAGCAGTCCAAGGTTAGTGAGAAGTGTTTTTTGTATCGCGATAGACCCAATGTACTTGACGGAGAAGGAGTTCTCCAGCAGCCGTGGTTTCGATAATGAAAATCCTGGTTTGAGTTGAGTCAATGAATTTTGTGTTTTCCACATGATTGAGATGGGTAACTAGATAACTCAGGTATATATATGGGCATATACCTATGCAATGTTTATCCATTGATTTCATACTTTTTGGTTTGTCCTTGTTGGATTTTTTGAGAACTTGAGGGTCTCGGGGTCCCTACTGAGTATCGTTATACTCACCCCTTCATGGGCTATGCTCGCACCTCGTTGTGTTGGTTGCAGATGACAGACAACGCTGACTAAGGCAGAGAGTAGAAGGACTAGATGGTACTTAGAGGTGGACAACTTGGTGTGATGGTACGTGGAGGAGAAGAACATATGTGGAGTGCTGAGGAGGCCATCGATACCTACCCTTCTCGTAGGAACCCTGGAGGACAACCCAGTAGCTACTTTATATTTCTTCAGTTTTACTTTCTTTTATTTGTACTTGTACTTTCCTATTGTTCTTGTATTCCTAGCCCCTTTTTTACTTTCCATCACTTCTTTTGTATGCAGTTTAATTAGTGTTTTTCTTCCATTTGTGTACTCTGATGTGTTTTTTTACAGTTATAACGGAAATGCATTCCCAGTTTAGGGATTTATGACTTTGGTGCTAGTCTCCAGCCCCTGGACTATGGAAGGAAGGCTTGGGGTAGTCATGATATGGGCCCTCTAGGACGAGTCGTGACAAATTGGTGTCAATGGAGTCAGTTATACCGTAGAAAAAAGGACTTTGATATCTCTTTTTAGTGATGCAATAGTGTTAAGGGTACTAAGTGTGGTTTTCATTTTAAGTAGTCTAGTGTTAGTGCGGGAGGCCGACGTATCCATACCCCAGAACCCTGACTTCTGATTTCTGACTCAGTGCACGAAAATAATTATTTCATGTGTGTTTTCAAAAGTTTTTCATTAAGTCAGCTCATCCAGGTTTGCTCACCATGTATAAATCTTTTAACCGTGTCACATCTTTTTCATTTAGGATGCCTCCATGCGGACATCCAATTAGAGCCTCGAGAGTTGTACGCACTGATATCCCACCGAGCAACGAGTCCTCAATGTAGGTCCCTTTACCAGTGGAGGAACTAGTGGTACTATTTCCAGTTTGGCCACCGATGCCACCAGCCCCAGTAGCAGACAATGCATGCCGCTTGAGCGCATTACACGATTTCCAGTCCCAGAGGACACCCAGGTTCAATGGAGAGACAAACCCAAAGGTAGCTGATGATTTTCTGGAGGTTATGGTGAGAGTCTTCAGGATAGTAGGGAAACCAACTCACATCATGGTGATCCTAGCTGCCAGCCTCCTTCAGGCAACAGCAGGCAGATGATAGAGCCTGATGCTCTTGGTGCATGACAAGGTGACGCTACGCTGGGCAGACTTTGAGAGCCTTTTGCAGGCGGAGTTTTTCTCATCCAGTCTCCACGTAGTCTAGATAAAAGAACTACTTCATCTATAGTAGGGAAACATGATAGTATCACAGTACTTAGTGAGGTTCACCGAACTCTCATGCTACTCCACTGATATGGTACGTGACCCATTATTTAGGGCCCAGACCTTTGAGGAGGGTCTCAAGCGAGAGATCAGAGCACTGATGATCTCACTCATCATCTCTCCACAGACGAGGGTGATAGAGAGAGCCCTCTTGGTGAAGAGTTTCATTACTGAGCAGTCTCCAGTAGCGAGACCCACCACTAGCCATCACGCAGGAGAGTATTCTGCAGCTGGCATTAGACAGATATCGTAGAGGTCCAAGTGGACCAAACCTATAGGTGGACTAACGCACAAATCAGGATCTGTTGTGTGGGGCACCCAGAGTGGAGACATAGCCATACATTCCAATAGTATACAATGTTACTCATTCGGTGGTCTTGTTAACATGGATTTTGATAGTCTGACCCGCCGGTCTAATGATCAGCAGATAGTTGAGGGACCTACCAGGAAGAGGCAGAGATTTGAAGGAGGTGGTCTATAGGGAGAAGGCAGATGTGGCAGGGGAGCTAGATGTGTAGCTGGCGGTAGAAGATGTTACGAGGTGTTACCACCACCACTACCACCAGGAGGCCCACCCCAACCATAGTGAGTGGGTGGACAGGGGACAGCACAGCTTCAGGAAGCTGAGGCCTACGATCACGGTGCTCCAGAGATGATTCGAAGTACGATCTATTTCTACTTCAACTTAGCTTCAGTTCTTATAGAAACATGTGTTAGTCACTCTTTCATTTCCACTGCCCTCGTTTAGATCTTGGAGATTCCAAATGATCCATTAGTTCGACCCTTACAGCTATAGTATCCTACAAGAGACAATTCGACAATTATGCACTAGTGGCGACAGTGCGGGATTACTCTAGGAGGTGAGAGATTTTCCTGGGATCTCCTAGTTGTGGCATCAAGGCCTTTCAATGTCATATTGGCTATGGACTGGTTATCTACAGTCCATTGTTAGATTGACTATATTAAGAAAAATATTTAGTGTGTCCCCACGGATGGGACCCATTTTACCTTCATCGACGAGGAGGGAACCTTTTCAACATAGGACAGACTTACTTAGATGAGGGTTCAGCAGATCCCTCACCCGTTGGCTTTCCTTACACTCAGATCGATTGATGTGGAGAGTCAGACTTATCCTGTAGTGGTGGACCAGTACACAGATGTTTTCCCTGATGATGTTCCAGGACTACCTCCTCATAGATAGGTGGACTTCTACATTGACTTGTACCCTGGGACGTCACCGATATCTACTCCAGTATATCGGATGGCTCCCGCTGAGCTTCGTGAGATGAGGGTACAAATAGATGACTTACAAGGGAAGGGATTCATCCGGCTGAGTGATTCTCCCTAGGCAGCCCCGATTCTGTTCGCTAAGAAGACAGATAGGAGATTTAGGCTCTGTGTCATCTACCGTTTCCTAAACCAGGTGACCATAAAGAACAAGTAACCACTCCAAAAGATTGAATACCTATTTGACCAGCTAAATGGAGAACGATGATTCTCAAAGATAGACCTCTGATCATGCTATCACCAGCTCAATGTTTGAGACGAGGATGTGCATAAGATGGCCTTTAGGTGTCGTTATGGCCACTTTATGTTCTTGGTTATTCACTTCGGCATAACCATCACTCTAGAAGTGTTCATGAGTCTCATGAATAGGATCTTCCAGCCTTACCTCGGTCTCTTTGTCATAGTCTTCATCGACGACCTTCTGATCTAGTCGACTATTGAGGAGTAGCATGCCTACCAATTGTAGGTAGTACTGGACACACTTCGAGAGCACCAGCTTTATGGTAATCTCTCAAAGTGAAACTTTTGGATTCATGAGGATAACTTCTTTGGACACGTCATCTCAGAGGCTGGAGTTGCAGTGGATCCAGTGATGATTGAGGCAATAATTTCTTGGGAGCCACCAAGGAGTGTGACAGAGCTATGGAGTTTCTTGGGTTTGGCTGGATACTACTGGAGATTCTTTCCAAACATCACCAGAGTTGCATCACCACTATTAGCCTTAAAGAAGAAGTGAAAACCCTTCATGTGGTCGGAGAGATGCTGGAAGAGCTTTTAGAAGCTGAGGTAGAGGCTGACTAGTGCCCACATCTTGAGGCTTCCATAGGAAGGCGTAGGGTACGTAGTCTCTTGCGACACATCAGGGACCAGACGTGGGTGTGTCCTGATGCAGGAGCAGCGATCACATATAGTTCTCGGCAGTTGAGATAGCATGAGAAGAACTATGCTAACCAAGGACTGGATTTAGCAGCATTGGTCTTCGCCTTGATGATGTGGAGGCACTATCTGATGGGCAATCATTTTACCATGTACTTTGATCACAAGAGTCTCATGTATATATTCTCTCATAAGGACTTAAACCTGAGACAACAGCTATTACTCGAGTTCTTCTAGGACTATGACTTTGAGATAGTCTATACTCCTTGGAAGGAGAACTTTGTAACAAATTCTCCCAACATGAGATCTAGTATACATGTTCTATGAGAAGCGATAGAGTAGATAACTGATTTAAAAATATCCATTGTGGATAGAGACGGAGTAGCCTTTCTACAGTCTCTTATAGTCACTCCCCCTCTTCTTCAGCATGTCAAAGAGGCACAACATGGGGACACTGACTGCAAGACACGATGTGCTCAGATATCCACAGGGTAGTCACCTAATGGATTCTATGAAGGTAGGGAGCATGACATCCTCTTCATAGAATTTACCATGGTTCCAGTGGCACTTTAATAGGAAGTGTTGAGGGAGTTACACACATCCCATCTAGTGGTATATCCAGTAGCAGCGAATATGTACCAGGACCTTCGACGACAGCACTGGTGTCCAGGTATAAAGAAGGCAGTAGTAGAGATTGTCTCATGGTGCATCACTTTTCAGCAAGTGGAGGTAGAGCACCAGGTATCAGCAGGCTTGGTTTGGCCTTTAGAGGTCCCAGAGTGGAAGTGGTAAGAGATATTCATGGACTTCGTGATGGGTCTTCCACATACATCCAGGGGTCACGACACGATTTGGGTAATCTTTGACCAACACACCAAGTCATCCCACTTGCTACTGATTAGAAATCAGGGTTCAATAGAGAGCTTCAGATGCCTCTATGTGTATGAGATTGTGTGTTTACATATAATTGCTTCCTCAATTGTCTCCGACCGTGATGCAAGGTTTTCTTTCTAGCTATGGAAGGGGTTGTAGGAGGCTTTCAGGACACAACTTCACTTGAGCACCGTCTTCCATACTCAGACAGATGGTCAAACTGAGGGGACCAACCAGACCCTCGAGGACATTCTATGTGCATGTTTCCTTGACTTCAGTCGCAGCTGGGAGGGTCACTTACATTTTGTGGAGTTTTATTACAGCAAAAACTATCAATCCACAATAGGGATGTCACCGTTTGAGGCATTGTACAGGTGACCTTACAGATCACCCTTGTGCTGGACATACCCTAGGGAGTTAGCACTGGTGGGACCATAGATGGTACGAGCTACCACAGAGAAGGTTCAGATCATCCAGCAGCAGATTAATACTACACAAAGCAGTCTAAAGCATTATATTGATAGGAGACGAAATCCTCTAGAGTTCGAGGATGGTGACCACATCTTTTTACTGGTCTCACCATGATGAGGACTACTAAGATTTGGACGAGGCTGAAAGCTATCTCTGAGATTCATCAGACCGTTCTAGGTCCTCAGTAGAGTAGGCGAGGTGGCTTACCACTTATCTCTTCCACCTCAGTAGCACTGGGTGCATGAATTCTTCCAGGTATCTCAACTAAGGAGATATGTGCATGAACCTTCACACATCATCGACCATGGAGAGCTGGAAGTCGATAATGGGGCGACCATTATGGAGGTTCCAGTGGAGATTGAAAATATATAGAGCGTGTCCTATGTGGATGCTCGATATCTATAGTGCACATTTGATGGTAGCATGGGAACCTCTACGAGAGCACATGTGAGTGGGAGGCTCAGATGCATGCTCAGTATCCCCATTTGTTCCCTTAGTTCGAGTTATAGCTTATGGGGATGTAAATCTCTGAGGTGGGGAGAATTTAATGACCCGAAAATTTTGTGGAAAGTTTTTTCTTAAAAACATGATATTTTTATGAGTCCATGAATATTTTCGATGTGTGATTATGAAGCATGGAGTGTCTGGAATCAATTTCTGAAGTTTTGCTCAGGTATGTTCAGTAAACATACAAGAGGGTTTTTATAACATTTGAACCAGTTCTTTGAACTGAAACTTGAGGGAACCGTTTAACTCATTGCACCGGTGTTCACATAAGATATATTTCACCTTGAAAAAATTTGGTCAAGAATAAAAGTTGTTTTTGGATTTTTATAAAAAAATTAATAAAATAAAGTGAGCGAACACTTCATTTTATTTTATCCACCATGTGGAGGTTGGGTGGTTTAATTCTCCAAGTGGAGGTTGGAGGTGGGGTCCACTACACATTAACCTCCTATGAGAGGTTATGGTGGTGGGGCCCACCCAAACATAACCTTCTTTGGGAGGATAATTTTGGTAGGGACCACCCAGGCTTGTAACCCCAAGGAAATCTACATTTAAGGTGTAGAAACTCCTTGACCAACCCCCACCTTAATGAAGCCCACTCACCTAGCAATAAATGGTTCCACAACCACCCCATTTAATTACCAAATTATCCTTTTTGAATTTTTATTCCATATCCCCTAATTAAATATTCCAATGCGTGTGAATTAAGTATAGGGAGCCTCTTGACAACTTCCAAATTAAATGTGATGCTTCTCCTGCAATTAATTTCGTGGACCCGGGTTAAATAATTTCACCCTTCTGATTTGTTCTTCCAACAAAATAATAGAAAAAACATTCCACTATTTTTATTTTTGGGCATTAGGTGGAGCATGGGAGGAGGAAATTTATGGAAAAAATATGTTCTCCCAATGAAGAATGCGAATAATGACGGCGACTATTTACTCCTTCGACTTCCTCCCTCGAATCCTACAAATGTGGAGTGTCTTCCACGGCTGACGCATCTCGAATGTGGAAGTGTATGGAGGACGCGACGAACGGTGACTTCATCTTCTTCCCACAACACTACTAATGAACATTGATCTTCGAATCAAAGGTTGGTGTTTATTTTCAATTAAGCGTCATGTTCTTCTTTCCTTTAAAAATAAAGAATGATGATGTTCATATTATATGGGTGGAATATTGTGCTTCATTCTTTAGAACCAATTGTTACCACCCTAAACGCGAATGGTGTCGGCCAAACCAACATAGCCTGACCCTCTTTTGATCTTTTTTTGATTTAACTATGGCCTGGATATGAAGCAAGATGCAGTGAAGGAAGTAACAACAAAGGTCGCTCTACCCACGGCCTCTGCGAATCGCACCACCACCACGGCGCACCATTGACCCAGCCGAACACCGCCGGCCGAGTGGCTCCCATCCCACCTACCTGCAGCCTCCCAACACCCTGCTCGGCGCCCCCGTACATAGCCCGCACCCCCGCACGCTGCCCCACACGCTGTCCAACACCCCCGGCGCCCTGCTCGGTGCCCCCGTGCACTGCCCGACACCCCTGCGTCTTGCCCATGACCCGGCACGCTACCCTGCGTGCTGCTCGGCGCCCCTGGCACCATGATGCACCCCGCCCGACACCCCCGCGCCCTGCCCGGTGCCCCTGTGCCCTACCCAGTTCCCCCGCACTCGACCCCGTTCCACTTCGTCATCCCGGATCCCTAACGGCCACCCAACCGAATCGGTGTCCCAAGCCCCACACAGTGACGTGGCCGAACTGGCCAGTCATGCCCTCAGGGTTGAGCCATGATGGTCCCCGCCCTCGCAATGCTCTAGGATGAACTGGCCTCGGCCTTCGGGCTAAGTCACCTATGTGGCGACCTCTGGCCTGAACCACAATCACAGTCCATTGGTCCAGGCCCAAAGGACCGTGCCAAACTTAACGGGATGACCGGGTCGACCAAGACCTGGTCGGCCCAATCTGGGTTGGGTAGAGACGGTCTGACCGGGTCGGAACGGGCCAAGGCCCAGGCCCATTACCTTCCCCTTTACATTCTTTGGCCATATCATTGGCACCAGACGTCCATTTGACGAATAGTCAGTGGCACCGTTATTATTAGAATGAACTCATCCCTTTGAGAATATCCCACTAGTGTTATGGGTATATTTTGAGTTATGGTCAGGTTGGATTGCACAAGAATCCAATCAATCCCCCAGGACTAAAAGACTAATAACTAACATATTAGATGACTGATTGATGTTTCGTCTGTTGCATTGAGACTCCTATGACATGGAGGAGCTTTGAGATACAACATCATGGAACTTGGAAATATTTGGAGTGTTTCCGAGTAGCTTGTGGAGAGGATCCTTCCACCTACGATTAGACAGGGTGCAGAGACCTAGTAGCTGGAAGACCTAACGACTGCTTGATCGATTCAACTCGGAGTGATTCGACTAGCCCAGTGGGGGTGCCTAGTAGTTGATAGCAGAACCACAACAGAGGATCACCTAGTAGTTGGTGGCAGACCCATGGTACTCAATAGGAGGAGTACCTTTCCATGATATTAGGGGGAGTACCTGGTAGTTGGCAGCAGACCCACAATGGAGGAGCCCCTGGTAGTTATCAGTAGACCCACAGTACTCGACAGGAGGAGTACCTCAGCAGTCCAAGAGTAGTGAGAAGCACATTGGTGTCGAAATAGGCCCATTGTAATCAAAAGAGTATGAGTTCTCCAGTAGTTATGGTTTTTGATAATGAAAATCATGGTTTGACCTGAGTCAATGAATTTTTTTGTTTTTCTCATGATTGATATGGGTTACTAGATAAATCATGTATATGTATGAGCATATACATAAGTAATGGTTATCTGTTGATTTCATAATTTGTTGTTTATCCTTGTTGGATTATGTGAGACCATGATGGTCTCGATTTCCCTACCGAGTATCATTATACTCACCCCTGCATAGGCTATGCTCGCACCTTGTTGTGTTAGTTGCATATGACGGACATCACTGACTGAGGCAGAGAGTAGAAGGACTGGACGGTACCTAGAGGTGAACCACTCATGTGACTGTACATAGAGGAAATGGGTGGACATGGAGTGCTGAGGAGGCCATCTGTACCAACCCTTCAGGTAGGAACCCCGGAGGACGACCCAATTGCTGCTTCACAGTTCTTTAGTTGTACATTATTTCAGTTGTACTTGTACATTCTTGTTGGGCTTGTATTTCTGGCCCCTTTTTACGTTCCAACACTACTTTTTTTATATAGTTTTACTTAGTGTTTAGTTTCCATTTGTGTTCTCTGATTTGTTTGTTTACAGTTATAAAGACAATGCCTTCCCAGTCTAGGGATTTACGCCTTTGGTGCTAGTTGCCAGCCCCTGGCCTATGGAATGCAGGCTTGGGGTAGTCATGATATGGGTCTCAAGGGATGGGTCGGATATGTAATATGAATGATAATGTAATAGAAAATTCAAAATGTGGTTAATACTATTCATAATATCTAGTTAATATCACATTAAGTAATAATATTTTAAAAATATATTGTTGTTTAGTTAAACTCAGTATTGTGTACTACACATTCTATCGAGGAAGGTATCTATTTTATGTAACACAATAAAAGTAAATGTCAACTATATTGCAATATTCCATTGGTGTGGCGTATAACATAATATAAAAATATATCTTTAATTAATTGATAAAAATCTATACTCAATGTTGCGTAAAATAAATTCTATCAAACAAACATTAAACTGTGTGTAAGAAAATACAAGAATATTGTTTCATATACTATAAGATAATACGGTGTCTCATATAGCCAATCTAATATTGGGATAGAGTACAAAAAAATAAATCAAATAAATTAAAAATAATCCACCTCATAAATTATAGGGGTGTTACATTCTACCCCCTTATAATGAATTTTGCCCTCGAAATTTGTCAGGGTTATAAATGGTTTACTATATGAACATTTTGTTCATAGAAACCCCCATAATAAAAAGGAATACTAAATATTCATTTCAAAAATGAATTTTAGAAAAATAATGATTACCCAAATTAACTATTCACTGGGTTTCCACATAGGAGAACATATATATGAAGTGAAAACATGGATATGGAAGAGAAATCTAAACATCAATTTCTGATGGATAGTGAATGAAAATAAGGTTTGGAGGAAGTTAACTTCAAAAAAACTATATATCTTTAATTATTTAAGGTAATATCTGATTCATCAGATTAGAAGGTACTTGGATATCATTTTTGGTTTCCTTGATGCATTTTATATAGTTGAATAAATTTTTATGAGAATAAATACTTAAATGAATTTGGTACAATATCATTGTTTTTTATGCCATGAAAAATCCCCACATCATCTCTTAAAGAAATGAATTTGAATTATTCATTAGTGAAGTGTTAGAAGATCATGCGATAGAATTATAGGTCATTCCATCGGTCTCGACGAAAAGTTTAGAACATGTTATTAAATAAGCATAATTCCACCAATAGTGAGATAATACATTTATATAAAAAACAAAAAACAAAAAATACATATAATATCCATAAATAAATAACATTATTATCCTTTCAAAAATATTAAAAATAGATAGAGGTGAAAAAAATTGATATAACATGTATCTCCTAGATCTCATAAGGTTGTTCTTGGTTGTCACATTACAATCATGTGAATACCTTAATCATGTATTCTCCTGAAACATAAATTACCATAGAACCTATGGGAAAACATTAATGCTTTCAAATGTTAACTCTTTCTACATACCAATATCCCAGAAATTATCTATACTAAATCCATGATATCAATTTTTCCTTATATCAATCATGAGTTCATTAATACAATCAATCATATCATTATATCCTTATACATTTTTTATTCACCGATCATGTGATTTTAAAAAATATATTAATAACCTTCCATGGTTTCCAGTACCATTCAACATATACTTTCAAATAATTAAAGAAAAACAATAGTGTTACAATCCTTAGATTTTTCTTTAATCAATAGTAACATTAAATTTCTAATAAAACATTAATCTTGATAAACATGAAATCATTCTACTAACTTCTTAAACCATTGATCATGCTTCATCATTTTATTCCTCAACAATTCTTTCATCTCATATATAATTTGTAGTCTCTTCATCATCAACAACATAAATACCACCCATATTCCCATGCTGATTCTATTCATGTGATTATCTCTTAGAGAATCGATTTTTATAATGCTCAGACATTCCACATTTAAAACATTTTACCATTTTCGATGTCTTAGTAATACCATTATCCTTTCCCATTGTGTTAACATAACATTCTCCTTTTCAAATACAGGCATTATGTACATATTTTACACACCCAAAGAATGTTCTTATTCCTCTGAAAAATTATCCTTGTTGACTCTTACCACATTATTCACTTGAGGAAAATTGAACTTTATTTCCTTTATGATAACCAAAAAACTCCATCTTTATTTTATTATCATCTTTAGGAAACTTTCTAATGGTGAGATTATTGATCATATTATGATTTTGTTGATTAGGCATAATAATGATCTTTCTCTTTCCAACTACCATTTAATTTGGTTTCTCATGAATAATATCATTCCATTTTCTATCTTATTCTCTGTTAACATGAATCCTCATGTTTCTATCCATGTTCTAAAACCCAAAAAGAATAGTGTGAGAGGAAATATCATACTAGGAAACCAATATAAGAAAGTAGATTACATTAAATCTCCAACATATAAGGTTTAAATCCTATGTTATTCATGATCATTACCATTATTCTAGAACTATAGTATATAGTTATATATACTCTTTGGCACATCTCTAGACATACCTTATAAATATATCTAGGGATCTCACTACAGTTTTCACATCCTAGATTCAAATGGTTAACAAAACCTTCACTCTAATACTAACTGTAGAGACCGTAGCTTGACGTACATGGTTATTAAATTTTCTTTGTGGAATACTTAATACATGAAACTAACAGACACCGAAAGATAATATTTGTTTAGTGACTTTTGAAACTCAGAACAAAATCTTTTAATCATGGTGAATGATCTTCAATATCTCCCATAAAGATCTTCAATTTTTGTTTTTCTACCTAAATTTTTTATTTATATCCAAAAAAAAGAAATCATAAGAATAGTGATCTCAAATTCTCGTTACAGGTAAACATGTATAAAATAAAACAAACCAAGTACATTTGAACTTAAAAACATGATCATAATGTTTAAACATCAATATATTGAGTCATGAAATAAATCTTTGCTTTATGTAAGGCATAGTTCATAAAGGAACATTATTCATGATAAAATATCATGGGAATAAAACATGGAATTATGACAAAATATTAAGCACATAATATGATTTCCAAAGTATCCAAGGCATTTTTTCCATGACCATCATAGTGGAATATGTCCATTACTAAACTGGGCTTACTTATCGTTCTAACCCTATATTACTGACCCAAATGTAATTTCGATTCCAGCCATGTCTATATATTGTGATGTAAATCATTACCCAATGAATTGGATGGAGATATATGTCTTACCCATCTCATAATGAAATCACTCTTACATGTACCACAAAAATATAATCCATTCATCATAGCATAACCCAAGAAATAAAATAGGTTTCTTAAACATCATTCCTTCATAACATAATCCATATAAAATACCATTACATCATTAACACAATAAAATAATAGTAATAATATGTTTGTAAATACAACTTTAATTACATAGTAAAATCTTAGATGTATAATTTATTTTGATAAACAAATTGTACTTAGTTCTTGAGGAAACTATACGTTTTTCTTCAAAAACGTTTTCTTTTCCCAAAATTCAGCATAATTCTAAAAGAAAAAAAAACTTAGTTGTAAATAAAAATGAAATAGTTTATAAAATGCTTCATAGAAATAATGCGTCATGAAACCATAAAAATCCAGTCATGTCGTATAAGTAAAAAAAATATTGTTCTCGTACTTTTGTCGAAAAAGTAAAAAATTACCTCTTTTGGTAAATGTTTGAATGATTTATTCCAAACCATGTAGTAAAAATGAATATGGATAAAAATGACACTAAACATAAATATAATAATATTATACATTTTATAATTTTTTAGAAAATTTTTACACGGATGATAAATATATCCCTAGTAAATACTTACTAATAAACAATCTCAGATAAAAATGAGATTAGAAAAGTAATCCCTTACCTTAGGTCTGATTTCTTCTATATGTGTCTAAAACACCTGTATAGGGGGTTTAAAAATATTAATAACTTATAATAGAACCATAATAATATTTATGATATCATATATGATTCACTTACGAAATTATATTACCCATTCATATTCCAATTCCATGTTAAATAAATGTTTTGGGTAATAATCGGTTTATTTAAAATATGTGTTTTTAATTTTTAATCATGATATTTTTAATTATATCATTATTTATTTACCTCCTAAATGTAAAACCTGATTTATCTGTTATATATATTTAGTATATATATATATATAATAGATAGATAAAAGAAATGTAATACATTGTTCATGGAGAGGGTAGGTTATCCGTACGCATGAACATTGTTTTCGTTTCCTTATTAAATTTAATGGAAGTATGTAAATGAAATATATATACATAAATATAGTAGTATTATTATTTTATTTATTTCATGATTATTTATTATGTATACATTATAATCATTCTTGAATGGTTAACGTGGAGAAGGAATATCATTGCGTCTTTGAGACGATAAGTCGTACATACACACAAGAGAAGATATTGTTCCCATAATTGTTGAATGGTATTGAAGTGAATGGTGTATAAAATCGCAGAATTAGGGTCCTATTATAATAATCATATATAGTTATTATTTTCCCCATTATACCCATCCATGTAAGGAAGAAGTGAAAAATAGATAACACCACCACAGGGAGACGATAAGCAGTACGTACAAACATGTAATGATTTTGTTTTTTTCGTAGGATAGTTATAAGGTGAAATAGAGTTGTTTAATATTTATAAAAAAATACAATTATATGATTCATACTGATTTTTTACTTTTTAATTAATCAAATAATGAAGATGGTGTATATGAAGAAATAAATTTGAAAGAATTGTTAGAAGAGATTACCTTTTCCTCAGCATGCCACCTTTAAATTTCCTTTTAGGGAATTTTAGTTGGTCTTTTGAGAAGACTAGAACCTCAGGAAAGTAAATATATATGTTAAAAATATAAATTGTAAGGGTTTAGCATATCTTGAATGATAAAAATGGTGTGAATATGAGATGGAGGAGGTTCCCTTTTATAAGATCTAAGAGGTGCACTTTAGGAAAGTCCTGAAATATTTATTTTTTTATAAATTAACAATATATTTAAAATAGTCCAAAACTTATTTAATTTTAATATAAGACTTTTTGGTTCGAATACCAATCATCTATTAATTTTTTGTTATGTTTTGTATATATTATTATCCTTATCATTTTTTTTAACTCGAATTTTACCATTTTTAATCTTACAGTGATATCTTGTTATTTAAAAATTGTGGGTTAATATAATTACCATATCATGTGAAACTACCCACAAAAGGTTATTGATGACATAGTTGGACTCATAGTAACCATTTAGACAAACCATAATGTTTTTTGAATTTAAAATCATTTAATAAACAATTTTCTGTTTTAAATTGTGAATTATGTCAATTATGGATACTATTCATACTTGAATTTTTGAAAAATTCATAACAACATTATTCCTTCAAAATAAAGGCATTAAAACATCTCTAATATGTCAATCGATTTCATATAAATCTTGGATGTTATAAAAATGTTGGAAATATTTTTATATTTATAATGAATATTTATAAACACTTATATCTATTATATAAGACTATATTAAAATTTATTTAGTTAAATATATATGTTTAGGTTATAATTATAATTACATTAAATTAATAATTATAAAATGACATTTTCACATCCATGTAAATCATGGGGTACCAAAATCAACCCAAGGATTCCCATGGTCAGAAATATCTCATCCAATATGATTAGGACATGTTTTAGGTTAATATAATATTATTATAATATTTTTTTTACCCTTACTTACTATATTTACACTTCAACCATGGTAAATATAATATTTACTGAAATTTCAATTCATTATGTCCAAAACAAAAAGATAGCTATTTACAAAATTTGACCCTTTGGATTCAAAATATGGAATCCATTTTTCTAAATTCTAAATACATAAGTTGTAGTAATTAATTTAAAATTAATTACCATTGTCAAAACCAAAAAGTGGGTTTTATAAAAACTAATAACTCCCAAAAGATTAACATGTGTTTATCTCCAATTTAATAGTGTAATTACTTTCATTGACCTAAATTTGATTAAATGATAAAAATATAATCCAATTACACTTTAAAAAATTAAAAATATAATCTACCTATATATATAAATTAGATTGAAATTTTGTTTCGAATTAAAATGCGGTATTTTTCACTATTGATTAAAATTTTAATTTTACTAGAAAAATATAAAAAATTCAACAAAGGTAAATCATTATGTCTTTATTAAAAATAAAAAGTTTATTCTGTTAAATTTTACTTATAAATGTGTCAAAAACTAGATTTATAATCGGTGGGCCATTAAAATAGAGTAAAACTTCATTTTTTGGAAAAAATTTCTTTTATCATAAAAATTTATTTTGTTCTCATTTCATGTTCTAGAAAATGTGTATGATGAATGATAATGTTATAAAAAATTCATAATATGGTCAATAATATTCATAACATTTAGTTTATATCCCATTAAATAATAATATTTTAATAATATATCGTTGTTTAGTGACATTCAGTATTTTTTACAACACATGTTATCGAGGAATGACACTCATGCATGTAACACAAGCCAAGTCAATGTTGGGGGTATTTCAAGCTTCCATTAGTGCTGCATATAACATAATCGAAACTTATTTCTTTTAAACCTTGAAAAAAATCTATACCTAATGTTATGTAAAATAAATTCTATTAAAAAAACATGAAATTGTGTATAACACAAGCCATGAATAGTTTTAAGTATACTACAAGCTAATACAGTGTTTTGTATAGACCAAGATAATATTGGGATTACATACAAGACAAGATATCGAATAAATTAAAAATAATCCATCTCATAAATTCGTAGGTTCTTACAAAAACTATCATGTAGGAAGAAATTGTTTTGTTTTGTGACGCATAGGTGAAGGTAATAGAGAGAAATATTCCATGTACGTCCTAACACTAACATATATGGATAGAACTGAATGTGAAAAATAATTATCTTCAACAATATCAATTTTATTTTTTGATTATGGTGCTTCATTATGCATGTAATTATCCTAACACTAGGATATAAGGTAGATATTTTTTCCATATCTATTGATTTTATCCATGCCAGTTAGACATGTGTCTGATTTTATTTTTTTGCTTCATGTTTGGAGATTTATTATTTTAAAGAATATAAAAATTTTCTTGTATGTTTTATCTTATTTATATCAATAATATTTTATTTATGACATGTATTCGATGAAATTTATTCATATTATTATTTATTTTTTTAAGTGGAAGATTTTTCTTCATTCATATAAAAGGATAATTCCTAGCGTTTATCAGTAAAAAAGAGAAAAAAATATATTATATGTTTTGAAATATCATATATTCTCTATATTCATATCAATATTGTGTTTGGTGGAATCTAAATAAGTAGTCTTTGGAATAGTTATAATCGAGTTAACTAATTTTTTCTTAATGATGTTTTTATGCAAGCATCCAAATATGATATAGTCTTCAAGATAGAATTAAATCCCTTTCTCTCTCAAAATATTGAGTACTGTTATTTTATTTTACATTCCATATAATGATGTTTTTTATTTATATTAATGATATAATGATGAAGGATTTCATCTGATACAATTCTTCATCTTGGGATGTTATTATTTTATTTACGAAAAAGGTAGATAGAATTATGTGTCTTGTAATTTACTTTTAGTGGTAGATAAAAATGACTAGAAAGAGCTCTTACCGTCTATTATGATTATATTATTTATTTGATCAGTACATGAGGTATTTATAGTTTATAATTATCATTCTATAATCTATATATTGTATGATATTTTTTAAGAAAGAAGGTTATATGAAGAATACCTTATGTGTCTTCATAGACGCTTACTATTTTTGGTTATTCCATTTATTTCCATAAAATGGCCTTTTTAATTTAATGTGTGTAACGACCTTTGTATACATTGATTTCATTTATTTGATCATACTGATGAACAATGATAAAATTCTAATGACCTAAATTTCAAAAAAGGATTATTCTAAGAATATGAGAGATTATTCTTAGGTTCTTAAATAAAATTATCTCAATGGAATGTCATAAATGAATATTTTTTTACAAGAGATTTTCATTTCCTCTGTCATATTAGATTTCAGTATGGTGTATCAGTCCAATTGTCAATAAGTAATTTCATTTTTTAATTGATGTCTCCCATTAATATTTTAGAGTCATGGTGAAACACCAAGAAAATTTAAAAGAAAAACATTGTGTTTGATAGTGTATATGGCAATAAACATAAATTTTAACCATCCCAAAAAATATATTTCTTTAAAATTAATCTGTTCTTTAGCTTGTAAAACACTCAACCCAAAGCCTAGATGAACTGCAATATAGAGTATCGTAATAATGTAGCCGTTAGATTAAAGGGAATGAATAATAATTACTAAATTATGTAAATTTTATGATTTAGAAATAAACAAAAAATCATTTGTTATATATTGATTACAAATAAAATATTATGCATTTGGATAAAAATGAAATGATTTCTAAAAAAATTATTTTTGTAAAATATGTTTCATTCATGATTTGTGCACATAATTGAAAACTATGTTATTCTATTTAAAGCCCAAGAAATCATATGGAATTTTGTTTTCATAAATACATGGGAATTTTACGAGTTCGTAGTTTCTGACAGCACCTGATTCTGAGGCCCTGTGTGCCCGGAATCAATTTCTGAAGTTTTGTTCGGGTACGTTTAGTAAACATATGCACGAGGTTTTGTATCTTTTGAACCAGTTCTCGGAATTGAAATCTGTTCACACCGACAAACTCGCATCGCCGGTATTTTCCTAAGAAGACCTTTACCGTAGTTGCGTTTTATTTGGAGTGGAAGTTAATTTTTGGGATTCTTAATAAATTAAATTAAATTATGTGTGACATAATTTTATTTTATGTGGTGGTTATTTTTCACCATAAGAAAGCTAGAGGTGCCCCCCCCCTCATAACCTATCATGTAAGTATAATGTGTAGTGAGGCCCACACGAACACCGAACCCCTAAACTCCCCTTGAATTTATTAAAGCCAATAATCTCTCAATTTAATTTTGAAACTCTCTGCCTCCCTTCTTTTAAATTATAAACCTTCCATGTTCTATCATTAAAGTGCCAACACCTAAGATTAATTAATTCCACACATAATTAATCTCTTTGAATTATTTTGATTTTATTTATCCAACATTAAAGGAAGATATTACATGCTTTTAATGGGTTGGCATAAACTTGGTTGGGAGAACGAAGGAGACGAGGAGAACTCTTGGAGGAATAATACCCTCTTGATGAAGAACACCTTTCTCCAATGTAGAATGACGATCTCTCCAACGTAGAATGAGGAAGACGCTCGATCCTGGGATCAGCGGCATGTGATGGGTGCAACGAACGACGTCGTCTTTGAATTCACTTCCCGCAACACCGTCAAGAGAACTTTGAAATCGAGGTAGGGATTTGAATTTGAGTTTGAATTCCTTTCTTTTAAATTCCTCTATTCCCTTGGATAAAAACAACAACCGTGGATCGACCCCTGAACATGTCGATCCGCGGAATGAATGTTGATTGCCGGATGGTTTATAGATTAAGCTGGGGTTTTTTTCAGGTTAAATTATATACTGGATTACTGTTTGAGCATCTAATGTGGAGGGCACGGGCTAACCAACAAGTCTGGAACCTCCGCCACTTCGTTCGGGATGCGCGGTTTGATGGGTGACAGGTGAATGGAAGTGCAACCCTGATTTGAGGTCGTCGCGGTGAAGAGAAGGACATGAGGAGGCCGTAGGTGCAGATAAGAGTCAAAATGGACCACCGGAATGACTCCAGTGGCCCGCAGATGAGCACGGAGGCGCCCCTCGCGCGTCGTCGGCGGAAGACCACCACGGCAGCGGCAGCGGCGGTAGAACGGAACCCATATCTGTGGGTTCTGGGATGTTCGGGCAGCGCCAGCTTGCGCCGCTATTATGGGATACCTGGGACCCCCAACTCCATGCCTTGTGTGAAAAGCACTCAGCCAGCTAGCCGAGCCGCAGCTGGCCGCCTGCCGCACGGGCCGACTGCCCTCGCGCGGGTCGTGCCGCCACTGTCGGTCTGGGCCACCTATAGTGTGGGATGGGCCGCCCTCATGTTGGCCGGGCTGTAGCCGTCGGGCCGTGTCGGGCCGCACCCTACTAGACCGAACCTGGATCCGGGTCAGGTCAACCCAGTTCGGGCCGACCCAGGGCGGGTTCCGCTGGGTCGGACTGGACGCAGACCCCCCTCTTAAGACCAATTTTGGTTTTTCACCCATAACATAAGCTACAGACCACTGATCGATGCAAAGTCATTTGAGTAGGATTCCTTGGATCGAGACAACCATTTTGGGATATCACACTCAAGGTTTTGGAAACGTTTGGGTATGTCCAAGTTGGTTCGAACCCAAAACAACTGGGCCCTCGCAGCGTAAACGCTTATAACATAAGGACTAGATGTCTGATTTACGTTCCATCATCTAATTTTGATTCCATTTGATGAGATGGTCCTTTTGGCATACTTCACACAAGATTCAGATGAGGTTGTAGTACGGTCGGGTTGTATTGTACCTGAAATCCAACCAGCCCATTTGAACAGAAATACCAATAACTCTCAGACCGGGCATCTGATTGACGAACAGTATGTCGTGTTGGGTTGTTTATGAAGAGGATAAATTACAGGATAAATCAAATCAGGACTTATTAACAGTTGATATATCATTACTTGGCTCGAGGAGTAGACCCTACCGGAATTGAGCGTGCTGTGTGTGGAAACCCAAGGGTCGGCTTCAACTGAGATGAATACTGTACCGAAATCCTACGTGGGTTCGGCAGTGACGAATTCTTTACCAGGATCCTACATGGTTTCGACAACAATGACTACTGTACTAGAATCCTCCATGGGTTCGACAGTGAAGACTTCTATAATAGAATCCTCTATGGGTTAGACAACAGTGACTTATATACCAGGATCCTATGTGGGTTCCATAGCGATGACTACTGTATCAGAATCCTATATGGGTTCGACAGTGATGACTTCTGTGCCAGGATACTACGTGGGTTCGGCTGCGCTGATACTATTCCAGGATCCTATATGGTTTCGGAAAATGAGATGATTAAGATTCTACATCTAATTATCGTTACCCCTCTTCGTGAGTTGTATACCTATGTGAGGTGAGCCATGCCTTTAACCATTATCAATGTGGTGATTGAATTTACTTGCTTTTTGGTATGGTTTGTGCTTGGGCTCGAGAGTTGGAGCCAGACTGTGATTGATAACATAGGTATATATATGGGTATATACCTATGTAGGGAGGGTTGATACTTCGTGATCGTATCTTTCTACTGTAGTTAATCCTTTGTGGATTTTGTGTGACCTTGAGGGTCTTGGGGTCCCTACTGAGTATCTTTATACTCACCCCTACATGGGCTATTCCCGTTACTTGTTGTGTTGGATGTAGACGATGGAAAACGATGATCGAGGTGGAGTGTATGAGGACTGGACTGTTCTCAGAGATGGACCTCATGATGAGTCTGTACCCCGAGGAGATGGCTGGAAGCGGAGCACTGAAGAGGCTATTTGTACCTACCCTTCACGTAGTATCTATGATTTATAATCCAAGATCTCCTAGAAACCTTTAAACTTTTATTCTTTTTAGTTGTACTTGTTTGTCCATTCCTTGTACTTTACTGTTGGGCTTGTATTTCTGGCCCTTGTAATTTCCGGCACTTCATCTGTATTCAATTTTTACTTATAGTTTTCTTGCACTTGTTCTCGGGTTGTGTTTGTTTGCAGTTATAAGGAAATGTCTTCCCAGTTTAGGGATTAATTATTTTGGTGCAAGTCAGCGACCCCTGGCCTATGGAAGGGGGGCTTGGGGTAGTTACTACATGGTCCCCGGGGGACAGATCATGACAAATTGGTATCAGAGGAGTCGGTTCTACTGCAGAACTTGGAATTTGATTCTTTTAATGGCAATAGTGTTAAGTGTTTTGAGTGTGGTCATCAGATTCGGGAAACCAGTGTTGGTGTTATGGCCGACGTATCCATACACTAAGACTCTGACTTATGATCTCTGACTCAGTGCCCGAAAACACTGATTGGCTGTGTGTTTCCTTTGAAAAAGTTTACTTCCTGATTACTTTGTGTCAGCTCACCAGGTATACTATTTCAACCACGGCACACCAATTTCTTTTCAGGCTAGTCCCATGAAGGTATCCATCTAGGGTTCCGTGTTTTGTACGAGATGGTAGCCCACCGAGCGATGAGGCCTCAGTGCAGGGCCCCATCAAAGCGGAGGAACCAACAGAACAACTACCCAATGGTCCACTGATAACACCAGCATTAGTAGTAGAGAGTGCATGCTGCCTGAGAGCATTGCACAAGTTACAACAATAGAGGCCAACCATGTTCTGGGGGGATACATACCCACATGTAGCTGAGGATTGGCTGGAGGCTATCATGAGAGTATTTAGATTGGTAGGGACACCATACAACCTCATGGTGATCTTTTCCTAGAATCTCCTACAGGTATAAGTAGGGAGATGGTGGAGCCCGATGCTCCAGGTGCATGATGAAGGATCACTAATCTAGATAGACTTCGAGAGCCTATTCCGGGCAGAGTTTGTACCAGCCACCCTTCATGCGGTGCGAAATCAAGAGTTACATCTTCTAATGCAAGGCATCATGACATTAGAAAAGTACTCATCGAGGATCACGTTCCTCTCATGATACTCCAAAGATATGGTATAGGACCCAATAATTAGGGCCCGGACCTTTGAGCAGGGACTCAGGCATGATATCAGGGCTTCGATGATAACCCTCAACATCCCTATGTAGATGGGGGTATTGGATCGTGCCCTCATAGTGAAGAGTTACCTTGCTGAGAACTCTCCATCCAGGAGAACCACCACTAGTCAACACGCACCAGAGTCTTCTACAGATGGAAGTAGACAGATGACGTAGGGGGCCAAGAGGACCAGACCCACAGGTGGTCGACTGCATGACTCAGGTTTGGTTGAGTGGGGCACACGAGACAGAGCTATCCATACGAGGAGCATACAATGCTATGCATGCGGCGAGCAAGGTCAAATGTCTCGAGACTGCCAGAATCACCCTGAAGATGAGAAGCAGGCAGTAGAGGGAGCTCACAGGTAGAGGCAGAGGTTCGACCGTGGTGGTCCACCGGGATCAGTTGGACGTGGCAGAGGAGATAGCCGATCAGTAGGTTGTGGATGAAGTTTCGAGGCCCTACCACCATCACCACTAGGAGGTCCACCCTGACCTCAGGGAATGGGTGAAAAGGGGAAATCTTAGCTTCAGGAAACTGAGGCCTATGACCATAGTGCTCTGGGAGTAGGTGGACAAGAGCAGGAATAGTTCCAGGCATATCGTCCTTTGTTCATTAAGCTTCTAGCTTAGTTGATGTCATTGTTTGTGGTCGCTTTATGTATATGTACTTTCAACTACAGTAATAAAAGACACTTGTCCTTGTGACGTTTTATTTCCTGCCTTTTTTGTGGATAAAACTAAGAGATTCTGGATAAAATCTTTGAATTGACCCTCACATTCGAGATTCCTACTAGAGGAGGCCCAGTTAGCACACATTGATGCGGACAGTGTGACTCAAACCTTGGAGGTGAGAGTAATAGTTGGATCTCTTGGTAGAAGCGTCGAGGCCTTACGACATCATCCATGGCATGAATTACTGCCATTCATGTCAGGATAGACTGTATTAGGAAATGGGTGTGGTTCATCCAGGGGATGAGACTGGATTTCACTTTTCGGAAAAGGAGAAATCTTAGAAGCTCTTGTAGGACGTAGGCGAAGAAGGGTGTATATGATTTCTTTTAAATTGGATAGTCTCACCAATATTTTGTTGGGATAATTATTTACAGTCTACTATGACCACCAGAGTCTCGGGTATATCTTCTCTTAGAAGGACATGAACCTGAGATAGTGGTGATGACTTGAATTACTCCAGGACGATGACCTCGAGATAATATATACTCTTGGAAAGGGGAATGTTGTAGCTGATAATATCAGTAAGAGAATAGTAATTCAACTGCTAGGAAAGGCGAGAGAGTAGATGGCGACGTTACAGATATCCTTTGTGGATCAGGACTAAGCAGCCTTTCTGCAGTCTCTCACAGTCACTTCCCCACTTCTTCAGCAAGTCAGGGAGCCACAACATGGGGACGCTGACTGCAAGACATGACATGCTCTGATATCCTCATGGTAGGCACCCAAAATATTTTCTGAATGTGGGGATTGTGTCATTCCTTATAGAGGACATACCATGGTACCAGTTGCATTTCACGAGGAAGTGTTGCGGGAGTCCCACACATCCCCTTTAGCGGTGCATCTTGGAGTTGTAATGATGTACTTGGACCTTCGATGACAGCAATGGTGGCCAGGTATGAAGAAGGCATTAGTGGAGTTTGTCCCTTGATGCCTCACTTTTCAGCAAGTGAAGGTAGATCATCAGGTACTAGAAGGCTTGGTTCAGCCTTTAGAGGTCCCAATGTGTTAGAGGGATGCTATATCCATGGACTTTGTGATGGGTCTTCCACGTACGTCTAGGGGACACGACTCGATTTGTGTTATCATTGACCGACATACCATGTTGGCCCAATTCCTACTGATCAGAGAGCATGGATCAGTAGAGATCATGGGAAGCCTCTACATAGAATAGATCATACGACATTATGGTGTAACAACGATGATCGTCTCTGATCGGGATGCTCATTTCACTTCTCGGATATGGAAGGGATTGTAGGAGGCTTTCAGGACACAACTTCACTTGAGCACAGCCTTCTATCCTCAGATGAGCAGTCAGACTTAGAGGACCATTCAGACTCTTGATGACATGCTCCATGCATGTGTCCTTGACTTTGGTCGCAGCTAGGAGGATCACTTACCCTTGGTGGAGTTTGCGTACAACAAAAGATACCACTCCACCATCGGGATGACACCTTACATGGAACTGTACAACTGACCTTGTGGATCACCTCTATGTTGTACTGAACCAGGGAAGTCAACACTTTTAAAAATAGAGATGGTGCAGGCTACGAAGAAGATGGTGAAAATCATCAAGGAGCGGATGAAGACTTCACAAAGAAGGCAGAAGTCCTATGATGATAGGCGACGGAGACCACTGGAGTTCAAGGATGGTGACAAAATTTTCTTACGGGTCTCACCACGACGAGGTATGTGGAGATTTGGCTGAGGCGATAAGTTATCTCTGTAATTCATTAGACTGTTCCTGGTCCTCAATAGGGTAGGAGAGGTGGCTACGACATGGCCCTTCCAACTTAGTTTCACCGGGTGCACAATGTCTTCCACGTATATTTTCTGACAAGATACATGCATGATCCGTCCCACATCATCGACCATGGGGAGCTGGACATCGATGATGGGGTTACATTCATGGAGGTTCCAATGGAGATAGAGGACCGATGGGATTGGGTGCTACGTGGAAATTCGATTTCTCTAGTGCACATTCGCTAGAAGAATGGGAACTTATATGAGATCACATGGTAGTGGGAGGCTCAGATCCATGCTCAGTACCCCTATTTGTTCCCTTAGTGTGTGTTGTAGCTTACGGGGACATAAATCCCTAAGTTGGGGAGAATTTAATGACCCAAAAATTCTGTGAGAGTTTTTTTTAAATACATGGGAATTTTACGAGTCCACAGTTTCTGACAGCACCTGATTCCGAGGCGTGGTGTGCCCGGAATCAATTTCTGACGTTTTGTTCCGATAAATTTAGTAAACGTACATGGGGGATTTTTTATCTTTTGAACCGGTGCTCGGAATTAATATCTGAGGACACCAATGAACTCGTAGCACTGGTATTCACTTAAGGAGAACTTTATCGTAGTTTCGTTTTATCATGAGTGGATGTTAATTATTGGGATTCTTAATTAATTAAATAAAATTATGTGTGGTGTAATTTTATTTTATGTGGTGGTTATTTTTCCCTAAAGTGATGTTAGAGGGTGGTCCCACCCCCCCCCCCCCCCCACATAACCTCTCATGTGAGGATAATGTGTGGTGGGGCCCATAGGAATACCAAACCCCTCAACTCCCCTTGAATTTATTAAATCCACTACTCTCTCAATTTAATATTGAAACTCTCTACCTCCCTTATTTTAAATTTTTATCCTTCCATCTTCTCTCATTAAGGTGCCAACACCTAAGATTATTTAATTCCACACTTAATTAATCTTTTTGAATTATTTTGATTTCTTTCCAACATTAAAAGAAGAGATTACATTATTTTAATGGGGTTGGCATAAACATGGTTGGGATAACGTAGGAGAAGAGGAGAAATATTTGAAGAATAATGCCCTCTCGACGAAGAAAGTCTTTCTCAAACAAAGACCGATGTTGTATCCAATGTAGAATGAGAATGATGCTCAAGCCCGGGATCGATGGCGTGTGACAGGAACAATGTACGGCGTCGTCTTCAAATTCTCTTCCCGCGATACCGTCAAGAGAACTTTGAAATCGAGGTAGGGATTTGAATTTGAGTTTGAATTAGTTTCTATTAAATTCTTATATTCCCTTGGATAAAAACAACAACTGCGGATCGACCCCCGAACATGTCGATCCACAGAACGGATGTTGATTGTGGGATAGGATAGTGATTATGCTGGGGTTTGTTTCTAGTTAAATTATATGCTGGAATACTATTTGTGCTTCTAACGCAGAGGGAACAGTCTAACGAACAAGTCTGGACCCTCTGATACTTCGTTCTTGATGCGTGGTTTAATCGGCGATGGGTGAACAGAAGGGAAATCCTGATTTTATGTTGTCGTAGTAAAGAGCAGGACCCGAGGAGGCCTTATACGCAGACGAGAGGAAAAACGGACCACAGGAATGACTTCGATGTCCCACGAAGGAGCGCAGTGGTGCGGGTCACCAGCGCGGTCGAGGCCGGCACCAGCCGGCCACCTGGGGGGTGGCGGTGCCCCTCGCGTGCCGCTAGCGGAAGACCGCCGTGACACCGGCCACGACGGCGGAGCGGAACCCGTAAACACGGGTTCCGGGAAGTTTGGGTGGTGCCAACTGGCACCACCATTATGGAACATGGGGAGCCCCCCCTCCCCGCACCCCACCCCGCTTCGTGCCTTGTGTGTAATGCACTCAGCCGGCTTGCCGAGCCACGACCGACCGCCGGGCTGAAGCACCTACCGCGTGGGTCAGGCCTCCCTCGTTCGGGCCATGCCACAACCGCCGGGCCGGGCCGCCTGCCGTGCGTGTTAATCCGCCCTCGCACAAGACGGGATGCAGCTTCCAGGCTGGGATGCACCCTACTGGGCCAGACCTAGATCCAGGTCGAGCCGACCCAGGCTGGGTTGGTCCAGGTCGGACCGGACCCAGACCCCCCATTTCGGAGGACTTTTGGTTTTTCACCCATAACAACACCTACGGACCTCCGATCGACACACCTTCAATTGATTAGGATTCCGTGGATCGAGTAAATCATTTAGGTATATCACTGTCAAGGTTTTGGTGAAGTTTTGGTATGTCCGGGTTGGTTCGATCCAGAAACCAACCGGGCCCTCACAGCGGAAATGCTTATAACATAAGGACCGAATGTCCAATTGACGTTTCATCAACTATGTTGGATTCCTTTTGATGAGAAGGTCATTTTGTCATATTTAAAACATGTTTCAAATGAGGATGGAATATGTCCGGGTTGGATTGTACCCGATATCCAACCGACCCATTGGAACAAAAATGCCAATAACTCTCAGACCAGGCATCTGATTGACGCACCGTCTGTCGTGTTGGGATTATAATGATGAGAAGGAACTACGAGATACATAAAAACATGATTTCATGATACTTGATGCATCGACACTTGGCTCGATGAGAGGACCCTCCCAGAATTGAGCGTGATGTGTGCGAAAACCCTAGGGATGGCTGTGACTGAGATGAATACTATACCGGAATCCTACGTGGGTTGGACAGTGAGTACTTCTATTCCAGGATCATACGTGGGCTCGACAGTGATGACTACTATACCATAATCCTATGTGGGTTCGATCGTGATGACTTTTGTACCAGAACCCTTCGTGTGTTCGACAATAGTGACGTCTGTACCAGGATCCTACGTGGGTTCGACAGCAATGACTGCTAGACCAGAATCCAATGTGGGTTCAACAGTGACGACTTCTGTGCTAGGATCCTATGTGGGTTCGACAACGCTGATATTGTTCCAGGATCCTACCTGGGTTTGATAGAGGATATGATTAAGAGGCTACATCTAATCATCTTTACCCCTCTTAATGAGTTGTATACTTGGGTGAGCTGAGTCATGTCATTCAAACATTATCAATATGGTGATTGAATTTACTTCCTTTGTGGTATGGTTTGTGCTTTGGCTCGAGAGTTGGAGACGAACTGTGATTGATATGTTAGGTATATGTATGGGAATATACCTAAGTATGCATGGTTGATACTTCGTGATTGTATCTTTCTACTATTGTTTATCCTTTGTGGATTCTGTGAGACCTTGAGGGTCTTGGGGATCTTACTGAGTATTGTTATACTCACCCCTACATGGGCTATGCCTGCACCTTTTTGTGTTGGATGCAGACAACAGACAATGCTGAATGAGGCGGAGTGTACGAGGAATGGACGGTACATGGAGGTGGAACTCACGACGAGTCTATACCCAAAGGATACAGACATACGTGGAGCATTGTGAATGCTATATGTACATACCCTTCAGTTAGGATCTGTGGTGGATGATCCAGGAGCATCTAGGAACCTTCATGCTATTTCTCTTTTTAGTTGTACCTGTTTGTCATTTCCTTGTACTTTAATGTTGGTCTTGTATTTCTGGCCCTTGTACTTTCTAGTACTTCATCTGTATTCAGTTTTTACTTAGAGTTTGCATCCATGTGTTTTTTGGTAGTGTTTTTTTTGCAGTTATAAAGGCAATGCATTCCCATGTTAGAGATATACACCATTGGTGCTAGTCGCTAGTCCCTGTCCCATGGAAGGCGGGATTGGGGTTGTTTCGACAAGAGCCCCAGGGGACTAGTCGTGACATTCAAAATATAGAAAAAATAATTGATAAAATTATATTAATTTATAAAATAAGAATATCATTTTTATCTTAGACTAAATTTTAGGGATTTTTATGAAATGATCATTTTTTTAGGAATAGTGAAAAATACTGAACTCTATTTGGAAACCACTTTTTAGTCTATATAATATCAAATGAAATATTATAATATAAATTGGTTATAATTTATAATTTGTTGAAGTATATATCTATTTATCGAATTTAGGTAATAAAAATCATTTTGGTATTTATTTTTACATTAAAAATTTGTAACCATTTGAATATTTTATCTTTGAAAACATACTTTCTCATCACGTCTGTGGGATTAAATTTTAATTATATTTTCCCACTTCAATAAATGAAAATTGGAAAAAAAATTTATCCCATATTTGGAATAATATAAATTTATACTCTCTATGTTGTTCAACATCATTTTTTAAAAAATTTAATAGCGATAATAATAAAAATTATTTACTGTAGATAAGGTAAAAATTAATTTTTCGAGGCTTAAACTAAAACAATAAGGGTTAATAATTCATCAATAATTTTATAAAATATATATTATATCAATATTTGGACCCTATCATGTATAATTATTCATAATACTCTATGTTTAACCATTGTGGCATGTTAAAAATGACGGTACACATGTTTCTTTTCTGAAGTTATAAGAGTGCCACTCACTTCACATATAAAAGGTTACACGCTATATTCCATTATTAATATAATAAAACACTTTTTTAGGATCCAATATGTCACGACCCGCCTTCACAAAGATGAGAGAAGGGATAGAAGATTTCCATGCCCTTCCTTATTCAAGTTGAAAGACAGATAATGACCCCCCGATATCCGCCTTCAATAGGTTCCGGAGTGGTGACTAGCACCAATGGTATAGAATCACACACAAGATGGAATGCATTACCATTTTACTTTATTAGGATCAGAGGATAATATAGTGAATCCCAACAATGCCAAAACTAGAGGAAAAAGTAATGCTGAAAAAAAACCGTACCCATATGCATGTTACAAAGTAAATACCACAAGTACAAGGAGACTACAAAGGTAAAGTACCAAAGAAAAGAAAAATAGAAACTAAAAATGTCCCAATACCCGAGCTAGTATGGCCCAGCACGATCCCTAAAGTCCTCATGAAATCTTGAAAGTAGTTTTATATACAAAGTGTGATCATTCAAGTATACTCAATAAGGAAAACCAAAGACTCTCATGCACAAGTGGGGAGGCATTCTAATGCCCTGTGAGAAAAGAGACAACCAAAGAACCTAACAAGTAAAACTATCCACCCAAGCCTCACTAAGTTACACTCCCCCAATAATGCAAGTCATGTAATGTATAGTAATAACACATCATTTTGGGTACCCCGCGCCATTTTCCCACTGGTTATTGAAGAAATCCTATGCATTGAACCAATCCCGTCATTCTCATCGCATTCCCACTGCCACACCCCACCCGTACACACCTCGGCCACCACCACACATCCCGCCCGCAAACACCTGGGACACTAAAAGACATCCCATCTACAAAACCCTGGGCCAAAACTACCACATGTGACAATGGCCGCAAACAACTAGGCTAGAACAACCACTTACACGCCCGAGGACACCTTGGCCTCATCCCGAAGATTCTTTGGAAACAACCTACCTGCACACAATTGGGCCAACTACCAAAGCTACCCTGCCTAAAAAATCATGGGATATAATGGACCTCAGGATGTCACATCCTTCCTGAAGCGTCTTTGGATATTTGAGAAAGGGATCCGAAAAGGATCTAATAACTATCCACTCATTAGAGTTTTGGGGAAAACGCCCTCCCCCATGAAATGGGGGTGTTCGACACTAATTTCTCAACTTGGGTGGGGAATTAATAAGAAACATAGGAACTACAATTATACGTATAGGTAAAAAGAACTCATCCCAACCTAGAGTTTTCGAAGCCAACCTAAGCACAATCACCATGTTACTATTCATTCATAAAAGAATGGTACATCACTCACGACCAAGTCACAACTAATCCCCGAAACCAATTCCCCATTTAACTCATTCTTGTTTTCATGTTCAAGTGATCCCATATAGGTAAATTTTGCACTACTGGGAAACTAACAGGCATAACCACAAGTTAGAGAAAAGAAATAACCAAACAACAATTTAAGCATTCACAGTCGGTTCTCTTGTAAAGTCAAAACAACAAAGGGATCAATGAGACCCCTCGAAGTACTGGAACCAAACCAAGCCTCAAGATATAACCCCAAACCGCTTCAAATTCACAACCAACAACCTTTCCACATTAGAGTATCCCATCCTCACCCACATCACACAAAATAATGAAACTGTAAAACACACCTACATCCGCAACCAAGTAGGGAAACTTCCAGATTCACGCACAACATTCACTAATTTTTGTTTCTTTATGTTTGGATGACCGGGGTGATCACACAAGGTTTTTTGTTCACTGGACATTAATTTAATCGGCCGAATTTACGTGATTAACCAAATTACCAATGTTAGAGTCATTCGAACATCATAAGAGACGATGGTTCATTAATTCACAAGGAAATACCACCAACGACTGTAATTTTGTTTGGGCATAGGCCCAAACAATTCACAGTATAAACAATCAAGGGTAAAGACAAGAAACAGAACATAGATCACACCCCACCATCATTTTTTAATGTCCGTTTGTTATCTCCATTACTGTTTGGTGTCATCCATCCCCTGAAAAAATAGCACACCCACCCCAAATGATACACATTATGGAGAGAAGAAAGAAAAACCCTACTTGGTTGATCAAGGATCTACGTTCTTCTCCACGTGGCAAGAACTGGGGATGTGCGACTTGGTGGGGAGGAACGTCGGGGAATCCAAGGCTGAGCAGAAAAGCTTCGGTACAGGCACACCACTTGTCTTGGGAAAGCGAACTCCAAATGAACCATGAAGAAAGAAGACCATCCAAGAGAAAAAGAGAAAGAAGAAGATGAAATTCCCTTGCGATATAAGGATGAGATCCTATTGTCACAGTATATGGAATTTTGGATGGCTATAAAGTCAGATCATGGTTTCACCACACAGTTGGGTGGTTACACACGACAGAATTAATTGTAATTTAACAACTCTCATCGGTAAAAGATGGTAACAGCTATGGATTTGAATTATTTTATATAAATAGAGGGGAAATGTTATGCGGACACACAGTTGGGTCTGTTGAGGGTCACCCCATTCTTAGGAATTTGATCATTGATTATGGGAATAAAAGAAAATGGCCTTGAACCACTTCAAAAAGGTTAAAAAGGCATAAAAGTGGCATTTTGGGAAAATCTGTAGAAAAATAACTCGACAAGGCTGCGAGGCACCGACCGGTCACACCGATCGGTGGAACACCGACCAGTCAGGCCAATCGGTGGTGCAACGATCGGTCGCACGGAGCAATGGCACACTGATCGGTCGCACGGATCAGTGGCACACCGATCGGTCACACCGATCATGTCACGTCGGTCAATCACACACCAAAATGGAATCCTACCACTGAGGCACAACCATAGGATATGGAGTTTTTAAAATGGATGTGCTATGAGGGTATGGTCCATTACATCAGATATATCTCAAACTATTCTCGCCCTTGAGAATCAAAACTAAACCTGAAGAAAATAGGGGGTCCAAACAACCACCCCAAAAGATACCTCTCAGGAGTGAACCTCTCTAACATATAGGAACACCCCCTCCCCCTAAAAAACCATGAACCATTAAAGGGGAAAAGTTTTCCAATCATATGGGATATCGAGTTTCTTCCTCCATGACAAGATACTATCTTCTTTGGGTGGCACTGACTCTCCTGCACGAGTTTAATCGCACCGACCTTAAATCATCTTGATTAGGGATCAGGTCCTTCCCTCCCCGCAGTCAGGACTTTTCACATGAATCTAGAGAAGAAGGAAAACCATACATTCCATTGGTAACAAGGTAAGTTGTTCCATCACAAACAAGTATAACAAAACAAAACTAAAATCATCTCTGGGTATTGGGCATGCATCTGTGCCTCCCATTCCCATTTACTTTCTTCCAGCCCACCATGTCTCCACAACATGTGAACTAGAGGAATGCCTCATCCACGGATCACCTTCTCCTCATGATCCTCAATCCTCACCGGTCTATCCAAAAAAGTCACGTTGTCCTCGATATCCAGCTTTCCCCAGTCGAGGACGTGTGAAACTTCGTGTAGATACTATCGGAGTTGTGACACATGGAAGATGTCATGTATCCTCAGTAGCGGTGGTGGTAGCGCTACCTGATAAGCCACTTCTCTCACCCTCCACAACGCTTCTAATGGTCCAATGAACCTCATAGAGAGCTTAACCCCCTTGTCGAACCTCCATTTCCCATGTCGAGTGGTGACCTTCAAGAATACATGGTCCCCGAACCTTAATTCCAAAGGTCTCGTCCTATTATCGGCATATGACTTCTGCTAATCTTGAGCCACCTACATCATCTCCAGTATAAGCTGAATCTTCTCTGTCATGCTCTGAACCACCTCCAGGCCAAGAACACTTGTTTCCCCATCCTCGGTCAATCATACGGGTGAGAGACATGGCCTTCCATACAAGGCTTCGAAAAAACCCATGCCAATGGTATATTGATAGCTATTATTGTAGGAAAACTCTACCAGAGGCAAGTGTCGCAGTCATGATCCCTCAAAATCCAGAATACATGCTTGTAGGCTATCCTCCAATGTTTGGATGGTGAACTCTATCTATCCATATGTCTGGGGAAGGAAAGCAGTGCTAAGACGTTTCTAGGTGCGAAAAGCATGTTTCAATCCCCTCTAGGCTAGTGAGGTAAATCTTGAATCCCTATCCGAGACTATGGACCTCGAAAAACCATGCAATCACACCACCTCATCCATGTACCTCTGTGCGAAGGCATCCATTGCAACCAAAAACTTGACTGCCAGAAAGTGAGCTGATTTCGTTAACCATTCCACTATTATCTAGATAGCAACGCAACCTTCTTGAACCTTGGCTAGACCTGTGACGAAATCCATCGAGATATCGTCCCACTTCTAATCAGGGAAATCCAAATGTTGTAATAGACCGCCTAGGACACGGTGTTCAGCCTTCACCTGCTGACACACTAGGCACCTAGCCACGAACTCTACCACCGCTCGCTTTACCCCGGGCCACCAAAACTGACTTTTCAAGCCCCGGTACATCTTGGAAACTCTCAGGTGCACTACTAGGGGTGATTTGGGGATCTCACCAAGAACCCTCTCATGCATCGCCTCTGGAACAAAAAACATCCCACAAAAAATCATCTGATTCTGACTATCCTCCATCCACCCTTCCGGAGCATCGCCTTGGTTATCCCGGTCACACATAACTTCATTCTATATGTCTCCCCAATGATACTCCTCCACCTCCCATAGTAGAGAAGACTACACTGTCATCTGATATAGGTAACCTCTACCACCATCCATCCTCGCATCATGGAGAAGGGTATCTAACTCTTCCATCGCCTTCCTAGCATCTGCAGACACTCGAACCACATCCTTATGTGACTTCCTGCTCAAGGCATCAGCTACCACATTCCCTTTTCCTGAGGTGTATGAAATATCAAAGTCATAGTCCTAAAATAACTACATCCACCTTCATAGCTGTAAGTTCATGTCCCATTGGGAGAATATATACTACAAGATTTTGTGATCCATGAAGACCATGAAGTTATCCCCGATGAGGTAATGATGCCACAACTATAGTGCAAAAATGACCACCGCATGCTCCAAGTCGTGGGTGGAATAATTATGCTCATTAGGATGTAACAATCTAGACCCATAAGAGATCACCTCTTGTCATTGCATCAGCGCACACCTGAGGCCTTGTCATGAAGCATCACAGAACACCTCACACGCTTCCCCTTCTTCTGGAAACCTCAACACTGGGGCACTCAAAAACATCTCCTTCAGATAGTTGAATGCTGCTTTGCATTGCCCATTCCACACGAAATCCTGGTCCTTCTTGGTAAAATTTGTCAAAGGTGATACAACTCAGGAGAATTTGGGTACAAACCTCTGGTAGTAACCTACCAGTTGAAAGAAAACTACAAACCTCTCCCACGTTCTTGGGTGCTTCCCAAGAATCAACCGCCTCTACCGTTGATGGGTCCACCGCTATTCCCTTCTTGGAAACCATGTGCCCAAGGAAGTGAACTTCTCACATCCAGAACTTGCACATGGACAACTTATCATAGATTTGGTTCTGTCGGAGGACCTCTAAAACCATCCTCAGGTTCTCAGCATGATCATCCTTTGACCTCGAGTAGATCAGGATGTCGTCAATAAACATGACTACGAATTGACCCAGGTATTCCCTGAAGACGGAGTTCATGAGCCCCATTAACACAGCTGGAGAATTTGTAATTCCAAACATCATGACCACAAACTCAAAGTGCCCATATCTGCATCTGAAGGCATTCTTCGAGATTTCACCTTCCTTCACCCTCAACCGGTGATATCCTAATCGCAGGTCAATTTTGGAGAACCACCATGCCCCTTTTAATTGGTCAAAAAGGTTGTCTATCTTCAGTAGATGGTAACGGTTCTTGACTGTTACCTGATTCAGTCTACGATAGTCTGTGCATAGCCCGGGACCACCATTTTCCTTCTTTGTGAATAAGACTAGAGCACCCCATGGTGATGCACTTGGTCGAACAAAACCCTTCTTCATCAGATCCTCAATCTGAATCCGCAACTCCCGCAACTCGGAAAATTCCATCCAGTAGGGAGCCATCGAAATCAGACGGTTGCTAGGTTTCATGTCTATCCCAAACTCAAAATCACATTGTGGGGGTAGAGTTGCCACCTCCTCAGGGAAGACGTCCATAAACTCACTGATGACGCCTAAAACATCCACCATTTCAACATCCACCGACTCCACTGATAGCTCTGCTAACAAGGAAAGGTGGGGATCTTCTCGGTTGTTGCTTTTCTGGAATCCCCACTCACCGATGAAAGTTACATGTCGGCCACCCAAATATGAAAACACGACCCTTCCTCTAAATTACTCAATGACAAAACATGTAGAGAACAACCAGTCGATTCCTAGGATGACATCTAATGGTTGTATCCGCAATAGTAAAAGATACCTGATAGACCGATGTGGCCCTATCATCAGTTCACACCCTTGACAAACATAAAATAAGTCGATCTGACCTACGAATAGTGTACTCAACACCAGGGGCACTAGAAGTCTCTTAGTATCTAGACCCAGAGCACGGGTCAGACTAGGCACAAAAAAGGAGTGTGAAGCTCTTGTATCGAACAAGGAATTGGAAAGAGTACTAAACAATCTGATTGTACCTAGAACAACTTACGACCCTGCTGGAACTACTGATTCCGCAGCGTGTAACTGCCCACACCCAGCTCCCCTACCCCTCGGATATCGTCCGCCTCCCCGACCACACCCTGGTCGAGGTCTCTAAGGAGTACCCCGAGGTTGGCCTCCTCCTGTGATGTCTACCCTCGAGGGAGAGGGAGCTCGCAGCCCCTACTGCTGCTGCTGAAAGAGTCTAGTTGGAAACTACTTCTGTTGAGGTGGGTGTTGAACCTTCCCACCACCTCCATACTGCACTCTGTCCAAGATCTGATTCTGAAGGTGCCCATGGACTCCACAAACGAAGCATCTCAGTCCTTGTCCCGAAAGAAAAGGGCGAGGGCCAGGAGATCGGTATTGGAACTGTTGAGGCCTTCTTCCTACTGGTTGAAACCTAGAGGGCCCTGATGCTAGAGGCCTGCTGCTGACGGACTTCCCCTCCAACGAGCCCAACTAGATTCCCTCTCGTGATACACCTCCCAGCTTGTGCATCCTCTCCACCAATTCAGCCTTCTTCTGGACCTCCATGTACACCAGTAGGGTGAAGGGAGTAATAGCATACTAAAGAGAAGGTTGAAGTGACTCCTCCAATCACCTCACCCGAGGCTCCTCCACTGGAAAGAGGTCCAGAGCAAAGAGGAGGACATCCTTGAACTAGATACCCGATTATCTCACTAATATGCTCCCTTACTGGAGGGAGAGTAGCTCCTACCTCTTCTTATCCTTCATCGTGGAAGAGAGTAATTCTTCCTGAAACTCCTTCTCGAAGTCAGCCCGTGTCACCTCAGCCTCCCTCTTCTCCCCAAGATAAAGCGTCCACCACTAACACACTATTCCGTGCATCTAGCTCAGAGCTAGAGGAACCCAGTACTCTGTTAGAGCCCAGATCAAGTGGAAAGATATCACCTGATCCTCTAGCCAGCTCACTATCTCCATTTCTGAGATGATACGCTCATACTTTCCGAGGTTCTGCCGTTGAAAGGCACGAAGCGTCCTCTGCCTCTGATCATCTTCCTCTTCTCAGTCAGCCCTCTGTCAATCAGCCAAGTCAACCTCTTAGGCCTCGATCTCCCGCACTACTTGTGGTCATCTCCTAGGTTCCATAGTTTCAAGGTAAACAAGGAATGCCTAAGCCCGAGTAGTGCAGAATATTGTTCTTAAATTATCTTAGAATTATCATTCATTTTAAATTTCCAAAATACCCATGAAACTCAAGAACACAAGTCATTAGGATGCTTTTACCTTTTCTAGGTTCTCTACCCTACAACCAAAGCAGCCTCACTTGGTCGTCTGGTAGGCCCAGAGTCCTCGCATCGGATCACGAGGGGCCCTAAAATCTCATGCCCTAGTTGGTCGTCCCTGGCCTATTTCACACACCAAGATCACCCAACACTATTTCCCTACCATCAAATTCATTCCTCACTTTGCTTAAATCCTTACCCCATCCTATCTCTCAACCTCTGCCTCTAATACTATTCTGTCATGTGTTGTCTTCACCAATATGAGAGAAGGGACACCAGATTTCCATGCCCTTTCTTCTTCAAGTTGAAGGAGAGATAATGACCCCCCTATGACGCGCCATCAATAGGTCTCGCAGCGGTGACTAGCAACAAGGGTATAGAATCACACACAATATGGAAGGCATTACCCATTTTCTTTATTAAAATCGGGAGATAAGATAGTGAATCCCAACAACACAAAAACTGGAGGTAAAAGTAAAGTCGAATAAAAACCATACCCATATGCATGTTACAATGTAAATACGTCAAGTACAAGGATACTACAAAGGTAAAGTACCAAAGAAAAGAAAAACAACAATATCGAATGTCCTAACACCTGAGCTATTGCAGTCCCACACGATCCCTGAAGTCATCTTGGAAACTTGAATGCAGTTTTATATAAGTAGGGTGAGCATACAAGTATACTCAGTAAGAAAAAACAAAGACTCTTGTGCAGAAGTGGGGAGGAATTCTAATGCCCTGTGAGAAAAGATAGAACCAAAGCATGTAGCAAGGAAAACTATCCACCCAAGCCTCACCAAAACACACTCCCCAAATAACCCAAGTCAAGTAAAGTATAGTAATATAACATCGATGTTTAGGTACCCCGTGCCACTTTCCTACTTGTTATTGAAGATATCCTACACATCGAACCAATCTCTCCATTCTCATCACAGTCCCACTACCACACCCCACCTGTAGACACCTCGACCACTACCACACATCCCGCTTGCAAAAACATGGGCCAATACCACACATCCCGCTTACAAACACCTAGGCCACAACCACCACATGCAACCATGCCCACAAAAAACTGGTCCAGAACTACCACTTCCACACCTGAAGACACCTATGCCTCATCCTGAAGATTCTTGGGAAACAACATGCCCGCACACACTTGGGCCAACTACCAAAACTACCCTGCCTGAAGAATCATGGGCTATAATAGACCTCAGGCCATAAATGACTACCATAAGAGTCTTGGGCTATTTAGGAAAGGGAGCAGAAAAGGAGATAATAATCATCAACTCGTAGGTGTGTTTGGAAAAACACCCTCCCCCATGAAATGGGGGTGCAGCACTAAGTGATCAACTTGGGTGGGACATGAATAAGAAACATTGGAACTACAATTATATGTATAGGTAACAAGCACTCATCCCAACCTAGGGTTTTCGAAGCCAACCTAAGCACAAACACCTTGTTACTATTCATTCATAAAAGAAAAGTACAACACATATGACCAAGTCACAACTCATCCCCAAAACCAATTCCCCCATAAACTAATTCTTGTTTTTATGTTCAAGTGATCCCATTTAGGTGAATTATACACTACTCGGAAACTAACAGGCATAACCACAAGCTTGAGAAAAGAAACATCCAAACAACAATTTAAGCATTCACACCAAGTTCTCTTGTAAAGTCACAACAGTAATGGGATAATTGAGATCCCTCGAAGTACTGGAATCAAACCATGCCTCGAGATACAGCCCCACACCACTTCAAATTCACAACCAACAATCGTGCCACAATAGAGGATCCCATCTTCACCCACATCACCCAAGAGCATCAAACAGTACAACACACATACTACCATAACATAGTAAAGAAACATCCAGGTTCACTCACAACATTCACTACGTTTTATTCTTTATGTTTGTCTAACTGGGGTGATCACACAAGGTATCTTATTCACTGTACATTCATTTAATCAGCTGAGTTTACGTGAGTAACCAAATTCCCAACGTTAGAGTCATTCAAACATTACAGAAGACGGTGGTTCATTAATTCACAATGAAAGACCACCAACGGCCGTGATTTTCGGTGGGCATAGGCCCACACAATTCCCAACATAAACAATCAAGGGTAAGGAAATGCATCAGAACATCGATCACACCCCACCTTCATTCTTTAAAGTCTGTTTTTTATCTTTATTAACATTTTGTGTCATCCATCCCACATAAACAATAGCACACCCACCCCGCAGGATAATCAGTAAGGAATGATGAAGGAATACCCCTACCTGGTTGATCAAGGATTAGAGTTCTTCTTCAATCTCCAAGAACTGGGGATGCACAACTTGCTATGGAGGAATGTCAGGGACTCCAAGGGTGAGCAGAAAAGATTTGATATAGGTGCACCACTTTCCACGGGAAGGGGAACTCCAAACACACCAGGATGAAAGAAGGACATCCAAGAGGAAAAGAGAAAGGAGAAGAATAAATTCTCATGTGATATAAGGATGAGATCTTGTTGTCACAAGATATGGAATTTTAAACGGCTATAAATTCGAATCGTGGTTTCACCACACGGTTGGGTGGTTACACATGACTGAATTAATTTTTATTTAATAACTATCATTGGTATAAAGTTGTAACATGTGTGACTTTGAAGAATTTTATATAAACCGAGGGGAAACATTACGTGGACACACAGATGGGTCTGTTAAGGGTCGCCCCATTCTTAGGAATTTGAAAATTTATTATTGGCTTAAAAGAAAACGGCCTTGAACCATTAAAAGGATAAAAAGGGATAAAAGTGGCGTTACGAGAAAATTTTTAGAAGAAAAACTCGATAAGGTTCTGTGACACTGACCGGTCACACCGATCGGTCGCATGGATTGATGGCACACCGATCAGTCGCACCGATCGTGTCCCGTCAGTCAGTCTCAGACCGAAATGGCATCCTTCCACTGAGGCACCACCTTAGGATCTGGAATTTGGAAAAGGGATGGGCCATGAGGGTCTGGGCCATTATAAAATACTATCCCAAATCACAATTAAAAATCCCCAAACTCATCTAATAATCCTTAATTTGGTTACAAATCCATCCTCGGAATGATTTTAGAAAAAACCTAATTTTGTTATCCGAAGAAGAGGTAATGTTTTTCAACGAGCATTTATAATTTATTTATTACCTAACCATGTTTTATTGTTATTAAAAAAATTATTATATAACAAAATAATTATCATCATTGTTATTTTATGTTTATTTCTTAAGGTCGTGAACTAAAACCGCATCCAATTCCAACAATCGGGTTAGGAAATCATCAATCATATATACTGTAGACTCCCTCATCATGATCCAATTTCATTTATTTTCCATTAACATCACTCAAAGTTAGGTATGATTATGGATAAATATTATTAATACACACACATATATATATATTATGTTTATAATCTAATTAAAAATATTTATTCATTATACCATATATAAATTTTTAATTTCATTCAATATGGTATGTGATGAAGTCTCTTGTGTGTATAAATGACTGCCATTTCAAAAAGTGTTGTGATTCATTTCTCAATAAACCTTTGCATGGTAGTTATTGATGATAATATTGTTAATATATATGATATAAATAAACAAAATTATGATATTCATGACATATATTTCATTTAAAAAAAAATTATATCACTTTCTTTATATTTTACACACCAAAAGATGATAACGTCATTCGGTTGCATGTTAACTACTACCATAATGACACGTTGTGAATCTCCTTTCATCACCACACCATATTGTTGATATATATATATGTGTGTGTGTATGTATATATATATATATATCTTTAATTAATTAAAACATTCCAAAAAAGATAATAGTGAATGATTATTAAAGAGAATTTAATAATATATTACAAAAAGATCAAATATGATATTGAAAATTATAATATGGTTATAGAAAAAGATAATTTTTTTAAATCCACTTTACAATAGGTTAAATTATTTTCATCCAAAATTAAATATCAGGAAATGGATTTCATCTCAATTTTCTTTTATTGATTCATATTGTAATGTTATGCATGTAATTATTTTTATATCATGTATATACTACACTATTGATATGTGATACTATATTAAAATAGTAATTAATGGTATTTTATGTTTTAATTTGAATTATTTTATGCATGGGGTATTGAAAGAATTTTTACCATGTGGAAAATAATTTTAAACTCAATTTATTTTCATTGGGTTATAATACTCTTTCATTGTATTTGATATTCTATGATTATGTGTGTAATTACTTTTACTTATCATAAATTTTTTTCCACTTTCTATGTGGATTTATATTTGATACCCATAATTAATTCTTGTATTTATCCTCAATAAAATATTTTGGCCATTATAATAGTTTATTTTAAAATCTCACTTTAATCATGACTGTTTATACTTGAATTTTCAATAAGAAAAATTATTTGACCATTGTATAATAATGTTGTATAATTTTATTTTAAATAAGTTATTATTTATGATATTAATTAATTGATCCATTTTCCACACGTTTGTATATAAAATAATTTAGATAATGTTATTAAGAATATTCACCTTCATTTCTTTATTTTGGAAAAAATCCACTTTCTTCAAATATCTTTTTTTCTAAAAATAATTACAAATATGTTTTTGCCTTCTAAAAATAATTTATCAAATAAATTTTTAAGAATATTTACATTTTAAACAATTTAAATGCAATAGTCATGTCATTTTCAAAACATGGTCCAATTGGTTTTAAATGAAAATTTGAATGGAATTTATGTTTTACCATTATTAGAATTTATGAAATTCACTATTATCATTAAAACACAATGTTTTAAAATCTATCATTAAATATCTGAGAAATTATTTAGACCAGCATTGATGGGTGTAACCCAATATTAAATTTCCCCTCAATGCATCAGTATTTCTCATGAGTAATATCATTAATCTATCATTAAATGCCTTTTTAACTATAGTTTTAAAGTATCTTTTGAAATTTCATAATAGTAGAGATATCATGTGCCTATGATATTGCATCAAATAATTAAGAATTTTATTCTTTAAGAATATAGTTATTATTATCAATGATATTTTCTATTGATTCATTTCATTGTCTATTTTTTTTATTTAATGGAATTTATATTTTTTTAATTTTTACCCTTCCATATTGATTGTGACATATATTTTCATTTTTGTAATGTTATTTAAATGGTAGGTGTTTTTATTTATTTACCCTTAAATGTTTATTATTCTTATTATTCATGATATCTTCCATTATACATAACCCTTCCTAAAAATTTGTACTCAACTTATTTTGATTCATATATCTAGAATCCATCAAGTATACATTGTATGACATACATTGAAATTCATGATGGATTTTTTTTAAAAAAAATTGTAATTTTTGTTATCAAATAAATTATAGAGATCATGTATTTATATACTCTACCAAGACTAATAAACTATTGAATCCTTTGGGATGAAATTTCATGTATCTTATCACAATTTAATAATGTAATAAATAGGCTCTACGATGATGGAGTTATGAACATTACAGTTGGTATTAGAGAAATTTTTGGACAAACCATGGGATCAAGATTTATGAAAACATGGACTGTGGATCATAACACTATTATAGATTATTATGAAAAGTATTGATGAAAATACTAATGGTTTGGTAGGGTAGATATTATGTGGATTTCCATTGAAATATATATCTTTATGGATACTTGATATAACATTCTGAAAAGTGTTATGCACTAGTGCCCTGATCCGAACAACCGCATGACCTCAATCTCACCTCTTTATATACCAAATTCTCTTAACTAGTAGTGAGGGTATAATATAAATCAATTGGAGACTATAAAAGCTTTTTTCAGAGTAATACATCAATAGGAAATAAGAAGAAATAATATAATAGAAAATAACCATAAACATAATAGCACCAATATCACATGATGAACAAACTAGGAATTAATATATCAAAATTAAATTGTAGATATGTCATGATAATGTATGTTCCACATGTCATATTGATACTGAAATATAAAGACTCTAATAATTCCTAGTGGGTCCCGAACCAATTTATTCCCACATCCATGCTCCATCCAGAATCATCCATCTAACACATGTACTTTTCCATTATCCTATGTTACGCCATTAACCCAGATGCCCATAGTTGGTGCATTATTTGAAGACATTGGAATGATTACAATGAATAAAATTGATGGACATATTAGTTTAGTAGCCTTGTAAAATAGATTGAAAACATGAAATTTACATTAAAATTCCAAACATATAATATAACATTGATAATGATTTGAGAACACTATTATTATCTAGGCATAACTCTGAATAAAAATATCAATAAACATATTATCATCCTAGGAAAATAAAACATAAAATGGGGTGATCTCAGATGGTTAGTATGGTAAAAAAAATATAGTATATGATTTCATAAATATGCATAACCTATTAAGGTAAGGTATAAAATTTAAATAGAATCATTTTAAATCAAAGTACTTTAAAAATAAACTATGAATGGTATCAAAATACCACACACAAATTCAAATTAATCATTAGCCCTTTAATCCAGTATTTCATATTGTATCATAATATATGAACCTCTATTAAGCATAAAATCCAACAAATTATGTTGACATAGATGAAAAAAATCTAAAAAAATCATTAAAACACTTTGGAGGAATTATACCATTTTTACATTAAATCATTATAAAACATACACAATTAATAAAAATTTAATTTTAAAACAAATTTTTACGATTTTCAGTGATTCTCCAAAATGTTAAGGCATAATAATGGTATAAAATAGATATGTGTGCCTTATATGTTAAAAACATTTGTTTATTATTTTGTTCTAAAAGTCATAAAGTACCTCATTTTAAAAATGACTGAATTATTCCTTTACAAATAATATAAAAATTCTAACATGGATAAAAATTACTTTAAACATGAGTAATCATACATTAAAATATATATTTTTAGAAACATGGACACATTTGATAAATTTATCCCATTAGAAACGTAAATATAAAAATCCTCAGATAATAATGATATTTTACAATTTACACTAAAAAAATAAAAGTTTTTTAAAAAAAAAATTCAATTAACATATTAATAGACAGACAAATGATCATCAAAATCCATTATATAAATATAAATAAATATGTATGATAATATCATGATTACTAGAAAGGACCCCCCCAAATGGCCCGAAGGCCATATTTTTTGTTTTTATTATGTATAATCCCCCTTTTAAGGGTCGAAGGGGAACCCATACATGACCTGTAGGCCCAAGGAACAAGGTCCGACATGACCTACATTACATGACCCAAAGGCCCGGAGGCATACAATGCCCAATAAATGACTCATAGGACCAACCCATAAGAAATTCCCCTCACCATCTTCTATATCATTTATTTCCAAGCTCCCACCTTGCATTACTGATCGACTAGAATTTCCCCATGCACAGCTGCAAATCTCCTTGTCCCATGCCACAATGAACTTTTTAATATTGAGACCAACATTATAAAATTGAATATTTAAAAATCATGAATATAAATTTATTACTGGTATAAAACATAACAGGGGTATTACATACACTACACATAATAAATAGGCGGTGAACATGGCTTATATCTCACGAAAATTAAAAGTGAGACGAAATTACCAAACTTTATATCCGATATTTACCATATGTGTTTTAAAACACCAATATAATGGTTTTAAACATATTATTTACTTAAAAAATAATCATAATAATATTTATTATTTCATATATGATTTTTCTATGGATTTTAACTACACATTTATGAATAATTTCCATGTTAAAGTAAAACATTCGATAATAATTGTTTTCTTTATCATACTTGTTCTGAATTGTTATTATTGATTGTATTACCTATATAGTGATTTAATTAAATAGAAAATTAAAAACCTGATTTAAATTTCATATAAAATTATAATATAAATATATATAGCAGATATATATATGAAATGGAATACACTGTTTATGAAGACAGTAGGTCATAGGTACACTTGAACACTATTTACATTTTCTTATCTAATTGAATAGAAGAATGTGAATGAAATATATGTACATGAATATATATATATTATTAAAGTAGAATTATTTTATAATATATTTCATAGTTATTAGTAATATATATTTATATAATCATTCTTGAATGATGAATGTGGAAGATTAATGTCATCACATAGTGGAGACAATAAGCCATACGTACAAACAATGGACGATATCATTTAATTAATGGTTAAATTGTATGAAATTTGAGGAATATAAATTTATCAATATAATATCATGTTATATTTATTATTTAATCATTTATATACATTGGTATACACATATAAATAATGGTTACATAAAATATAGTTTACACCACGGTGTGGAGACAGTATGTCATATGTACACATGCATGAGGATATTGTTTTCTATAGGATGGTAAAAAGAGATAATTAGGGTTCACCATAATAATAAAAACTTTTAATAATATATTATATGTTGGGGTGACTAAATTAGTATTGAAAAAAATAATAAGAGGAAGTAGAAGATTAAAAGAACTATGAAAGAGTTGATAAAATAATTACATACCTTTTGGGTATCTCATATTGATTGTCCCAAATAGACTACATTGGATAGATTTTGACCAATTTATGGCCTATAGAATGTTTTGAAAATTTTTATAGACAAAATGGGTTGGGTTTTTCCAATGAAAATGGATTTTGCGGTGTGATTTAAAGAACATGAGAAGTTCTCTTTTATAAGAGGTGTGAGGGGCACTTTTGGAAGATCTTAAAATATTAATTTATTATATATTGATATTTGGTTTAAAATAGACCCAAAGTTATTCATTTATACTATAAGATGAGGATTAGTCTTAATCCCTTTAACCAAGGAATTTTAGACATGTTTAGGTAATAAAATTATCCATATCTTTTGGATTTAACCCTTAGTTATAGTTTAACGCTTACGATGTTTTCTTGTATTTTTACATTGTAGGGTTTATATATTTACATTAAAATGTCAAAATAACCCCAATTGGAACATTTATAAAATATTTAGAAATATCTTAGATAGTTGGTAATAAAATATATTTTTATGAATTTTATATAATTTAATAAAATATTATTTATTTTAATGTACCATTTATGTCAATTTTTATAATATTATAAATTTTTATTTTAAAAAGTATCAAACCATCATGATTACATCAAAACAATTAGTCGAATATTTCAATAACGTGTATATTTTATCTATAAAATTAGTGGATTTCATTAATTTTGTCAAATGCTATTTATTTTAATATATTTAATATTATTTATTTTATATCTCAATTAGTTAAATTATTATTGCATCATCATTGTGTCGCCATTTAATTTAATTATATAATGTCTAAAAATTATAGATAAATTATCATGATGTGGATAATAATCTTATATTTCTTAATACTATTTTTAGTTTAGTATATTTTTTATATAACCTCATATTATGAAAAAAATATTAATTAAAATTGGTATATGATATTTTTAATACTTCTTTATATAAAATATAATAAATTTTATAATATTACAAAAGTGGAATAAAAGGGTAATATTTTCAACCTATGTATGATTATAGTCCAAACATAGTTATGAAATGAAATTAAGAATTGTTTTAGTGTAATGTTATATTATTAAAATATTAATTTTACCATTAATTACGCTATTTAGCTGTAATTGAGTTAAATAAAATTCAAAGGTTAATATTCACCAAAAAATTAATTTTGTTCTACTGAATAAATTTATCATACTAATTACAACTATGTATTTCAAATTTTTTAAATTCAATTCACATAAGCGATACAATTATGGTTAATGCTAATCTGAAAATGTACTAAAAGGAGGGGAAAAGATGTTAAAAAAGTTCATGGTATTTTTATATCCAATTCAATTATTAAAATGATTCCAATGACTAAAATTGGGTAAATATATGAATTATTTTTCAATTATGAATTTAAAAAAAATTAATATAAAAAATTTATTTAAATGAAAATGTTTTCTTTTTAATAATAATATAGTGTTCTTCACTATTTATCAAAAATTGAAAGTCCTCATAAAAACAAAAAATGAACCGTAAACTAATTTTGATATTCCAAATTCAAAATTGAATTCTATTTTACATATTCAATTTCTACAACTATATAATTAGAATTTAATTATTTTTCACAATAGGATATGAAATGTTGTTCGATTAAAAAATAATATTTTTTAAACTTATAATTATTTTACCAAATTTAATACATTTCATGAGAAATATGTTATATTTTTGTGAAAAAATTTTAAATAAAATTTAAAAATTATTTATTACAATTTATATTAATATATTTATTTCATATGTTTTGAAAATATGATTTAAATAATTTTAACACTAATGTGTTGTCTCAAAGAGACTCAATCTTGTGTATTATACTAGTCAGGTCTATGTTGCATGCAACAATTTTTTTGAAGATAATGTACCAAGAAATATTGGGGTGTTACATTCTCCCCTACTTTAATAAATTTCATACTCACAATTTAGACGTGTAATTGAAAATAATGGGTTGGACTTTACAAAATATCAGTATTGAAATCCCATATCAGAAAAATGTATTAATGAGAACACCATTTTAAATTAATGATATGGAAGTGGAAAGGTCACCAGAGATTACACAAACTATGTTTCCATATAGGGAAAAATTGATGTGCAAGATAAATATAAACATCATGTTATGATGGAGAATTATATAAAAATGGTCAGGAACATGTTAACAACAAAAAAATATAGAAGTTGTGGGTGATCTAAGGGACCCTTAGATTCATCTGAAAAGAAAGTACTTAGAATTTTTTTAAGATCCTTTACCTATAGATTAAAAATTAATTTACATTATTGAATAAGAAAGAAATGAAAAATAAGTTCATTACTAGTGGAGTTTCATACTATAACTAATTTCTTCCACAAAATCATCATTCTCTTAGAATAATAATATTCATAAAATTAAAATTCTCTTAAATATATAGGCTTCCGAAAATGAATTTAAACTTCTTCTGTCAAAAAATTTCAATAAAAAAACTACATTATACAAACTATGGGGTCACACATGCCAATTTTTGGTGATAAATCATTGTCTTACATTGGTTTTGGTTTTAATTACCACAGAATTTTTTGATGGGATGGGTTATCACCCAATATACGAGCTTTCCTTTTCATAAATTTATAATATTAACATTCCAAAAAACAATCTTAAAAATAATTTCATCTTTAAATAATACTATGAAATTTCCAACATAATCCATTCCATCCATTAGGATTATCCAAAATACATTTGTCTAAACTCACTATCCAAAAAATTATAAGGTCACTAAATTTCAAAAATAAAAAAAAACATAATATTAATCTCCATTTTCACATACAAAAAATGTGAGTACCTTCATCATGTATCCTTTTAATTCATGGTAATAACCTAAATTACCTTAAACTTATATTGATTATATTCATTCTTCCTTATTCTATATGAAAAACCTATAATATTAGATACACTCCTTAAATCCAAAAAAGTTTAAAACTCCAACAATGATGGAATAAACAAACAGTTAACCAATTCCAAGGTATTTGATAATATCCAATATACATTATCCAAATAAGCCATTTAATTATTCAAACATCATCATCTCAATTTGAAAAAATAATAATAAGGGTAATATTTTCCTCAGCTATATATTTTTCATAAATATTAACTTGCAATTTTATGACCTTACATGGTACCATACAATCCCAAATCCGTAATGAAGTAAAACTGCAACACAATCCTTATTTAATTCTATAATTCATAGAACCATTACATCATTTATACAATATTGAAATGACCAAATTATTTTTTCCTAATACACAATCATTAATCATTCATCATCATTTGTGTTAGAATCATAATCTTGAATATTATCCATTAGTGGATTTTGGGGTATATTCCTTAGATTCATATAGAATTCTCTTTATTTGTTCCCCATATTCTCAAAGTTGAATCATTCAATATTTGAAAATTCATTTCTTTCCTTGTAGTCATTTTTATGATGTTATTTTTACCCACAAAGGAAGAAAACTAGTTTTCCTCTCATGAAGACACTGGGATGTTTCCTTCCATGTAATGCCCCGACCCCAGCTACCCAGAGTCGGTGCATTACTTCGTAACATTGGCATGATAAAAAAAGATCAAGTCTCGAAAGACCGATTAGTTTAGTAGCCTTGTAAAAACTAGATACATTCCTAAATGTTGCATTACATCATAAAGTGAAAAACTACAATAACAAAGTCTCCATAGTCCACACTCATATCCTCTTTTGACTATCCCTGCAGGTCATTCATAAAATACTTCTTCACATCCTGGAAAATATTAAGACATTGAAAGGGGTGAGCTTAGATGCTCAGTAATGATAACAACATTTTAGAATCTTTCATAATAAAAATTAACATTTAAGGCAATGTATAACTAAAACAAAAGCATTTTTAAACTTGAAACTCAGCATGATATGGAAAAAATAAAATTAAATAATTCCATTTACTTACTCACATGGATATTCTAATAGTCAAATAATCCCATGCAATATCAATAACCACTTTCATAATGATGGAATGCATAATGCCAGACTATCATAACCACGTAGTCAAGGTCTCGTGCCAAGACCACAAATAAGATTTTGTCAAGGCCTCATGCCAAGAAAATAATTTGTCTCATGAGACCTACCGATGCATCGAGGAGCTATATCGGGCTCCACCCGTCACTTATTAATTCCAATGCATTTCTCATATGAACAGGTTTAAACTTATCATAAACCATAACATAATCATATCACATAAAATATGCATAAATGAAACATAACATTTCAACATTTCAATCACAAGATATCAATACAACACATTGATATAATAAAAACACATTCAAAACCATTTTCAATACCAAAATAAAAGATAAT